>OZ038480.1:82281698-82614198 GCA_964036315.1 Acanthosepion esculentum | reverse complement strand
ATTTATATTGTTCCCAGGTTCACCCTGATCCAGAGTGGTAGCAACTGTAAGTGTCCCAGCTATAGGCAAATAGTTAACCCCCAAACTGGGGTCAAAACATTATGAAAGTATAAAAATAGGTTTCATATTAAAAATAGCAGCAATACATTTTTGAAAAATAAATATTACCAGCAATACATTAAAAAATACCAGCAATACATTTAACTCTCGACAAAAAACCTCTTTAAAAAAATGCGTCAATGAAAGCTGATCTACAAAATGATGTCCTTCAACGAATACATTCTATTCATACGAACCTATGCTAAAAATATTGTCGGCATTAAATAACTCATTGAGGTGTTGATATGCCGCAAAACAAAATAAACCAATAAATAAACTTTAAATATAATAGTACAAACATACGCACAAATACATATATATGCGAGTATGTTATAACTTCTGAGTTGCCATACTTTGATGAACAGAGCTTCAAGATCTTTAAGCGTTTTCATTCAATTGAAGAGACAGATTACAGATCAACAATCTGACTTTATTTCTCATTCTGACATGTGACACTTTTAATTAGCCCCCTTTTTAGTCCTCTTTTATTAAAATATAGTTCTCTTTATTAAAAAAATCGTCCAAAAATTTTCGGAAACTTTATTTGAGGTATATTAGCTCATTTAAAGTATAATTAATCTGATTTGAAACAAATATTATTTACTTTAAGTTTCAGATAACGCAGAAATGCATTTTCCACCACGGCGGTAGCAGTTTATTTATGTTGACAGTTTGATAACTCGATGACAGATCTAATGCTGTTCTACGGCGGTTTTACCATAAAAATAATTGAAGAATATATAATTCAATACTAAATAGGTGACAGGACAATCGAGAGGGGTGTTACTGCATGACCAATATTTATTGATTTTTTTTTTACATTATCGACAGCTACAATCTCCTCAAAAGATTGATATACAAGATTGGCCTTATGTAGGTAGCACCGCAGAAAATACGATACCTAAGTTTTAAAATTAATCTTGAAAAATGAAAAATATTGCTTGAAGCTATTATTTTAGTTTTAATTTAAAGCTAATAGATTAAATTTAATAAGCAATTTAAAGCTAATAGATTAAATTTAATAAGCAATTTAAAGCTAATAGATTAAATTTAATAAGCAATTTAAAGCTAATAGATTAAATTTAATAAGCAATTTAAAGCTAATAGATTAAATTTAATAAGCAATTTAAAGCTAATAGATTAAATTTAATAAGCAATTTAAAGCTAATAGATTAAATTTAATAAGCAACAAACAAAATACATTTTTGCATTTCAAAAACTAATTTAAATTAATTGGAAGGATTTTTTTCTTCTAAAATTACTAATTAGCACACTTTTAGTCCTCCTTCATCGCAAGGAATTTCTCTTTATTAAAAAATATTTCAAAAATAAATATACTTTTCTGAAACTTTATATGAGGTATATATATTAGCTGATTTAAATTATAATTAATCTGATTTGAAATAACTATTATTTACTTTAAGTTTAAGATATCGCAGAAATGCATTTATAACACAGCCGCAACAGTTTATTTATATTGACAGTTTGATAAGTCGATAACAGACCTAATGTTATTCTACGGTGGCTTTACCAGTAAAAAAAATATTGAAGAATATAACGCGAGCGCCTTTTAAGTACTCAGTAATCCTTAAAATTTAACAAAATATTCCCCGTAATCTAGTGTTTTATTGAATATTAGATTCTTTCCGGCTTTAAATTTACTATACTTACCGGTTTTATACTTGTCTGATAATGTCGTGCATGATCAACCATATCTACAACAACTGGCACGTTTATACACAAACAAAAAAAATTCGAAATACTTGTAAAAATATTGGTGTTTGATAATCAGTATTAAGCTTTTCCATAGTTTTTACTTAATAATATCATCTAAAATATAGAATTTTAAAAGATTTAAAACTTAATAAATTATTCTAATTAAAATTTAAAATAAATTAAAACAATTCTTGTAAAAATTCATTACTCATGGAAAAAATTTTTCTTACGGCAATAGTGTCCTTAATATATCATATTTATAATAGTAATTGAAAGCTTTTGTAATAAAATAATATCATAGTTTTATTGCATTTTTATTTCACGATTCATAGTAGATTTTTCGGTAAACGGTGTTTTTTTTTGTTTAATTTCTGAAAATTTCATAAAATTAATAAGTAGGAGTAACAGATGTAAAAAAAATATATTTATAATTTTAGCAAGATTTTCTAAAAAAAAATGTTAAAAAATAATTTAAAATCCGAAAATTATTTGATTTGATTTTTACAAGAATTTCCAAAACAATGTGTTTTTACCGCAAAAAAGGCACTAAATTTCCCATGAAAATCTTGGCCACCCGTTGACGCAAGAGAAACAAGAATTTTAATCGAAATTTCAAATGTGATAGAAAGGATTAAAAATTTAATAGAAAAACCAAAAAAATACTTTGGTCTTTCCTCTTAATAATAACAAACATTTTGACGATAAAACTTTTTTTTAATGAACTTTAAGGTCTTTTTTCATCGTGGCTTGATTTAATTTTAAATCTTTAATTTTTGGAATTATCTATTCTTATGGGAATCAGTATTTTCTTGGAGAAAAGCTGTTGGTACCCACACGGCTATTTGTTTGATGTATACGAGGAATCTTATTTGATAACTGTCCTCTGCTACGCCAACCGTAAAAAAATGCTTAAATATTCTGAAAAGTTTTTCATGAAAAGTCGACAACTCACTATCCACAGAATTTGTCTCAATGTGAGTGCGCAGGTGTTAAAATACCTTTTGACGTAAAAAAACCCTGTAGCCACGTGATGGAAAAATAAACACATGTACACACCCACGTGCGCATATATATATATATATATATATATATATATATATATATATGTGTGTGTGTGTATGTGTGTGTGTGTGTGTGTGTACAAATATGTTTACTTGTTCCTCGTAGTGAGACAGTGTGTATGTATGGAGAGCGAATATACATATATACACGCATGCTGACAAAAACACGAAAATGGAAATAAATCGAAGAACACACAGGGGTCAATAAAAGATAAGAATGCCGATAACTCCTTCACCATTTCTCTTAATTGTTTTATAACCCTTCACGCAGAACTTTCACTGCCAGTTCAAGAAAGACATTTGGCTCACTAACACATAAGAAAAAGAATGTCTCATATCGAGAATATTTACCATAGAAAAACATTCGAAAAAATTGATTATTTTTAATAATATGTGGAAATCTCCATTCTTTGCCTGATGACGGTCGGGAGACCGGAAACACGTGTAGCAAAATTATGGAAAATAAAGCATAATACTTTTTAAAAAATCCACATTACAACCAAAAACGTTTGCGGTTTCTCTCTTCTTTTTAATATACACACTTTTCTCTCGTTGGAACTACTATAACATCTTCCTTTTATTTATATATATATATATATATATATATATATATATATATATATATATATATATATATATATATAATGTGTGTGTGTGCGCGCGCGCGCGCATGTGTGTGTGTGTGTGCGTATTTCTAAAGAAAAACACGGATTTCTACTCATATACCTTTATCTACTTTATATAACGCTTGGAGTAATAAAAATAGGAACTACAAAGAAGATGTCGCTAATAAGAATTTGATATTTGTAGAACACTTAATGAGTCAAGGTGAAGTAATATTTAGCGACTTGGATTCTGTTCGAAATCCAGTCGAGTTCATTACATTCACTCACTTGCTAATAACGTTGGGAAAAGTGTGAATCCATTTATTTTTCCCTTTAGCTATGGGTAAAATAACAGGACTGGATCATGTAGCCTCGGTGAGCGACTAATCTAGGAGAAGGAAAACTCTGAATGCAAACCCGCTTAGAGACAGTTGGGCTCCGTCAAGCTATCTTGCCCAGGAAACACCATTGCTACTGTGGCTGCAGTACATGTGGTTCCCCTTAGACCCTAATGGGTTACGGGACTTGTGATCGTGAATGAGGAAAAAAAACCTTGGAGAATTTAAGAGCCACAACGAATACTGTTGTGACCAAGTAAATGGTTAAAGAAATAACAAAACATGTGTTGCAGATATATCATATATTAAACATTTAGTACAACAGAAGAGTATTACACGACTAGTGAGTGTGTGTCGGTTGACCCAGCGTTCAAACTATTCGACCGTTCCCACAAGGTCTTCTCTCTTACCAATTTTATAGTAGGCGGAAGAGTCCAACATAGACTCTTTAGAGAGAGGACACCACAACAAATATTGAAAGCAAAAGAATCCGTGAAAAGAAGCAAAAATCTAAATGAATAGTTCGAGTCAGTGGGTAACAGAACAAATATCACAAATTAAAGAGTTAGTAGAAAAATAAGTACTGAGAACAACCAAACAGAAAGATGTGTGGAGTCATAGTTGGCCCCATCTTGAAGGGGCATCATACGTAGAGTGAGAGGGGGATACAGGGAGAGAGAGGAATCAGAGAGAGAGAGGAGGGAATAGGTAGGTAGGTAGGTAGGTAGGTAGGTAGGTAGGTAGGTAGGTACACAACAACCACAACACTTAATTTGCCATATCTGTCTATATTTCTGAGATGAGGTATTATGTACATTATTTACATTATTCGGACTATTGTCCTCATCTTTGTCGCCATATTTATTACAACGTTTCGGCCGTTGTATGCTCCACTGTGCGGATAAAGGCGTTGGTTAGATCCAGTGACAGGACCCAAAGAGTGTGAGTTCAATACCTGGTTAAGGCAGGGGAGAACTTTCAGAGGGAACAATTAACAGGAGATAACTGATAACTGACATCCATTAAACATGGCACGTGGAACTAGAACAGTCTAACCCAGCGAGCGAAATAAAGGTTTCAGTTCGACATTCCAACCACCTGAAAAAGGCCGGAGCGTACAACGACCGAAATGTTGTAATAAATATGGCGACAAAGATGAGAACAATAGTCCGAATAATGTAAATAATGTACTTAATTTGCACATTCACAGTTGCCATATCACTTCTCAGGGGCTGGTCAAATCAGCAAAACTTACGTGTTTAAAACATATTAAAAAGAACTACTCTTTTTTTTAAAAAACATGTGAAATATTAACAAAAAAGACATAGACATCACTCTGTAATAAGAGTATTTAAAAAGACATATATATATATATATATATATATATATATATATATATATATATATATATATCAATTATGTAGTGCGTATTCAATTTATATAACGTAAATCATTCATACGAAAAACAATTTCAACCTCAGCGTCGCTCCAAAATTATTCTTACATTTAACAATATCACATTGCTTAAAAAAAAACACTTCTTTCTGTCTGCACTATCTTCCGATGTCTCATTATTACCTGGAATTGAACAAAAACACACTCAAATGTCTACCTGATGATGGTCGTTCGAAACGACTGAAATCCCGGCTAGTAGAAAAAATAAGACCTGATAAAACCGGAATTTATAAACAAGGATCATACCATTCATTAACGGATTCGAAGTTGATTGTATTTTATTATTAAATATTGTTTGCGAGAGTGATTCTTGCCATATAATTAGATTCATTATTTGTTTTTCGTATGAATGATTTACGTTATATATATATATATATATATATATATATATATATATATATATATATATATATATATATATCATAATCATCTAATCAAATATATTGAATTAATTTGAGTTTTATCCCTCACATAATTTTTTGTTGAGAAGACATTAAAAGAGAAAATGTTCCAATTGAGGGCAATGTATTGAGTCAGAAAGCATTACAATTTTAACCAAGTTCTTAAAACATGACATCGATTTCCCGTGGAAAAGCTTTGGACAAATTTAGAACGACTTCTAATATCCACGGATTTCACCATCCGCATGGAACCTATCTACTACAGGTCATTTTATAGTCGATTATTCCATATACAGTATGTTATAATACAATATTGTAAATACAATATTGTAAAATATATATTGTGAAAAATATTAGCATTTCTTGCTGCTCTTTATACATCACTTCCAAGCTGTGATTAAAATGTTAAGCTGGTTATCACAAGGCAGGAAATGACTTCGAGTCATTAAGCAATTTAATCATAAAAGTCACGCAAAAACAATCGCTTTTTAAAACGATCAATGTATAGGATGTCCCTAAAATACATAGGCTAAAATGCATATTATCAAGAAATTATATCTCCAACAACATTTTATTGAATTGGAATATTAACAAATAACGTCTTCAATATGATTTCCATCATTTGTGATACAAATGTTGAAGTGCTTTGCAAGATTCACATGAACTCGAGACAATAACTCCACATTGCCGTCGATTTTAGCACATTCACTCTTTATGCTTTCAATCAAGTGTGTTGCGTCTGTGATTTTCATTGAGTAAACCTTCTCCTTTAGCATAGCACAGAAAACGAAGTCGGTTCTTTCTTCTTTCGACAAAACCATTATTAATCTGCGGAGGTAAAAATATATATAGTCAATCAGATTTCCGGTGTCCTGTAGAAATTAATATAACAATGCAAAATACTATTTTATCCATAGCTGATGGGGAGAGGAAAGACAGATTCATACTTTTCACAAGAACATTTACGCAAAGGGAACGCATCAGCCTCGGCTGAAATTTGAACTCTTCATGCCGATTCCCTTTTCAAAGCCGACGAACCTACCGCGACTTAGGAGAAAGTTTTATAGTTATACCTACTTGTGCGACTACATTAATATATCTGTATATGTGAGTATATATAATTGTTCCTATGTGTAACATCGAATATACAGATAACATCTACACACACACACATACATATGCATATGGGTGTGCGCATGCGCTTGAGTATGCGTGTTTGCTTGTACCTGAACAAATGTATATATACGTGAATATGCAAACTTACACTCCCCAACACACACGTATAAACATCTATTTTCACATATATGTATTTATTTAAACACACACATATTCGCTCACATAGGTACAAGCAAACATACATACTCAAGCGCATACGCACATATACATGTATGCAGATGTGATCTTTATACTTCTATACACACACAGAGACACACACACGCACACATATACATGGAAAGAATGTTCGTATGTATCAAACGGGAAATGAAGGACAAGCAAGCGACGCTCGGAAATTCTTTATTGTCTCATGTAGATACTAGTCAAAAATCGGAATGTTGGCGGCAGAGTCAGTCTTAGATTCTTGGAATCGGCAAAAAGCAGCAGACATTTAACGGAGGGGGCCCTAAATCAACTGCAAGCATTCAATGTCCGCCCTTTACTGTATTGGTTATCAGCGGACGGAACATGTCGGGAATTCGTGCTTTTTGTCTTCTTCCCACTCCTGCTTACCGTGCCGTGCAGAGAAACCGAGCTGGAATCTTCTGGACTGATGAATCTAGCCTCAAATATCGCTGAAATAAAAAGAACATCAGAAGCATGTCCGTTGAAACGAAGCTACGGAAATTACGTTAGGGTTCGTATTCCAAACAGGGGCGGATGAGTAGAAGTAGAAAAGAAAATCAAAAGGACAAGCGACCGTGTGGATAATAAACTATGAAAAGGGAACTAAATAGCAGTAGAGAGAGAAGTAAAGATAAATGATGTGTTGACGTATTGCACGGTCAATCCATATTTTATGGCATTTTATCTACCGTATATGCGTTCCTGTTTCGGTCCGATTCGATTCACTTGTGTTTGCATTCTGCCAAATTACGTAAGTCCGATTCTATTTTGGCTGTTGGCTTTCTGGAACGTACGATGTCAGTCATTTATTTAAAGATCTTTTTTATTAAACTTAACCGCGCATACTTTTCCTTTTTAAATGCAATAATAAAAGTTTTACCATTTCCATGTTCTTTTTTTTACTATCGTTCTTGCTTTCTTCTTTCTTTTTAATCACTTCACCCTAAGCAAGGTGATAATGCTACTAAGACGCAACTGGTTGCTGGAAGTGAAGAAAAGGCAAAAAATAAAAAAAACTTTAGAAGGAAGTGAAAACCCAAACCTAAACAACAATAAAAGTTTTTGATTTGAAATAAATTTTAGAATGAACCGGAAACTTAATCCTAAACAGGAAACAATCTCTACTCCTGTTCAAAAATCCAGGGAGGAGTGTGAATCTGATGATAGACGAATTTCTCTACTCCTATTCAGAAGAAAAAAAGTAAATAAATACAATTAAATTTTAAGAGTTTAGACGGATAAGTTAGAAGTATAGAATTGAATTAGATTTTAGCAGAAACCGGAAACACAATTCTAAACAGGTAACAAGAGATAAACCTCTACTCCTGTTCAAAAATCCGGGGAGGGGTGTGAACCGGACGATAGGTGAACCTATTGGCTCCTGTTGAGGAACAAATGAATAAATAGCAAATAAAATATCATATTTTAATCGAAGACGTTAAAAGTATCAAGTTAAAGCAGACTTTAGAAGGAACCGGAAACCCAATCCTAAACAGGAAACAAGAGATAAACCTAAACATGATGGTTGCGTACGTTATTTTCGAGTCCAGCTACAAAGCAGAATACGGGAATTTGATTTTTAAAGCGTGAATCTTCCTTCTGATCCAATTCCTTTTAACTTTTGACCACGTGATTTTAGACATTGCTAATATAGTGTAATATTGTCTATATTCTTTTTGTGTTTATAGTTACTAAAAGAACATTGGTTTTTCGTGTACTCGGAGATTCATTGGTTTATTGTGTACTCGGAGATTCCCCATGGACTACAGCCAAATCTCGTTCGGTGCTACTGCTGTGGTTTCAATAGCAAGTCGGTTTTATGGGATGGAGTTAATAATCTTACGTCCAACCAGTTGTCCTTCTGCTTGTCTAGTTACTAATCAAGACTAAACAGCTTAGTCTATTCTATTATTTAATCCATAGCTGGGGCATGAAGAAGAGATAATCCATAACTTACCTATAGGTGAGAAAGGGCTCACAACATTTTCGGTCGGAATTCGAACTATTCTCGCCGATCACAATTTCTGCGCTGATAAATCACTACGCTACATGCACTTTAGATAGTGGGTTTAAAATTTACTCGAGTAGGCCAGAAAATTTTTAATGAAATTTTAGAAACAAATTTATGAAATATTTGTAAAACATTAATTTATTATTCCGTTTTTGTCCATTTTGAGGCCATTGTTTCATAAATGAACTTTGAAAGGTGTATTTTTCTAACAAATTTTTAATTTTTAATGTTTTTTATTTTTTTTGGTTCTAAAAAATGACAAAGACATTTCTAATGCATTGCCAACAAACCTGATACAAAAAAATATTCCTTTTAATTGTATTCTTTTCGTTCTCAATTCTGCTTTGTTCCAGTTTTATCGAGTGCATTAAAAGTTGATCTAACGACAACATTTACTCGAACGTCAATGAAGACGATGGATACAATTTTAATACGGGCAACAATCGACAACATTGCTAATATATTTAAATAAAAGACAATATTAGCATTTTAGTCTGTTTTTCGTCGCCAGAACTTATATACGTTATAAACAGAAAAAAAATCAATCGACAAAATCTTAAAGAATTCGGGAAACATATGCTAGAATATATTTTTCTTTAACTGAGTCATTTTAAGAACTTTAAATTGATGTTTGAAATAGCCTTTTCCCCGTTATTGTAATTTTAACGATCGTCTTTTTTCCCTTTGCTTGCAAAATGACTTTACTGAAGGCAAAACTGCTCTTATAGAATTTCCAGTTTTTTTTTCTTTTTACGAAAATCAAATGAGTAAACAGTTATTCTTTCAGCATTACGCAAGCCTCTCGTTACACTCTTTCCATAGCAAGTGTTTATGTGATTTCCATTCTTTAATTCCACAAGTTTAAAACCTTACAACAAAGGACACGACATGCCACCTACACAGAGCCGAATCGCTCTCCGTTCCCCCATATTCCAATTGTTAAGGCTTACAGTCAAACCACGCTGAAAACACCGATTTCTGATCGATTAGATAGCAGATGGTGGACCGCTTGGAAACACTGATTACTGATAATGTTTTCGGCTTTAAATAATCCCAAAGGAGTTGATTAAATGTAAAACAATCAGTCAACTATCGTAAGGAAAATATTACCTCAGAGAGATTTTTTCCCAAAATTATTACTCTACGGAACAGATCGCGTGTGGATGCTTCCCTAGATCCTAACCTCTTGAAATTAATCATTATATAGCCTCCTTATCCGCACAATCGATATCTATCAACTCCCCTTAAATTTATATCAGTAAAATCTTTTGTGTGTTTCTTGAATCATGTATTGAATGTAGTTTGGTATAAAAAGAAAGAAGCAAAGAAAAACGGAAAACTTTCACATATTCGGATTTTTAATATCAGCTTTTAGAATTTTCAGGTGGCTTTGAGAAAAGAAAGTTAATGTATGATTCTTCTTTTATGTGCTGATGGTGAGTTATCTTGGCTCACCACAACTTCCTGCTTGTTCTCAGTAACTTTTCACCAGTTACGAGTCAGCTTTGTCCTTATTCTATCACACAAGCTATTTCCTTCTGCTTCGGATGCCTTTTATATGTCTTGCGAGTGTTATATTCACCAGGCCTCCTTTCCACAGCATGTGCTAATTTCAACTATCTCATTTTGAGTACAAGTAGAAATGTCTTTGTAGTTCCTATATTCCTGAAAACTTTCCTATTATTCGCATTTTCAACTCATGGCATTCTCAGTATCCTTCTGAAGGTCCACTTCTATGTTGCCTCGAGTTTCACCTTAATCTGTGAATGGGTTATCTAGCATTCCTTGCCATATAGGAGATTTATGTCTGGCACTCTTTTCTTTGGTTCTAATTACATTTTTCTATCTCTTAATACATTGAGCACTGAAATTGAATTTGTATTTATTCTTATGCGCCTTTGACATTTTCTGCCACTTTTGGTGTCGTTTGTTCCTACACTACCTTAAATTTCTGTGCCTGCTAGATTTTAACGTCCCCAGTGAGAAGTTACATCCTCAATCTGTCTTTTTTGCGAGTAACCACGCGTTCTGTCTTATTGCAGTTAACAGTTAGTCCTTTCTTATCACCTTCCTTTACTACCTTTTCTAAGAGTTCTTTCCGTTTTTCTTTCTGAGTCTCTTGTAATCAGAGTGGCATTCGAATATTTTCTGTTAAAATGTTAAAATTATGTTCACCGTTAATATACCCTCGTAGGGACTCTAGATCATTCACGCTAATCTCACTGTATACCTACACAAATAAATGGGTTATAGGACAACTGAAATCACACACACACACACACATACACACAGACACATACCCTAGAACAACTGCACTCGGACAATGGAAAGGGCAATTTTTAAAAAGTGTTACTTTTACTACAATAACAAAGATAAATTTCTAAAAGCCATCTTGAGGTTTATGGGATTATCCTGACCTAACGTGACCTGACCTGTTAAACTGGCAGGTTTAGGGAGCAGCAACAAGCCAACGACTAGTCTAAATTCATGATACCAAATAAATCCGGTGAGAAAATGCATCTTTCTATTTGGAACTGAGCCCAGGCCAGTCTAACAAACACGGCTTCCTTGATGCCTGGTGTGAACTTGACACAGTACTACAACGGGGGCACTTTGAATAGGACTACAAGATTGTAGAAAAGTGTGCCAGACACTAATCTACTACCAGGCATGAGGATCAAAAGGAAAAAAAGCTTGTGTAAAGGGGTGGCAGAACAAGGACAAAGATAAATGGTAAATGGTGAAAAGTTATGTAGAATAAGAAGGAAGTTGTGGTAAGACAAGGTAAAGGACAATTAAAACCCTCCCATAAAACCGTATTTTTGGCGTGGTTTTAATTACATCCACGACATTTTATTTTTGTTTAAAAAAGCGGTTTAATCTTTGGAAAAATCTGCAGTCTCAGGAAGTCAAATATATCGCTAAAGATATAGAAAATATGGTGGGTTTCTTTCGCTGCACAAGTTCTCTAGCTACAGAATCTCTAGAAGAGTTTTCTCAACCATAAAGTTCTTTCTAACAGTACATACAATCCATCGCTAAAAATGCTGGAAAAATTGTCAGTTCCCTGTACCGCTTTAGTAAGTACCTGACTCCACGTGCTATCCAGAACAGGTCTAAAATGAAGAATCTCTAGAAGAGTTTTCTCAACCATAATGTTCTTTCTAACAGTACATACAATCCATCGCTAAAAATGCTGGAAAAATTGTCAGTTCCCTGTACCGCTTTAGTAAGTACCTGACTCCACGTGCTATCCAGAACAGGTCTAAAATGAAGAATCTCTAGAAGAGTTTTCTCAACCATAATGTTCTTTCTAACAGTACATACAATCCATCGCTAAAAATACTGGAAAAATTGTCAGTTCCCTGTACCGCTTTAGTAAGTACCTGACTCCACGTGCTATCCAGAACAGGTCTAAAATGAAGAATCTCTAGAAGAGTTTTCTCAACCATAATGTTCTTTCTAACAGTACATACAATCCATCGCTAAAAATGCTGGAAAAATTGTCAGTTCCCTGTACCGCTTTAGTAAGTACCTGACTCCACGTGCTATCCAGAACAGGTCTAAAATGAAGAATCTCTAGAAGAGTTTTCTCAACCATAAAGTTCTTTCTAACAGTACATACAATCCATCGCTAAAAATGCTGGAAAAATTGTCAGTTCCCTGTACCGCTTTAGTAAGTACCTGACTCCACGTGCTATCCAGAACAGGTCTAAAATGAAGAATCTCTAGAAGAGTTTTCTCAACCATAATGTTCTTTCTAACAGTACATACAATCCATCGCTAAAAATGCTGGAAAAATTGTCAGTTCCCTGTACCGCTTTAGTAAGTACCTGACTCCACGTGCTATCCAGAACAGGTCTAAAATGAAGAATCTCTAGAAGAGTTTTCTCAACCATAATGTTCTTTCTAACAGTACATACAATCCATCGCTAAAAATGCTGGAAAAATTGTCAGTTCCCTGTACCGCTTTAGTAAGTACCTGACTCCACGTGCTATCCAGAACAGGTCTAAAATGAAGAATCTCTAGAAGAGTTTTCTCAACCATAATGTTCTTTCTAACAGTACATACAATCCATCGCTAAAAATGCTGGAAAAATTGTCAGTTCCCTGTACCGCTTTAGTAAGTACCTGACTCCACGTGCTATCCAGAACAGGTCTAAAATGAAGAATCTCTAGAAGAGTTTTCTCAACCATAATGTTCTTTCTAACAGTACATACAATCCATCGCTAAAAATGCTGGAAAAATTGTCAGTTCCCTGTACCGCTTTAGTAAGTACCTGACTCCACGTGCTATCCAGAACAGGTCTAAAATGAAGAATCTCTAGAAGAGTTTTCTCAACCATAATGTTCTTTCTAACAGTACATACAATCCATCGCTAAAAATGCTGGAAAAATTGTCAGTTCCCTGTACCGCTTTAGTAAGTACCTGACTCCACGTGCTATCCAGAACAGGTCTAAATTGAAGAATCTCTAGAAGAGTTTTCTCAACCATAATGTTCTTTCTAACAGTACATACAATCCATCGCTAAAAATGCTGGAAAAATTGTCAGTTCCCTGTACCGCTTTAGTAAGTACCTGACTCCACGTGCTATCCAGAACAGGTCTAAAATGAAGAATCTCTAGAAGAGTTTTCTCAACCATAATGTTCTTTCTAACAGTACATACAATCCATCGCTAAAAATGCTGGAAAAATTGTCAGTTCCCTGTACCGCTTTAGTAAGTACCTGGCTCCACGTGCTATCCAGAACAGGTCTAAAATGAAGAATCTCTAGAAGAGTTTTCTCAACCATAATGTTCTTTCTAACAGTACATACAATCCATCGCTAAAAATGCTGGAAAAATTGTCAGTTCCCTGTACCGCTTTAGTAAGTACCTGACTCCACGTGCTATCCAGAACAGGTCTAAAATGAAGAATCTCTAGAAGAGTTTTCTCAACCATAATGTTCTTTCTAACAGTACATACAATCCATCGCTAAAAATGCTGGAAAAATTGTCAGTTCCCTGTACCGCTTTAGTAAGTACCTGACTCCACGTGCTATCCAGAACAGGTCTAAAATGAAGAATCTCTAGAAGAGTTTTCTCAACCATAATGTTCTTTCTAACAGTACATACAATCTTTTTTCTTTTGATCCTCATGCCTGGTAGGAGATTAGTGTCTGGCACACTTTTCTACAATCTTGTAGTCCTATTCAAAGTGTCTCCGTTGTAGTACTGTGTCAAGTTCACACCAGGCATCAAGGAAGCCGTGTTAGACTGACCTGGGCTCAGTTCCAGCCGTCGAGTGTAGAAGCACGCCAGTCAGTTGTCAAATAACACCGGTTAAATTTATAGCTAGGACGCGCCATGCCACATCCACAGAGTAGAATCACTCTTTGTTCTTCCATATTCCAACTGTAATAATTTACGGTCAAACCACGCCGAAAATACGGTTTTATGGGATGTTTTTAATTGTCCTTTACCTTGTTTCACTACAACTTCCTTCTACTATTGTCATTTTGGGGCGGGAGATGCCCAGTCTTCACTTTCCAGTGTCTATAGAAGTCAAAAGCGTCTTCGAGTACTTGTGCGGGGACAAATTATTTTCCACCCTACAATCTCCCTCGCACGGGCAGGATGTAGGGTTCATCTCACTGCTTTGTCGCTACTTCTATGTATAGTGCTCGGACGAACTACATTCCTTAGTTCCACCATTTCTAACCTTCATGGCTGGGACCCGCCATGCCCCATACATTGCAGCATCACCCACATTCCTTGCCTATTCCATCCGTGAGAAGTAAGTTCCACTCGGACAGATTCTCCCTACGAACTCTGTGGAACCGACTCCCAAAGGATGATTCCTCGATGAATACAAATCTTATTCTGTTCAAGTTCTTCCATATATATCCGTATAAACTGCCTCTTACTGTAGAACTCTGCCTCGAGTGGCCCCAGGTCCTTGCAAAGAGCCTTACTGTAAAAAAAGAGACTTACGATGTCTTAGACAAGAAGAATCTACTCACTCAGGCATTTTGAATGTGATGTTTAGACAGTGTAGTACAAAATCTTTCAATGATGTCTCAGTACCGACTGAGTAACCCAAATGTATGCTTTAGAAATCAGTATTCGATTCTTAACATCTACTTTGGCTCAGAACGCCTGTGATATACAGGGTTGTCCGGAAGTCTTGTCACCCCTACATAATATTTTTTTTTATTTCAGATGGCTGACACGGGCTCCTACAATTTAATAGAGAAGTAGGGGTGACAAGACTTTCGAACCACTACGAAGCTGCTCCCAAATGATCAGTAATGTACCCTCTAATGGGTTGCCTATATGCATCAAGGCAACGCAACTGGATCTCTAAATGTTCAAAGTTGCATAGCACGATAATTTCTGGACAAACATCGTCTATTATTCATACAACATTATATGGAAACTAATTTTTTGTAACTCTTAGAGAAGTATTTTTTAAACATTTCACCCCAAGTAAGGCGATAATGGCACAAGGGGTTACTGAGGAATGAAGGGAAACGAGAAGACTTTAAGAGAAGGAACTGGAAACCCATTCCTAAACAAATAAAAACAAGGGATAAATTTCTATTCCTTTTAAAAAGACGGACGATAGGAAACGAAAAAGAGATTGCACCATTCATTAATAATAATCAGTCATGAAAGCGTACAAAATTTGCAGTGTACTTGTAAAATACTTTGATATATTTCTGGTGTAATTGTACAGGTTATAATATCAGCTTAGTATAACAATCAGGTCTTGGCTGTTAGACTAGTAATCTCAATGGTACGCTTGCATAGTAACGTACACTTAAGGAAGAACTTGTTCTCTACATTAATCTGAGAACAAAAATACATGCACACGTGCAAATGCATGCGTGTATATGCATGTGCGCGCACACACACACATATACACGCAGGTACATATCTGTTTATATTTGCCTATGCGGAAACATATAAATAAAATCTCATTGCCTCGCTCTCTAAATGAATCGTTCTTGTTTTTTAAGACGGATCTCTCATTCAATAGAAGACACATTGCTATAGGGACACAGCAATATATTCCTAATACACACACACGCACACACAATCAGAAAGAGAAAAGCTGAAGCAAACAGATCCATTTAAAAGAATGAACACGCAAAACTAAAATGTATGAATCGATCCTGTCTTTTACGATTGACCTCTATGATTCGGCACAGACGTTATATTGTACCAGAGAGAATCGTTAACATCGATTTACATTGAAGAAGGAGACCAGGGGGGAAGCGAAGAGGAGAAAGGAAGAAGAGACAGGGCGGGGATTATGTGAGGTGGTGTGTGTTTCAACTGAATTAGTTCAGTCATGCTTACGCTTATACCACGATGTTACCGTGGAATATTGCAAAGACAACAGTTGACCGATCCTGAATATGGAGCACACAATACAAACTGTTCTGGTAAACTTCGCTGCGGAAGCCCTATTCCTGGGAGTATCAGGCTGAAACAGCCACCCCTTCCACCGTCTTCTGTCTCATGCAGTTTGTAATAGACCCTCGGTTTGCACGTTGTTTTTTATAGCACGTATGGATCGGCGAGTTTGTAACTGGTCGTCTGTTTGACTGGTTTTATGGCTGACTTCCTCCAAGTTACTATCAACTGGAATAATTTTCCTTTTTTTCCTTTATCTTTGGTCTCGAAGGAACGCAGCATATTTTTGACATGAAAGATTTGTTTTTCAACCAATACCGAACTGTATCTCTAATGTACTATCAAAGAGATTTTAACAAGTGTTAATGCTCTTAAAAAATTGACAAATCTGTAATTGGTAATTTTAACCTAATGGTAGAGATGTTTTATTTTTTAAAGATATCTATAAAACCTATTGATTGATTCATTTTCTACGGATTATCAACCCTTTGCAGTTTATTTATAACCAGAAATATTTTTCTTTTACTGTAACATTTTTTCAGTTTTGGGGCATAATTATAATTTAGTGATACAAGCCTTACTAATTAACCCATAACTGTATTGAGAAGATGTGGATCCACACATTTCTCAAGAGTATTTGCGCATAAGGGAATATAAAGAACCCAACTGGAATTTGAACTCGGCTCTCCGATTAACAATTCCGAGCTATTATCCATTACACCACCCGCATACCCAGGCTTACAGCACCTGGTATTCCCAAACGGTTACCCATTTTGGTACTGTCCATGCCCATGTTTAACTTCTATAAAACTTATAATTAACAGCATATTCACTATTGACAAATCAGTAACAGCGAATCTTAACCTGATGATAGAGGCCGTTCATTCTTAAATGTAATTAACGCCATATTCACTATTGAATTGAGTGCATTGACAAAAAGAGATCACGTTAAAAATAAATATGTAATGTGATGCCTATATTTTTTAACATTGGTACTTTGTCTTTATTGTGGTCGTTCGACCGGTGTACTCTCCGTTCTGACGGATTTTGTAACTTTTTGAGAATATCGAACGGAACGTTTTATTTGGTCACTGCGGTGTTCTCATTCTTATAGCTGATGTTCTTTCGCGAGAATTTCAGAAGTCGTAAGAATCAGTTCTTCATTATTGCATATGTTTCTCCAATTACACTGCGATGTCGCAGTGATTAAATTAAAAATATCCATACCTCTATCAGCGATTTTACCCAAGTAGGCTGTGACATAATTCATGACTAAATTTAAGACTAACAAAAAATACAAATTTGCCTTATCTTATATTACCTACTATAGTGGCGGAAACGTTTTGATAATGGTAGTAATAGTAATATTAGCAGTTTCCTTATAAGGAAAAACTCGGCATCCATTGACCGAGCAGTTAGTACTACTGTCGGTTGAAATTTATAAAATCGTTCTCTTAAAACAATTTTCCAGTGACTGATAATAGTCTTTACAATATTGATGGGGGTTTCCTTCCTAAGCTGTCATTTGATGTAGTATGGAATAAGGGCAAAGAAAAAGAAATAACTGAATAGAATGGATTGATGTAAGGACAAATCATCAGATAAAAATAAATTTGGAGGCAAAATCAGCCGAAATGGTTAGATAAGGATAGCGAAACAAGAGTAAAGGATTATAATGCCTCAATGAATAATAAAAAGAACACAGAAGTGTGGAGTGTACAGTGGTCGAAACGTTGAGATGAAAACGGCAAAATCAAAAATTGATTATAATAGTTCGATGCACATCGTCATAGAAAAACAGACAAAATCGCTTTGTTTTTGCCATTTAAATCTCCATGAAACAAATCAGGGCTAAGTTAAAAATATCCAGTCGGTTGGTGACTTAATATTAAGAATGTTCATACTAAGGAGACAAGGAAAAGAAATAAATTTCCATACTAATGACACAAGGAAAAGAAATAAATTTCCATTCTAAGGAGACAAGGAAAAGAAAAAAATTCTATTCTAAGGAGACAAGGAAAAGAAAAGAAAAACATTCTAAGGAGATAAAGAAAAGAAAAACATTTCATTCCAGGAGACAAGGAAAAGGAAGAAATTTCCATTCAATAGAAACAAGGAAAAGAAAGAATTTTACATTCAAAGCAGACAAGGAAAAGAAAGAAATTTTCATACTTAGAAGAGATGGAAAATAAAGAAATTTCCATTCTAAGGAGACAATGAAAAGAAAAAAATTCCATTCTAAGGAGACAAGGAAAAGAAAGAAATTTTCATGCTAAGGAAACAAAGAAAAGAAAGAATTTTCCATAGTAATGAAACAATGAAAAGAAAAAAATTCCTTTCTAAGGAGACCAGGAAATGAAAGAAATTTTCATTCTAAGGAGACACAGAAAAAAAAAGAAATTTCCATTCTAAGGAAACATCAAATAATGAAAACGAATAACAAATAACTAAATGAAAAGTGACCGAATTCGTAATTTCTTATTCAACTTAAGGACAGAAATCTCAAAGGAAAAATATTCGATTTTTTACTATTATTTTAAAAATACATTTGAAATCTGCAATAATTTTGGAAGCTTCAACGTAACAAATAATGAAGTTATTCATTAAAAGTTTACCATACGTCCTCGTTTGTAATCTTTTGTAATGTCTTACTTAAATGCATTTAACCTTTATTTTTCATGGAAATTCTCTGCTCAAATGTGTGCAGATAGCGCAACATGCCAGTGAATTGTTTATGCCAACAAATACGGTAGTGACTTTTTATGTTGGTAAATTTCGGATCTGGTTGATCAATATATTACAAGCGAGTCTGCTAGATATTGGTTGGTTTTACGGTATATCAACTTCAATGGGTTATTTAATGCCGACAAAATTTTTATTGCTGGTAATATTTTTTTTCAAAAATGTATTTCTGGTAATATTTTTTCTTCAAAAATGTATAGCTGGTATTATCTTTGTTTTTTTGTTGTTTTTTTTGTTTTTTTCTAAAATGTATTGCTGGTAATATTTTTTTTTACAAAGTATTTCTGGTATTAAAATCTATTTTTACACTTTCATAGTGTTTAGACCCAAGTTTGTGGGTTAACTATTTGCCCATAGCTGGGACCCTAACAGATGCTACCACCCCAGGTCAGGGTGGACCTGGGAACACCAGCAATGAAGAGGTGGTTTCACGCTCCTCAAAGCCTCCTAATCAGAGGCCTTGCTGTTGAATGTAGTTTAGCATCATACCCAGGACGGCTAGATATTGATGCCATATGTAACTGCAGGTAAGATAGATAGATAGATAGATAGATAGATAGATAGATAGATAGATAGATAGATAGATAGATACTGAATAGAATAAAATAGATAGATATTGAATAGCCAGAGATAGATAGATAGATAGATAGATAGATAGATAGATAGATAGATAGATAGATACTGAATAGAATAAAATAGATAGATATTGAATAGCCTGAGATAGATAGATAGATAGATAGATAGATAGATAGGTAGTGTTATATAAAGCTACACTGATAGATCAATAGTTCGATAGAGTTATTTATATAACGCGACACTGATAGGTAGAAAGATAGATAGATAGTGTTAGTTATATAAAGCTACACTGATAGATCAATAGTTCGATAGAGTTATTTATATAACGCGACACTGATAGATAGATAGATAGATAGATAGATAGATAGATAGATAGATAGATAGATAGATAGATAGAGAGTGCTATTTATATAATGTCAATCTTCATCTTCTGCATCCCAGAATCCTGTTCTTTCATTGTCTTCTGTTTCTTTCACTCTCAGTAAACCTCTTGAATCTTAGTGACTTGTATCGCCTTGTTTGGGGCGAAATCATTAAAAGTGTACTTATATAATCATGTACTTATAAGATTCACCGAAAACTAATTATCTATATTATATCTATGAGAAGCTGAGTTATATCTCCACTTAATGAGTTAACACAAAAGTTTATTACTCCAAGGGTTAAACCTTATATAGCTTCATCATTGCAAAAATTTACAAACTTATAACATTCCTACACTTTTAATGCCATTTAATCATCCTGAAATTTAAATTGTAAATTATTGATGCTATAGTCTTTTTTTTCTGTTTTCCTTTACTTCCACGAGAAGAACATGCTGTATAAGTTAAACAAAAGCCATAGACACTTGAAAAGGCAAAAGAAACTAATTCTGAATCTAGTCTAATTGAAGCCATCAATTATCATAATGAACTCAAATTTGCAATATATTCTAAAACATTTTGATCTAAAAAAATAATCCCCAAACTATATACTCAGTTACGAAACGAAACGATACGAGTCAGTGAAATCTGAAAGAAGAATCTCGTTATAGCTAATAAATACAATTAAATGCTTTTGATCAATTTTTCGATTTCTGTAGAGAATACAAAATACATTACATTCCAGTCGTTGTTAATTATCTACAAGTAACGTATCCACTTGCGAATTTATTTAAGGTGATTGAGGAGACATTTTATAACAGGGTCTGCAATATGTTGCTACACATTCATTGCTTGCTTGATTGATTGAAGCAAAATCACAAGAGGTTCAGAGTCTGTGCACAACCGCGTAATGTTAACAAACACGAATAAGCAATTCCCTTCCATAAGGTCACGAAAAACAACTTCTTTGTATTCATTGTTGCTGAAGATTTATGAATGCTCTCTCTCTCTCTCTGACTTTCTCGCTGTGTCAGTTGGGGTCAAGAATAAGCTGACTGCTTTTATTCTTCACCAAAAAGGGACCACTCGTTTCACCTACATGGGTCTAACTTTTTTGACACTCGTTCAAATCGGACTTATATCTAACATTTGATCTCATGTGAAAACCAGACCCATGTCTATCTTTTTGTCTCTTGTGCAAACTGGATCTGTCTACCGTTTTGGGTTTACATTCAAAGCGGACCTATGTTTACTGTTTTGAGTTTTCGTGGAAATATGTGTACATTTTTGAAACACGTGCAAACTGGATCTATGTCTACCGTTTTGGGCTTTTCGTTCAAACTTTACATATGTCTACTTTTTGCTCTCATGCAAGTTGGACCTATGTTTACCGTTTTGGGCTTTAGTGCAAACCTGACCTATGTGCACCTTTTGAATATTGTACAAATCGGACCTATGTTTACCAGTTTAAGTTTTCGTGCAAACCGGACCTATATCTACTGTTTAGGGTTTTCGTGCAAACCGAACATACCTTCTTGATACCCGTTTAAACCGAACCTATGTATAGTGTTTTGGAGTTTCGTTCAGACCGTACCTTTTTTACACTTGCGCAAACCGGACCTATTTCTGCTTTTTTTGACACTCGTACAAACCGGATCTATGTCCACCTTTTTTATTCTTGCACAAACCGGACTTATGTCTACCTTTTGACAGTCGTACAAGACGGTCCTATCGTTGTTGGCTTTCGTGCAAACCGGACCCATATCATCCTTTTTGACACACATATAATCAGACTTATGTCTGTTATTTTGACTCTCTTGAAAACATAACCTATGTCATAACTTTTTACTTGCGTGCACACTAGAGCTATTGTTTATGAAATCATAATTCAGCAGTGAATAGATTGGGAAATGTTGATATAGCGTAAAACTTTTTAAAATCACCCCTCTTTCTCTTCATATATTATAACAAGCGTTGTTTTCCTTTGTTTGATAGCAGTAATTTTTATGTTTAATTCAGGCTATTGAATAGAGCGTAACGAAGGAGGAAAAAGAAACAATGCCATTCCATTGCTAGCCGATCAACCACCAAAGCTTAACCAGTTGGATTGCAGCGCCACCGAGTCATAATAATGGGGGTCGGAGAAAAGAAGTGAAAAAGTGGGGATTGGCTCCTTCTTGTTGGACGTTATATATGCTTTCACTCATTATGCAATACCTAGGGCAGTGATTCACAATTTCTGTTAGAGTGCAATTTTTAAAAAAGTAGAATTAGAAAGCACTTTCCAGTAACACATTTCTAAGGTGAGATAAAGTGTTACCTTGACTGGTCATCCCACAGGAACCATCTTCCAATAAGATTCTACCACAAAATAAATTAGAACCGATTCCGAAGAAATGGCTGTATTTTTTAATATCAAATCATTGCAACTAAGGAAAATAATTTAATGCTATACTTTGTGCTGTAGTCGTTTTTTCTGTAACATTATTGATTATTTTTTATTATTGACGTTTATCATGCTTCGGTAACGAAGCATGATAGATGCATAGAGATTCTGATTTATATGCATAGAGATTCTGGTTTGGTACTAGATGGGGAGGTAAATAGGAGTAAGAAGGTTCTGTTGCGTTAATCATCCAAGAGAGGAAGGTTTTAGAACTTTGAAAATCAGCATCCCAAATTTAGGTACATTGCCTGATTTCCATCATCGACCACTACAGCCAATCGGGCATATGCAGCTACCTCGGCCACGAAGCATGTTATGTGCATAGAGATTATGGTTTCATTTTATCAGTATTATAAATGTTGCATAAAGGCGACCTGTGTTTTCCTTTCTTATTTAATAAACATCAAACTAGAATTCTAGAGTGAATTCTTAAGCAGTAGGTACCCTGTTAGGCTGCGAATACTATGGACAGAGCATGTGAGCAATGGGGAAGTTTCAAAGAAAATGCAAATAGGAAACTTATACTTATATTCAGAAAGAGACATTCTGAATTATCTGGAACAGAGAGAGGAGGGCATGAAGAAATTGGTACACACAAGGAAGATTGAAGGCAGTGGTGGGAGTAGATGGAAACCTCGAGTAACATTCCAAACAAGTTTGTATAAATAGATAGCAGGTAACAAGAGGAGTTCGCTAAGAACTACAAAAGTGTTATGGTAATTTACCCACGCATACATGGACTCTCCCAGGTATAAATAGGAGCAGGTACTGCCTTTTGGAAAATGTAGTTTCCAACAGTCAGCTCTGACAGTCGGACCAAACATTCTTGCTGTAACACGCTCGTTTGTATATGTTTGTATTACTGTTTCTGTTAATATATTTGTTTAACTCAATTCCTCTCTTTGTGTCTTTATTTCTGGCCCTAACAAGGCCACAACAAAAAGATAGAACGTTGTGGAAAACACAAACTCCAACAACCCTTGCTGATGTATGATAGTTCAGGATAGGCATAGTTTTTATGTATGAATGCTCACGGATGCATAGGAATATGTTATACATATCATTCTATGCATATACGGCAACAAATAAATTATATGTAGATAGTGTGATTTAATTTGGGATAAAAAAAAAGTACAATCTAAAACAAAGTACATTTTCAAAGCACAGAGATATAATCATTATCATTTTCTGATCGCTCACATCCTGAAGTAATGGTTCCCAAACGATACGGCGCGCCTCGTGGGAGCGGCAGAAGAGAATAGCAGGTGAGGCAGAATCATTGAAAGACAATCAAAGATTTGCATTTGATTTTAAAAATTCATATTCCAAAAATAAATATGATTTCATAATTTAAAATATTATTGCATGCATGATTCCCAGTATAAATAGTTATAAATAATTATTGACTAAATTTATCATTGTGATATTTTTGCATTATATCAAGTATTAAGAATATAGTAATTAGGCTCCGCAAATTGGAGGAGATAGTTATCAATAATAATGTTCTAACTTTGAATTTACGGTTACCTCCCTTTAAACCTATCACTTTTTTTTTAAATGTACTTTTTATCACATAAAATTTTGTGTTGCCAAAATTGTTGGTCATTATCCATTACCTAGAGCAGTGATTCCCAAACGTTGCGGGGCGCCACATAGGTGAGTCGGAATGATTGAAAGACAATCACAGAAACAGTTTTTAAAAATTCATATGCCAAAAATAAATATAATTTCAAATTTTAAATATTATTATAGATTACCTGTAATTGCATGCAGAATTCCCAGTAAATAGTTATAAATAATTATTGCCGATTTTATCATTTTGATATTTATGCATTATATCAAGTATTAAGTAGGGTCCGCAAATTGGAGGGGAGAGTTATCAAAGACAATATTCTTACTTCGAATCCGTGGTTATCTCCCTTTAAGCCCCTCTCTGTCTTTTTTTAATTTTATTTTTAAATGTACATTTTACCACTTAAATTTTGGTGAGGCGCGTGCAAATCTTCATTGTGAAAATGCGGCCCGGAGAAAAAAGTTGGAAACCACTGGAAGGGATACGGCACATAAAAAAAGAAGAAGTTACTCTAAGGATTAGGATTTCATTTATAGAAATGGGAACTCAAAACGGAAAGATACGTACACAAAAATATTGCTCATTGTCAAAAAATATTAAAATTAAAAAAACAAATTTTAGTTAAAAATGTTAAAATTACATAAACACATATAAAGAAAAGGGTACTTCGACGTGGTGCAATTTTGATATTTCTAAACGTAATTTCGATGTGGCACAAGGCCAAAAGTAATCAGTGATCAGTGAGGATCGAACTCACTCCCCAGTTGCAAGTTTATTTATCAAGATTGCTAAGCATTGAGCCTTCGACGTGTTGTGATGGTTAGCAAACTTGTAGAGTGAATGCCAAAAATAAATATAATTTCAAATTTTAAATATTATTATAGATTACCTGTAATTGCATGCAGAATTCCCAGTAAATAGTTATAAATAATTATTGACCGATTTTATCATTTTGATTCACCTTTTTCCTCTTGGCATACACGATAAGTTCAGATCAATTATGTCTGAATAGTGAGTTCGATTCTCACCGGGTACCCCATACTTTCAGCCTACGCTTAGAAAATCACCACAAAAATGGATTGTGATTGGTGACTGATATAATCATTATCAATACGAAAAAGCAATCATATATATCAGCAATTTCTGAGGAACACTTTTTGGTTGAATTTTTTTTTTTTTCGTTTTGCTTACTTTTTTCTTTTCTTTTGTTTTTTTTTTTTTTGTAAGTCGCCTCATGGTAAAATTATCGATAAACCTTACTCTGAAAAACTGATTTCTGATTGCATATCAAACCATTCCTTCCAAATAAACTAATGACAAGAAAATAAAACAAAAATAAAATAAATCCGGAAAAGTGATTGGAAATAATCAAAGAAACGAAGCTGTCAGGTTTGGTAATGTTTTAGCACAACGGCTTGTAAAAGGCAAAGTATGAATTGGTCCTCAAACTTGGCGCTGGGTGGGAAGATTAGGTCATAGGTATGTGAAGGGTTTGGAATGGTTTGATGGGCGGCATCTCTAAACAACACACTGGCGGCAAATACTTGACGCCGAGATTGATTTATTTGTGAGAGAAACACGCATGAAAAAATTTATCTTCGCAATCTGCAAGCCATATTGTCAACTTTATTGGATTTGCTATCCCTTGCCACTCTTATTTTCGGTGTCGGTCAGTTTGATTCGGCTTGATTCGTCATGTAAAACCCATTTATAGGACCACTGTTATCCGGGTCATTGGCAAGTTCGCCCCTAATCGTCTTCCTGGGTTAAAATTGAGGTCAACCTGACCAACGGTCAGTCTACACAACCAGGCTACGATCATCAAACACATCAACGAGTATATATGGTGGGTTTTGTTTGGACTCAAGCCAAACGGTCAAGCTAGATTCTCACAGGTGATTTCCGCCCGGCTTTACAGTTCAATAATGGCAGATTAAATGCCTTTGCTTGTGTGGGACGTGAAGGCTCGGAAGGGAGGTAAATGAAACTGTTAGAACAGGGCTTGGCTAGGCGTAAAGTTGGAATAGTGATATCTGACTCCTGGAAATTATCACTTGATCTTTGACAACTGCAGCCACCTTTTTCCTCTTGGCATACACGAAATTATTTGGTTTTTATATTTATGTCCAATTCTACTCAAGGACAGTTACTGCTTGCCCTGACGTTTGTTTAAGTAATACTTCAGTTCTGCGTGTCACAAAAGATCGGAATTGATAGTTCATAAATACCGTATCGCCATTTGTCAATCAGGTTACGTGGTCACAACGCAGGCAATGGGTTACGTTCTACCTGCTCGGGGGTTTCGGTTCATATAAATACTACTAGAGTTGAGTTTGTTTGCTTTCATATGCATAACATATTCATTGTGCTGTTATTATTTTATAGCAAATACTGTTATATGAGCGCAAAAAGAACGACTGGCTGGATTTATTTATACAGAAATAAATCGTGTTTTGCAAGAGAAGCGAGTGCGATCAGGTCTTGCGTATATTCCAAGGTTAAACACGCTCTGTTTAGCACGATAACAGTGTCTCAGTAATTCCTAGGATCATTTTCTACCCCTGTTCTTCTAGTGAACTAAAGATTTTCTCGAAGAAACCATTTAAATAATTTATGGGTAATCCGTGTTCCATAGCATTTTATTATGTATATATTCAAAAACAAGGATGATTGTGGCTTTATGTGCGCGTCGGGTTGTGATTATTGGGCTCTATCTCACGCAAAAGGCAGAATCTGGAATACGGATTTTCAAAACAAGAAGATCGAATTATTGAATTACTGGCATGAATCATTGGCGTGGCAAGTGGAATCAGCGTGCTGAGTTCAATTTCCGACCGAGTTCGTCTCGTTCACTTTCGCAGAAACGCTCCTGGGAAAAATATCAACCTATCCCTCCCCTACTATGGATTAAATAACAAAGCAGACTACGCTTGATTGACAATCAGTCTAGGCGAATGACAATTGTGAATTGAAAATTGATTGGTCGTGGAACCGGCAACCAAATCCCATAAAAATCAACTGTTTTTTTTTTCAGTTCAAGCCAGACAATGATGCTACTAAGATGCAAGGGGTTACTGGGAGTAGAAGTGAATAAGACAACTTTAGCGGGAAGAAAGGACAATAAAAGAACAGGTCCCAAGAAGAAAGAAGATAGCGAATGACGTTGAATCTATTTAAGATTGTAGGTTGCTGGGAAGTAAGAAATGGGAAGGGTGAGAAGTGCGAGAGAAAATTCGAATGGAACTAGAATAGTTACATCTATCTATTTCAACAGTAAAAAAAATAGAACTGGTAGCCAATCTAGTAGTACGCTTAAATTCATGTGATCAGCGGAGAGATCAGTAGAACAATTGCCAAGACAGAGGGAACCCACGTCCTAGCGGTGGGAACGTCACTGAAGTCTAGATGCCAGGTCCGGACCGATAACTCTTTATCAAGTCAGGGATCGAAGATATAGCCCGAGCACCAGACCAGATATAGCAGCAATATTCAATGCACGGATGAATAATAGATTTATAAATGTGTAAGATAGACTTTGATGTACTTGCTACAGAAACAATCGCAAGAAAACCTAGCATGATAAAGGGGGGACGCCATACTCAACGGTTGGGGGGTAAATTCATTAACGAAGATGGATGGAGTTGTTTCATTTGTAAATTTGTTTTTTATATTTATTTCTGAGATGAAGTTTTGTTGTTATTCGGTGATTTCATGACAAGGGTATCTTCATATCAGCTGTCGTTACTACAACGTTTCAACCGGTGTATTTTGGGATCTTCCTTAAGCGATTGATTTATCAGGGGATGCTTATAAACTCTTGCATGTTTCTCGATTATTGCTTTCATTCCTCTTTTATGCCTTTCTACAATAGATGATATTTTTAAAATTCCTAACTGAACTAAGTGCGAGCCAACGTATTTATCCACTAGGACATTCCCCATAGGTCAAAGGGTATATTTTGTCTCATCTTTCTCTCTTTAGCATGATAACAGTATCTCAGTAATTCCTACGATCATTTTCTACTCCTGATTATGACTTAAGTACATAAGCATTTGCGTGTTTGGCTGGTGAGTCCGATGTTCAAAATTATTGGAAAAATGGATTTAGTATTGATTAGCTACCATCTTAAGGCACAGGGCTTACAACCATAGCACATTGTAATGCAATATTTTTATAAATATTGTAAAATCCTAAAATTAAATAATACTACTGCATATATGTAGTCCCAAGTTCTTAAAAAAGTTAATTTAATGGCATTTTAGGCTTCTTCTACGTGAACAGAAGTTCACTTTTTGAATAATAAGAATTACATACCACAGGAGGTGGGAACATCAGTATTTTAGAGATGATTATGTCGGGCATGGCCTCCAAAAAGTTTGGAAACCACTGCTCTAGGCCAACTATTGTTTCTCTAGTTCAGCGTTTTTCACCTTTTAACCCTTGCGTAATCCTTAAAATGAATTACATGCCTCAAAGAACCCCTGCACAAAAACAAAATTATATACCATATCTTTGTCATATTATTTTCATCGTAGTTTTTTGAATAACTCATTTAAAAAAATAAAGAAAATACAAAGAATAAGTAACTTTAAGTAGATGTCCCATTCGCCGAGTGGGCACTGACAAGTGAAGGTGGTTTCACACTGGCGTCGTACAGACATCACTAAATATATTCCCAATGTTTGTCATCTTTTTAAATAGCATAATAGGTTAGATAAGATGATGTCTATATTATAATATTACAATAACCAAGAATATGTTGAGTGTGATTAGTAATATTACGTATATAAAATTAAATAAAAAGTCAAAAGTGCATTAGCTTATCTCACCTGTTCTGGCGGAACCCTTGGGTACATTTTGCGGAAGCTTAAGGTTACGGCGAAACCCGGTTGAGAAACGCTATAGTTTATTTGGGCTCTTTTATTTAAAAAGAAAAACAGCCGCCAGTGGCTTTTAATTGGAATTTGATTTTGAGTCTGAAATCTGACGTTGGCGCTCTCGATACGTCTGAGACGTACGAGAATGTTCAAATTTGATGCAAACATTAATTCATCTTCCATTTACAGCCCACCAAAGATGTATTCTCAAATACCTGGCGCATACTGTATACTCTTCGAATTAAGTACTTACGTGTCTATGAATTTTAGAACTTATTGACTATGGATGGAATTATTAGGGAAACAGTGAATTATTTATGCAAAATTATAGACGAGCTGGATATATACAAATCATTTGAAAGTCTAATGAAAAACTAGAAATATAATTCAGGTTCTTTTGGAACAGACACGAAACAAAAGATAATAAATAAAGCAGAAAAGACAGACAGGATACAATGGTTGTGATGCCAATTGAAGCAAATATCTAGAAATCTTATGTTAAATTATTAACTTTATAAACACACGCATATGCACACACGCACACACACACACATATACATATATATGTGTGCGTTAGCATATGTGTTATTGTGTGTGTATGTATAAATTTGGGTACACTTGGCTTAATTTTGTCTTCGAAGCAAGGCGGAAATGACCACTCCCTTTCTTTTACCCTCTGCCTTCATTTTCCCTCTCACTTGTCTCAGTCGTTTTTCTTTTTCCCCCTCACGGCAATATCAAGCGTTAATAAGATTACGAATTTCTTTCTTGTTCGAATTGAAATACTCGGCCTCATCTTTGTCCACTTAAAGAATTGCAGTTTTTTTTCAGTTTTTTTTTACAAATAAAAATAATTAACTTTTTCTTTTGCCTCGAGTTGCAAATTAATCTTATATTCTGAATTACAGTCTGATTAATTCTCTCAGAACTTATACTTAGAATAACGCAGATTTTATAAGTACAAATCGCCTCTAGAGCTAGAGATCGTTTTTTATGATTTTAAGTGCAGATTTAATAGTGTCGTATCATTGACTGTATACGGCAGTATCCCTGATCCTTACAGGATTAAGGCGAGAAAAAACCCCACTGAAAACGTTTTCGAATTATTTTCATATACATTTGACCCTCCTCTACTTATGGCCTTTTTTCAGAATATTTTTTTTTTATTTTTATCATTTTAAAAGTTGGATCCTGTTCAAATCGATCCCTGACTTCATAAAGAGTTATCTACACTTTGATTTTATTCGAAACTGTGTCTACGTCATTGATAATTGCTTACTATTACGAATCGGAAAGAAAGGACAATGTCAGTAGTGCGAAAAGTGAGGGAAGAGGGCTTGGAGAAGTTGACACTCACAGGACATATTAAATGCAAGAAGGGCAAAGGGAAACAGCGAGTAACATACCTAACGAACTTATATAAATAAATGTCAGAACAGAGATTGGGAGGAAGAACAAAAATACAAATCTATGGGAAGTTGTGGAGAACCATGATCGCCCTTTGTTTGGAAGAGACAGAGTACATAAAATGAAAAGATACCACTCCGTGGCCAGGATTACTGTCATGCAGTATGCAACCGCTTCCTATGAGCAATGGTCAAAAATGGCTTTAAGCGAGTGAGGCCTATAGATGTTGGTGAAGCACAGACTTCTTCAAACCTTTGTGACTGGCGCTATAGAATCACAATGAACTGTACCACACCACTTGAGGGCTTTCAACACCAGCAACAACTAAAATGAATATCACCTGTAACTCCAAGGGAAAATAATGACAAAGTATTTTATTTTCATTCTCTTTCCCTCTCAGTCGCTTCTTGAATCTTAGTGACACTTTTGCCTTGCTTGGAGTGAATTGATCACACATACACACACACACACACACACACACACACACACACATATATATATATATATATATATATGGGGAGATAGTTAAATATTTTTATATATAATCTTGTGGATTGGAGCTACAGTACCGAATAACAGAAACTATAGATATAGCAGACTTTCAATAGTAGCAACACCTAAAATGCATATCATATTTAAGTTCAAGAGGAATAATGACATGCTTAAGATATTGACATTCCACACCACTTCAAATAAAAGCTTAAGAAGAAAAAATCGGTCAATACTGGAAAGAGCGATAACAGCTACGGGACTTGAGAAATTTTATTTTTCTGAATAATTGTTTCAAGAGAAAGATTTTATAAATTACAACCGATAGTAGTATTGGCTTCTTGGTCAATGAATTCCGAATTGTTCCTTATAAGGAAATGGCTAATCTAGTTCGATATATACGACAGGACTTGGGCTGATCTTTTTTACCTTCAAATAGTAATGGAATGATAATCCGAATCCTGTCGGTTGAAATTTATAAAATATTTCTTTTAAAACGGACGTTTCGTACGTGCTATTACCCTTGGGAAAGGTATGAATCCTCTTCTTTCTCTCCCCACCCCCCGCAAGCTATGGATAAATAGCAGGACTGACCGGGTTATATACCTTTGGATGGCAATTGGTCTACCGCAGAAAGAAATGGCAACCTACTGCGGGAAAAAAATTCTGCCTCGTCAGTCATGTATCGAAAGATACATGATCACCTAAGCGTGTATCACGCATGTCACGTGATACACGAAGTCCACTTTGTCCCTCTTTCTAGTATTAGTGGCGGTTTCCTTCCTGAACTTTTGTTTAAGTTAATGTGGTCAGTTAACATCTTATATCATTATTTTCTCTTCCAGTTACATGTGCTATCCATTTTAGTCATTCCTACTGTTAAAAGTTTCCAGGTGGCGTGATTTCTATTATTTGGTACAGTTCTTTGTGATTCTGTAACGCCAGTCTACGAGATCCGACAAAATCTATCGAAATATTCGTTTGTACTAAATACAAGTGCCGTCTGGAATAGTAATTCTCGTGGGAATTTTATCAGTTGTAAAATGAGCATGCGAATATTTATAGAAGTTGAATAAACATGGAACTAAATAATCGTGCTGCGGAGAAGATTATACGGAAAATAAGCGTGCCGCACCAAAAATACTTACCGTCCCAGGGAGAGGGTAATTGAAAAAAAAAAGTAACTTAATCGTGACATTACTTGTACCTTTATTTCATCTTATTTTCATCTTTACTTATCGAGTGCCATCACACAAGGTTATATATTACCTACTTTGTGATAAATTTACCAAGATTCGTCTTAATCAAAAGGCTGTTAAAAAAAAAAGAAAGTCTTTTTCACTGGTTTTATTTCCGGACGAGAGTGGGTCAATAAATATGTAGCCTGACGCATTGTTATTTGAATCTTGCCAAGAGATTTCCACTGTGTATTATTCGATTAACATTCTCCATTGAAAGAATAATGTCAAAGAAGATTTATTAAACATCTACTGCAAGAAGAAATAATGAATGGTTGTCAGCAAAAGAATGAGCCCCAAATGCAAATTACAAATCGGAGATACCAAAATCAAACAAGTACAAAACTTAAATATCTGGGAAGTGTTTTAACAGAGGGCGGAAAGTGCGACTCTCACATCAGAAGGAGCATTGGGGTAGCCAAAGATGTATTCCAAAACGCTAAGCAGAGTATTAAAAAACAGAAAAAACTTTGTGAGGAACAAAGAAAAGAGTACTGAACTGTTACGTGATATCTGTCTTACTATATGGTCGATACTGGAAAATGTGCTTAAAGATAAAGAAGAGACTTCAAGCAACAGAAATGTGATTTTACAGAAGGATGCTGAGCATGTGAGCAAAGACGGCGTTTTAAAGAAAATGGAAACAAAAAACTAAAACAAAAAAGATTTATACTTAACATCAGGAAGAGAGAGTTGAAATTTCTAGGGCATATAATGAGGAAAGAGGGCTAGGAAAAACTGATACTCACAGGACATTGAAGGCAAGAAGGACAGGAGAAACAATAACATTCTTTATCAGCTTCAAAAAGGTTTAGGAGAAATAACAAAAAGACAAAATTTATTAAGAGCTACAAAGGACAGGAAGTTGTGGAGGACCATGATCACCTACGTTCTGGGGGGTGGCTATGGTACATAAAGTAGAAGAAACATTTGTGGGTTATTTAAAGCCGAAACATATTTTTGACCGTAAGAATATTTCGAGTATGAATACAGTGAGTCAATATTACATTAACAATTTTGTTGGAAATAATAATGTTTTTTTCCAGATACAAGTTAAAAAGGAGAATATGATTAAAAATAATATTTGTTTTGCAACATAACTGCAGTTAGTCATCATTAAGCTTCTTTTTCTTTTATGCAGTCCTGGGTATGACGATAAACTACATCCGGCAGCAAGGTCTCTAATCGGGAGATTGGCGGTTTTGAGGAGCGTGGAACTAAATCCTAATTGCTGTTGTTCCCAGGCCCACCCTCACCCGTGGATACCAGCTATGAGCAAATAGTGAATCTCCAAACAAAAATAAAAACACTAGGTAAGTATAAAAGAATATTATTATAGTAAAAATACCAGCAATATATTTTATAAAAAAATATTACAAACAATACTATTTTATTGTAAAATAACCAACATACATTTTTATAGAAAAATAACCAGCAATGTATTTTATAATAGAATTATCAAGAATACATTTTATAATAAAATAATAAAAAATACATTCTTATAGCAAAATGAAAATGAATTCATTTCATAGCGAAATAAAAGGGCAATATATTTTATAACAACATGGCCAACAATACATTTTATAATAGAATTATCGTTATATTTATGTTGCTTTTCTGCAAATTGTTACAAAACCAAAACATCAACCTGAAATCTCGTGTCATGTTCTTAAATGGCATCGAAACTTTCATACTGATGTTAGACATGAAAACAAATCCGTACAGAAATAACTAAACACTCAGCTATATACAACCGCTTTCTATGATAAATGTTTAAAAACGGTTTTGAGTGAATTAAGTCTATCAATACAGGTGAAGAAAATAATGACATAATCAAGATGTTGACATTCCACACTACTTCAAATAAAAGGTTAGGAAGGAAACCTCCATCAGTACTGGAAAGAATGATAACAGTTACTGGGTTTGAGTAAACTATTTAGCTTGAATGTTTTAGGAGAAAGATTTTATACATTTCAGCCGATAGTAGTATTGGCTGTTTTTCAATGCATGCCGAAAGTTTCCTTATAAGAAAATGGCTAATGTTACCCTTTGTATTGTAGCTGTCAAGTTGTTATTCTCTGATCGTTTAATAAGCAATGTGGATTTGAAAAAGTGGAATCTTTTTTGCAAATTTCGAAATCACTTATATTTGAAGCCTATCTTATTTTGACATAGTCACATACGGATCATTTCGAGTTCCCATACGATCACCGAAAGTTAAGCAACGTCGAGTTTGGTCAGTGCCTATTTGGTAACCGCTTGGGAATAGCAGGTGGTATAAGCTTAGATGTGTGAATAGGTATAAGGGATGACGGCTTGGAATTGCTCTCCGATTTCCAATTACAGTCGGTTTCGTTATATTCACTTAGGCGCAAATACCCTTCGTCAAAGTCTGAATCCATATTTTCCTCCCACTGCTGGGAGGGGGGTAATTCGTATAACTTTTATCAGTAAATAATTATTATAAAAATCAAATTAGGGCTTTAAATAACTTCCAAAGGGTTGATAAGCCTTAAATAACAATATCTATCTCTTTTACAGATTAGTCCATTAAAGCTACGCCAGTAGACGTTATTCAAATAAGCGAATGATTCTTAACCTTCCTCCTTCTTCGCACTCCTTTTAAACCACCAACCCGTTCTCGAACCCCTTTTCAAACACCGGCCAGTTCTCGAACCCCTTTTAAACCACCAACCAGTTCTCGAACCCCTTTTCAAACACTGGCCAGTTCTCGAACCCCTTTTAAACCACCAACCAGTTCTCGAACCCCTTTTCAAACACCGGCCAGCTCTCGAACCCCTTTTAAACCACCAACCAGTTCTCGAACCCCTTTTCAAACACCGGCCAGTTCTCGAACCCCTTTTAAACCACCAACCAGTTCTCAAACCCCTTTTCAAACACTGGCCAGTTCTCGAACCCCTTTTAAACCACCAACCAGTTCTCGAACCCCTTTTCAAACACCGGCCAGCTCTCGAACCCCTTTTAAACCACCAACCAGTTCTCGAACCCCTTTTCAAACACCGGCCAGTTCTCGAACCCCTTTTAAACCACCAACCAGTTCTCGAACCCCTTTTCAAACACCGGCCAGTTCTTGAACCCCTTTTAAACCACCAACCAGTTCTCACACCCCTTTTAAAAACCCCAAAAGTTCTCGCATCCCTTTCAAAACCGCCAACTAGTTTTCACACCCCTTTTAAACCACCAACCAGTTCTCGCACCACTTTTAAACCACCAACCAGTTCTCGCACCACTTTTAAACCACCAACCAGTTCTCAAACCCCTTTTAAACCACCAACCAGTTCTCGAACCCCTTTTCAAACACCGGCCAGTTCTTGAACCCCTTTTAAACCACCAACCAGTTCACGCAACACTTTTAAACCACTAACCAGTTCTCAAACCCCTTTTAAACCACCAACCAGATCTCGAACCCATTTGAAACCACCAACCAGTTCTCGAACCCCTTTTAAACCACCGGCCAGTTCTTGCGCCCCCTTCCAGAATTGATGAAAAGCTATATTGATCTCATGTGCAAATAACAAAACCATTGTGTTTCTTTAATCTTTATTCACATAACATTTCTATTATTTGGTACAGTTCTTTGTGATTCTGTAACGCCAGTCTACGAGATCCGACAAAGTCTATCGAAATATTCGTTTGTACTAAATACAAGTGCCGTTTGGAATAGTAATGCTCGTGGGAATTTTACAAATTATAAAATGAGCATGCGAATATTTATATAAGTTGAATAAACGTGGAAATAAATAATCGTGCTGCAGAGAAGATTATACGGAAAATAAGCGTTCTGTACCAAATAATGCTTTAAAAAACCCAGATTACTCTAATATTAACAAAAATATTTTAAAATATTTAAGTGGCCGTTCCGCTCTTTATCAAAACAAACTTCATACTGCAGGGTTTCCCGAAGTATACATTTACGCTATTAGGAGGGTAGAAATTGGTAAAATTTCTACAATGTAAACTTCTATCTCAGCTCACCAATCACTAAAGTTTCCTTAATAAACCAACCCTAATGATTCAGTATCCTCGCACCCACTAGGAACCGATATCGCACCCTTGGTTAAGAACCACTGAAATACGACGTTTTGACGAATGTGATACCTATGCCATCACGCTTTATATAAACCACTAGGAATTAATAGCATATTAAGCGTATTTTTTTTTAATTCTTCATTTGGAATAATATAAAAAATATGGAAATACCATAATAAAAAGAAAAAGAAAATAATCTGAGATATAAAAAGAAAATAAGGTAAAAACATTCAAACGAGAATAAGGGAGATGAAGAAAATCTTCGAATAATTTATTTTCGAGACTCTCGAGCTCGGCCTTTATCAACTGATTTATGGCTGGCAATAAGTTCTTTAAGGCTGCTGGCCAATATTTTGGTGCCCTGTCCCGCGTTTCAATTCATTTCCAAACTGTTTGCCCCCCGTTCTTGCCTTTATTCGGCAAAATCATGCCTTCTGCTGCCCCCGATCGAACTTACGTCGACATCACTTATGAACTGTGATCTCTTAAACCCATACAAAGTGTACCCGCCTTTTTCTCTCGTGTTGCCTCTCTGTCTCCACTCCTGCAATCATTATAGTTAGGTTTATATAGGGCAAGACTTGAACTGTGAGCTCATAAAGAAGGCGTCGGGCCAACAGTTTGTTTGATAATACCATTGGTCTATAGACTTGATTCGTAATCATTACTTGTTTTATAACATACAGCAGATGAACTGTGTTGCTCATAAAGACCCTAGAAGGTATAACGACGGCTAGGTAATGCTATTGTTCTATATCACCGCTTGTTAGTAGCTTTTTCTTTATACGATATTTAGGTAGGCTTGGCTGTGTGTTCACGTAGAGCCTCCTGGCTTGTGTGTTTTCTCCATAATACTATTGGTCATTCCTCTTGTTTGGTAATCACCTTTGCTTTATACTGCGTTAGACTATGAATTGCGAGATCATAAAGAGTCAGCCAGCCCGTCAGCTTATTTGACAATAGTGTTCGTCCGTTTTCCTCTTCGTTAATAATTCTTTGTGTATATCATGCTGGAATCGAGCGGCTAAGATAGGACGGAGTTTCATTAATTCCGTTTTGATCTTGTTTGTATGAAGAAACGAACAGACCGATGCAGGAACCTGCATTAGGGACCACCACACATTTATACATGCAGATATCTACATCGAAATATGTATTGAATGTGTGTAAGTATATACGCATATATACATACATACACACACATACATATATATATATATGCATATATACATACATACACACACACACACACACACACATATATATATATATATATATATATATATATATATATATATATATATATATATATATATATATATTGGTAAATAAAACGGTATGCGTAAAAGATAAGGAATGAGTGAGCTGGAAGGAAAGGAGAGAGTGTGTGAGCGCACAGGTGTATGTGTGTCTCTGTGTGTGTGCAAATGTATATATATTTGGGAAACAGTAAATTGAATTGTCTCTGTTAGTGTTTCTGAGTGTGTGAGATATAAATAGAGAGTGTGTGTGTGTATGTATGTGTATAGCTGCGTAATGCGTATTTGTACTTGGGAAATTGTAACTAGAAATGTATGTGTAAGTGTGAATGCATATTATTATGTGTGTGCGTGCGTTCGAGTACGAGTGTGTGTTTGTAAAGGGTATATATCTTTAGGAGAGAGTAAATTAAATTGTGTGTGTGTGCGTGTTATTTTGTGTGTGAGGGAGAAAGAGAGAGAAGTAGATAATGTGTGTGCGGAAGGGTTATATAGGTTTTTGACGGGTAAATTGTGTGCACGAATGTATCTCTTTGTGTATGCGTAAGATTGGTTGATTAATTCATTCATTCGTTTTCTATGGCTTATCAACCCTTTACAGGTTATTTAAAGCCAGGAAGCATTTTTAGATTGTAAGAATTTTTTCGAGATAATAAGTGATACAAGTTATACACTTTAATCCATAGATGGTGGGAGAGGAGATGGATTCATACCTTTGCCAACTGTATGTGCGCGTAAGTGAATATAACGAACCTAACTGGAATTGGAACTCGGCTCTTCGATTAAAAATTCCGAGGCATTATCCATTACACCATGCGCACATCCAAAATTGACATTCCCAAGCGGTCACCGATCTAGGTACTGACCAGGATCGACGTTGCTTAACTTCGGTACGGGAAATGGTGTTTCAACATGAAGTGGCTGTATGCTGCATGTGTAAGAGAAAGTGTGTGTCTGTGTGTGTGTGGGTGCGTAAGGATTATATATCTTTCAGAGAGAATGAATCAGTATGTGTGCACTAGTGTGTGCAAGAGAAAGTAAGTGTCTATCTGCGTGTTTCTGTAAAGGGTACACGCACACACACACACACACACACACACACATATATATATATATATATATATATATATATATGTATATATATATATACAGTGTAACCCGGATATAAGAGAGTTGTCGGGACCGGAGAAGAAGTCACTTATATCCGGGTTTCTCTTATATCAGGGTTTATCTTATATCCGGGTTTGGTCTATTATATATACATTAACACAGGCTCTAATTTGGGACCAGAGAAAATCTCTCTTATATCCGGGTCTCTTATATCCGGGTGACACTGTATATGTATATATATAAAGGGAAATGTAAATTAAAACCTGTGCAGGTTTGTGAGATGGATAGAGTGCGTCTATGTATCTGGTGCATTTGAGAATTGACTATTTTATTATGCTTGCTCGTGCGTATTGATACATGTTTGCGTGTCTGTATTTTTATGTGTGTGTGCGTGTGTGTGAGAGAAAGAGAGAAAGAGTGACTAGGAGTGGATGCATCTGTGTGTTAACGAGTGATTTCTTATTTTTATAGGTACGAGCGTCTGTTCGTGTATATAAACCGAGATACATTAACATTTTCCAGTTCATTATTGCTTCAAGTTTCGCTGAATCTCAAACTATTTATTCGTGATCAAATCAGAACGATTTATTGTGCTCCGAGCATGCTCTAATCGTTCTTCATTCAGTGAGTCTCAACACTAGTGTGCCGCGCGATCCATTTAAGTGCGCCGCGAAATATTGTCACGGCATATATATATATATATATATATATATATATATGTATATATATATATATATATATATATATATATATATATATGGTGGTACTAGTTTGGAAAAATCTCGGATTGTTCAATTTGCAGTAAAACAAATCGGTACCCGAGGAAAAATGTCGAATAAAAAAAGAAAGAACCAAGAACATTAAAACAAGACGAAAAGAATCGTCCAGTGTTTAAGCTCCAAGTCCAAAGAAAAAAAAAACACAACGAGTAAAAAGACAACTTAAGACTTGCTTAAGGTAAAAGTAGAAGTAGAACAATAACCTAAGATAATCCTAAGGAGCCAGGCAAACCTTCCTAGGTTTCACCTAAACGGATCTTCAGGATTTGAAATAAAGTAAGTTCATACCTGTGTGTGTATTTTAAAAAAAAAATGTATGGTTTTATTCATAACATAACCTTCAAAATTTATGCTAAGTGTGTCGTGATATTTTCCTCTGCTCCTAGGTGTGCCGTTGCTTAAAATGTTGAGAAACGCTGATCTATATAATAAGCAAACGGCTTCAAAAAGAGGTTTATAAAAGTTTCTTCCTCTCTAATAGCACTAAACCAGCATCCATACAGAGATCTTCTTCTCTCACACTTCCCGTCTGTTGAATTCCCTTCCCCTTGCTTGCTTCCCCGATAACTATAATCTTCCAATATTCAAGTGTAATGTCAATCGACATCTGACACCTTGATCTTGTTCCCCGTCCATTTCTGTATCCTTTCCTCAAAGACGCCTCTTTACTCTTGTTTTCAATCCTCTGTTACCCCTTTCGTGCTAGTTGCACTCCCGCCTTGCTTAAGGTAAATTGCTTTTAAAAAAAAAGACAGATCTTTCCAAGTAAGGCTGAAATTAAGATTAAGGGACATTATGCATAAGTACGTTATCGTTATATACAAATTTTCACCTTTTTCAAGCCAACATACATAAGATAACTTATTGAAAATCTTTTAGATATGCTTTAGCGAGTAAGCATACCTGACCATTATAAATTGCTTGCGATCAACTCTTTATAAAGCTCACTGCAAGCTTTTGTAAACAAGTCTGCTGCTAGAAAAATTGGTCCTCTGTGTCGTTCAAGATAATTTTTCCCTAGAATCTATCTTGCAACTTTATAAGTCTACCATTCGTCCGAGCATTGCATAGTTGACCCACAGCTATTTTCTGACAAATATAATACTTAGTATCGTCGCCTTGCATATCTTTCCTCTTTAATATGCGCAACCAATCTGATCATGCTAACCTCCATGAGAGTTACTCATTGCGCCGTCTCCGACTAACATTTCCGCTTACATGAAGGGGAAAGCTTATACAATCTAACACGGATATAAGAGAGTTGTCGGGACCGGAGAAGAAGTCTCTTATACCCGGGTTTCTCTTATATCCGTGTTTGATCTATTATATATACATTAACACAGGCTCTAATTTGGGACCAGATAAAATATCTCTTATATCCAAGTTTCTCTTATATCCGGGTCTCTTATATCCGGGTTACACTGTATTGAATCAATTGCTAGGTCTGCAGCTAGGGAATTTGGTTCCTTGTGTCTTGCTAGACAAATTTCTCGACAGAATCTGTTTTACATATTTATAAGTCTACCATCCGTCCTTTCTTTGAATATTGCTGTCACATCTGCTTTAGTGCTTCTGCTATGCATCTAGAAATTCTTGACGAAATCCAAAGAAGAATCTGCAATGATATAATTTCTGACCTGGCATTTCGGCTTCAAGCATATTCCCACCGCCGTAACCTTAGCGTCTCTGTTCCTCTTCTATAAATATTTCCATGGCAATTGTTCTGTAAATCGCCTTCAGGTATTTTATCGTAGTACTAGATTGACAGATATGGGTCTTCATTTTACTGATGAAATTGCTAAGTGTAACTATATGTTCTATTCTAATATCTTCTTCTCTCGCATTTCTAATCCTGTGAAACTCTCCGTGGAACCCGACTGGAAATGGAACTTGGCTCTGTAATTTCCAATTCCGAGCTGTTACACATATCTCTACATGCTCATCAAAGCTTACAGCACCTAGTATTCCCAAACGGTCACCCATCTAGGTACTGACAAGACTCGACGTTTCTTAACATCAGCGATCTTATGATAATCAGTGTTTCAACCTGATAGGGCCGTACAGTTTTCTATTAGTAAACACTGATAAGATTGACGTATATTTGTTCATTGCGAGCTTTTGTAAACAAGTCTGCTCCTAGAAAAATTTATACAATGGAACAGTGAAACAATCACTGAGATTTGTTCAGTGTCTCAAAACTTCATTTTATAATTATACGTGTTTCTTCGTTTCTTAGTCAGTTAACCAGCCTGTATAATTATAATATATCTATTAGTAAACACTGATAAGATTGGCATATATTTGTTTATTAGTATTGCCGTGAATTAAGTATACGATGAAAACAGTGAAACAATCGCTGAGATTCGTTCAGCGTCTCAAAACTTCATCTTATAATTAGACGTGTTTCTTCGTTTCTTAGTCAGCCAGCCCGTACGTTACGCCCTGTCAGTCTGTCATAAATGAGATGAGTCATTAGAGGCGTTATTCGATTTGAGAAAAGCTGTTACTTAACTATTTTACCAGGGACGTAATAGCATAAAATCTCCTGAATATGATCCCCCAAACTTTACAAATACCGTATTTATTAAAACATTATGAAACGGAACGAAATCCTCTGCGGAGTAATGGTTTAATTTATATTCAGCCGTAGTTGGGAACGAAAGAATGAATTTGAAATGGGTTTGAAACGGTTGTTTAGGTGTTTAGGGTAGCTTTATTTGTTGTAACAATCTACTTTCATTCGGGTCAAGTTCCATTGAAAAAGTCAGAGACAAGTTGACACAAACGAGCTTTTCATGAGACGCTGATTAATCCACCATCGGATTAAGAAGCTGAAACTATTCAATCTTGCCTTTAACAATTTGGCGCTACTAACTCGATTCGCTAATCCTGAACGGTGCTAATGAAAAATCCAACCCGGTAGTGCATTGTCACTGTGTTGTTCTAATATCGATGAGGTAGCCGATTGCTATCTCGGCGTCATCATTGAAAAAAAAAAAAAGACACAAGATCGATGGCAAATAAATTTCTGGGATTCCCACTTGAGGGTAAGGCGGATGAATATTTTCTGTTTATTACTCGATTGCTCTGCCATCTTTACATCGCATCAAAATTCCTTACCGTCTCTTTCTCTGAAGAGTAACAAAACGGACGAAGTCGAAACTAACTCAAAATGAGGAGGCGGTAAATTGATAATATTTTAATATTTAACAAGAAATTATAACAGATACCCCAATATTCTATCTTGAAATAGCTCAAAATCATTAATGATTTTCACTATTTATTGCTTAAACCATTTATATCAAGTGAAAATCGGCGACACGACTCGGAACCCAATGGGTTAGCTTCGTGTTTCGCTAAAAATTGGAAAATGATTATTTCTACTGATCTAATCTAAAATACCAGAAAATAGTTTAAGTTTTTAACGCACACACACACACTCATTTTCTCTCTCTCTCTCTCTCTCTCTCTCTCTCTCTCTCTCTCTCTCTCTCTCTCTCTCTTTCTCTCTCTCTCTCTCTCTCTCTCTCTCTATCACACACAGATAGATAGATAGATAGATAGATAGATAGTGAAAGGTTTCGTGACATGACGTTTTGAAGTTCCTCAGAGTTTATTCTTTGAAGAACGTAACTCAATTGAAGTTACACGGAGTTTGTGATTTGAAGAACTCAATTTTCGGCCTGAATTAAAATTTCGGCCCAAATCGGTCTTTTGGTCAGAATTGGACTTATAGCCCGAATCAGAGTTAAAGTGAAGATTCGAAGTCCCATGGATTGAATTGAGTAATTCAAAATTATTTCTTCAAAATTATCACTGCTGTTTTCTCAACTGGACGAGAGTTCACTTTAGTTTTGGGCCGGAGACAAAATTAGCCCCTCTGCAGCAGCTAGCTTAAAAGTCCGCTTTTAAAGATTTAGAAATGTTAAAATTAAGAAGCCATTAGTAGTTCCAATTAACAATAAATTGTAGGTATTTTTTTTTACATTTATGGCCAGTTTGACCTTATCGAACCAATCAGACTTACAGCGGTAATTAATTGTATTAATTGCGCGTTTTCTTAACATTTTCAAGTGATATGAATTGAAACAATTATAATAAGTCAAATGCTAAATCGGCTGCTAGGAGTATTGGGTCACTGTATCGTGCTATGCTTCTTTTTCCCCACAGCATCTATCTTGCACTTTTTTGAGTCTACCATCCATCTGTGCATCGACTATAGCTGCCACATTTGATCTGCCATTCCTGTTATGCATCTATCCCACCGCTGTATCGTAGCTTCCTTTTGCTTCTGCTATAAACATTTTCACGGTAACTGTCCTGATGAGCTTACCTCTTTGGTGCCTCTACTATACAGATTTAAGTGAAGTATGAGACTGGCACATTGGTCCCACACTTTCACTTATTGTTGCATAAGTGTTCTATGCAGACACTGACTTTTCTCACACTTTCAGCTCGTGAAACTTTCTTTCGGCTTTCAATGCCAACTATGATCTTCAAAAGTTTCAATGCAATGCCAAACGCCGTCTTCTGTCTCTTTGAATCCTGTTCTTTTATTCTCCTCTCTCTTTCGTTCATTCCCAGTAACTCCTTACATCCTAGTGGTCTTTATTGCTTTGCTTGAGAAGAAATGATTAAAAAATAGCTTATAAGGTATTAAGAGTTTAACCTTTTATAAAAGAAATGGATTACGACAAATATTCACGGCTTATTAGATAATTTAGATAATATCAAGTCTAAGAAAAGAGAAGCAGTGTTGAAGAAGGTCGAGGAGTTCAAGTGTAACAATGTCTTTCATCAACCGTCCTGGGTATGACGATGAACTACATCCGGCAGCAAGGCCTCTGATTGGGAGGTTTTGAGGGGCGTGGAACCACCTGTTAATTGTTGTTCTTCCCGGGTCCACCCTGACCCGAGGTGGTAGCATCTGTTAGGGTCCCAGCTATGGGCAAATAGTTAACACCCAATCTTGACTTAAAACACTATGAAAGTATAAAACAGATTTGTATAATAAAAATGCCAGCAATATATTTTTGAAAATAAAATACCAAAAATACATTTTTGAAAAAAAAAATTCCAGCAATACATTTCGCTCTCAACAAAAAAACCTCTTTACAAATATACTTCAATGAAACCAGATCTACAAAGCGATTTCTTGCAAAGAATCCATATTCTATACATACGAACTTACTCTAAAAATCTTGTCGGCATTAAATAAACCACTGAGATTGATATGCCGTAAAACAAAATAAACCAAACGAAACCATCTTGGATGATGCTAACCTCCAAGAAATTAACTCGTTCTGCATTCTCAGTCTAACGTTTTCTACTGCTATGAATTGGAATGATAATATCGAGTGAGTTACTAAGTCTGCTGCTAAGAAAATTGGTTTGCTGTCACGTACTAGACAATTTATCTCACCGGAATCTGTCTTGCAACTTTATAAGTCTACCATTCATCCGTGCATTCAATATTGTTGCTTCTGTTATGTATCTAGAAATTCTTGAAAAATGCTAGAAATACATTTTTAAAAATAGAATACCAAAAATGCAAAACCCTTCTTTACAAAAATGCGTCAATGAAACTCTATCTACAAACCGATTTCTTACAAAGAATCTATATTCTATTCATATGAACCTATCCTAAAAATCTTGTCGGCATTAAAAAACCGACTGAGATTGATACGCCGTAAGACAAAATAAACCAAACCAAACCAACTGATGGCTGATACTAACCTCCAGGAAATGATCTCGTTCTGCATTCTCAGTCAAACCTTTTCCACTGCTATGATTTGGAATGAGAATATTGAGTCAGTTACTAAGTCTGCGGCTAAGAAAATTGGTTAATTGTGATGTTCTAGATAATTTATCTCACCCGAATCTGTCTTGCAATTTTATAAGTTTACCATTCAACAATGCTAAATTTGATCTGTTGCTTCTAACATATATATCTAGATATTCTAGACAAAATCGAAAGATGAATCTACAATTACGTTTTCTTAATAACGTTTTCTCGGTTTCTTTTATTCTCAGGCACGGCTTGCGAATCAGAGCCATCTTGCTAGGGGTGAAATGACTGAAAAAATAATAACTGCTAGGCGTATTACATGATTAACTGTGATAAACTTTTGAAATTTTGGAGAATAAGCGGCTACTTCTAAAATATTTTTTTGCATATTCTGATTAACGTTTACTCCGTGTTATCGTCATGCTTCTAAGTCTTCTCACTTTCTTTTTTTCAGTGGCGAAAGCAAATGAATGCATGTTAAAATTCCAGCGCACAAAAAGCTGTCGTTCTCACACTGAGCAAATACGTCCTGATATTTGCAAATATCTAAAATCAATCAAACTGTAGCGTATTCGATCACGTGACGTGACTAAGGACGGACATGTCACGGCTGACGTCATTATCGCTAAAAGAATTGGCCGGGCAAAGCATATATAAAGGCGAATCACAAGGATTCACTTAGTTTTTCTGCTTTACTAGCGCCCGTGGCATTGCAAACCACACGGATGAAGACGGTCGGTCAAATCGTGACAGAGAGGCCTTATATATTATCCATCTTCTTGCAGCCTCTCTTTATGTCTGTTTCTCACTCTCTCACTGCCTCACTCACTGTCTCTCTCTCTCTCTCACTCTCTCTATCCCACACTCTCTCATTCGCTTTCACTTCAGCCAACGTCCTGAATATCACCCCAAAAATCGACCATTTTTTTATTACATCCACACCTATCCAAAATCAATTCATCTATAACATATATATATATATATACACATATATACATACATACATACATACATACATACATACATACATATATATATATATACATATATATATATACATATATATATATACATATATATATATATATACATATATATATATACATATATATATATACATATATAAATATATATACATATACATATATATATATATATATATATATATATATATACATACATATATATATATATATATATATATATATATATATATATATATATATATATATATATATATATATATATGAGATAACGATACATATTTTCATATATCAAGAAAAATGTTGGGGCAAAATGTATGACAAAGGAGGAAAAAGTTTTCGTGTGATACGTTATGTCCTTTGAGACTTCATTGGATTAAAATTTGTTACGGTGGTACGAACTACGCATGCGCATAAACAAGGAATGCTGGAAATTTTAAATTTATTTATTCACTTTTGTCTAGTCGATTTAATTTAGATTGCTTTTCTTTCCATCACTTTTGTTAATAGATATCCCACACTGTTATAATAGAAGTTCTGTCGGAAATTCTGAAATGCTACTCTGATCAAGGAAAACAATTCACTACGGCAAAAATGTCTAGAGAATTCCTCGATTGCAAGGTCATCAACAGTAAATTTGCGCCCTGGCTCTTACAACATTTCAGCGCGCGTGTGTGTGTGTGTGTGTGTGTGTGTGTGTGTGTGTGTGTGATGTTTGGAATTGAATCCGACGAAACGGTAAATCTATAAAATAATTTGGGATTCTTCAACTTGGAAATGTATCGACGATGAATCTTCTTCATCGGAAAAAGTATTTTATTTAAACAAAAATCTTAATTACTAAATATCAAGCGTTCTTATGCTTCACGGGAATCACGTTTTGACATGGTAATGTAGATTTTTTTTTTTAAATGAAATTTCTTTTCTGACGACGCTGACTTCAAAGCAAAAATTTTAAGAATTTTTAACTATTTATCTATCTATATATATATATATATATATATATATATATATATATATATATATATATATATATATATAAATCCTGTGTTCTTATAGATATTTTTATTTTTACACAATAGTGCTCAATGTAAATTTACAGAGCATTAATATTATAAATTAATTGATTTAAAATGTTTTTTTTCGCTACACAGTGATAACCATGTTTCGAAAATTCGCTTGACGAGGAAATGGAACTAATGTCTTTAGTTTAATAACAAAATTAAATTCGAAGGCTTTAGCTTCCATTTATGAAACATTGTTATCACTGTGTAGCGAAAAAAAACATATTTTAAATCAATTAATTTATAATATATATATATATATATATATATATATATATATATAATTGTGTATTTGGTCAGCAATCCCTATTTTATAAAAGTCTCTCATTTATATATATATATATATATATATATATATATATATATATATATATATATATATATATATATATATATATATAGTAGAGAAATTTAGGAACTCAGCCGATTCCGCTACGTTGGTTCCAACCTTTCGGTATCTTCAGGCGATTTCGGTCAGTTGATTTCCTAATGCATTATTTTTTCAAAGAGCTGATGTTTCACCTTCATTTAGGCTTCGTCAGAGATCGATAACAGAAATGAAAAACAAAGAGGCTGAGTACTGGAATGTCATGATTTTTGGTAGTTCTCATTGGTCAGATACGAGTCACGTGTATAAACGCAATAGATAATGTATAAATATGTGCGAGAAACATTTAGGATGTTCAAGGGTGTGATAGTTTAAGAGTGTGTAAGTAAAGAAAGGCTTGTGTGTATAGGTGTATGTAGGATGGTAACGTTAATTCGTGTACGTGTATCAGTGTGTCTACAGCCTAGATTCGAAACATCGAATTGTTGAATTAGTGAAGTCAATATCTATAGATCAATTGATTCGAGTGTGGCAAGAAATGGAATACTGCTTCAATGTTTGTTGCGCAAACACATGATGTTCATATTGGGTGCATACAAGTTGGCCAACTTTAAAATAATAAACTTTGAGCCTTTTCCTATTTCAGTAATGAGCTGAATTTGTTTCTATCACTTAACATTGTTTTCTTATTAAATTTATGCCCTTTCTTTCTGAATAACCACACACACACACACACACACACACACACACACACACACACACACACACACACACACACACACACACACACACACACACACACACACACACACACACACACACACACACACAGTGGATAGCGGCTTGGAGTTAGGAATCGGAGAACCGAGTTCGAATTCCATTCAAATCCATTACATTCACTTACGTGCTAATACCTTGAGAAAGGTGTGAATCCTTTTTTTTCTCGCTCCAGTTATGGGTAAATTCAAAAATTCAAAACATGCGTAGGGTCGTTTGGGGACCATGTGGCACGTAGTGCACCAAGTTCTTCAAAAAGTGTGGATGGTTCTGCACAAAACCTTCACCACTATAATAAAATCTCATGTGCTGGTGTCGGGCTGACCAAATACACAATTATATATATATATATATATATATATATATATATATATATATATATATATATATATTATAAATTAATTGATTTAAAATATTTTTTCTTTCGCTACACAGTGATAATCATGTTTCCTATGAACTCATCTGCTTGACCCTCACGTCGAATTCGACGGGAGAGTCGGGAGTATATATATACCCGAAATTGAGGAAAAGAATAACATCTATGCCTGAAGATGGAGAATGTTTTCGCCGTAAGTACGGACAATATGGATCGAACATCTAATCCATTGTACAATTAATAAAAACAAGATTCGTGTCGTTCAGCGAGTGGTCAGTTAGTTAATGCGTTCTTATCTGTTAACGAAGTAAATTCACCATTAATTATATTAACTTTATTGATTTATTCTTTGAATGACTATTTTACTATATATATATATATATATATATATATATATATATATATATATATATATATATATATGATGGACTCTCCCGTCGAGTTCGACGTATGAGGTTCCGACGGCCACGAACTAATTATGTACATGCCTATGAAGGGCATGAATTTTGAGACCGGCTCTAGAATTACACAAAAGACCAAAAACAGTACAGGAGGATGTATTGTATCCAAGTGCAGCAGGAACACTGTTAGCTGTCTTATTTTGCTTTCGTGTTGCACGCAGTCGAATGATGCTTACTTCTTGATGGTGCATTATTCCTGAATGGCAGCTGGAACGATACTCTGATCTCTTCATAGATACCACTTCAAAGTTCTCGAATGAAATGTTGACGCAAGAAAGGTTGCTCTTCCGTTTATCTATATACCTGAGCCAAGGTCCACTAACATTTCTATGACGACTATGGAGTTCACTGTAGAAAAGAACTTTTGGTATGCCATCATCACTCATATATAAGTGGTCACTGAGGTCGACACCGACGAAAGTCTATTTCCTGTTTGAATTTTGATTTGTAATAGATATATATTACAATTATATATATATATATATATATATAAGTTCGACTATTTATATCAAAAGTTATTACTTAGGATCTAGAAAGTAATACGGAAAATCGTCGCCTTATGCCTGTCATAATCTCCATTGACTTCATAATCGAAGCATACTTAATTTCTTCTATTTCAATAAATATTTAGGAAAAATATATTTTTCATTTATATTATTTATTATTTTAAATTTCATTATGTTCTATCTCTATTTCTATTTTTTTGACTGAATAATATGGATACAAACATCTGCAGTCGAAGAGAAGTATACATAGTGTTGCCCCCTTGGAGTTCCATATTACACGAAGACAAAGACGTTTATCGTGTATCGTTTTAATCGGAAACTGGCGCTAATTGGAAACTAATTGTTTACTGCTTTATTCTTCTCAACCATTTAATTGCTACAACTTTGGACTGAGTGAGCCGTCTTTTTATAATACTGCGTCGTAGTAATACAAGTACAGAGATTAAATCAGTGGACCTAATTAACGTAACAATGGCACACTGAAATAAATACGATCTTATAAAATCGCAGGTGATAAAAGAATGAGACTTTACAATAATTTAAGTTAAAATTTGTGGTGTAACTTTCACACGCATATTTTTGGGAGATCAGGAGAATAATAATTACGCGTAATATCCCATCTTATACAAGAACAAGAATGTACAATATATATATATATATATATATATATATATATATATATATAGAGAGAGAGAGAGAGAGAGAGAGAGAGAGAGAGAGTGGGAGACAGACAGACAGACAAACAGACAGACAGACAGACAGAGAGGGATAGAAACAGTATGCTTATCACAGTCTCACTCTCATTCTCTCTCTCGCTATATATATATATATATATATATATATATATATATATATATATACACACATACATACATTGTGCGAGAAATGTGTACCTGCCCAAACATTTGTGCGTGTGTGTAAATATATATATAAAGATTCGCCTATCGCCTCGTTCATACCTGGTCTTTTGTACAGGAGTAGAAGTTTATCCCTTTTTTCCTGTTCCATTATCTCCTTGTTTGGGGTGAATTTAATATATATATATATATATGTATATATATATATATATATATATATATATATATATATATATATAAGTCAACACTTAGAGGCGACAGTCTGTTTCATGCTAGATGCAATCGTCAGGCCAAATACGATAGCAAAACAATATGATGTTCAGTTTCCCCGAACATATAGGAAGATCCTACCCTGCGTTCGCACGCGCGCACACACACATACACACACACACACGCACACACACACACACACATATATATACATATATATATATATATATATATATATATATATATATATATATATATATATATATATATGCATGAATGTTGCTGAAAATTGTCGGTCCGACCCACTTCTCAAAATGAATCCAAACGTACTGATTTCATATCTCTAACTCTTCTTTGTATGACCGAGAAGTTTTCAGCAACCTTTCGTCCATATCTAGCTAGACAGATTGAGATAAAGAAAGGAAAAATGTTGTATAAATCGAATTTACCAATGATACAACCTTATACGAGAATTTAAAGAAATGTTTAATTATTTGAATAAACTTTTAAAACATCAGTGAATTTGATTTGAGCAAAATCTAATTGTTTTTATTTATTTACTTATTTTTCTATTTTCTATTTATTTATTTATTTATTTGTGATGATGTCATTTTATTGTCATCAGAAATCCGGCAAAAAAAAACAAACTAAGTTTGACATTGCAAATTAACGAGTGTGTAATCGTGAAATAATTTGATTCTCTCGTCAAATGAATCTTTGGAATTAGAAAAATGAAATGAGTTATGAGATTAAATTAAATGCCAGAAGTTGATGAAAATGAAAAAAAATATTTGTTCATCCTTTGCAATCACTTTAAGATTTCGTTTTAAAAAGTTACATAAAGGGAGGGATTTGAAAACAGATGCAATTATGAGCACACACAGATATATATATATATATATATATATATATATATATATATATATATATATATATATATATATATATATATATATATATATATATATGAGAAACTAAAATAAAACGCGCCGAAAGCGATTTAAATTTGTTACCGTGGTCGAAATCAGTGTTGGAATAATAAGGACCCTGTGGTGTTTTCACGAGCCGAAGTTTTTCGAAACGTCGAAATCTAATCAAGTGTGAAAGTTTTAAACACGAGTGACAGCTTTTAGCGATAAGAAACATTGCATGTGTATCATTTGCAATTCTCGGTAAACTGTTCACATTGTGCGCAACTAGCAACGTTTTTGTCATAGATTCCGCATTTTTAACACGCACACCTTGGATGTACACACATTACACGCACGCACTACACTACAAATACACACACACACACACACACTCACACTCACACACACTACACACACGCTACATACGCATAATCACTCACCCCACAATAAATTTTATATTCTGAGTATATCCGACAAATACGACATCATCTGTAAGCATTTCTCCTGAGGCAAAACGCAACATTGATCTACTACAACTGAAACAAAAAGTTTGATACGTTCGTATTAAGTGATGGTAAAACACTTCATAAGTAGAAAAAAAAACTGCAGACGGAGATCAACATTCTCTATTACTTTACACCGATATTTTTTTTTACATCTATCTGCTGACCAGCACTAAACAAGAAACAACATATATATTCGCAATTTTGAATATATCGAAGATAATATTCAGTTATTGAAGTTATTGAAAGTGAAAAAAAAACAACCATAGGCTTTCATGCAATGACAAAGAACTTACTTTGGGGATAACGTTTGAAAAGTATAAAAAAAAATCTCTTGCATCAAAATATTTTTGATACGTTAAAAGGAAGAGTCATCTCTTTAGTCTAATGAAACAATGTCTGATAGCTAGGCGCGACCTGCAATTGTCATAATGACAAAGTAGCCTGAATTCTCACAGCGATGCTTTTCAAGGGGCCATCTTGGTAATTTCATAGTGATGAATCCATCCAGTTGGCAATATATTCTGGCTCGCCATAAACATTGCGACCCTTCAGCCACGACCATTTGCAATCAGTAGAAAAGGCGGGAAGAGCATGCCCATGGCAGCTATAAAGTAGTTCAAGCGAGACCAGTGCTGTCCTGTGCAATGAAGCTCTAGCCCAAATATCCCATGACGAGCAACGCATCTAAAAACATGCTGCCTTTATTTTTCTCTGTCGTTCATCTAATGTTTTTCCTGTCATTGTTATTCGCAATGAAATTCTCCTTTTCATGAAAAAAAAGAGGTGATTTTTTTTCTTTTCGTAGGAAACACACGTGCAAACTAAAAGAAACGCTGGAATAGACACGACAATATCCGGGAACAGTCTCTGGACACATTATACTAACTTTAACTGCTAGATATTAATCACGCTCCTATTGATGTTTGGCAATCACACTAGCGTATCTCATTAACGAGTTTTATAATTTAACAAGTACCAGAAACAAAACTTAGCATAAAATATTTTACAGGATATTCCGGGATAAAATTTAAAAAAATAAATTTCATTTATCTCATATATATGGTAGCAGTCGACTCGCTATCGATCAAGATTCTCTTCTTTTTTTTTCTTTCTTTCTTTTTTTTCTTTTTTATTATTTCGTACCTAGAAATGTTGCCAGGGAAACAATGAATCACTATGCGTTTGGCATGAACCTGGCATGTTTACGAAGATTAATTTTAAGTCCTGAGAGAGATTTATATATAGGTTGACAGATGGGACATAAAATTATCAGGCCGAAATTTTGTTATGGGTAACAACTGCTGGCTGGGTGCCGGCAACCTGATAAATTTTCACCTGAACTTTTGACAGTCTTACCACATTCTCCGCACAAGTAGCAACAGATTAATGAATTCCGGATTGATTTTACGCGATCTCGATTAACCCAGCATATGAAAGACAAACCAGATTATAAAGTTTACATAAGATTAGAGCATTGTCATTTTCTGCAGCTATTAAAACCTGGTATCTCCTTTTCTAGTTGTTCATTTGAGTTGTACATGTACGCGTCAACATAATCAGTTCGGTAACTGATTATGTTGACGCGTACATGTACAACTTACATATTGAACTTTCTTCCGCAGAGTTCTGACCTTAGCCTCTACTTCCCAGTTTCCACGAAAAAAATGTTAACGTATCTTTTTTATGCGTTTTATGTCCGGGTCACCCTCCAAACACTCGAAAAGTTTAATGGTCATACGTCCATCGACCAGGCGAACTATATGTCGAGACCATCGAAGACGACTAGCTATGACTATTGCTTCGATTGGTGGACGATTTGCTGTTGAAAATCAATCCTTTTCATAAAAGACCCGACAGGTTCTGTCAAAAGTAGTGTGCATGCTCTTCCTAGAGCAAAGCATCCTGATATAAATAAGTCAGGTACAAAATAATAAAAAGGCAACAAAAGGAGACTTTATCGATAACGAGTCGGCTGCTTCCACATACCAGGCGTAACAGCAAAACTGTCCAAATCGTGTAATGGTATAATTATCCAGCCAACAAATAGTTTAACATCTAAAAAATAATAGACTAATTGGGTCTCTTTTTTCCAGGTTTTCAGATAACGTCCATCTTGACACCATTAGTCGTAAGAAACATTGAAAAACCCTTTGAGTTATTTAGCTAGAAAGAGAAAGATCGTTTTGTGTCAGACCCACTATGACTTTCCAACTGAGTAATGGTGAGAGGGAAAAATCATTCACGCCTTCAGTAATGGTAACAAGATTCATAATCTGTCATAATAGCTTCAAAGCCCATTCAAAAACCATCAAGAGAACAGGGAATAAGTCTGGAAAAAGAGGGGACAGTAAAGAGGAATATTGAATCAGGAGGTCACAACTTAGAGCTAAAGAGATCAATTAGAAAAGATCCAACACAATTCATAAGTTGATTGGCACGTGAGAAAGCAGTTTCAGCTATGACAGTTCAAAGAGCAGTGGGAAAAGACTTGAAAATGAAATCGTACGTGAAACGTGTGAGGCACCTTGTTACTTCAGAACAGAAAGTTTGAAGTTTAGAGAGGGCGAAGATCATCTTGAATAAGTTGGAAAATGACTCTGGAATATATATATATATATATATATATATATATATATATATATATATATATATATATATATACTTTATTTCATTTAATTCATTTTATTTAATTCTATTTTGATTTATCATGACAGTGAACTGCGGCGGTGCACTTTGGGTATGGGAGTAGTTTCCTGGTGCAAAAGGGGGGCAGGGGACACAAGGTCGATTCCTTTCGGGAGTCACATTTTTCTTTAGTATAACCTCTTTAGGCTGGTTGTTACACATTCCACTGTTTAAGAAAATATAGCAACTTAAATACGTTTACCAACAAGAAATAAGGTTTAATAAGAATATTAATTTAATATTAAGAATTAATATATATATATATATATATATATATATATATATATATATATATCTGTGGTCGTACGGGTTATTTTTTTTTTTTACGGGTTTTATTGTTTAGTGGCATATTATCCTCTAGTTTTTATTTAATGCCAAAATCTAAATAATTTGAAAACAATTTTATAGCTTCAGCTAAATATATTTTAAACGAAATTTATGCCTTCAACTACAGATCAAATGTATATATATTTTTCTGCTTTCATAATGTTTTGTTTTTGTTTTCACTGTTTGCTCAATGCTGGGACCATAACAGGTGCCACCACCCTGGTTCAGGGTGGACCTGGATAGAACAGCAGTGGTAGTTCAACGCCCTTCAAAAACTTCAATCTCCTAATCAGAGGCCTTGCTGCCGAATGTAGTTCATCGTCATATTCAGGACTGCTGATGGTACGGGAACCGGTGTTTTCAACATGAGATGGCCGTAATTCAATTGGGATAATAAAGTGGCAAAAGTTATATAGAGCAAAAAAGAAAGGAAATATGGAAGTGTTGTGATCGTTCACTTCCTGAAAGGACACCAAATTCTACTTTAATCGCCGATAGCAATTACGCTTACCCGAAAGTTACACTTGACATATTAATAAAACGTTATTAGCTTTTGATTTTGGATAATCTTCCTACCGCGATTTCCCGCCAGTTGGTCATGTGACCCACTTAGCCTAAACTTGGAAAAATCGAAAAATTTTATTTGCGGCTAAACTATATATAGCTTAGAGAATTAACATTTCTCACAAAATTTAGCTCAGAAATGTTCAAATATTGAAAAAAAAAAAGAAAGTATAGCGAGGCTAATGTTGCCGAATCGAAAAGTTATGATAATAATACAATGAATTAGCTCCTTTATCATACAGCTGGTCCAAAACGGTGTGGCGCGTCTCATAGATAAAGAAAGGATAGCCGGTGAGGCGGAATGATTGAAAGACAAAGATTTAGAAACCGTTTTAAAAAATTTATATGCCAAAAATAAACATGATTTCAAAATTTAAAAGATTATTATGGATTACTTCTAATTTCACGCATGTGTCCCAGTATAAATAGTCGTAAATAATTATTGACCGATTTTTATCATTGTAATATTTTTGCATTATATGAAGTATTAAAACAATACTAACTAGCGTTCGCAAATTGAATAAGAGAGTTATCAATAATAATATGTTCTGACTTCGAATCCGCGGTTATCTCCCTTTAACCCTCTCTCTGTTGTTTTTTATTTTTTTTACGTTTTTAATTATCACATAAAATTTGATGAGCCGCCAGCCAAGTCTAATTTTGAAAATGCGGCTCAGATAAAAAAAAAAGCAAAAAAAAGGTTGGGAACCACTGCTTACGTCAATCCTTTTAAAAAAATGATAAGAGGGAAAATTTAATGAATAAGAAATTACAAAAGAGGACATATATTAATGATAATAAATAAAAACATGAATAATGAATTTTAAGAAAAATTGCATTTATTTACTTTCGAACGTTAAAATAAAGAGCACGTCATAATAAAACTGACTTTGCTCCGGAAAGAGCGTGCACACTCCTCTTGACAATACTTGGCGGGGATTTTCAACTGTGTACGTGTTATTCTTGGAATAAAAAGCTCACGTGTGCCGCGTTCGGAGCCGCACAGTGATTGTAAAGTCTGTATATTCCTGAAAAGACAAATGGGTGGTGTACAGTGGAAGGTAAAGAACTTTAATAAATTTAAAGTTTTCTAAGATTTCATCGTAGAAGATTTTAGGGCGTCCATGGGCATTGTCGAGGATGAGTAGCACCTTCACAGAGAGACCGTTCTTTTTGAGAAACGTGTGAACTTGAAGGTCAAAAACATCGTTGATCCATTCTTTAAAAATGCCTTGTGACCCAGGCCTTACTGTTAGGCTTTTACATAACCTGCAGCTGCCTCTTCTTGATGTTATGCGCCTTGAACGCCCAGAGGTTCTCCGAATGATAGAGAAGCAGGAACTCGATTTTAAGGTCACCACTCGCATTAGCCGTGTACGTCTTCCTGTGCATTTTCTTACAGAAGAGTCCAGTCTCATTGCAGTTGAACACCTGTTGACAGACATATCCCTCCTTTGCGATAAGCTAACTGAACTCTTTCATGAATTCATCGGATGTCTTCTTATCAGAACTGGCTTCTCCACCGGGTTTCAAAACGTTGTGCACACCGGTTCGCTTCTTAAAATTGTCGAATTAGCCCCGACTGGCCTTCAACTCTTCCGCTGGAGTCTCTCTTATGCTTCTGGAGATCCCCATACAGTACTCAGGCTTTCTCAGCAATAATCGATTCCGTCAGGGTATCGCCTGCGAGCTATCCCTCGTTAATTCAAAGATGCAGCTTTTTCAGCACCACGTGGATATTCGTACTTTGCCTGAACAGCCTGAAGACACGTTTTGCTGGTGTAACATTCTCTTTATCTGATCCTTCTGCTTCAGGATGGTGCAGATCGCTGACGTCGTTCGCTCTTTTATTCCCCGGCCAATTTCACTACACACACGCCTCTCTCGTATGTTTTAAAAAATTATTTCTTTATTCACTTCTAATTGTAATTAGCTTTTACTTCTTATTTTCTCCTATCTATAACACATACTTTCTTCGAATCCATAAATAAATGCAAAAGTTGAACGTTACACAGAAAATTCTCTGTCACAAAACGATCGGGATGTTACCGAAATGAATACTTGAATTGAGCGAAGTCGTGAGCGGCAACTAAAGGTAAAGGGAGACAATCGATAGCGTTGGTAGGTGACGTTATCTGTGGTAAGTACTTCGAAGAATTTTCTCCAATAAAACAAATAAATGTTCTGGACGTCAGGCGTTTACAGATGCGCTTCACCTTGCCTTTGACCGTGTTACTTCTTAGAAATAGGTGATGTCAGCTGGCAACGCTTCCCTATATCTCAGTCACCGATTGCTTTCGTGAATATAACGGTTGCTAATACTGCGAATTTTTACTTGTCTTACGATGCAAAAACGCTCTCGAATGGCAGCTTGTAAAGCAATTTGCTCGTATAATGGGGCACTTATACTACGAGGTTCTACTGTACTACAAAATAGGAAAATAGGAAAATTTCACGTTGAAACACCGATCCCTATACGCCCACCGAAGTTAAGTAAGGTCGAGTCTGGTCAGTACCTAGATGGGTGACTGCTTAAGGATACTAGGTGCTGTAAGTTTGGATGGTGTAAGGGAGTTGTTAATCGGAAAGCCGAGTTCCAATTTCCGTTCGGTATGTTATATTCACTTATACGCAAATAGCCTTGGGAAAGATGTGATTCGACCTATTCCCCCAGCTATGGGTTAATTAGTAAGACTTGTATCATTAAACCCTTATTATCTTCCCCAAAACAATTTTGACAATCTAAAAAAATATGGCTTTAAATAACCTGCAAAAGTTTGATAAGCCGCAGAAAACGAATAAATCTGTTATCATTTCTATTCAATCATTACATGAAAATATCGACCTCCAGTCCAACGTACTAACACCTAGCCAATCGCATTTCTATTCAAGTCGTATTTTCACGTTCTGTTTATTCAAGTGATAGACAATCGTTCGATTCGTAATTGTTAAAAAAAAAATAGTAAAAGATAAATCACTTGAGGGAAATTATAGTCGTCTTTGTCTTGATTAAGGACTTTGTATTTTATTGTTTCTCCAAACCGGTTAAGTAAAGAAGAACAGTTCTGATAAAAGAAAAGTAGTTAAAGATTCAAAAGAAATGCATATGTTGGACAATAATTGTATCTGGAAGAGAATCAATTGAGTGGAACTTTATTTACGCTGATTCAATTAAGTTCCTCAGTGCGGCAGCTTGCTTCAAGTGACTCACGCTTTCTCCTTAAAACCGACAAATTACAACTGAACGTTCATGCAATGAAAGAAGACATAATCTGCTTACACGCGAATAATTCGGGTATTCTTCGATATACGATACATATGCAGAAAGGTGTTCCCCCAGGTTCTTCGGTTCATTAGAGCCCTCTCCCCACCATCTCTCTATCTTTCCACGATTTATCAAATATTATGGGTGTTCATCATGAGACGTTTCAAAAACTTGATAGCTTGAATTGTGTATAAAACCTGGGATATTCTTGTTTTAAAATCGCCAAAAATGTTAAATCTGTTCTTCATAAATCATCATGAAGAACTATTCAATCAGCTAATGTTATCAAACTTTAATTCGATTAATATGGTTGTTACCCCAACATGCAGACCACAAATAGGTAATACCAAAATCAAACAACCAAAACAATTTAAATATCTGGGAAGTTTTTTAACAGAGACAGAACGTACCACATTGAAATTCGAAGGTGCATGAGGATAGCGAAAGATGCCTTCCAAAAACTAAGCGAAGTATTAAGAAACAGAAAAAAGTACTTAACTGTTATGTAATATCGGCCTTCCTATAGGGAAGTAAATGCTGGACAATCTCCTCACAGAGGAAGAAGAGACTTGAAATAACAGAAATGTGGTTCTACAGAAAGATGCTGAGAACACCATTGACTGAACATGTGAGTAACGGCGAAGCTTTAGAGAAAATGGAAACAAAAGGAAACCTATTCGTAACATCAGAGGAAGACGGTTGGAATTTCTAAGGTGCATAATAAGGAAAGCGGAAGAAAAGGACAGGAAGTTGTAGAGAGCCATGATCGCCAACCTCCTGAATGGATACTGCACAAAATAATAATTTGTTTTTTACGGCTTATCAATCTTCTGCGGGTAATTTAAAACCAGAAATAACTGAGACATCCGGAAGAGACATGGCACGTGGAACTAGAACAATCTACCCCGGTGGACGAAATAAAGGGTTCGGTTCGAAATTCCAATCACCTGAAGAAGGCCGAACATACAAGACTTCTTTCCTCGGTATGTGTCCTAGAATGTTCAATTCTCTTTCTGATTCTAAGTATAAGCGTTTTTTTTTTTCATTTTCCTTAAAACTTCCTCGTTACTCACGTGCTCCGGCCATGGTATATACTACTTCTGTAGAACCACATCTCTGTTGCCACAAGTCTCTGCTTCGTCAGTAAGGGAATTATCCAAACATTCCCTGATATATACATAGCAGTTAAAATACTTTCATTACTACCCACACAAAAAAAAGTTTTATAATATAAAGTTGACCCTATAATTTCTCATTATTCTTGTCTATGAAAACTCGGCAATCCTATCAATGTTCACTGTACACAGTTTACACTGGCATCCTGATTACTTTAAAAGTGCATTCTAAATTCAAGCCGTCGGTTAGTTTCACACAAATAATTCACAGCTTCGTCAACTAGCGCATAAGAAATGTTCAACCAGCAGGCCCTATTTATGAGGTCTGTCCAGAAATTAAGCATTCATTTAACAACAGCAACACAACAACAACAATAATAATAGCCTACTTAGTGTAATGGTGACAGATTATTCCCCTTAAGACCTTATCATGTCGTTCCTTGTTCAAACAATATTTCAAAGTCTTCTTACGAGTTCGCTATATCTTAACGCGTGATCTAATCCATGATCTCCCGGTCAATTGTGCTTTTAGTTTTGTGAAAATCCAGAAGATCCAAATATGAACTGTATTTTAAGAAAGAATGCGAAATGTTGTCCCAAACCCCTATACGAGACGTAAAGAACTGACAGCCGGATTATGGCAAAGTGTCCAGTCACACACCATTGCTCAAAGCAGTAGTCGTTTTCTTCTTAAAACCTCAATGTCGTTCTCCTTGACGGGCATGCTCACAGTGGAAAAAACCCTGCATAACAATCGTTCCTATCATCCAAATTAATAATTTGAAGCTTAAGACTATATATTCTATAGTGGTTCCTCCTTGTGAGCTCTATCATGTCGAAAGGGAGCACTGGGAGTTTGTATTTCATTCATGGGGCAGTGAACATATTCAGAGATGCAGTAGGCATTTATCCTTTTTTTTCAAATTTAAAAAAAATATTAGCTACAAAAGGAATTTTTTAAAGGTATATAAAGCTGTGAGAAACTATCAAACTTTTCTTCATTGTTTTTCCAACTTCCTATATCGCGTGATCTTATCCACGATCTCCCGTCAAGCTTCTTACTAAACAAAGAAACCGCCTGCAAATTACAAAACGAGGAGATCTACGATTACTTCGAAGCAGCATGGAACCTAGAGGAAGAGCATTAGTTAGTAAGTACCAAAGTCAGCCATCGCATTGAAACATTGAGATATGAAATATAGGGTCTTCCATCAACTTGGACCGATTTTAAATGTGAATTAGTTTAAGCGTTCCAAGGGTCGAGTTATGAATAGTCAGATTTATCTATATAAACGCGTAGTTATGCGGAAAAAGTGGCAGTCGGGAGAGAATTCTCGAAGAGACTGGAGAGACCGCGATCGGTCGGCGCGTCGTCGTCGCCTGCATGCCGTAACGCGCACGAGCACCCGCGTCGACCGTTACGGGTCGCGGCGCTACAAGACAGCCGAGAAAGGCCGACGAGAAAGGCCGACGAGAAAGGCCAACGAGAAAGGCAGACGAGAAAGGAAGCCGAGAAAAGCAGACGAGAAAGGCCGACGAGAAAGGCAGTCAGAAGGGAGAGACGGGAAATACCGCGATCGGTCGGCACATCGTTGTCACGTGCGTGAGCACCCGCAGGCGACCATTACGAGTTTCGGTGCTACAGGAGAGACGGAACAGCCAGACGGAAGAGGCAAAGGGTGGTTGGCTGGTCTGTCGTCGAGTGCAGTCGAGCTAGAGAGAGAGAGGTCGAAGATTGGGAATGACATCAGAAGTTGGAGCCAGGCGCCCGCTTACATAATTTGTTGATATACGTACGAAGAAGCGAATTACTCCTCCAACGTCTAAGACTACTACTGCTACTATTATTACTACTACCACTGGAAACGGAAACGTTGAACAAGCTACAATAATCAAGAGTCGCATATCGTTTTGAGACGATTTCACAACAAGCTAATCATAACCTACTCTCTCTCTCCCTCTCCCTCTCCCTCTCTCTCTCTTTGTCTCTCTCTCTCTCTCTGTCTAGTATCCAGTGTATGAGGTTTTACGTCAATTATTTTCATTTCTGTAACCCGTTTCTTTTCTATACTATTCTTTTCTGCTATATAAAAGACATTAACAATTCAACCATTGAATAGTTGTTTGTTCGGCTTACTGCAGATATATATATATATATATATATTTTGTGCATTCTAAATTTCTTAGCACAGGCTCTCCAGCCGTGTCTACATCTTCAGTCAACCGTGAATGGATGAACATCACTTCTGCTTTCTGGATCAAACCAAGCACAATGTGGGCAGGAAGCAGCATTAAACCAGTGGACCGGTCGAATGATCCACGGATGCTCAGGGGACCTACGGTCGCCTCCCTTAAGTTCGGTTAAGACAGAGTAGACACCTCAACCCAGAGAGTAAGACGTCGAAGGTGAAAGTGGTTAGACCTTACCTGGGCTGGTGCAATCCAATCCTTACTCTCCACCTGCGACAGATTTCAAAATTGCTTTTGCTTGGGTGATGAATTATTCTCCACCCGGCAATTCACAAACGAAACGTTTCCAGCTTTTCACTACTATATCGCCATTACTATGGCAGATGTTCGGACGAGTTACATTCCTTAGTTCCACCAGCTCGGACCTTCAGAGCTAGGACCCAACACGCCGTATTCACGGTAGCAAACCATCTACATCCTCTTCGTGTTTCTTTGATGAAAAGCAAGTTCCATTCACAGAGATTCTTCCCCAGAACGGTTACATTGAATGCTTCCCTGATGACGATAATCTTGATCACATTCAGTCCAGGGTCAACCAATATCTATCCTGCTCGTCTTCATAATACTCTTACTTCCCATTTCCTCTACAATCTCACTCGGTAACCTTCTACCTTGATTGACCTTTGGGCCATGAACTATCAGTAAAAAACAAAAGAATTGGTATGGATTTTTCTTTATTGTTTATCTACCATTTGCAGGTTATTTAAAGCCAGAAAATATTTTTAGGTTCAGAGAATTTGTTTTAGATAATAATAATTTAGTCGTACATTGCTGGGGTATTTGCGCGTAAGGGAATATAACGAACGCAACTGGAATTGGAACTCGACCCTCAGACTTCCAATTCTGAACCATTATTTGTTACACCAACTGCACATCCCAGCTTATAGCACCTACTATTCCCAAACAGTTATCCATCTAGGTACTGACTAAGATCGACGTTGTTTAACTTTAGTAAATTTACGACAATGGTGTTTCAATGTGATATAGTCGTAAGCATAAAAAATATGAGAATTTGTATTAGTCAAACATATGTTCTTGTAGACTATTTCGCTTGAATTTATACAGTTTACGCTTATAATTCATTTATAACGTTTTTCTCATGCTATTAATATATTTATAAAGCTTACGCTTATATTTATTATGTATTTATAAACTTGGCGCAATCAACCAAAGCTTTTATTGACAGTGTCATGTATCCTTGAGGACACATGGCCCAGTGAATAAAAGCCAGTGTCTGATTTGTCCAAAAGTGAATTGACCCAAAGAGCTGTGAGTTCAATACCTGCACACAGCAGAGGGAACAAAAACTTGGAGAATTTGAGTTATCAAGTGGAATTAACTAAAAGTGAGATATCCAAATCATGGCACGCGGAATTAGAATAATCTACCTCCATGGACTAAATACAATAAAGATGAAGACAACAGTCTTAACAATGTAAGTAGCGTAAAAGAATACAATAACTCATTTAAGAAATATAGACAAATGATTTACTGATAGAAGTCCTACATAGGTAACGACATTTGCGCGTAAGTGAATATAACGAACCGACAAAAACTGGAAACAAAAATAGGGAAATTGGATCTATTTAACCCATAGCTAGATGGAGAAGAGATGGAGTCATACCAAATTCAACGCAACGATCTCGGCCGGTATTTAGAGAATAGTAGTTTCTACAGAAGGATGCTAAGAATATCACGGACCGAGCGTGTGAGCAACGATGAGGTCTTAGAGAGGATGCAAACAAGGAGGGGGTTTATACCTAACATCAGGAAGAGGCAGCTGAAGATCCTGGGACACATAATGAGGAAGGAAGGCCTGGAGAATCTGATACTCACGAGTCGAATAGGGGGAAAGAGAAACAAGGGAAAACAACGTATGACATACATAGCGGCTTTAAGAAAGCGGATGACAGAACGTGGTCCCGGGGAGGTGGCAGAGGAAAGGAACTTGTTGAGAGCTGCAAGGGATAAAGGGAAATGGAGAGCCACGATCACCTACGCCCTGAAAGGGCAGGGCACATAGAAAGACTTTATATTAAAATCTCAGTTGAAACAATCGTGCTGCTTTTCAGATCCGTTTAGAAATAAAATTTAATTCGTATGCATGATTATGTGTGAGAGTGTTTGCCATTCTTTTAAAAGTTTTGATATCTGCCAATTTCTCAAATACACAAGTTCAAATCACTTAACTTTTCACTTGATACCCAAACCACCGAGCCAGGTGTTAGTGTAATTATATTTGCTCTGCTGAACTCTTGTATTAAGTTCTTTATGTTTGTTGTAAATCAGAATAATTGCTTGTAAATCAAATGACATTTAGAGTCGGTTGACATGCTTCACTTCTTTAAATTGTATGGCAATCATGAGTGGCTGGTGTAAAGTTTGTCTTTCCTTAATGAAAGCAGAAAGAGAAGCATTTTAAAACCATTTTCTGGAAATATCATCGCCCATAAATAAACACGAAGGCATCTGCTTAGTGTATTGATTCAAAGTTTGTCTTTTTTTTTTTTTTTTTTTTTTTTTACAAAAAGAGAGATTGAAATTTTTTTCAAACGTCGTTCTTTTATAAGCGATCTTGTCAGTTATCCGGATAGCGTAGTGGTAATCGTCGAAGAAAGTAGAATTGGTGTGACGTGTTCGTTACGTTCACTTTCGCAGAAATACTCTTGGAAGAGGCATGAATCCATCCCACCCACCAGCTAGGAGAAGGGCAATTCTGAATTCAAAACCGGTGTCAATCTACTTGCGTCAAAACCTACTCGCTACAAAAAAAAAAAAAAAAGCAGCAACACCTAACCTAGTGAGGCTGGGTCCCTATATTCCACGGGTGCCTACCATACAATTCTGAATTCAAAACCGTCTGTGTATAGCGCTAGCAACCCCACTGCGTAAAGATCTGTTCACCACATAAACCACGGCAGTAACGCCTACCGGAGTGAGATTGTATCGATAAGATTCACAGGAGAGTCTGCAAAATTTAAAACAAAGATTATAATTCTGATACAATATATGACCAACTGCGTTTATTTAGTAAATTGTTCTAGTTCCACGTGTCATGCCTTTTCTAAATATCTCGGTTTCAGTTATTTTCCTTTCGTAACTCAGCACTCCAAGATTTTGCTCACCTCTGCTGTGACCAGGTATCGAACTCGCAACTCTTTGGGTCAAGTCATTGGATTACTTTAACCAACGCTTTTATCTACTGGGCAATGTGTCCTTAGGAACAACTAGAACAATCTACCCCAGAGGACTAAATGAAGGGTTCGGTTCGAAATTCCAACGTATATCACCTGAAAAACGCCGGAGCTGACAACGGCCGAAACGTCGTGAATATGCCAGTAAAGATCTGGACAACATTCCGAACAATGTAAATAGAGTAAATAGTTACAATACGTCATCTCAGAAATATAGACAGATCTATATACAACTATTTCATCAGATCAATTTTTAAAGATGGTTTCAACCGTTTGTATCTTCTGTGTGACGCAACCGAATCATAAAGATATTTAACAAATAACAAAACCGCATCACTTGAAAATTTTCATCAACAGCAGCGTCTATGACATGTAACTAGAAAGGAAAAGAAATAATAAAGGGTGTTTCATTAAGACGGATCAGCAGTAAATAATTCAGTGCTGTTGGCGAAAATTTATTTATTTCTCTATTGTATCATGTTATTTAAGTCATAGCAATTATGTGTGAAAAATAATATCGCCCAAATCTCCGCCAAGGCTTCGGCTGCACACCTCCACTCGATGGTCAAAATCTTTGATGGCGTCTCTGCATAGTTGCACCTCGATCTCATCAATATATCTTATTACCTCATCCTTCAGCTGTTGAATTGTTGGCACATACCTTACTTTTGAGATGCCCCCAATGGAAGAAATCTAAAGGCGTCAAGTCGCACGATTGTGGTGGCCAATTGATTTCGCTGTTTCGAGAGATGATGAGACCTGGGAACTTCTCATTTCGTTTCTGTTTTGAACGTCCATTTTCGAAATAGGCTTCGATAACGTTAACACGTTGTTTGATTATTAATCTTTCCATAGCTGAAATTGCCAAAGACTTAAGTTGTTAAAACTGAAAGTAAAAGAAAAAATTCAGATGCTTAAACTTAATTCACATTTAAAATTAATCCAAGTTATTTGAACAACTTTTATTTTCCACCAACCGACAGTGCAATTGGAAACGCTGTAACGTTGTTGTGGAGAGGTTCAATTCCTGCGCGCGATGACGAATAGAGGGGTCTGGATTTTTGCCCACATTCTCGTGAACTGCAGCAATGTTTTCAGCTGAACGGCGTAAACGAGCACACAATGGTGTTTTCACATCTGCCACCAATCCAGTTTGTTTGAATTTACGAACAATTTTTCCAATTGCTCTCTTGAAACTTAACACGTTGTTTGACTATTAATCTTTCTATGGTTGAAATTGTCAAAGACTTAAGTTGTTAAATCTGAAAGAAAAAGAAAAAAAATCATTAGATGCTTAAACTTTATTCGCATTTAAAATCGGTCCAAGTTATTGGAACAACCTATATAATCGAATTGTTAACTTTACACACTAATTTAACCCTTTGTCTGTCCACGGCATTTTCCCGTGTACTATCCAAACGGCCATGCTTCTTTTCAGACACATAACTATTGCATAGCAACTCAGCTTATCTGGCAAATAGAATGTGCTGATACACAGTGTTTCACATAATAAAATCTGTACATTACATCTGATGCACAAAACTTACAAATCATAAGTTATTTATACTACGCTTTGTGCATCACATGTGATGCAAATGTTATAATAATTTCAATAAAGTGGAAAATAGATGTCTATCATTTGAGACCTTACATTATCAGTCAAGCATCCTGTGGCCATGTATGATACCCAAAATATTAGATTAGGCCTTTCCTCAAACGTTCTGCTCAATAGTAGACTCTTTTCTTAAGCGTCCTTAGTGTTACCACACTTTTAAAATCATGGCTCCTGGGCACCACATATGATGCACAGACGTGGAAACCGCATGCCCTGTGCATCATATATGACAGTCAAAGGGTTAAGTAAAAGGTTAGGAAGGAAACTGCCATAGTTACTAGAAAGAACGATGATAGGTAGTAGACTTGAGAAGCTGCTTAAAACAGCTTTAAAAGAAATAGTCTTCTCACGTCCACTGTCTCTCATCGCACCCCTGGTGAGTTCCCTCCCTAACCTTTTGTTTAAAGTAGTGAGAAGGATTTTATAAATTTTAACCGACAGTAACGCTAACAGTTTTCTCAATGAATGCCAAATGTTTCCTTATAAGAAAACAGTTATTCTCACTGTTACTATTCCATGCAGCGTGTTGATCATAATAGAAGATCTACCCGGATTTATTATCAGCAGTTATTGTTACAATTTTTGTGTACCGTTATTTACTAGTGAGCAAACCAAAATGAGCTGACTCATTTTATAGTCCACCAATAGAAGGTTAACCAATCAGAAGACTTGGAATATTCAATCCGATGTGTATAAAGGCGACCATTTTGTTTTCTCGGAATATCCACTGCTAACCTGTCAGATGAAAGACCTGAAGAACTACGCTTTTCTACTCTCTCCGAATATCTACTGCCAACCTCTGATATGGACGACCTTAAGAATTACTGAACAGCTGCTACTAGATATTGGTGCTGTTCCATTGAACAAATTACTTACTACGTTGGATTTCTACATTCGGACATGTATAACAGTTATAATCTTACAATTCTAAGGTGCGTGCTTCAGAGTTGGGACGTTAAAACTAACAAACGACTAAAAATGTGGCAGAGAAATTCGAAGACACATAGGAATGGAGGACGGTGCTGAACTGCTATGTGATAACTAATCTGGGATAGATGCTAGAAAATCTTTTCATAATTAGAGTTCAATGCATTGTTTGTTGATATTCATTATATATGCAGACGAGCTCGTCTTAACGTTAAGAAAATCCAATTATTTAAACAGGTAAGAAAAGTAATCAGAAAGAAAAGCATTCTGAGATAAATCAATGTATGAAACGTATTCAAACATACTTGTCTGTTAGTGGGTAGCTAATTCCTATCGCCGACGCCTGCTCAGGAACATTTGCAGCGCTAACTTGTGCTTTATACTCCAACTATGCTGAGCAGAGTTTAATTACATTTGCTCGGAGAGAACGCATAATCTGGCATGCTGAACATTTTGGCTGGGCGAGTAAGTTTAAACCCTCGGTCACAATTTTACTAACAAGGCTGGGGTTAACCTGTGGTGTGAATTTCAGGTACTTCCCAACAGCATCTCACGCTGGGATTATTACTCCTACCTGATATTATCAAGAAATCAGCTCCCTGGCAAATTGATGGTTTAAACCATGGTGAGATTCGTACCCGTTCTCACTACATGGCTACGTGTCCAGATAGATAGATAGATAGATAGATAGATAGATAGATAGATAGATCTATCTATCTATCTATCTATCTATCTATCTATCGTACCCGTTCTAACTACATGGATACATGTCCAGATAGATAGATAGATAGATAGATAGATAGATCTATCTATCTATCTATCTATCTATCTATCTGGAGAATTGAGGCTCGGTTTTAGTATATAAACATTTATAAATAACTTTTCAATGAGGAAGTCAAATGCATTCTTACGAGAAACTTTCTAAAAAATAATAATTCTTTTATAAGTAGTGACCACGGCAGTAATCAATATTTTACTCGGGGGCCATTTCCGGTAGTCACCAAAATGTCTGAATTGGAATAATTCAGATTGAACATTCGACATAATAAAATTCCATGAGTAATTTCTCTCATTGCAAAGATTCGGTCTTTCACAGATCTGTGTTGGAACTGGCCATGATGCGACTGATGAGGTCACTGGCTGTCTCGTTTCTGTCCCTCTTATTCTTATACTTTGCTCCTTGAATTTCCGGGTAGTAACTTTGACAGGATGTAATTGAACAGAGAGTTAGCTATGGTAATGTCCAGTTCCCAGAAACAGGAAACTCTTTGGGAGAAAAGTAATAGAGAAGCACTTTTTGAGAATCAGTCGTTTTTGCCTCCGGATTTCTATTGGAACATTTTTTTAAAGAGTTCTGTTATTCATATTTTGTTTTGTATGAAGGAATAATACCAAGAGATATTCATGGTTGATTCTCAGTGAATGTATTATGTGATATATATATATATATATATATATATATATATATATATATATATATATATATATATATATCTTTATTCTTGAATTTTTCATAATTTCTATATTAAATTTTAGACAGTTTTTTTTCGCATACATTTGCTAGAATTATTTTTAACACAGTGATCAGAACTTCGGTATGCAATATAAAATAAAATATTTATATCACCTAATGTGTACTTAATACATTTGGTAACATTGCCTTGGAGTTAGGAATACAAATTTCTTACTTTGCAGTTGCACACGATCAATTAATGAAAAAAGAATATCAATCAATAAGTCCATAACCTGTACAAATTTCAATTGAAGTTTAATCTGAAATGCTCACTTTGTAATAGATTCATTCATACATGTACAAGAAATAAAATGATTTCGAAAATTAAATACTTATTAGATACAGGTAATGTATTATTTTATTCTTCTACGTACCGTTTTCCTTTTGATCATAGCTCTCCACACTTTCGTGTCCTTTCTAAGCAGCGTTTGACTCCTTACAATCCTTCTACAGTAGCTTAGTGGATTAAAAGAAACTTGAACTAATAGAGATGTGCGGAGAATACCATAGACGGAACATGTAAACAAGAAGGATTTTTTAATGAAAACTAGGAACAAAAAAAGACACAATACTTAAAATCGAATCATAAAGAGACAGATGAAATTTCTGTGACGCATAAAGAGGAAAGAAGGCTTTGAAAAGTATTTAGACTGAAGGAAAGTGAGGGAAGATGGCAACATGGTGTAACGTACCAAACAAGTTAGTATAAAAAGACAGTAGAACAGGGAATCGTAAGGGGTTGGACATTGCATTACGCTGCAAAGAATAAGATGTTGGCCACTGCTGCAACGATGCTGGTGACAAGCTGTATCGGTATTTGCCTTTCCTTTGGACAACATTGGTGGCATGGAGAAGGGAGACGTGTTGCATGGGAAACTGCTGATATCTCTTAAAAAAATATTTGCCCAGGCCTGCAACCAGGAGAGAGTTTAACTATTCCGGCGCAGATCCATGCTTTTGCTCGAGATCAACGGATGCAATAGGAATAACAATAATAATGATATATATATATATATAGAATATATATATATATATATATATATATATATATATATATATAGAATATATATATATATACATAGGATATATATATATATATTTATATATATATATATAGATATATATATATATATATATATATATATATATATATATATATATATATATATATATATATATATATATATATATATATATATATATATATATATATAATCCACTGGGTCGTGTGTGTGTGTGTGCGCCTGTATATATATATATATATATATATATATAAATATATATATATATATATATTTATGTATATATATATATATATATATATATATATATGTATATATATATGTATGTATGTATGTATGTATGCATGTAAATGAAAAGACAAGAGGAAAAACTATATCTTAACCGAAGAAGGAATTTATCAAGGCAGATTTTTCGTATGATGCGTTCCGTCCTTTAATCCTTAGAAAACGAAACGCGTCGGGTCGGAATGGTTTTCCTCTTGTCTTTTTATACATTTTATTCTTTTCCAAATTATATATATATATATATATATATATATATATATATATATATATATATATATATATATATATATATATATATATATATTATCAAAAATATTGCTTTACTGTATAATAATCACAGAGTCACTAATATAGACCTAGCTGAGATAATAGTGTATATTTAAATAAGTGCTAGAAATCTAGCCGTTGTTTGTCCAGTTTCGACAAGGAATTAAAATTATTCAACACAGAATGCATTGCATATTTTGAGAAAATACTTTCATTTTTTTCTTTTTTTTTTTTTGATTGAAAGGGAAAAGCATCGCTGTCTTTCTACGGTTATTTTATTTCTCCTGTGTAATAATTTTGTGTAAACAAGCCTGACATTCTTAAGAGAGTTCCTAATTGACGCTTGGAGCTATTTCATCAACTTGACTCAGTCTTCCTTCACACTTTTCTTAAATATTCTTTCCTTCCTTCCTTTTGTACCTTTCTTTTAAAACTTTCATATTCTAATTCTTTTTTTAACAATTTGATTTCAAATATTTATTTAACTTTATTGATTTTACTCTCTCAGCATCGTACAGTTTCATTTGGTTTTTGGTTCTGAGTGTTTACAAAGTGGTTATGAATACACAACAGATGTCTGGCATGCTGCTTTTAAAAAACAGTCTGTTACTCTCTTCTCTCTTCAGGGCTGAGAACACTTACGGCGCACAACAGATCGTTGACAAAAACAAAAGACAAAGCAAGACTATTGTGTTAAAGTTGATTTTATTTCAGGCTCTACAGCTCACTCAAAAGTAACGTTAATGATCAAAACTGTTAGCCCATTAAATCGCTGTTTCTTAAAATAAAATGAAAATTCTTTTGTCATTAATATTAGTGCAGCTTTAAAAACTGTTCGAATGTTTTTAGATGAAACATTATTATTAATTTTTGCCTAGATGTTTTTCTCTTCATCACATCGCAACTCTCAAATCGTTTTTATATTCTACAACCAGGATTCATGGTTAAAGTAACTTCCGCTAACTCATAACCTGTATCTTTTGGAGACTGAGTGATAAGAACGATCCCTTACTGATGTGCGCATGTGTTTGTTTCATTGGTTGATTTGTTTTCTATGGTTTATTAATCATTTGCGGGTTATTTAGATCCAGAAAAGTCTCTACTAATTAACCCATAGCCGGGGGAGAAGATGTGGATTCATGCCTTCTTCAAGGGTATTTGCACGTAAGTGAATATAACGAACACAAATGGAATTGGAACTGGTCATTCCGATTAAAAATTCCGAGCCATTATCCATTACAAAACCCGAACATCCAAGACTACAACACTTGGTATTCCCAAGTGGTCACCTATCAAGGTACTGACAAGGCTCAACGTTGCTTATCTTTGGTGACCATACAGGAATCAGTGTTTCTATGTATAAGGTTTCAACTATTATGCGAAATTTAAATTTAACCCCCAAACTACATTCTCCCTTATATTTTTCTCACACCTTTTTGTTCGTTTACACCTAGTAGTAGCAGATATAATAGCCTTGTCAGAATTTATTTTCATTATTTTTTAATAGTTATTTTCTCTTATTTTTGTTGATTTTGTCGCAATGCTCAAGTCAAAACCATTAAATAAAAAAACGTAGTCTTCGAAAACTCGCATCCCGTATCTTTTGGAGCTTGTCTGACAAAGAAGAAACCTTACCTTATATGGTCATTGGAACCAATTAGAATTCGAAATTTAAATTTAACCAAAAAGCAACATTCTTCTTATTCGTGTTTTAGCCACGCCATTTTCTTTGTTCACGCCTAGCAGCAACTGTAGACATAATAGTCTTAATTTCTTTTCATTTTTTACTAGATTTTCTTTCATCTTCTTTTGCATTTTTTATTTTAACGTTCAAGATGTTTTTACATTCTACGACTGCTAAAGGTGAATCCTTGACCGGCGAATAAAGAAGTAATCTTCAACGAGATTTGAACTTGTATCTCATATTCTTGAGAGACTGATTGACATTAACAGCGGCTGCGGATTGGCTATAGAAACCGATCAGCATATCTCAATTAGAATATATTCTTCCTTATATAATACTCCTCATCTAACGGTCCAATATTAAAGTTCTAAAAATAGTTTTCTTAGAAAATTAGTAGTGAAAATTTCCAGTCGTTTTGTTTATCCTGCAAAAAAGATTATATAAGTGTGTTTTAATTTAATACGGCTAGTGGATATATCGTAAATAAACAACATTAATTGACAATTAATTAACTAAAATTAGTAACATTAAATTAACACGGGTATGGCTCCGATGCTCCCAGCTATATGTTATGAAAAATTAATATGATGAGAGGCGCTGAGCGGTAAGCAATTAAATTTAAGTTCACGGGAAATTAAATATTTTAACGCAATTCCTCATTTCCAGAAAACCATGAAAAATATTTAATGCAACATCCGATGAATAAAAATGATATTATTCCTGGTGGTCTTTCAAAAAATACGTTACGGCAAAGGGGTGGGTTGGACAACCTCGGTTTCGTGACATGGAATCGGTAGGTGGGGTTTAACTGAATGCCGTTACGTAACGCTTTATAAAGACATAGCATCAACGTCAGGGTTGAAGATCTGAACTAAAAATCATTTTCCTTGTTGTTGCAAATTATTTTTTATTCCTTGGGAAATATTGGATTGTTCTTACTGTTAATGTCCCCACACCGAGACAAAAATTGTACATGTGGGCCGAGTTATTACTCTATAGTGTAATTGCCGTATTACGATCTCTACAATACGTAAACGTAAAGCTTTGGCGATGGGAAAAGATTCGGGGCTAAGTAAGTGATTGTGACTTTTTCTATCTCTTCAAGATGTGGGTGATAATGGCTCTCCACAATTTCCTTTGCTTTGTTGCTCTTCGTAACATCTAGTTATTTTTTGTTTTTTTCACTATCTCTCTCAACCTCGTTCTGCCATCCGGTCATACAAGTTGGTCAGGCAGGCGGTGGCCCCCACTGTCCTTTTTGTAATCTGATTGGCAAATTACAGTCGTATTTCTTTCTAATTGTGGCCGTGTTCATAGCCGATGTCATTGACTATTGGCGTTTTCTCTTTTATTATCATTGCTTCCATTATTTGTAGTCATTTTTCATATAGGGATGAGGCTTGTATTTTCTACAAGTATGCTGCGGATGGAGTTCAATAGGTTTCCGTTTGTGCTTAAATTAATCCTAATTGAGCTCTCTGACCACAGCTCAGTTAAGATTCATTTAAAAACAGACGAAAACCTAACAAACTCAAATTCTGCACCCCAACATATATATTTCTCAATAAATTCCCAGTAAAAGGTGGCCAACCACAACTAAAAGTTTCCTGCGTTCTCAGTCAAACATCACTTATTTTGGAAAATTGACATTTATACTCCTTTGACAAGCTCAAGATGTTCTAAAGGTAGTTGATATATATATATATATATATATATATATATATATATATATATATATATATATATATATATATATATATATATATGATAATAAGAAAACCGTGACTTTAATCCATTTCGATTATAAATTTATTTCGTGAGCATCGAGATGTTCAACTGTTCGGATCGAAATCTCCTCCGTAATATATATATATATATATATATATATATATATATATATATATATATATATATATATTTAGAGAGAGAGAGAGAGAGAGAGATTTCGATCTGAAGAGTTGAACATCTCGGTAGTCACGAAATAAATTTATAATCGAAATGAATGATTAAAGTCTCAGTCTTCTTATCATTTTAATTCTCTGTGGTCTATATTGAGCTCTCCCTGGATACCCTCCTTGACAAGTTCAATATCGTCTAAAGGTAGTTGATGTGTACATACTATGCACGCACTAACCAAACTATATATATTGAACGCAATCTTTGAAGCATTTTCACTATTTATATATTACATTGTTTATTGGAAAGGTTGGTAAAACATCAGCTAATTGCTAATCGATTCGAACTTTATAAAATAGTAAATAATAAGGATTTCCTTATAACTGGCTCACATATTTAAATAGTAATTTTTTATAAATTTATGAATCAAAGATTGTTTTCATATTTATTTCTTTATGAATTGCCAAATGATAAATATTCTATTGCATTGTTTTTTTAGAAAAGCAGTGCTTATTATTTTGTTTTCAATTCTCAAGAACAAAAAATATATAAATTCACTTTCATATGTTTATATTTTATTAAAATTCTAATCATAGCTTTTTAAAAACAATAACCATTGCCGAGGGAGTGAAGATAGTTAAAATAATAGCGGTGCCAATTGAAAAAACGTCATTTTGACTTTTTTTTTTTTCGGGCACGAAGATCCAATTTTGCCAAATTATGGTTGTCACTTCCCGATTTCCTTTTATAAATTGGTAAAATGTGAACCTAACGGAATTAAATTTATATGTCAAAACATATCAGACCATCATCTATCTCGAAATCTACGTTAACCTCAACAAGACCGAGTATATGTGCCCAGATAAGGCACTTGCGATTTCGAGAGCTGACACTCAGATCGTTTATTTAGGGATTAGGATTTGATGAAAATCCTGATATGTAATCATTTCTCTCTTTATATATATATATATATATATATATATATATATATATATATATATATATATATATATATATATATATATATATATATATATTGTTCGTCCCGTTTTGACTCGAAAGAATGATTGGCGTTTGATTTGAACTCTTGGAGGATGACTATAATTAATATACTGGATTTAGCTTCCATGTTTTGGCTGTTGCTGCGTAAAGGCCAGGGGATTTCTCGTTCCCTTTGTAGAGCTGCCACCAATGAGACGAAAAATATAGCCTTATACTTAACCTTCAGTTGCTAAATTAAATGATATGAAGGATGCTATGAGCAATTTATGTTCATTGATAACGCTGGCTATTGTCTAAGATCTGTTCAAAGGAAGTTGATGAGATAGCATAGTACGCTGCGTCCAAAGATATAGATTACACCTGGATATTTCCACCAGTAATTGAAAGGGACTCTTTGGTGTAATTCTCTGTTTCAGTGAAGGTAGCAAATTCTATAAATCAACCTGGCGAAATGAACACTTACATAGGTAAGCGTTCATATGTATGTATGTATGTATGTATGTATGTATAAATGCAACTAAAGAGGTAAGTGCTTTTATTTATAAGAGAATTGTCGCTTGGTCGAGTGGTGATACCCGAGCCACGAGAAGTCCTGATTAACAGAACAGTAAACAAATCGACAAATCGATGATAAGCTTTTAATTAAAATGATTCAGATCACATGAGGCTGGGCACGACTTGAAGTCAGACGCACAATCGCAAGGAGAACATTTCATTCTATCAACGCCAAATCTCGTGAGAATAATAAAAGCGAATGCAAATTCCAGAGTTGATTCAATCACGTTTGACCCAAGAGGACTTCTTCTGGACGCTAGCAAACTCTTGACCATCCAGACATGACTAATGCTATTCGTGCTTTTCTTTCTTTTTTTTACATTATAAAAAAGAACTTATTTATTTATTTGCCTTTTTCTTACACGAGGGATAAAATATATTTTTGACCTGGATAATCAGATGTACTTTTAGGGGGGTAAAGTGGCAGGATTTCCATTCTCCTGTCGTTTTCCTGGCTGCTCTTCAAATCAAACGTCTTGTTCAGAAAAAGCAGATATCTTCACCGGATGTCTTGAAATAGGAAGGCAATGTGGATAATGGAGCTGGTCGGGGTGAGGGTCTGCGTTTAGATTTATTTCATTTCATTTTCAAGAATGATATCAAATATATTTGGGAAGTAATGCTGGCGCGTAAAAGAAAACGAAATTCATTGAAGATGACTCACACTCCTATTCGAAGTAGAAAAAAAAAGATTCTGACTTTGACGGGTTTCCCCTACCTGTGGAGATATAATGATAAATTACTGACAGAGAGGAGGAGTGTCTGAAGACGGGGACCAGTTTTATTGACTGGTCCGTTTTCTCCGGCTTATCAAATCTGTGCCGGTTATTCAAAACCAGAAAATATTTTTAGATTTAATTTTTTAAAGATAATTATGGTTTAGTGATACACGTCTTACTAATTAACCCATAGCTGGGGAGAGAAGAGGTAGATGCATATCTTACCCAAGGTTACTTACGCGTAAAAATGAATATAACCAAACTCACGGGATCTGGAACTCGGCTTTCCAATTAAAAATTCCGAGCCATTATCATCCAAGCTAAAAGCACATAGTATTCACAAGTGGTCACCTATTTAGGTACTCTGTCCTCACTCGACATAGGTTAACTACGGTGATGGTACAAGTACTGTTGTTTTCAACGGGAAGTGGCCGGAAGTCACTGACCATTTTACACACAAACTGCAAATAATTACCTAAATAAAAACGTGTTTTATGTCCTTTTTTCTTTCTAATACGCAGAATATTTTTTTAATATTGAAAGAAAGCCAATCTGTATATGTTGATTATACAGGCACTGAATATAACAGTTTTAGTGTTGCATTTACTAGTTTATTAGTTCTATTCATTTGTATTATCATTATTAGTAGTAGTATCATTATCATTTGTATTATCATTATTAATAGTAGTATCATTATCATTTGTATTATCATTATTAGTAGTAGTATCATTATCATTTGTATTATCATTATTAGTAGTAGTATCATTATCATTTGTATTATCATTATTAGTAGTAGTATCATTATCATTTGTATTATCATTATTAGTAGTAGTATCATTATCATTTGTATTATCATTATTAGTAGTAGTATCATTATCATTTGTATTATCATTATTAGTAGTAGTATCATTATCATTTGTATTATCATTATTAGTAGTAGTATCATTATCATTTGTATTATCATTATTAGTAGTAGTATCATTATCATTTGTATTATCATTATTAGTAGTAGTATCATTATCATTTGTATTATCATTATTAGTAGTAGTATCATTATCATTTGTATTATCATTATTAGTAGTAGTATCATTATCATCACTATTACTACTACTACCGTCACTACTACTACTACTACTTCTTCTTCTGTTTGATCCAATCATTTATCAAGTCTTTCGTATGAAACCTATGGCAGATGAAGGTTTTTCTTAGGAAGTTTTAAAACATTGAACCAAAAAAGGTTTTCTAGAAGAAGGAAATTACTGGAAAATAATTGAAACTCACCTGGAGGGAGCTGAATGTGTAATGCTCCTCATGCCAATGACATTTCCACCGAGCTTCACTACGGCATGTGACTTCACTGAATCTCTTTTGATATGTTCCTCTCGTATTTATATTTAAATTGGGGTCATCAGGAGAGAATGTGCACCGCTTCGGGGCCTTCCTCTCAACGATTTCACATGCACACCGGCCCCACCTCACTGATGTGAGGCCCCATTCCAAGGATATACAAGTGTGTTGTAGTTAAACTAGTTCAAATGACTAACAGCGAAATTTGATTTACGAAAAATTCCGAAAAACGGCAAACCTCTTGTTCTGAGAATGCAACGTGAACCTCATTACGCATTCACAATCATTCATGTCATGACGTCATATTCGTTGAAACACTCCACGGAATATTTCTTTTTTTCCATATCCACATGGAACTATTTTCCGTTACTTCTATTAGGCGTTTTATGCTTTTGGCCCTATTACGCCCTTTGATTCCAATTTGGCCCAGAAATTGTTACAGAGTGCCTGAAACGAAACCCCTCGCTCCAATTTCTACTGCTTTAACAACTACATCATACCCCTCCTTTATTAGCTCTGATTTTAGATTTTCATATTTACTAGCTTTATAATCGTGGCTTTCTTCCATCCGGCTTTGTATGGTACTGTTAATTCAATCAAGATGATTTTATAGTTCACCCTTGATAGAAGAACAATATCCGGTCGCAGACCTTTACTTGCTATTCTTTTGGGGTAATCATTACGCCAACCAGGAAGGTCTGCAGATACCTCCCAGATGCCACCAGAACTAATGAGTTTTTTTCCGGGTATTTTTTGCTATATGTTAGCAGGACACACTGACGTAATCCTTTGTATTTCAAATAAAGATGCATTTCTGAGGATGTTCTCAATATGTTTATCAGTATTCTTAATCATTCCTTACTATTGCAACTAATGGTTATTTTTTGTAGTGGTGCCAAGTTTCGATAAAACTGCGTAAAATTGTGTATAATGGAAGATTAATGTCATTTTCATTACTTTTATTATTATTATTATTATTTTATTTCCTTTGATTTTTGGTAAATACTCATTTCTTTCTGGGTCTCTCTCAGAGACCTAAGGTCAGAAATGGCATCTATTATTTTCCCCTGAGCATTTTTTGAGGAAAACAAAAAACAAACACGTGAGATCACACATATTTTACATAGAGTAAGACCTTCGTAAGGTGTGGGCTCTACTCATGAGTAAATGTTTCGTATTTCTTTAAGTCAAGGACTACCAATGAATTTACTGGAATCTTTTCCAATCAAGTCCAAGGGCTCAAACTACAACTGGAGATGTTGATGTTCTCATGTGCCACATTTTTGAGATTTCGATCTCACGGTCTTTCTACTTTGATAGTTTTTTGAAGATCTTCAAAGATACATTAGAGTCTGCAGAAAGCGCCATGTCAATAAGAAGGCACATTTTGTTTTTGCGGCCTCTGATCACGATATCTGGGAGGTTAGCTTTGACTGTTCTGTCTGTGTGTATTGTAAAGTCCCATAAAATTGTTACAAGTCCTATCTTTGTAACCGGTTCTGGTTGGTGTTCATACCAATTTCTTTCGGTTTCCTTCCCGTAAAAGTTGCAGATTTTCCAAAGCAAATATTGGCTCACACTGTTATTCCGTGTTTTATATTCAGTGGGTGCCAATACCATGTAACCTGATACGAGTCTATAATTTCTGTATATTTAGCACATAATCTGCAATTTGGGTAACACCATTTTTCAGTATGTGTGTTTGGTAATTTCTATTTAGTAAGAATTGTATCCTGTGAAGCAAGAATAAAAACTTCGGTTTTCGCTTTTAACTCTGCCCTACGTAGCCACTGATGGGTACGGGGTTTGTCTACATCAGGTTGTTTGGTACGGACTGAATATTGACCGTGAAGAGATTTATCCTGTCATTGTTTCTGTATCTAGTCGATTGCATTTGCCTTTGCTTCCTTTTTTAAGGTTTTTGCAGCTACAGTAGGTGTGTGATGTTTTATTTGCATTTCTTCACCCACTTGAAACTCCATTTTGAACTCGTTGGCTTCCTTTATTACTTAATAAAGTTTCTTACTTCTTTCATGTTCTTTGACACAGATCATCATCCAGTCTTTTGTAGTTTCCAGGTATCTTTGAATACCAATTATTGTAGTTTTGTAAGACAGTTCTAGTTGAACTAATCCTCTGCTTCCTTCAGATCTGGGCACATACAGATGATCAACATCAGCCTTGTGATTATGCATGTGGTTGCAACGGAGAAGCTTTCTCGTCTTGGCGTCCATTTGTTTAATTATAGCAATGATCCATTTAAGGATGTTGGAACTGTATTGCACCACGAGGACAGCGAATGTGTTTATGTCTGATATTCTATTTTTTTTTTAATTTAGCTCGGTATTCAATACCTTTTAAATATTCTTTTCTTACTTTCTCCTTCGTTAATTCTTAGTTACTTATAGGCTTCTTCTTCATCCAGCTCCCTAATCTTTGAGACAAAATCTATATCTATTACAAGTATTATTATAAAAAGAAAGAGGAGGAGGCTGAATAATGGATTGCGGCTCGAACTGAATAATCGGAGAGCCGACTTTGAATTCCAGTCGAGTTCATTCACTTGGGAAAGGTATCAAACCATCTCTTCTCCCTCCAGGAATGGGTAAATAGCAGGACAGGCTAGGTTCTGTGATCTTGTGTGGCGAGAATGAAAACTCTGAATTCAAACCAGTCTAGAGAGGTTAGGTTGCACCAGGCTATCTTGTCCAAGACATACCATTTCTAATGCGGCTGCAGCACATGTGTTTCCCCTACGACTCTAAGGACTTTACGGGACCCATGGTCGAATAATAATAATAATAATAATAATAATAATAATAATAATAATAATAATAATAAAAATAATAATAATAATAATAATAATAATAATAATAAAAATAGTACATATAACATGTACAAGAGATTTCTAAACTGTTATGTAATAGCTGTCCTCTATTATGTATGCAGTTTCCTGAAAGATGAGGTGGAGATTTAAGGCAACCGAGATCTACAGAAGGATACTGAGAGTACGATAGATTTTTTTGTTAGGGAAATGGGAATAAAAAGGAAACTTGTACTTAGACTTGAAGATACCGATGAAATGTCTAGTAGACGAAGGCTGGGAATACCATGTACAGAGCATGTAAGCAACACGGAAGTTTTAAGGAAAATGGGAATTACAATGAAACTTATTTTTACAATCAGAAAGAGACGGCTTACTTTTCTAGGACGCATAATGACGAAATAAGGCTTATAAAATTTAACGCTTACAGAACATGCTGAAGGCAAGCGAAAGAGGTAGTGCATCTAATGAGTTTGACTGAATAAATGACAGAACAATGAACGTGTCAATTGATATGTTTCTTTATATATCAATCAAGAATTTGCGTCTTACATCAAACGGAAGAACTTCGGGAATTCTCTTTGGCATATTTGAACTGCCAGCATCACTACTCTTTCCTTTTGGGACCACTATTAAATAGAACCATTTATTTCCGGTATAGGCTGCGGTTAACTAAAAATGCGTAAAACAAAACCGCGGATAATGGGGTTTCATCATTATTACCAAAAATGAATAATAATGCTAAAATATAACCCAAAATATGTACCAGAAAGTACTGAAGTGCTATGTAATATCAATTCTCCCATATATCAGAGAATAAATTCTTCACATATAAAGAAGAGCCGAAGGTAACATCGATGTGGTTGTACAGAAGGATGCTGAGAATACGATGGATGGAGAATGTGGGCAAGGAGGGAGTTTTAAGGAAAATAGAAACAAAAAGGACACTTATAAATAGAATCTGAAAAAAAGTTTAATTTTGGGGGGACTCATAATGAGGAAAGAGGACTTGGAGAATTTGAAACTCACAAGCTTGTGTAAATGGATGACAGGAAGAAAATGAGGAAAGTGAGCTTAGAAAATTTGACACTTACAATATGTATTGAAGAAAACAGGAAAGCAGCACATAGCCTACCTAATAAGTTCATGGTTGACTGAACAAGTACGACTCCATGAATGGTATCAAAGTTTGACTGGCGATATAATTTTTATTTCTAAAGAAAGAAAAATATTTTCATGTTAAAACAATGCGATACCATGAATTATCTGGTTTGTATCACTTATGTAGTATAGTGTGAGAGGTGGAATTGTAAGCTTGGATGGGATTGGTCATTAGGTAAATCTTAGGTTTGTTTAACTTAAGTGTTAATTTTGATAAAGAAACTGTTCGTTGGCTTGAGTGACACAAAGCAGATGTTTATAGGTCAGGTTTGTTTTGATCAGGAATATAGCACATTTTCAGATAGAACTGACGATGACACCTGTGATAATCAGATCAAATAAAGGTGAGATTCTGGAACATTAAAAATATTCCACTGAGAGTGGATATGAACAATGCAAAGCTACGATTTTGTTTGGCCCGCCAGTAAGAGAATGGTTAGGATCTTCCCCTCTGATACTTATGACACGGGGCCATTATTTTAATTGGACCACCAATCATGTTAGTTTCTTGGGTTCTTCCCTTCTTCTCTTTCAGGGCGTATGGCACAAGACCTTGGGCAAGCATTATTATTGGCTAGCCAATCAAAGCAGTTCAATTGGTGTTTGACAAGGCTTCCTGTACAAAATAAATGTGTCTTCATCGTGTGGCCGTGGTCTTATTAATGTACTTATTGACAGAGAAACGAAACATCAATAAACATATTTATTTTAGTGCTTAATTAGCTTAAACTCATACAATTATAATAGTACTTCATGATGCCATTAGAGTTTGATATATTTTTGACTTAGATATAATATTGAAGTGAAATAAAAGCTGTTGACGAAAGAGCAGAAGTGAGATCGATCTGGTCTCTCCGCTCGTAAACCAACACTATCCCTACTGGATGACCGTGGTGCTAAAGTCCACACAGCTTTTTGAGTTCCCTCGATCAACGGCCTTCATTTAAATAGTTGAATGACCCTGGGCTGTTTAGCACCCGGCAGTCAACGTCTTCCTCCCAGCTTGAGAATTCTTTATACGGGGAAACTTCTTCAAATCCCTTTTGTTTATGTATTCATGATCTTAATCATAGTACCATATATAAAAGTTGTTATTTTTACACTAGTTAATGAGTGTTGTTGAAGTTAATTAAATTTCAGTCATAACCAGAACAGAGAGGAGTCAAACCTGATCTTCGACAGTTCTTCACCGATATTCCTGCGTAAAATGAAACACAACGTGGGGGGGGGGCAGGATTGATGCAGTGAGAGCTCGCCGTAGACAGACCAACAGACGCGCCAAATTAAGAGTTGCATTCAACGAGACACGCAGCACAAGGTTATACGGGTGTAATGAAAACAGGACAAGAGATTCAGTCAAGTAATCTTTTATTCAATTAAGAATCTTACTACTCGTCTACTTGACAAGCGGAAATGTACAGCTTTTATAGCGTGGATTATCAAAGGGGAGATAATCCATATTCACAACAACGGGTATTAGGAGAGAGAGCAAAAAGAAAAACTTTACTAAGAGTTACAAAGGAAAAATGTCAGCAATCCTTTTGTGTGAATTTCGTCAATCAGCTGCAGTTAAGTGTTGAACATTATCAACAATTCCAGGAGGTGACACTTGAACATTCAAGACATTGCAGCATCTTGGGTCTCAAAACCTTCTTGCTGGGAGTTAACAAACCATTTCTGCACAGTTGAGTATGATGGGCAATTGTCTTCCAATGCTTCCATCATACAATTATGGATTTTCTTTAATTTTTTCTTTTGTAGGAACATGAACATGATTGCCTCAATTTTAATCTATATATAAAATTCTGGGATTTTCATTAGTCCGACTGTCCGTCACACCCTCTAAAATTAGCTTAAACTCGCACAATTCTAATAGTACTTCATGCTGTCATTGGAGTGTGATATATTTTTGACTTAGGTACTGTTGAGGTGGAATGAAAAGGAGTTCTCCTTTCACCTGTGAAATATGAAATTATATAATTCTCAAATGAAAAAAATAAGACTATAGTGATAGATGAAGATACATTGACTGATCGAAACCAAATTTTGGAAAGCAGTGAAAATATGTAAGGGGATACAAAGTACAGTTGGATTTACGAGGATGCGTAGCTTAGTAGAATAAATGTTCATTAATTCTTTTGGAAAAATTAAAAGCTGTATTATTTAATATACAGAATACTTCCACTATTTAAAAAAAATTAATGATTAAAATAAATACTCATTTAATAAATATGTGTTTGCGAGAACTATAAACAAATCACAAGGCCAAACATTTCAAAAAGTTTGAATTTGGCTCCATAAAGAAATATTTATGCATGGCCAGTTGTATGTTGCATACTCAAGAGTAAGAAATTCTAAAAATTTATTCTTCGCTGTTAAAAAGGAAAAAACATCTTAAGAATTATTGTTTACTATGAAGTCCTATTATTAAATTAAAGAAATTATTAAACTGCGAAATAAGGTTTTTGTCAAAGTATTTTTTCCAAACAAAATTGCTTATTCAAATTCCCTCGGTCGGTTTGTGAAATTGAACGAGATGCAGAGTTTGTAAACCTCGACAAAAAATGTTAACGATAAATTCAACTTTACTAAATGCTGTGAGAATTTCAACACGCGTCTGTGTGTTACAAAAATCTTCTAGCACTTGAAAATTCTACACTTTCTGTTAACATGGTTCAATCGATGATCCGAAATAAATTCAAAAAACATGCAAAGATACTGCAAATTGGCACATCACAATTTATAAATGAACACTTTATTCAGTTAATGGCAAAATAAAATTCCAATTTTGGAAAGCCAGTAGAACCAAGAAGTTTCCAACATCATCTGTATTTTTCTTTTTAACCAAGATACTTCACTCTGTAAATTCAAAGTAAAAAAAAAAAAAAAAAAAATTTGCTTTCAGGTTTGGTTTTTTTCTACTGAATTCTTTTTCTTACATTTCTTATTAATCAAGGAAAGAATTTTACAAGGAAATGAGACAGAACAATTAATAATCATTTCCATTCCTAAAGAGAAACAATATTTTAGCAATAATGATTACTTTATGAGTGTAAAGAATGAACAAAATGATCATGTGACTGGATCGAAAACTCATTGTCTCCAACATTCAAGAAGAGAAGCTCATAAAACTGTGTTAATTTACTAAAACAACCAAAAAGAAAACTATTTGGCTAATAACACTCCAAAGAAAGAGAATACGGAGTTGGCTTTTCAAGAACGAACCGAGCAATAATGTTCTCTTATCAGTGTTCAGTTAAAACCAGCAAATGAGGACTAGTTTCCAAATTGAAAAATAAATAAAATATATACATATAAAGAAGACAGTAATGTAATACTGATATACATACATATATATATATATATATATATATATATATATATATATATATATATATATATATATATATATATATATATATACGTCTGTGTGTGTGTGCGTTAGATTCATCAGTGAAGTTTTGTTGATTATGACTGATTGGTTCCTGTTGTGGCTGCCAGCAATGGAGACCCTGTCTCCAAATGGGATCTGAGTTGCCCGCAGGAACTCACTTGATGTTGTGGGCTTCAACTGAAGAAACGAGAAAGAAAAAAAACTGAATGAAATAAACAGAGAAAATGAAAAGGATACAAACAACAAAAAAACGAGAGAAAACAAATGTGTACATGACTATATTATAGATACGTGACTGTGTGTCAGTGTCGGTCTGTGTAAACATGGAAAGGATGTGTGTTCAAAGTTATGTTCACCAATTAACGACAAGGAAGCCAACAGTCTCCATATTTGATGGGAAGCTGAGTAAATGTTTCATATCCGAAATTATTACATTCATGTTTATTATATTCGAAGTAGATACATACCTATACACACATGCAGCATCTATACTTCTATACTTAAATATTGATATTAATATGTACGTTTTTAAATCACTCACACACACATATATGTAGACATACTCACGCACATATATACGTAGACACACACATATATACAGACACATACACATTATATATATAAACACACATTATATATATATATATATATATATATATATATATATATATATATACATTAGCATCTGAATCCAGGATAGACAAACTAGAATTATGATACACATGAATTATGCACACGAACGATACTTGACAAGACAGATGCACGTGTAGATAGCTTAACCAATGAAAAACAAAAACAAAATAACAAAATTTTCTTTTCCTGTTCCATATTTCATTCTCTGATGAAGCTTCAATAAATGTGAAACATGTTAGATTTATAAACACTTTCTATTTTTTCTCATCCTATCATATATATATATATATATATATATATATATATATATATATATATATATATGTACACACACACTCACACATACACACACACACACACACACACACACACACACACACATATATATATATATATATATATATATATATATATACTGATGAGCTGTGAAACAACGAAACAGTCTGTCTGTGGATGACAATATATAAATGCCCCTGAAAAAATTATTTCGGTTGAGATCTTCGGGGAGAAAAGTGGATTGCTAAACAGTGACTGTTACTGCTGCTGATGCAAGACTCTTCATTAAAACGAATCGAGTTCTCCGGTCACTGGCATGTTTGTTTAAAAATAAATACGTCTAAATTCCCCTTCATCCCTGCCATGCTCCAATGGCTTAGGGGGTAACATTTTACTTAATATCTTTCCTACAAAGACGTTAGTTTTTGTTTTTTGTTTTTTACATCAACGTATTTTAAATTTGTACTTTTTTTGTAGTGATATTTTATAATGTAATCTAATTTGAAAAATTTCGGTTTATGCGTATTAGATAACTTTTATATGAGTTTTTAGTCTATTGTGAATAGGAATGCGTGTAAAACATTTTAAATAAAGGGTTAATAAATTTATACTATTTATAAATTACTGAATATTAGATCAAGTCAGTCGCCAAGTGGGGGTCCTGTGGGCTGGCATCCCGTGAAAATTATGTGAATTAATTTAAGTCTGTAAATACTTACACGGGTGCCACTGACTTAAAGGCTACCCCACCCTTACTAAACACTGACGACCAGCCTGTATTACAGATCTTTGACATATGTGTCATCTCTCCAGACTTGTTCAACCTCTACAGCAAGGCTATCCTAAGGGAAGTGGAAACCCTACGAGGATTTATTATGGGTGGGCGTAACCTGAACGGTATAAGATACTCAGATGACACTGCGTTTATGGCAGACACGGGCAGGAAACTGCACGACCTTCGAGACAAGGTTGTAAAGAAAAAAAACGAAAAGAAAAAAAAAGAAGGACTAGACATCAAATGTAAAAAGACAGAAAATATGATCGTTATCAAGAGAAAAAGCCCAAAGCGCGAACTACAAATTGTAGATATCAACATCAAACAGGTACAGAGGCTTATAAATCTCGGAAGTTTTTCAACAGAGGATAGAAAAACGCGACACCGAAATCTGACCGTGCATTAGGGAAAGATGCATTTGGAAAGTTAAACAAAGGAAAATGTCATTAGAAACAAAAAAAAGAGAATGCTAAAAGGTTATCATTATATAATATATATATATATATATATATATATATATATATATATATATATATATATATATATATATATATACATTATTATATATACTATATAAAAATGATATCGTTCCACTTGCATGGTAGTGGATGCAGGAAAATCTCCCTAAAGATCACAAGAAAACTGAAGATACTAGAAACGTGCTTCTACAGAATGATAATGAGAATTCCATGAAAGGAGATGGTAAGCAACCAGGAAATTATAAAAATGGTTATAAAAAGAATACTTATACTGAGAATCAGAAAGAAACAGCTAGTTTGCCTTGGACATGGTAAGAAAGGGTGTATCAAGGGCAAGGAACGTACGGGAAGGCAGCTGGTCACTTACTCGAGGAGCATGTGTAATGGCGGAAAGGATTTGGAGGGCAGGAGACTTGGCAAATGAAGATACGCTGAAAAGGGCCCACAAGGGAAAGGGAGCTTTGGAGAGCCTTGATCACATACGTCCTGAAGGAATGCAATAATAATAATAATAGTTTGGTTGTGTTATATCCTAACTGCACCCCACGGAAACTTACATGCCACCTATCGGACCAGAGTGCCATCAGAAAACACACCATAAGCTGTATAAGGATTATAGTAAAATTAGACAGCTACTCACCAACAATACAAAATACTAGTGAAATCAAACAATAAAATCAGACTCCTCGAAGCAATACTCATACAACAAAAACAACCATCTATAAATAAATAAAAAACAATTCTAATTTAGGAGACCACTTCCTTTAATGTATGTAAAAAAATAAACACAGACGTCACACGTCGCCTAGGACACCACACTCTTTGCCAACGTCACTACACTCACCAGTTCTACGAAACTCACCATTTGTCGCTACCAACCTTGATGACAATTTAAGAAAGTCGAAAGCTTAGAGCATATTTCTTCCAAAATAAATTTTGAACAATTTCTGAGAGAATTTCCTCCTCAAATGGGAAGGATTATTCGTAATTTCGAAAAGTCGATCAAAAAAACTCATCTACACAAAATGTATGGTGTCTTTATTATCATTTGCATTAAAGAACATTTGTTGCCTAAACGCACATGCACGTACACACACACACACACACACACACACATATATATATATATATATATATATATAATATAATTTTTTTTAAAAATATGATTCCTTCGCTACATAAGAGTTCTCATGTATCAAAAGCGAGAGCCGAGACCCCTAATATAATTTTTGAAATTAAGTTGAATTTTGACGAGGAAGCGTGATCAGACACCTTAATTCAACTTAATTTCAAAAATTATATTAGGGGTCTCGGCTCTCGCTTTTGAAACATGAGAACTCTTACGTAGCGAAGGAATCATATTTTTTTTTAAAATATTATAATATGAGCTCTACTTCTGTATGGAGCACTGTCTTTTTAAAAATAAAAGCAAAAATACTAAGGAACTCCGGATGATTTACCTAACGTGTTCTTTCCTATTTTTCTGCATAACTGCACACACACACACACACACACACACACACACACACACACACACACACACACACACACATATATATATATATATATATATATATATATATTATTTTATTATTAAATATTGTTTGCGAGAGTGTTTCTTGCGAGAGTGTTTCTTGCCATATAATTAATTTCATTATTTGTTTTTCGTATGAATGATTTAGTTATATAAATTGAACACGCACTACATAATTGATATTAATATATATATATATATATATATATATATATATATATATATATATATATATATATATATATATATATACTATGAATAGGTATTTCAGTTTACACGGGATTAAACTTACTTATTTACATTAAATGATTTATTATACAGATCAGCACTTTCACAAGTTACAAAATAAAGATCATCAATTCTACTCAAATCCCCATATTAATACATTGTATATCTTCCACGATTCTAAAAATGGCGAATAACTATCTGTGATCCATTATTATATGTCAGATGCACCTGTTGACGTAATGCATCAAGGATTATAGGTGTACGGATGGAACGAGTCACGTGTCGACTGCTATCTCTATATATATTCGGCTTACGGCCATATCAGGTTGAAACACTTTTAAGACAAGATGTCTTTGTAATTAAAGTTCTAAAGAGATAGAACATTAAAAGTTTGAAATAAAATTAATTGATCACTTATTTTATCCATACTCGGAGATTACATCAACTTCTCAGTGGTACTTGATTGTAAAATGGAATTTATTTACAGAAATCTAACGATTTAGAATACGCCGAATGTATCACTTTGTTTGATGCCTCACCAAAGGGATCATCTGCTGGCTAAATACTTGCAGACTCTGGTATGACCCAGACGTATATCTACCTTTTTGGCTATAGTGTAAATCGGGACGATGTCTGCTTTTTTTACTAAAAAGACACGCTTATACTGACGATTAGACCCAGAGAAGATAACGCTAGAGGACAACAAGTGAAGCAGGGGAAAACTATTTAACGGGTTATTGTGACTAGATAGCAGAACATACAGAGTGATAATAGATGGTTAGAAATCTCTTATAGCAACAGAAGGGAGGAAGGTGTAGAGAGCCATGGATCGCTGAAAGGAAGGCGCATGAAAGAAATTAACTAACCCTGTCTATTACCGTATGTAGTAGAGTATAGTGCGAGTTTTTATGATCAGTTTTTTTTTTACGGAAAAATTAAGGTGTCGTACTATACAGAGGTAATTTTTTTTCGAAGGGTTTAAAACTCATGCCTTTTCAGTGACCGATTACTCTAAACACAGGTAAATATTTTAATGTAAAAAAATACCAGGAGTCACACTATACCTGAAAATCGCTTATACACTTGTATATACATTAATTGAGATTTTTATACTATAAAATATATTCAGCATTAAATGGTTGATATGGCTTTAAACGAATCAACTAAAAAGTAACCTGAAGAATCGATACTGTTCGATACCAGCAAAAGCGACAACAGATTTTCAATTCGGCGCAAAGTAATATTTTGATTCAGCTGACATAATGGTTAACGCGATAATGTTCTAAAACAAGAAAAAAAGAATTTGGAAAAGTAAATTAAGATCGACTGAAGATTTAGTTTGTTTTTTGTTTTGTTTTTTTGTTTTTTTAAATAAGACTCTTTGGGTTATTTTCAGAGGACTGCTTTGTCATGCATGAATGTTTAGGAAGCTAGTACTGTAGAAAATTATTACTGCAACGATTCGCACTGGATGCCCCATAATATTAACCCATTACCGTAATAACCTAAGCTTAGATAGTATAGGACTTGTGAGTGAAAGAGTTGTGTAATTTCCCAAAGTTTCCGGAAGTTGATGTTTGATTCCAGGTAAAACTGATTATGTCGAATGCTTTGAGATTTGTTCCCGGATTAGTTAAAAATTCAAATTTTAAAATAATTTTAAAAAATTATTGACTTTAAGATTTTAATTTATGTTGAGTTTAAAGTAATACAAAATTTGTGAATTCAAAAATGTTTGTTTTAAATTCAGTTTAGAATATCTCCAAAATTCAGTTTAAAATGTCTCCAAAATTCAGTTTAAAATGTCTCCAGAACATTGTAAATTGAGGAAATCAATTTTATTTATTCAAAATAAAAAATCAGAATTAAAGCGAGCGGTTTCGTGACGTGAGATTTTAAAGTTTCACAGAGTTTGTGATTTGAAGAACTTCTTTTGGCCTGAAGTGGAATTTCGGCCCAAACTGCACTTTTGGCTGGAATTGGCACGAATCAGAGTTAAAGTGAATTTTTGAAATCCCATGGAGTGAATTGACGAATTCAAAGTTATTTCTTCAGAATTATCATTGCTGTTTTCTAAGCGGGACCAGAGGTGCCTTTTTAGGCCCAATTATCCGCCCACTGGATTTAGCTTAAAAGTCCGCACGGAGTGCTGATTTTAAGCTAGTAATTAATAAACAACAGTTTAAAAATTAATTCATTATAATGTGAGCAAAATTTATTTTGGGTAGTTTTTATTAGTTATAGGTTGATGAAAAAGCTTCCAGTATTTTTGTTTTTTTGTTTTAATGTTTTATTCATATAAATTCATAGCATCATTATTCAATCACCAAAGTATTTTCCTTTAATTCGTTATGATTTCGCTCACTTGTGCATAATAGAATAATTCAACGTTGATTGACTGTTCGTTTTTTTCCCGGCCTATCAATACTTTGCAAGTTATTTAAAGCCGGAAAATAATTTTAGATTGTGAGAGGTTTTTTTTTAGGGGGGGATGATAATAATGGTTTGCTGATACAATTCCTACTAATTAACTCACAACTGGGAGAAAGAAGAGGTGGATTCATGCCTTTCCCACTTTCCCAAGTGTATTTGCACGTGAGTGAATATAACGAACCACACTGGAATTGGAACTCGGCTCTCCGATTTCCAATTTTGAGCCGTTATCCATTACACCACCCGCACATCTAAGCTTAAAGCATCTGGTATTCCCAAGTGATCACCTATCTAACTAATAACCAGACTCGTCGTTGTTTACTACGGTGGTCGAATCGGTGTTTCAATGTGATATGGCTGTAAGCCTCGATGTATAATGTGTCAAAATTTCCGTTTCTGAGAACTAATACCAACTACAGATTCTTTAAATATATAACATGTGGGTTGCATACAACAATGTTCAACGCAAAAGGCAGTGGATTGACAAGGATAAATCTACGCAAAAAAACTCTAAATGCACGCTTATATGTCCAGCAGTTGCAACGTGTCCATAAATGTAGCGTCGAAAAGCGCCCTGTGCTCATCAATAGAACAAATGTTTTTTGTCTTCCCTGATAAAGTAAGGCAACATATATAGCAAGTATAACACAGGAGAAACGTTTAGAATTCGATCGGTCTATTCTACCTCCACCTGCCATATTCACATGACCTTGCACCAGCAGTTACCTTTTTTCGATTGCTGAAAAACACTTTGATGAGGAAATCTTTCTCTAATAAAAAATAAAAAATTCAAGTGTTCGTCGAAAAATGTTAACATCCAAACCTGTGGAATTTTACTCAAACGGTATCGATGAGTTACCTGATAAGTGACAACAGGTCATTGCAAATAATGGTGAATAAAATATAACTGGACTTTATGTTTTGATTAGTAAAGTTGATAGACGAAAACGTCAATTATTTATGACTCAGTCTAATAATTGTTGTTGAAAACAAGATTTTATTTTTATCAATTATAGCCTTTCAAAAGCCCAATGACAATACAGGTATTTATAAAGCAGTAGCAACACTCAGAATTGTCCGTGAAATAAAAAAATACAATGTGCATGCGATAACACAGACCTCGTCTGAGTGGTTGACAGTAGCAGCGTGCGACGAGGGGGGGTGGGGTTTCGATTGACGAGGTAAGCCGCCATTTTCTTTGTCACAGTATTTTTTTCCATATGTTGAACGAAGAAAGAACAAATAGATTCCGTTCACATGGAGATATTGAAAACTGTTCTGGATCTAGCCACGATTTTCTTAATAAATCCTGATATTTTTTTGTTGTTTTTTTTTTTCAAATTAAGTTTTGTAAGTTTTTTTTTCCTTATAAAGCCAGCGTTTTAACAAATACAGTTTTCGTAGTAGAGGTTTTCCATAAATTTGATTTTTTCTTAATAAATCCAGTTTTCTTAGCTAATCATATTTTACGAATAAACCTTGTTTTTGTTAACAAATCCAGTGTTTTTAACAAATCCAGTTTTCGTAAAAAAATCCTGTTTTTAACTATAAAAATCAGTTTTCTTAAACTCAGTCTTATATAATAGTCCTAACATCCTATCCTTTGACCTTCTGCCATCTATGTATCGTGTCCATTCTGGACGTGGATGATCATGGCTCTACACAGCTGCCTATCTTTTGTAGCTCTTGCCAATGGCTGCCCTTCCACTCCATGTTCTGCCATCCATTTATACATGCTTGTTAGGTTGGTTACTCGCTGTTTACCTCTGCCTTCAATATGTCCTGCGCGTGTCAAATTTTCCAAGCTTTCTTTCCGAGATCAAGTGTCCTAAAAATTTAAGCTGTCTTTTCTTAATTCCAAATACAAGTGTCCTTTTATATCTCCATTTTCCTTAAAGCTTCCTAGTTGCTTACGTGTTCAGTCGATGTTATTCTAAGCATACTTCGGTAGAACCATATCTATGCTGCCTCTAGTCTTCTCTGGATTTGTAAGGAAAATGTCTAGCATTCATTGCCATATAAGAGGATTGATATTACATAACAGTTCAGGACTTGTTTCAAAAACGAAAATTTCCAGTTTCTTCAGAATTTGTTTAATTTCTGGAGTGCATATTTCGCCATTCCAATGCGGCTTCGAGTGTATCAACGTTTCCATTGTGAGTTAAACATGAACAGATACTGTTTGTAAAAACTAAAGGAAAACTAAGAACAACTTGCCGAGGAGCACTGTGTATCGAGCTTGTCTAACAGACAATTATTGTGTAATGAGTTCAATCCTCAGTGTATCCCACATTAAATTATACTAAGTAAATAACTTATATTTATAAATTAAAGAAGAATCTACAATCTAATTGACCTGGCATCTCGGCTTCAGTCACTTTATCACTGCTGTAACGTAGCTTCCCTTGTGACTTTTCTATAAATATTTTCATGGTAAATGTTCCGATGAACTCTCCTATTTGGTACCGAGATTTAAGCACAATACATTTTAAAGTCGAAATTGTAGCATAATTATTATTTTTTTATGAGGCGGGATAAAATTTAATCTGCAGCTGCACGTTACAAGAGCTATTCCTCCGCACAAAGTAATAATTATTTATTTCTGTTTTTACAGAAATTGTGGCACAAGGCCGAAGGGGAAGTGGGGTAAGGCTGGTCATCGCTAATTACCCTAGACCTAATTAATCAAACTCACGGCCTATTCATTCATTACAATGTACTCATACGCCACAAAAACTCATCCATCTTCATTCAATCCTACAAGTACCACATTACAACATATTCTCAGGGAACTTACAAAACAACACCATGATGTAAAAAATGTCTCTATGTACAAAAATGTGCAATGTCACTTTTCTTTTTTCCTAGAAAAATATATAAAAAATTTATGAATGAAATGAGTGGGGAGGGATGAACCCAAAAACAAACTAAAAATATAACGCAATCAATGTAAAACATAACAGATGTTAGTAGGATCCGTCCACCCCTAAAAAATAAAAAAAAGTGTCCGCTGTATTCTGCCGTTCGACAGAATCAAGAAGCACACTCGCTCACAGAAAAGGAAGAATAAAATAAATAACGAGGTGGGAAAACAAAAGACTGATCCAGTCAAGATAAAAAGAGCGGGTGAAAAACAAACTGGGGAGGTTGAGAATCTCGACATGGATCATAACAAAACAGAAGTCCGAGAACAATCCAGGGACAACACTTACTCATATTAACTAGATAAACAAACTTAACTAGGGGAGGGTTCACAGGAAACCACCCCGTTGCGTCAAAGGGGACATAAAAAAGAAAACCAAGACTAATCCATTCACACGAACCAGGCCCGCCATAGTTATCCACCTTTCGCTGAAATCTGTCGATAATAAACTCTCTCTGTCAGTTCTGATCTTCATCTTGAGCTGATCCACAAAGAATCTGAACAGATCCTGATGAGAATAGCGTTAATATCAAAAGATTCCCTCCAACCGCGGCGTCTACACCATCATCCTTGCCACGGCTAGCAACGTGAAAAAAATATCTGTTTCACCCTAGAGAACGTTGACGAAACATTATCGCACGCTTATGCGCGATCAATGAACACGAGATGCTTGGGATTGATACGAGCCGTCAACTCGCCGACACAGTCCCAGAACGGGCGCACCTGAAGACAATGGTAGAAGGCGTGCGAAGAGATTTCTTCTAAATCAAAGTCACACCGATGGCAGTCGGGTAAATCCACCCAGCCCCCTCTGAAAGCTATGTCATTAAGAGATAGTACGTTCCGAATCAATCACCAAGTAAGCGAAAGCTCAGGGTTGCTTAGATAATCCGCCGCTTGCGCCCAAGACCAGAAAGAGCACAACTCTGATACTGACAAGCCGAGACGGCTACATATAGGATTATTTGCGACTCCCTTAACTAATTTACGATACAATAGTCTACGTGGCCGTGAAAAGTTACTGAACCGTGGAATGATTCTCATGTTGCCCAACACTTACTGAGCTGCGTTATCACATGACTGCCCACGGCAATCTTCGATGGATAAACGATATTGTTCTAAGTAGCTAAGATCTTTGATGGAAATATTATTGGCATCCTTTTTCTCAAGTTGGAAGTACCTCTTTAATTTCAACTTCATTTCGACTGATGGATACATAGCGTAATATCAAAGAAACTTGGTCATCGTGGGCGATGTCAGGAGTTGAATCCATAATTATTGTGGAATATTTCGCTTCTCTTATTTTGTACAGATTGTTTCAACAAGGAGATGCACAATTTCATTCTGAGTTCTGTCCGAGTGGTAAGTCAATATTATTTTTGCCTTCGTCATTATGCTGTGCCAAAATTGGCTCATATTTTGCCAGAAGTTTAATAGTAGCAAAAAAACTTCCAGAATTCTGGTCTGTATTATTCCGAGACAACCCTGCTATTGATTCTCCACTGTGTCCTCTGAGGGCCAAATTCTGTTTTCACAGAAAAGAAATAACATCAATAACACGACCCAGGACAACTTTCAATTTCCTTTGTTGCAACAAAAATAATATATTCCATCGGAAGTGCCGTCTCCCAGGGAGTGCCGCTCAGGGCCACCGTCTCATCGTCCTATTTTGCACGCCCACTGCCTTGGACTGAATTAATCTGCTCGGCTTCTTCGTCATCTTTTACACCGTCTAGGATCGTGCGCATTAGATACATGTTGCTCTAAATTGTTCGTCCCTTCACAGCACAAGTCTGCTCAAGTCCCAATAAACTCTCGACAACTGACTGCAAACGCTCCGTCATGATGTTGGCCAAAATATTTAAATATTTATGGGCCTGTAATCATCTAAATCCCGACCAACACCCTTGCCCTTTTTCAACAGCGGGATCACATCCCTGTAGATCCGGTCGGGAAAAAACAGAAAACTGTGTTGAACACGACATTCAAAATCGGGACAAAGATGTGCGACAGTTTCAAGTACAATTCGTTGGGCAGACCAAGTCCTGGAAATATGCCACTGCCTACCCTCTTCAATGCCAAGTGAACTTCGCCCTCTGTGATCTCATCCTCGCAACTAGCCGCTTCGGTCGACTCAAGTCGAAAAAAGTCAGCCAAATAGCTGCGAAATTCGTCGCCACAGAAACCAGACTCTTTAGTAAAATGGCTCTCGAAATGCCGCCGACACGCCTCGCACATGACTTTGGTCGACCTCAGAGTACGCCCCGCCGGAGTATCGACCTCCCGAATGTAAAATCGGAACCTCGACGCATCTCTTCCTTGTGTAATTCTGCGCCTATATTCACAGTAAAAAAAAAGGCATTTCATATTTCACAGGAAGTTTTTTTGTTCTTTTCGACGCATACTACAGAGTGGTCCAAATGTTTTGTCACCCCTGCATAACATAATTTTCCGCATCATTTGGTGGCACGGAAATGATGGTCTTCATACAGACCTTCTCGATGTGTGACAGCGTCAATGAAAGTGAATAAACTGAATCCAGTACACGTGCTTTGTATTGCTGTATTATTTGTTCTTTTATTGTGCTTACTGTTTCGTAGAGACTGACAAGACTTTCGGACCACCCTGTACTATGACAAGATATATAAAAAAACAGTTTCAGAATTTAGCTTTCTCTTTTCCCAAATTTCTTTTGAGAGCAAATATAAATTGCTTTAATAACTAGAGCCTTTTAATGTTTAGTGGTTTCCACAATCCGTGCAGTTACGAAAATAATCGTTCCGATTTAACTAACTTAATTCTCAATCATTCTTATTTACTAAACGAATTTGCAACATTTTTACTCCAATACTGAAAATATTAATCAATAATACTTCCCCCCTCCACTGACAAACTCGGTTTTAATATTGTTTTATGCTGTCAGGTTTTTTGTGCTTTTTTTTTCCTTTTTTTTTTTTTTTGAAATAACTGTCCTTTTTTGCGATTGATCTAATCAGAAAAAAATTGTTTATATAGTTTTCATGCTAAATGGCCAAACATCAGATCTCGTCTCGGCTGGAAACAAATATCCTTTACGATTACATGCGTAAAGAATGTGATTTTATACTAGACTTAATAATTTCTGCTCTCTCAGTTAGCTTCACAGGATTTACAATTTTTTCTAACAAACACAAATGAGAGACGATAGTAAACAGTCATCCTTCAAAGAGTACGCAACTTTGCAAGTCTGTAGCAACTCTGTCGTTATTTTACTGTCGAATGTTCTTTAGTCTAACATTGTGGATTTTTAAAAAAAGTAATTTAAGGTTAAGGATAAGAAATAAAATCGATTAACTAACAAACAGTCACTCACCAATAAACAGTCACAAGCCCCGTAAGAAGTAAAAGCGTAAAAGGAATAGATTGTTGCGAAGTCTTTTCATTGGCCTAGCGAACTGCTTCTGCTAAATCTTTTGCCCTGAAGGAGTTGAGCCTACCAGAACCACCTTGGCCTTCCAGCTCTCACGGTCTTGACAGAACGTCTGAACGTCATACAGTGTCTGATTAATGTTGCTGGAGGTCCTGAAGGACAAGGTCCGTTCAGCTGCTGAGATCGCGTCGCCAGTTTGCAGAAAGCGGGAGAACTGGTAGATGACTCTGGTAGGGTAGTCATCAGGTCGTCGCAGCGAACTGGTAACGATGGGATGTCAAAACAAAATGGCTGGAGTAGAGAAGTTCTCTCTCTCACCTCACCCCTTTCACATCAAGTGTCAATCGTTATTTTCAATCATCCTCACATATCTTCACTTCCTACGACCTTATATCTGCTCAAATCACACATTCATCATAACTATTTTGACTGTAACCCTCTACCTTGAGGGATTCTCGAGCTTTGTATTGGGGTGAAATTTAGTATAAAAATATCAGAAATTATGTCTCGTGACTGTAATAGTTACGTATTTTCCACTGGTGCCAGTTAATCATTATTCGAGCCCCCAAAAGCCAGGATTTAAAAGCTGATTTTAAGCAGGCAGAGATTCTGTTTCGAAGATTAGCGTTATAACATTTTTTAAAATCCCATTTACAGTGGGATTAGTTAATCTCAGTATTTTCATCTTGAAGGAGTCCAGACATTTTACAGAAGTTTCATTGATTTTTAAACTCTTGTAGTAACATTTCTTTCGATTTTTGCTGTGGATTCAGAAATCGGAGTTATTTGAATGGTAAAGTAAACTAAGAAAAAAAGATCTGTAAAATAAATATGACTAAGAAATATGAAACCCTTCTTCCCATTTGTTATATATATATATATATATATATATATATATATATATATATATATATATATATATATATATATATATATTATGTCATTCACAGACAGTACTGTTTCGCTGTATCACAGCTCCTCAGTGTGACTAGACTTCCGAATACCTCAAGCCAGGATTGAAACACAACTAATTTGGTGTCAGCCAGAGCTATCTTCACTCGATAGAGTTACACAACTAAATCCAGCGTATTGTTTTTACAAATGTAAACAAATGCCAATCAGCCAAAGTGCTCCATTCATTTTACTGAAGAGCTTTGCATTAATGCAGGTGGCTGTTGTTTATAGAATTAGCTTATCACTCAACAGTGCTCAATTGAAATGTATTTTCAAGAGCTATATATATATATATATATATATATATATATATATATATATATATATATATATATGAGTTGGTGTCCAAATTATTCAACCCCTCCGGTAATTATGAAGTTGTAGTCACTCAAATGTTCATGGACATAGCATGTTCATTTTCTCGCAAAGGATGATATAAAAACTTTGAAAGAATGCGCTAATTGAACACTCTTTCAAATACATTATTTGCCCACAAAAAATAGTTTAATATAAAGAAAATACCAAAAAAACAAACATTTAACATAAAAAATATTAGCCCACTTACCTCAATCAATTGCGTAACCTTTATTCACGATTATTACCTTCAATCATTTTTGATAGTTCTTTACAAGATCATTACACTGGCAGGAATTTCATTTAATTCTTCACGTCTAGTTCCTTCAAATTCAGCGGATGTCTATCTACTTCTTTTTCTTCAAATAAACCCATAAATTTTTAATGGTGTTTAGGTCAGGATTTTGTACAAGATACTATTTCATAACATTATTTACATTATTCAGTGTGTTATCCTCATCTTCATTGCCATATTCACAACGTTTCGGTCGTTGTACGCCCCGGCCTTCTTCAGGTGATTGGAATTTCGATTCGAACCCTTTATTTCATCCACCGGTGTAGATTGTTCTAATTCTACCTGTCATGCCTCTTCCGGACGTCTCTGTTATTTCCCTTTAGCAAAACTCTCCAAGTATTTTGGTTCACCACTGCTGTAGTCTGGTATTGAACTCACAACGCTTCAGAAATAGTTTGTTGCGTGTATGTATTTATGTAATGTTTTCATTTTCAAAACACGGTCAAAATATTGTGTCCATGTTCATAGTTGATATTATTGAATGTTGTTTTGTGTTTTTATTAATATTATTTTTTATTAATAAGGCTTCCGTTATTTTTAGCCTTTTTTGCATGTAGATGATGCTATTATATTATATGCTATTTTTGTTAACAATTAATATATTTCAACCATGAAAATGGCTAAATGTATAGCCGAAAGCGCTCGGATAAAAAGAACATTCGGACAGTTTTTATATAATTTATCATCTGCGAAGAAAATAATTATTAGATCACATGAGAAATTGTATAAAAAACTAAATCAAAGTACCTTGTCTGTCGTATGAAATGTGCATATATATATATATATATATATATATATATATATTGTCATCCACAGACAGACTGTTTCGCAGCTCATCAATGTGGCTAGACGTCCGGTTGCCTCTAGCTAGGATCGAAACCCGACTGAATTTGCGTCAGTCGGAACTTCTACCAGTAAGCCGTCGGCGCACGGCAAGGATGAAGGTGAATTTCAGCGTTTTTATTTTTAGATTTAGATAAACACACAGTGACTGACAGTGACTCAATTCTGCCGAAGAGTCGTGCAATATTAGCTTAAATAGTCACTGTTTACAAACTCACACCTCAAACCAAAGAGCTCAACCGAAATTAATTTTTCAGGAGCCAATATTTTTGTCATCCACAGACAGACTGTTTCGCTGTTTCACAGCTCATCAGTGTGTCTAGACGTCCGGTTGCCTCTAGCTAGGATCGAAACCCGACTGAATTTGCGTTAGTCGGAACTTCTACCAGTAAGCCGTAAAATATATATATATATGGTGGCGTAATATATGGTAAGCAGTAATCCGTAAAATATATATATATATGGTGGCGTAATATATGGTAAGCAGTAATCCGTAAAATATATATATATATATGGTGGCGTAATATATGGTAAGCAGTAATCCGTAAAATATATATATATATGGTGGCGTAATATATGGTAAGCAGTAATCCGTAAAATATATATATATATGGTGGCGTAATATATGGTAAGCAGTAAATATATATATATATATATATATATATATATATATATATATATATATATATATATATATATATGGTGGCGTGATGTATTTACTATTATGTCTAGAATAGAATGGTATGATCAAATTCATTCAAAATTGTTTCGGAACATAAACGGGAAAAGTTGCCAAAACAAATCTCAATTTATGCAGCTGCTCAGACCCATATGTATCCAGGACGCGAGAGAAGTCGTTTGCGAAACATTTTAGATGCTTCCAATGATGACATTCATTTTAAGATGACGGAGATGATGTATTTTGATATAAAACTAGTACGAAAAAAAGCACATTTTCTAACATGCTGCTGCTTCGAAATGCCTTGTCCCATCAGGACGTGAGAGATCATGTTTTTGAACAACTTCCTCTCCATTGTAGTTGTTAGCCATCAACTATAAGACTTTGCATGATCGTCAGCAAGAAATACAAGCAATCAGATGCATTCAAAAACTTAACTATCTGACATATACACTTTACCCATTCAGTAAATTAAACTATTTCGAAACTGGCATTAAAATCTTTAATTTTAAAATGTTCTGTCCAGTTCAGCGTTTGAAATGATTTTCCCGTAGATAACGAGATGCATAAACTCTGTTGAATTTGAGAATTCATGCCTGAGAGATACAAATGAAAAATAAGTTCAAAATGCAATAAATTTGTTCATAAATCATTGAATTTTTTAAAAAAATCAATTCACTCCGATAATGTCACTAAGATCCTGGGAGTGAAAGAGAATGAAAAGGACATTAGAAGGAACCGGAAACCCAATCCTAAACAGGAAACAAAGGATATACCTCTATTCCTGTACAAAAGCATGTGGACTGTGTGAACTGGACGAGAGGTTTGTCTATCTACTCCTATTAACGACATAACTTTACATTCTATATTTGTTTTACAAAAGTCTTACAATACCAAGCTTCCAAATTCTAAAAGAGATCCAGTAGAGAGTAATTACATTTATATGGCATGTAAGGGCTCTAAATCTGTTATTTGTTGGCAGAAATCGTTTGAAACGCTGAATTGAACAATAACTAAAAGTAGATTGTGCATAATCTGAAACTGGGTTCATTTTGCATAAAAAGAACTAAAACCCTGTAATTCTTATAAATTAAAGATTCTTGTATATGCTGTCCTTTCAAGACATGGGTGATCATGGTTCTCACCAACTTCCTGTCTCTTATTGCTCTAAGGAACACTGAGCTCTTTACTATGCCCATTTTCGTTGTTATGCTATCACAAGTGGGTTACTTACAGTTTCCTTCTGCTTTTATTGTCTTCAGTATGTCCTGTGAATGTTAAACTCACCGGAGCTTTGTTTCTTCATTTCAGCTGTCATTTTGTTATTGCAAATATCTAGTGACATAAATTTCCTAGTGAGATATGGAAACATTTCTACCTTACTAGGTTGATATGTAATTAGCATAAAATATTAACAGTATTGAATTCTTAGAAATACTGAAATTTCGATACTTCTTAACAACCGAATCGAGCGTGAATTCAGGAAATGATTAACCAATATATCAGGTACTTAACGCTGGCTATTGGAGCTCATTTTTCAGATTCAAATTTCTAGCGTGTCATCGTCTCTCAAATAGAGAATTGAGCAAGCTTGCTTTTGGCACCTTGCCTCTTTAATAAGAAAAAAACTGTAAGCTTTTTAGTCTTCAACTTCAATAGTCGATTTGACAAGAAGGTGACTTATAATATTATAATATATAATACTAGCAGCATGGCCCGGCGTTGCCCGTGCTTGATTAAAAAATCCTACGACTCATACAGCAATCGCTATCACTTGACTTAAAATATTTTTGCCCTTCCTTGCCTTTAAAGGAGTGCCCTTTGCCATGCTGATGTTGCTACATGCCTTACTTCTTTCCTATCTCACACTGCGAATTTTTTCTAAGCTCTATACTAAACATTAAATCTGTTACGAAAAAAGAACTAAACAAAATGAACACAAAACGATCAGCTTTAAAAAAGGACTCGTAACTGGAAAAACCGAATGAAAAAACAATGTTAACAACAAATACTTTTTCACACCCAACCCAGTTTCCTGAAATATTGAGATTGGTCATACTACTTGGGCGGGGTTATTGTTGCCTTTGTTTTGTTAACCCGGTACTTTGGAAAGCATACATTAATCCGATTTTAAGTTCAAATAAAAAGAGCTCAAAAGTGTTTAACAACGCGAAGTCAGCTGCACAGAGTCCACAATGAGGTGAAAAGCTTAGATGTACTGGGCCGCGTAGTTCAGGCGAGATATTCAACTTAAAACCCCCAAAATCCGTATCACCTGTGAGGTAATCGGTTTTTTTGCAAAGTTTGAGTCCCAAATAAATAATCGGGCTCCGGCATGACACAATGACGTAAATTGAAAAATCGCATCTGGGATGCGGCCTGGGAGAAAGAACAAAGTTTAAAGAAGTGGGAAATGGACTGCTCGGGGCATGGTCAACACGGAGGTTTGTATCGATTTTTGAGTCACGACGGGGTCACACGGCATTCTATGCAAGGCACCTCTAACTGGGCGTCTTCGTACAGTAGAGTCCTAGCAAACTCGTCCTGTCGACAAAGTTTGAAGAACGCTGTAAGCGTTGTGTCTTTGGTACGCGCAGCCACATCCATTACTGTATCCGCAGAAAAATAACGAAGTTCGTCGTTTCCTAGGTGCACAGCAAGCTGGACGATTTCTGGGAAGCGTTCGTGGATGGGGAAGCTGAATATGTGCCAAGGGCCCTCTGTGCTGCTAATGACGCGCCCTGCAAGGAAGTCCTCGATTTCGTCTACGGAACCTTCCTGTCTAATACCAAACATTGCAGCATCAGTCCCTTTGTTGATGTACTGGCATACTTACTTGATGGAGTGAACTAAATGGCAATATTCGACATTGATGTGCGCATTGAAAGCTTTTGTTAGCAGGGTACAGTATGGCACTACCCATCTGTTATCCACTTGGTGGCCCTTTACCACAGCTGTAAATCCTCCTTCAGCGGGACTCCTTCGCCGGTACAGTGGATAACCATCGCTCCTTGTAATGGTTTCGCTCACGAAATCTCGTGGGTGCTGCCGGGTGCATTTGCCGTCGCTGTTGTGACATCTGGTGTAATTGTAATGCGACCCACAGGGACCATGAATCATGTTAATTGTCACTATTTCGTACAATTCAGGGTCAGTCGACGGATCAGGAATTTCAGCAGAAATAAGATGATCGATTTCTGCCACTCAATAGTGTGCATGCGACAGCAAACAGCCCCCAAAACCTGGCCCTTTGTAATCACATCCATTAGCTTTCCCAACTTCAGATGGTAAACGCGCGCAATGAGGTCTGGACGGTCGTAGGCCGATTGCCCTGGCATAAGTTCTTTAGCAATTGCGTACCATTTTGGGTTACACGTGAAACTTATGAATAGGTCTGGTCGGCCGTACTTACGAACGTATGTCATCGCGTCTTGCGTCCTCGTGTGCATGTATCGTGGACTGCCTGTGAACGTTGCAGGTAGTATGCACATCTTGTCTATATTGCGTGGATCAGCGTCATTTCATAAAGCATCATGGGGGTGAATGTAAGAGTCGCAGCGCAACTTGGTCTGATTCAATCTGATGTAACAGAGTCTTTCGGATTCCATCTTAGCAGCCATGTCTACTATGAATTGAATGAAAAGTTGCCGGCTTCGATGAAGATGATTGAATGCACCCTCATGTACCATCAATAGGTAGGCGTAGAAAGCCCTGGAAGACAGTTTTTTAGGTGGACCCATTTTGCAGAATGCCAAAGTGGTACCCATCTTCTCCGTAAGGGAAGAGAAGTGGGTATTGCAGTGCATCGTAGGACCGGTACGTTTCACTGATTCTTCGGAGCCCACTGCCGCGCCATTCGATAACAATGTCACGTCTGTTGTGCTGATCACCGCTGACAATGACGGAAACTTCGTTACTTGCCGGAGCATTGTAACGACGTTCGTGCTCTCCCTGAGGCCGTTTGTCAGCATCAATTACAATAATAAAATCAGAAGAAGTGTTATTTTCGAGAGCATACTTAAAACTGCGGACATAGCTGTTTGTCTCGTGGAGAATTTGTTGGAGACTCATTATGATATCCCTGCGAGGATGATTGTTCTGGCCTGTATCGTTCTCGGGAATAATGCCCATGCGGGCATCTGCCTGTTGATTGTAGTCAGCTATGAAGTATATTTGTAGAAAGGCCGAATCAGTGGCAGTTTCCGGCAAAAGTGACCCAATCCGGTGGTAAACCTGAACTTGAACGAAGGTGGGATTCCAACCGACTTAGCGAAAGGCATTACCACCAAAAGAGGTAATCTGGAAGGCACAATTGTACTGTCTGATTTTTGCGAGGAAATATTTGGAGTCTGGACTGGAACCCTCCAACAGAGCTTTCAACGGAGCAGGTAGCTCATGAAAAGGTGGCAACTATACCTTACCGTCTGAACAACACAAACCTGCAGACTCTCCAAGCCATTTTTTGGCATTGCAATGCCCACAGACAACTGACATAGATCCTATTTGGAGGTCTTTGCGACCGGAAAGCCTCAAAACTGGCTAATAGTTGAACGCCAGCTTAAACCAAAACTGCTTTGGTGGGCTACAGAGCCCTCGCTGTGCATGTCGGGCTGGTTAACAGTCTGCAACCTTTCAAGCCTTTCAGTAGGTCCTTCTACAGCTCTAGCAGCGGAAGTTGAAATTGCATCGCCCTTGCAACAGAAGTTGCAGCGGCGTCGGCTGCATTGCTTGTGATTTTCTCAGCCATGGATTCCTGGGACCGTCGAATGGACATTGCCGCAGCTTTCGCTGCGTTATGTGCAGTTTTCTCAGCCGTGGTCTCCTGGGACCGTCGAATGGAAGTGACAGAGATGTCAGCTGCATTGCGAGTAGCTTTTCGATGCGGGCTCTGTTGTGATGAAGCCGCTTTTTTGTTGTCTTGCAAGCGTTTAGGTAGTTTCCTCTTACTTTTCAACGAATATGTGTAAACTGATTTGCAGTACAAACGGTAATTACGCTCACCAAGCGTTTCATGTGACAAAACATACTGCCTCCGTTGAGATTGACTGGAAAGCCTCAAAGAGGCCTCTACCTCGATTTCATCCTCCCTCTTTCTCTTTGCCGCAGAGGCTCTTTTAGAACGCCTGCTAAGGTTGCCCCGCCATGGTATCTTGGCACGCTTAGCAGAGCTGCCGCGTCGGTCATCGCCACGGCACGCAGAAGAGTGCAAAGCAGAGGTTGAAGTAGACGCTATCTGTAACCGGAGTTATTATGTGCTCATCCGCAGTCGCCTGTTTTGCATGTGTAACGTTAACGATGTTAGGGGTCTTCAGTTGCTGACGTGCGGATGTTCGACGTGTAGGAGCCATTTGAAGGGTTGTAGAAATACTGTGTAAGAATGCGAACAGAAGTTGATGCCGAAGGTGAAGCGGTGCAACCTCGTTGTATACGAAAACTAAAAATGTAGTGGAGCGGTTTGGAAAAAGCTTCTCCTAGCTATGGGACGTGCTTTCTGGCAGCACGAAAACGTCGCTGTAGGAAGAGGTTACGCAACCAAAACGTTGAAGCGTTGAAGGTTAAAAAGTAGTGAAACACTGAGGTGTACTGGGCCGCGTAGTAAAGGCAGAAGAGAAGAAACTTGCGACAGCAGTTAACTGTCTAATAGCAAAACTGAACTACAAAAAGGTAGAAATAGGTATGGAACGTTACGATGGACTGGGCTGTGCAGTAAAGGCAGCACGCGGAGATACAATGGGTAATGCAAACGTTTAAGCAAATAGGCAGTGAAGTACTGAGGTGTACTGGGCCGCGTAGTAAAGGCAGTACACTTCAAATGTTTTCTTCCACTCCACTGCACGCACTGACCTGTTTATTCCCGCGCATAGCGTGACCTTAAATTAATCTGCATTTAGGAAATACCCAACCGGAAAAAACATTTTTAAGGGTTGACCGATGTCGCTTTGCACTCTGTTTGGGGGGCGCTCAGAGTTGAAACTTCACATGGTGACTCCCAATGGCCTCCTCATGAATCCGGTCGGTTTTCGCTAAAAACGGACATGCGGTTCAGGCGAAATCTGGGCGTATCGGTTTTTGGGTTTTATCGATTTTCTGCGCTGTTTAGGGGTCCGTGGTCATGAAACTTATGGATAACACTTCTAATGGTAGACTCTAAGAGGGTGTCAAATTTGGTTGAAATGCGATCATTCCTTCTGTAAGCAGATTTTTTCGATTATCGATTTTTTCGGAACCTGAGTCCGAACTCAAAAATTGGGCTCCGTCATGTCCTTACGGCAGCCATTTGCAAACTTGTGGTGAAAACCGCATTGAAATCGGGTGAGAAATGCGGCCTGGGCGAGGTAACAACGCCCACGACAGACACACAGACAGACAACATGAGAAATATAGATAGTAGATTATAATATTATATAGTATGTATATTATATATATTATTATAATAATATAATAATTATAATAATATAATATAATAATATATATAATATATTATTATATTATTATAGTATCTGCTTATGGTGACGATTTCAGCATGCATCATTGTTGAAAAATTCTTGAAAACCAATCCACATTTTGATCCAAGCCTTGTGAATTAAATTACGTAGGCGGAACTGTTCGGAATTCTTTGACGACTGTACTACCTCGAAGTCATCGTGACCGAGGGGTTTAAGCGCACAGGTCTTTTATCAAAGTTGTTGATCACACTAGATTATGCCTTTTCTTCCAGAACTTGTAATTAAGTCCGGATCTTTTGTTAATTCACCCCAAATAATGTAAAGTTAATTGTCACAAATATTAATTCTCCAAGAAATTATAAATTTTAAATCAAAATTTGTTTAGTTTGCCTCGGAACAACTACAGCCATCGGAATTAAAAATTACCAAAAATCGGAGATCTTCACATTTCATAAGTGCGAATGATATTCGAAGTAATAACAAGGAATCTTTTACCATTTAAAAAAAATCTGTTTTATCGGTTAGCGCGAACGTAGACCCCGCACTTAGAAATAGTGCACTCGAGTCTCCCACACTTGTTGCGATCGTAAAGGTCAAACCAACTGGAATGCAATGGAAGTCTCTGTCTCTTAGATTGTCTGGTTGGTTTGAATTTTAGTAAATATAAATTCTTTTATTTCCACTCAGTATAGTTGCAGTACAAACCATGGGTGGGCCTGAGCAGGTTCCTGCAACAAGGATTAGCTAGTAGATCAAGCGAATATGCATACTCGGGCATTAGCAGCCAGCTCTACTGATCTAATCACTGCCTAATATATGTATCTCTCGAGTGAAAGTGTAACCCCAAGAAATAGGAGCGATTGTTTTTATTTTGAAAACTGTCGATAAACGTTTGGTTTCCTCGCTTAACAAAATCGATAGCAAGAAGCAACTGAATGCAAATTAAGATTTTCCATGACTAACCAGGTGGAGCAACCTTCGTCAAATTGTGATTAAATATTTCTTCGGACTTTGGGTACCGGGGACACACTAAGTAACGAAATGCGTGCAATGAGCGCTGGCCATTTGCACCCGTTATGTTGCTATTATGAACCTCTTAGGAACAATTTAAATAACTGCGACGGTCAAAAATGCAAACACATAACCTATTTTCCGCTTATTTTGTTGCGAATTGTTGTTGTATGTAAAGAATTGTCTACACTAAATTTTTATTTGGATTTATTCGATCTGAGATGTTACAGAATTTGTTTATTTTTACCTTTAGAAAATGTCGTTCGAGTCAGATACAAGAGTGGAAATAATTGTTCTTGATTCAGCAGATGCATGTATTTGTACCCTTTAGTTTCTTTTTGCGTGACGGTGGTAGTTTTAGTTGAGCTGTTGCTATTATCAAATCTATTTCGATACGGTCTGTGCAAACGTTTGTTTGATTTTCTTTTGTTTTTTGTTTGTTTTGTTTTTTGTTTTTTTTTTTCTGGAATATATTGCAAATAGGTTGGGAATACCATGATTCGTCAAGTAAATTCAATCAACGAATTCAGTTGACAAACGTTCAACCCATTGAAAAATTAAACAGCATCTCACCATTTCTGCCCTTGCTAATCCTTTATGTATCATGTCTCTCCGCGCCATTCTCTCTTGGTTGATAGAAGTAACTTTTTCTTTTCTTTTTGTCGTTTTTACCACCTATTCATGCACACTTGTTACTGAGAGTTTTCCCTGTTTCTCTTACCGTCAATATGTCCCGTGAGTGTTAATTTCTCCAGACACTCTTTCCTCATTGTATATGCCAGAAATTTAAACACTGTCTTTTGATTAAATGTAAGTTTCCTTGTAGTCCCTATTTTATTTAAAACTTTCTTATTGCTCACATGTTCTGTCCATGGTATTCTGAGGGTTCTTCGGTAAAAACACTACTCTAAAAAATTAAGTTTCTTCAGCTAAATAGATGGTCCAGTATTCATTGTCATATAGATTACATAGCAGTTTAGGCTTGAATCCATCACTTCTCCCCATAGCTATCGGTTAAATAGAAGAATAGACTAAACTCTCTAATCTTAGGTCGAAACCAATTTAAGAAAAGGAAATCTCTTAATTTTAAACCGTGGAGATAGCAACAAGAAACCATTTTACTAACATTGATTGACTTTTTTTTGTTTTTGTGTTTTTGTTTTTTACAGCTTATCAACCCTTTACAGGTTGTTTAAAACCAGAAAATATTTTTAGATTGAAAGAATTTTTTCTTCATTTTTTTTTTTTTTGTTGATAATAATGATTTACTGATACAAGTCCTGCTAATTAACCCACAGTTGGGAGGAGAATAGAAGGATTCATACCTTTTCCCAAGGGTATTTGCGTGTAATTGAATAGAACGAACTTGACTGAAAATCAAACTAGGCTCCCCGATTTCCAATTCCCGCTCGTTATCCATTACACTAGACCCGCACATCCAAGCTTGCAGCACCTGGTATTCTCAAGCTCGACCTTACTTAACTTCGGTGATCTTACGGAAACCGATGTTTCGACGTGATATGGCTGCAAGCCTCTTTCCCAAGAATGCATGGCAATTCACTGATAATATACTATTCTGGGTATGACGATAAACTACATCCGGCAGCAAGGCCTCTGATCGGAATACTGGAGATTTTGAGGAGCATGGATCTACTTAATTGATGTTATTGCCAAGTCTGCCTTGACCCGAGGTGGTAGCACCTGTCAGGGTCCTAGCTACGGGCAAAAACAAAATACGATATGAAAGTATAAAAATACGTCTTTATAGTAAAAATACCAGCAATACATTTTTTATATAGTAAAATTATCAACAATACATATACGGAAATTACCAACATGTTTAAAGCAAAATGACCAGTAAAACATTTTATCTATAGTTGAAGGCAGAAGATGGCGTTTAAAATATTTAGATTTTGGCATTAAATAACCCATAGAGGTGTTGATATGCTGCTGAAAAAAAAAAGAAGCAAACTGATAATAAAGAAAATGAATGTGAGAAGAGCCATGATTGTCTACGTGCTTAAAACACATGACATTAAAAGCGTGTGTATATGTAGATAGATAGATAGATAGATAGATATTATATATATGTAGAAATTATATATATATTATATATATATTATATTATATATATATATTATATATATTATATATATTATATTATATTATATATATATATAAATATATATAATATAATATAATATAATATAATACAATACAATGTATATACATATAAGGCATAAGCTTATCTATCAACCATAAAGCTGATGCGGCTTAAACAGTAAATGCAGCTATCACGAAGCTTACCGAGCCGAAAGAAAACATTAATCTCGTCTATTGTTTTTCTTTTTCTTTCGATCCACGCCTTTTACTAATTCCTGTACAATGACGATCTGACTAGTTGCGATAAAAAGCAACTGAAATAGTAATCAAAAATTGACAATGGTTTGTGATAAAAAAATGAATACGTTTTAGCCTTCACCAACTAGTCTTGCATGTTGAGTTAAATTTGGTCTTAGTTTCGTAAAGAGAAACTAATCATTAAATATAATTATATAAATATAAAGACGTTTTATGTTTATACAAATTTTATGCATTCATATGCGTATGCCTAAAAGTTACTGTTTTTTAAAAAAACTCTCTTTGCAAGCAAGTATCGTGTAGTTACTTATTTGATGGCAATTCTCCAAACTTGCTGGCATGAGCCCCACCATCACTGGAGTGGCTATTCCCGAGAGCAAGTAATCAGTGGCGCTTGGAAATTGGACATTCTTACGAGCCGAATTATATTCCGTTTGATAGGAACACAAAATATCTACTCCATTATTGAACTTAGTTTCTGCTCGCTAAAATAGAAAAAAAATGATACTCTTGTCTCGCCCTAAATGCCCCGACCTCGTCACGCCCTTTCTACTCCTCTATGGGCCGACGTTCTTCTGATATTTGCCATATTTTCTTGGCCAAATTCTCTTCCAATCTTTGACTCTCGCTAGATTTCTTTCCTTCCGCCATTTTCTACAAAGCAATGTTGTTGGCGGTAAATGATAAAATTATCGTTCGTTTGTTTCCTTTCCTCAATTCGAACTCACAGCTCTCGGCCTGTTTTTCTTTCCTTCTGCCAACAAAACGTAGATTATAATTCTTATACTCGATGCTGAGACAGGAGATAAAATAAATTACTAAAAATAATCCACAATAAGAATTCAATCTAATATAAAGTGTAACTTCAAGTTTGAAAATACAGAATTTTTAGCTTTTAAGCATACACCTTGTTACATGAGCTTTCATTTGTACAATCTACTTGGAAAGCGTATCTAAAGCCTCTCAGATTCGAAAAATATTTGTTCCTGTTAATCGTTCCAGAAAGAAAACAGTTTAACCTTATCAGACTAGACACTGAAGCTAGGAATATTATTCATTTTAATTCTACTTGTGTAAAACTACATCATATACGTCAATTTAAAATTGTAATATCTGCTAAGACCTTTATGTGCGTGTCGCCTCAAGATGGAGGCGATAATGAATTGCCACAAGTTCCTATCCTTTGTAGCTTAAGCAATGTCTATATTTTGCCATCTGCTACTCTCTGACTGTCTTGACCTCACTATGCTTTGTAAGTACCAAATTATCCAAGTCCTATTTCCTCATTGTGTGTCCTGTAAAAAATTTTTTTATTGACCCCGAGCACGTTTTTTTTTTCAGTTTTTTGTTCCCTTTTTCTTTAGGAAGTTAATTAATAGTTTAAATTTTAGATTAAACGTTTGTAAAAAAAAATGTCCATATACGTTTGTAATTAGGAAAACAGATTATTTTTTCAACGCGTAGTTCAATTTTAACTTGCAAATCTGTGACATTAAAAATTAGATGTGCGAACGACGAATTAAGTAGCTACCAACACCAATTTAAATTGGTCGGCAGCGCTCATCTGAAACTTAAATAAGAACATTTTCAGCAATCTATTATAAGTTTAGTTACTTTCTGTGGTCATAAATTTTCCAATCACGTGGTCTCATTAGGTAAAAAAGGTGGGAGTCAAAAAAAAAAAGCGGAAAGTAACCGGAATCGATTTTTAAAAAAGCAGAGATTTATTGCCATAAGCAAACGTTACTCATGAAAATAAAGATAGGATGAACTGTATCAGCCATTTTAGTTGCTATATTGGAATTTGTAAATATACCTTTAAATGCTCTAATCAATGAGTTCTCCTCCATATTAAATCGTTTATCATCACAAACCTCATTAGGAAAGTTTTTCAAATTACATTTTTGTAACTACTGCTAACGAGTTGGGGAATTTTTCTCAAAGAATTTCTCGGATGAGAGATTGTCATTATCTACATTCGGACTAACGAACATATCTTTGTTATTCCCATGAAATTTCATATTTTCTCTTCTCTGGCCTTCTTCAGGTGTCTGTTAATCCGGCTTACCTTCAGGGGGTTTCGAGCGGAATTCCTTATTTAATCTACGATGCTAGATCGTTCTCGTTCCGCTCTTCATGTTTCAGGATAACTCATTTTGACAAGAATCGCGAAACGAGAAAAATCTACCCTGCTGAAGAAGGCCAGAGGGCACAACGGCCGAAACTTCGTGGTAATAAAATCTCATCTGCGTGATGGTTCTTCTAAACGTATCCATGGAATCTTGGCTCACCTGTTTAGAAAATCTTCTTAATTACTTTAAATAGGTGAATTGCGTTTCACCAAACTTCACACTTATATGCATGCCTTTAATCTAGCTTCCAAAAACTATCTGCTTCGACTATTTAACTTCGCGGGCAGCCTTTTAAATCTATTTGCCACTATTTTGTACAGCTTCACTTTTCAAAACCGCGTAACTTCGATGGACTGCATATTAGATTTAGGGAAAAAGAATTTTGATCGATAACGACACCCGAATCAATCTTTGCGACCCACGTACAGTTTATATTCGCCTCCGAATTGAGTAATCGATGGATTGGTCACGTCTGATTATCACATATGACCAAAGTTATATTTTTAATCTCGCAAAGCTAGCCATATTTAAAGCTGCATAGTGTACGGATACGATAGGAAAACACGCGGACAAAATCTAAAACGATGAATATATTTTCTTGAATAGCTTTCTCTTTAAGGATATATATATATATATATATATATATATATATATATATATATATATATATATATAATGAGTGTTTTTATAAGTGTGAAGATGACATCGCTTGATTTTTTTTCGCAAGAAAGATACTGTCAGTTATGTGTCATGCGTGATACAAGTTTAGGCGATCATGTATTTTTCGATACATGACCAACGACGCAGATTGCCATTTTTTTGCGGTAAACCAGTTGTCATCCAAGTCTATAGAACCCGGTCTGTCCTGCTATTTACCCATAGATGGGGGGGGGAGAATAAGAAGATTCATACATTTCCAAAGAGTATTAGCACGTAATGGATTCGAATGGAATTCGAACTCGGCTCTCCGATTCCTCGATCCGAGCCGCTATCCACCGCACGTGGTCTAATTTGGTCGGTACATTTACAATCTACATCCGCCATATTTAATAGTTATTTCGCATTTTGGGCTTGTTTGAAAATCTGAAGGAAAAAATGGAAACCGAAGGACACTGTTAAAAAAAAGGAAAAAAAACACTTCCGCAACAAATTTAACTTTTTTTTCAGGGCGTTTATTTTTAACAAAAAACAAGTGAAGCGTAGTGCAAGTAATAATCTCACCTCTTTCCAAAGTAACCCTTCTATTTTCTTTGTTCTTAATTTTGCTTTAAGAACAGGAGGCATGCCTTTTTGCTATGAATTGAAACTTAGTTGTCCCAACCCATTTCAATATTTCAGAGAAAGAAAGTAAAAACAACCTTGCATGTCTAATCGCCAATTTCTATTTTGCTCTTTAAAGACATTTTGTGTTGGAGATCACTTTATACTCGCGTTTCCTTTATCCGAACTACCACGGGATGCATTTAAAAATGAAATCTGAAAGATTGCCCCACCTATGCAAAACGCATTTGATTTGCCATTGAATGACAAAGATTAGAAAAATAACTTCGACTATCAGCGACTAATCAGTTTCTAATTCCATAACTGAAATGCACACGAAAAACAGTGCACATGAGTAAACAGATTCTTTCTTGCGTGACAAACGTTATGTCTCATTTTGAAAACAGAAAATGCTATTCCCACTTAATTTGTGTCAGTTTATTGCCAAACAATGGTTGCGTAGCGTATTATGTAAGGTGTACACTTAGCATAATCCCTCAAAGGAGTGGCTCACTGCATATCTTTTTTTTGTCTTTTATCTGTAAATGTCAAAAAACAACAAACTACGAGCAATCGAGGAAACGAATGCGAATAGATCTGAAAGCTGTTGACAGCTTAGAACAGTAGCATAGTTAATTAAAATGTGAACGAGCTGGTTAAAACATCTCGCACTCTAACTAGTTTTATGGGAAAAGGAAGCATTTTGATTTGCCAACTGATAACTTCACCCAGAGTAGTAGTAATAGTAGTAATAATAAGATGTTTTTTTTAAATTCCATGTAAAACATTTATCGTTGTGTGTTCGCGTAAATGGAGATATGCTTTGAGTGTGTGTTTCATATATTCTGTGAGCAGAAAGATGAATTTTCAGTTTAGACGTCTTAACATCCACATAGATGCTATATAGGTATATCTATATTTTAAACACACCATGATGATCAGACAAGGTAGAAAAGTTATAACCGATGCTTTTCGCTGCCTGTTAGTCTCAAATTCGTAGACGAAACTTTGTGTCATCGTTTGATCCACTGATCAGGTGATATCAGAAATCTATACGTGGACGTTGGGATCAACATCCAGCGGTGATAGTCTGTTTCTTGCTTAAACGCAAGCTTCACTTTTATATTTACATACACACTATCACTGATATTGAGTAGTTTCACCCATAAATAAAACATGCATTAAAACTATATTTTTTATCGCGCGCGCGCACGCACACACACACACACACATATATATATATATATATATATATATATATATATATATATACAAGCTGTTGGGGTCTTTTGGATTTAAAATCAGTTCACTGAAACTAGTTTTATTTATATATATATATATATATATAAAGGCAAAATGAACTTGGAGAACCGAAGGGTAAAACCGCAGCAGGTTGGTAAGTTTCTTGTATCTTTTAAAATAATATTTATAAATATTGCTGTACGATGTAGGTAAAACTTTCTAAAATCTGGGATTGGTCGATTTTGTGTTAGACTTTATACCATAGTAGATTTATATAAGTGTGTGTGTGTTTGTGTGTTTATATAAATATATATATATATATATATATATATATATATATATATATATATATATATATATATATATTATACAGAACTGGTAATGAATATTTGGAAATTATATTAATTGTTTCATTTTTTGTCTTACCTAACATCTTTTGGACGTAACGGCATCATTATTAAGTGGGCAGATATTGTTTAGTTTCTATTTACACCTCTGTGTGTGATATATATATATATATATATATATATATATATATATATATATATATATATATATATATATATAATATATATATATATATATATATATATATATATATATCAGAAATGAAATTAAAGGATTTTATTTATAATCCGATGTATTACTTAATATGTTATATTTAGTGGATAAACGTGTTAGAGTAGATATTTCTTTTCCTTAAAAAATGTAAGTCTGTCTGATGGCCTGTGCATTTGACAGTCTTCATAAATAAAATGTGCCTGCTGCGAGAGTTTGAATGCATATATATATATATATATATATATATATATATATATATATATATATATATATATAATGTTTAACACAAAAGTTTATAAATATTTTCGTAATTTCTTACCCATCCACAGGTTTCTTTCATATCATCAGACGCTACGAAAGGAATTCATCTATATTTATATCTTTGCCTGATGATTACTAAATTATGAAACACAACACACACACGCGCGCGCACGCACGCACACACACATACATATATATATATATATATTAGTGGCCGGCTACTCTTTTCTGAGCATCTCCGTCTTTTAGGAGAGCTATCCAATCCCTGTTGCGGACGCATGTTCAGGCACATTTGAATTTATTCAACACCAACAGTCCATTCGTGGTTCATACTACAACTATAGTGAGTTACCGGGAGAGAGAAGAAGGAGAGAGATCACATTCATCTGACGTAATCAAATTAGAACAGGGTTAGTACGCTCATGAAATCGTTCACGGTGACTTGAAATTCCTTTCTCGTACCATCGATATGTTTATTCGATTTAAAAAAAATGGTACCTGGACTTTTATTAAAATCTGTTGTAAAGTAGCTACTTTATATTAATTTTAAATTTCTTCATGGTCTTTGAAAGCCAAGTGAATTTCGGTCCCATTAACTATATATTCCCATCACTGAACTATCAATTGCAAGCGCACTTTGCTTCTCTGTACACTTAGTAATAAAGCCACCACGTAAATGTAGAAGTATACAAATACTGTATTTTCAGACGTTATGAATTGCAAACGGGGGGGGGGAATGAAAGTAGTCAAATTCAGACTCTGCAAATCAAATCTTGTAACTGCTCGCTGAATGGTTCCTTAATTACGAGTTGTACAAATGTGGCACAAAGAAAGGTGCCTACATAGCAACAAATATCATCCTTAAGCGAAAAAAACAACAAAAAAAAAACAGAAAAACACCTTGACATTGGATCGGTTTCACTATTCATTATTTCCAAGTCTTATCATGAAATGTTTCAAGGTATTCATTCGCGCTGACATTCAACAACATTGTAATAACATTTCAGATAAAACCCTTGAAAGGCAATACGTTTAAGACTTATATAAAGATTATTCCAGTAAAATCTGTTCCTATATTATCTATAAACCTATCCGTAATTTTTTAAGCTGTTTAAACGTTGTATTTTAGTGAATACACGCGTTGGAAATCTGTTATTTTAACCAGTAGAATTAATGTCAATCGGTCGAGAAATCGAGAGTCCTTACTAAAGAAAAATTTATTTCGCGTCAGAAACCTGAATTCCTTTTTTCAATGAGGGAACCCACACCTTTAGCGGAAGTGTGCATTCCTATTTATACCACGAAGCATATACGTGTCCAGTTAGGTCACTATTCTCTATGGCCTAATTGTTAGGGCATACTTCAGCTAAAGGAGTGGTTTCCCCGATGAAAAATAATAGTTCGATTCATGTCGGAATGCACACTTTTTCCAGTAAGGGGTTCTCGAGTTCTAGGCCGATTGACATTAATTCCATTGTTTATAAAAGGGATTTCAATACATATGTGTGCCCACGTTTATAGTAAAAAACAAAAATATCCGTGTTAGGTATTTTCAGAAAGAGTTGGTAAATGTAATCAAATTATCAAGTAATAAAACTAGTGTAGTATGCTATTCAAGCCAGGAAAAAACAGAGGCCTAAATCGCGAACCTTGAACTAAGAAAAGCTGATTTGTGGTGTCCCTAACATTTACAGAGTTCACGCTAAGATATAAGTCATTTTTGTACTCGGTGTCACCTCGGAATGTCAAAAGACCTAGGTACCAAGAGTGTTGACCTAGTTAAACTCAAAACACATGCCTCAAAGGATATCGCTAGATGTACTAACATAAACAAGAAACGAACCCACCTCAGTTTAAGATATACACACACATCAGATAACCGGCTGGCAGTTATATAAATGACCGATCTACGATGGGAAAAGTCAGAATCTTCGCAAGAAGATCGAACGTTCGAAGAAAGACCTGAAACCACATACTCTTGAACTGGCTGACATTAAATTGACAATCCAGAAATAAATAATTATTTTAATTTAAACAATTTAGCTTTATATTCTAATCAGAAATTACTAACATAACATTACACACGTAACTGACTATAAAAAGCTTAATAATGTGCATTGTAATTTTGGAGGCCAAACTGTGAACATCTCCAAATTAAATTAAACATTGCCATTGTTTCTGCTATAATTTTAACTTTGCATTGCAACGTTCAGGTTGTTTTTACATTCTATGACCGTTAAAAAAAAAATAACATGTTTTGAACTCGTATTCTTGTTAGTTCGTTTATAAAACGCCTTTCCGATTTCTTTGTTTTAATTCATTAATATTTTACTTTAAAAGTAGCTGATTGTATAATTTCGGGATTCAGATGTAGAATATATCAAGGTGTGATTTTTAACAGAATTGACTTAGCGGCATTTTCCCATTAACTTGCATGTAAGAGGGAATCTGCGAAAACCAGTTGAATGTTTAAAATGTTGTTAACGTTTCGCTCTGTACGAGCATCCTCAAAAATATTATTTAAATAATTACCATGGCAATCCTGATACTTTGAAACGTCGTGGTTAATTTGAAAAAAAAAAGTCTTCATAGTTAATAAAATTTAAAAATAATTTTAGTTTGATTTTTTTAGCGCATATAAACTTCTATGGGTTATTTAATGCCGAAATCTAAATATTTTGAACACAATTTTATGTTTTCAATTCCATATCAAATGTGTTGTTGGTAATTCTACTATACAATGTGTTGTTGATACTTTTATACTTCCATAGTCTTGTTTTTATTTGGGGGTTCACTATTTACACATAGATGGGACCCTAACAAGTGCCACCACCCTGGGTCATGGTGGACAGGGGAACAAAATCAATTAAGAGGTGGTTCCATGCTCCTCAAAAACTCCTCTCTTCTGATCAGAGGCTTTGCTGCCGGGTGTAGTTTATCGTCATACCCAGGACTGTTAAAATTAAGCATCCATGAACGAATCGGTGCGATTTATACATTGGAAATATGTTAAAATAAAAAGTACATATGCTGATTTGATACAGGAATGTAAAATGAATGAAAGGTATGGCGAGAAAAACAAAGTGCGTATATCTAAAAAATAAATAATGAATACTTACAATTAAAAATATAATTTATGATTATATATCATTTAAATTTTAAGGAAAATATAGGAAGAGAACTTAATTAAAATGTTATTAAGATGGCTAACAAGAAACACAAATAGATACTGGTTAAACATCTTAACATATCAGTCCTCCTATCTGGCAGTTAATGCTGGACAAACTTTAAGCAACAGAAAGATACTAAGAATAACATGGACCGAACATGTGAGCAACGATGAAGTTTTGTAGAAAATATAAACAAAAAGGACACTCATATCATATGTAACATCAGGAAGAGACGGTTGGAATTTCTAGGGCACATAATTAGGAAAGAGGGTTTGGAAAATTTGACGCTCACAGAACAGACTGAAAGCAACCTACCGAGAGAGCTTGAGTAAATTGGTACAAAAAGACAACATTTATTAAGAGCTACAAAGGACAAGAAATTGTGGAGAGCTATAATCCCCAACGTCCTGAAGAAACACAGCACATAGAATACATATCATTTTTTTTTACTCTTTCAATCGAAACCCGGTCGAGTTCGTTATTCCTTTCGCCACATAAATACTCTTGAAAAGGATATGAATCCATCCTCTCGTTTGCCATAGAAGTCTAGTAGAAGAAAAACTGAATTCCAAAACATCCTGAAGAGGAATAGATTCCGTCAGGCTATCTTGCTCGTGACACACGATTGATGCTATGGCTGAGGTACAGGTGGTACCTGTACAACACTGATAAATTACGGGATTCCTCACCTGAAATGACGATTTTTTTAATCATTTTAATTCCTTTCAAGTTATGAAAAATCTCTGGTTAATTGTTTTAGCATCGTAAAACGTATTTTTCGTGAGCTTTATTTGTTATTAAAGAAGAAATTTCAGTTTCTAGCATGTTTCTTGAAATTTTCAATTTTCGATATAATAGTCAAGTACTGTGGGCGTAAAACAGTTACTTAAATTTTTAGCTTTGATGGGAAAAGAACATTCTGTAATTCCAACATTTTATATCGAAATAAACATTTCGCTCACATTTTCAAAATAGTGAATTCTCTCGATGCTTCGTTTAGTTTTCACGATATTAAATCACGCGAAAAATTAATAATTTCTAAAACATAAGCAAACTCTTTCGAGAGGCTATTTGGACAAGTGAAATTATTAAATGGCTAATATTTTGCCAATGTTTTATCGTAATACGAACCACTTACGAAACTTATTTAGCAACATCTTTCTAAGCCTGGAGTTAAACTTTAAGGTCTGCTGTCATTATCCGTACTTCAAAATGTTCTCAAAACAGCAAACTCTTTGAGTGCTTTCTGTGTAGACAAACTCTGTCCATCAGGAAATAAAACAAAGATATTGCTGTAGAACGTGTATAAAAAGAAGCGAGATGACATTTAATAATATTCTTAAATTTTCCAAAAACAAAATATGCAATGATTACGTTCTGTGTTGCTGGAAACATTGATAGTAATTTAAATTGTGTAGCATTTAAGATTCTTAAGTCTTGACCCCTTGTAAGAAAAACAAATGGTCTTGTAAAAATATTAAACTCGTTCATAAAGGAAAAGAAAACAGATAAAGTATAAATAAAAAAAAACAATTGAAATTGGTGAGGTTAAGGAAATAGACGAGACACAAGAAGATTTCTTACTCACTACGATTCGAATTGTTACATCCGGCTGCTAATCAAACTATTCGCGGACTTTCACAGAATAATCAATACGTTATGGTTATCTGTTTATTTATTCCATAGGTACGGACGTAGTAGTAGGCACAAAATACGCGCTAATATATTTCTTACGTCTTATCAACCCTTTGCAGGTTATTTAAAGTCGGAAAATAGTTTAGATTGTAAGAATTTAGCAGATAATAATGATTTGCTGATACAAATCCTACTAATTAACCCATAGATGGGGATGTAAGAGGTGAATCTAATCTAAGGTATTTGTCCGTAAGTACATATAACAAACCCAACTGGAATTGCAGATCGGTCCCCGATTAAAAATTTCTTGCCATTATTCATTACACCACTCATACATCCAGCCTTACAGCACTTAGAATTCCCAAGCAGTCACCCATCTAGGTACTGACCAGTTTCGACTTTGCTTAACTTCTGTGATAGTACGGGAACCGGGAACATGATGCCGACGCTAAAGAAAACTCATCGCCTCAATTTAAAATTGTTTTAATTCAATAAAACTTCAAAGTTAGACTAAATAGACTTAAAGCCTGAATATTTGCAGATTAATAATTTTATACGTTTTAAATTTTTATTTTTCTCTGTAAATTACCAGTTAGATTTATTTTACGTTTGTATCCAATCACTAAGGGTTATATGCATCTTTTAATAATTGTCAATAAGAAAACATTTTTTATCTTATCTGAAACTGATTAATAAAATATTTTCGTAGAATTTGAATATGTCTAATTTAATTTTGCAAAATTTTAATTTATTCCCATTTTTACAGTTTTCTGAAACACTCCGCCCAAACCCGATTGAGTTGTGATGATATCAATATAAAATTAGGAAATTGAAATAAGCAGAAGCCTTTAAACATATCTTAGAATGAGTATTAACTTCATCTTCAATGTGCTGTATCCCTTAAGAACGTTAGCAATCATGGTTCTCAACAACTTACTGTCTTTTGTAGCTATTAATAATTTTTGCCATGTTGTCTCCAAACCCTTTTCTAACATCCATTTACTCGAGTTCACTACGTAAATAAGATTTGTTGCAAAATAAAATGCATACATTTGCCTTGATAAAGTCAATCCCAGGACGAAATACGTTGTCTAAAATAAGTTTCTTTGACATATATATATATATATATATATATATATATATATATATATATATATATATATATATATATATATATATATATCTGTGTGTGTATGTGTATTGATGTATTTTTATATATATATATTTATTTAGATGTCTCTCTCTCTCTCTCTCTCAATCTATCTATCTATCTATCTATATATATATATATATATATATATATATATATATATATATATATATATATATATATAGTCTAGACCGGGCTTGATAAGACAGACGACTTGTATTTTTGTCTGCCGAAATAAGCTTATTCCCCGTATGAGGCGAGTTTGGATATTATTGTGTATTAATTGTTTGCTCTCTATTTGTAAATACCTTGAGGTTTTTTGTTGATAAGATTTAATATTTTATATTAGTGAGATCCACTTGGATTATATACCAACGGATTTATTACTTTTGCTATATAAATATATATATATATATATATATATATATATATATATATATATATATATATATATATATGGGTGAAACCTAGGTAAAACCTTGGTAGGTAGGTTCTGGCTCACTAGGTTTTTTTTTAGATTTTGCTCTACTTAGTGTATTGAGCACATTTACGTTTTTACTTAATTTATTCTGTTGGTGTTGTTCTTTGGACAAGGCATTGCGGTACTGATTGATTTTTTCAGACAACACGGAAGTCTTTAGTCATTTCTTTGTTTAGTGGATTTTTCCCTGATATCGGTTTGTTCCAATATATTTTTATTTACAAATTGTATTATCCGTTTTTTTACCACGCTAGAGTATAAGTATTAAAATAATACTTACTATATATATATATATATATATATATATATATATATATATATATATATATATATATATATATAACCTCTCTCTCTCTATCATATATATATATATGTATATATATATATATATATAATCTTTTAGGCATGTCTGATTGAACAAATTACAGACATTATGTCTGCTAATTTTTTAAAAATCTGTTCATACTCATGAATAAACTTCCATGTATTGATATTAAAGGATAAGAGAAATGTGTTATAACTGTTTAAATTTCTTTTATCTTCATTTCCGAAGTACTTTCGATCTTATTCCAAAATCATCTTCAGTGGCGCAAGTAGTACAAAACTATATGTTATTCAGTTGTACAAGTATTTATACAAAGCTGTGCGTTGCTATCCATTAACGTAATTTGTAATTTTTTTGTACTTAAAAATGTTCCTTCTGCAAAGGTTTAGCTTTTATTTCACTTTTTTCACCCCCCGCCCTATTTTTTTCCGAAAGGATTGGCAGAGGAGAAGATGGTTTTTCCCATCGGACTAGATGCTGCGGTTGTAGTATCTGTTCCACTCCGAAAGTAGCGGTGGTATAGCCAGCTCAGACAAGCTACGACCAGCTTAGACCAGCGGCGCGAGTGGAAACACTCTGATCCCCACGTTAAAACCGACCTTGTGTCACAACCTGACTCAGTGGAGGATTAAGGTAAATCTCGAACAAATACACGCAAGACTATTAAAAAAACAAACAAAAAAAGTATCGACAGTCTTGCATTAGCAAAATTAATAGATTATGAATTTAGTATTCAAAAGTAGTTTATTTATTTTTTTTATAAAGAAAATCGAGACTGCAGGCCAGAAATGTAACAAACCAATTTTTTTTCTAAAATGTTGGCAAACTTCCAAAATAAACATCTATTTTTTTTTTAAAGAAATCCCTAAGGTATGTTCTTATTAAACAGCGGCAAACGAGTTCTTGCGGATGTGAGGGTAGTGTAACGGGAAGTGAAATCGGCAGAATTCATATTCCGGGCTAGTCTGCTGCGTTCACTTTCACACTAACGCCCTAGGGAATGGAATGAATGCATCTCTTGGCTTGCTACCAGCTATCGGTTGATTTAAACTGGGCTCTCTTGCCTTGTGTCGCAACCAGTCTAAATCTCTGAAACCGTGATGAAACATAGGGAAACCACTCCACTATAATTTCCAAGAATGTAGGGCAATTCATAGATAATAAAGAAAACGAATCGGTGGAAAGCGATGATCGCCCCGGTTCAGTCATTAAAATTAAAAAGCGGGTGCTTGAAATCGATAATAAAATGCAGTCTATTTGCCCTTCTGTCGTCAAATTTATTTAAAACGAATACATAGAAAATTAGAACAGGAGCAAGCTTTTTTAAAAAAAAAACGCCTTGAGTTTTCTAAAATAATTTTCGAGAGCAATTTCAGATTTCCCGGATCGCCGAATGAACCTGCCATTACTGTTTGGTGATGCTAGCTGTTGCATCAGGTGTCTTTGAGCACTTTCAGACACTGGTAATGGGTTGTTATAAGTCTTCTCAGCATTTTCATTATAACCTGCTGACGTTTCACCCTAGCCATGATTCCAATGAATACAGGAAGAACTCTTTGAGGTGAGAAACGAAAACATCATGGATTTTTCATAAAGGATGAGGTAGAAATTAATTAAAATTTTACTTACTTTATATATTTATATATATATATATATATATATATATATATATATATATATATATATATATATATATATATAATTGTGTTTATATATATATTAAATTATTTATAGATTTATATATATGTATGTATATATATAATTATTTGTATATATATAATTATATATATGTATATGTACATATGTATAAGTATATTTATGTATATATATGTATATATATACATATATATATACGCATATATATCCATACATATATATATATACATATATCCATATAAATAGACGTATATATACATACATATATATATACATATATATCTATATATGCGTATATACATATTACATATATATCTATATATACGTATATACATACGAATACATATATATACACACATATATATACATATATATACATATATACACACATATATATACCTACACATATGTACACACATATATATATATACACAAACACATATATATATATGTATATATATATATATATATATAATATGCGTTTGTGTGTATATACATATGTATATATACACACGCACAATATATATATATACATATATATATATGTACATATTCTAATATATGCCATTAGACGCCATATATATATATATATATATATATGTATGTATATATTTATATATATATACACACATATATACATATATATCTATATATACATATATATCTATATATACGTATATACATATATATAAATATATATACATTTATATACATTTATATACATACATATATATACATTTATATACATATATATGTATGTATATATTTATATATATATACACATATATATACATATAAATCTTTATATTCCTATATATACATATATATATCTATATATATATGCATATATATCTATACGTATATACATATATATAAATATATATACATTTATATACGTACATATATATATTTATGTATATATATACACATATATATACATACATATATACATACATATACATTTATATACATATATATATACACATATATATACATACATATATATATACCTATATATACACATATATATCCATATATAAAGATATACATATATATAAATATATATACATTTATATATATATATATACATATATACACACACACACACACATAAATATATATATATATATATATACATATATATATATATATATATATATATATATATATATATATATATATATATATATATATATATATATATACATATATATACACACGTATATGTCTATATACAGTAGCGGCCATAATATAAGGAACGGAAACAACAAAGACATAAATATGTGTATTACTTAAAAAGTAATGCATGATTAGCAATGAATTTTTTACCGAATAAAGATTAGGGTGTACTGCGTAAATATTATACAAAGTTACAAAGATTTACATAATAGATTTTTTTTAAAATAAAGATTAAATGGAACAAAGGAAATAAGCTACTAGACAAACGTTAAGGAACGATCTTGTTTATACTTGATTGTGAACAAAATATCAACAAAATGTAATATTTGGTAAACATCCCCTTATTTGCAATGACTTCTTTGCATCGTCGACCACATGATCTAATTAATTTCTTGCAAAAATCAGCAGTAATTCCCTCCCATTCGTCTTTCAATGACTCCCATAGGTGATCCTGGTTTTTCGGGGTTTTTTTCTGAGCCCTTTCTCCAATTATCTTCCAAACATTTTCTATTGGATTCAGGTCGGGGCTCGGGGCTGGCCACTTCATTAGGGCAATTCCTTCTTCTTCAAATAAAGCCATAACCTTCCGAGCCTTGTGGCAAGGTGCATTGTCCTGCATGAAAATAGGAGATTCATAAAGATATTGGCGTAATCTTGGTACCACATGCTGCTGAAGAAGCCTTTTGTAAATATCAGCATTGATATTGCCATGTACGCAGATGATAGGGCCAACTCTTGCAGTTGAAATCATTTCCCACACCATCACACTGACGCCACCAAACTTAACGGTTTTCTTGACACATTGAGAAGACAGTCTTTCACCTGTTCTACGGCGTACGTAAGTTTTGCCCTCAGAACCAAATATAGTAAATTTGAACTCGTCACTGAAAGGAACTGTATCCCATTGTGCGTCAGTCCAAACAACATGTTCTCTCGCATACTCCAGGCGTGCCCTTTGGTTTCGCTTTGAAATGAGCGGCTTCGAAGCTGGAATACGGACATGCAATCCTGCATTTTTTAACATGCCAGCAACCGTTTTCCTTGAGATCTTATTACCTGTCTCTTCATTGAATTTACGGGCAACTGATGTAGCAGTTTCAAAATGTTTTTTTGTAGATATTCTAATAATTCTTCGATCTTCTCTTTGCGATGTTTTTGGAGGTCTGCCGGTTTTTGGTTTTGCATCTAACGTTTTATCGGTTTTATACCTGCTAATTGCACGATGAACGACACTTTTAGACCTATGAACAATATCAAAAATTTCTGAAATTGGCTTTTTTCTTGTTAGTTAGCAATAATGAGTTTTTTTTTTTTCAAAAGAGAGTGTTTTGCGGATATAATTTGCCATATTGCAAATAAAGTCCTAATGATAAATGAACTTTTACTTATCCATCGAGTTTTTTAACAATGCAAATTAAAAGTTTATGCAAATTATTAACATCGTTCCTTAACGTTTCTCCAGTAGCTTATTTCCTTTGTTCCATTTAATCTTTATTTAAAAGAAAAAACTATTATCTAAATTTTTGTCTTTGTTGTTTCCTTTCCTTATATCATGCCCGCTACTGTATATATAAACATATAGACATATATATACACATATACATATGTATATGCACACACATACACACGCACCCACACACCCACACACACACACACACACATATATATATATATATATATATATATATATATATATATATATATATATATATATATATATATATATATGTTCTCGTATATGCCATTTGACGCCATAAAGTTGGGATTAAGGACGATTGCGTGGGCAGCTCCGGCATTGTTACCCATCTTTCTTTTGGTGGAGTTGGCTTTTTGGTCCAACATTATACATCTTTTTTCTTCTTTTTTTTTATTAAACTATATCCAAATAATTTATATATCTCTAGGAGAGACGTCCAGCATATTTACAAAAATATTGGTTATAATTATATATAGAGAGAAACACATTTTAATTTATTGGTATACTTTGTGCATTTATACATTAAATCTTACCACAAAGTTTTAGCCAAAAGATCTTTGGGAGAGTACAATCCTAAGGTTACTTTTTATATTTTTAAAACACTAGCCTTGTTGAGATGTTTTCTCTGTCTTAACGAATTGATATATTCTGCTGTGTAGAAGGAAACTTATCAAATCTCAATTGTCCGGAAAATGTGACTCAGAAGTCCTATGGTACACTGGAATAGCGAAAGATGCCTTCCAAAATCTAAGATTAAAGTGTAAAATAATCACAATGATAGTAGTAATTCTGAATTACTTTATTCTCTTACCAACATACAGATACAAAAACACACTCGGCCACTGGCCACTCAGATGTTTATATAACATCGGTGGAGGTAACTTATGTCCAGTGGAGGACATAAGTTACCTCCTCCTGTGGATTTCCCCCTAATGAGACCTTTCATTTCTACTCAACATGTTCTCTCCCTCCACTGACCAATGGGCGGATTGACGTGGTCAGTTGAAGGCTTGACCCAGAATGTGTGCGATTTTCCTCGCATTTGTGGCGATAGAATTCGAGATGCTCTCGTATTTCCACTGGGTTGGTAAGTTTATACATCTTATACAGAGTCCAAGCATCAAGGAATAATGCCTAGTAATTGTCCGTTGCTTTGAGTTCATTGACAGGGCGGTCTGTTTTTTTTTAGTGTTGGACTTTTGTGTTTCGTTAGGGGTTCCATCCCACCGAAGCGCGGTATTTTCCCTTTGTAGCTCTGTCATTTGTTACAGGAGTTGAGCATTCAAATCGAGGCGTCCGCCTAAGGCAGATTCCATGTCTTATTTTAAGATAGGTACACGTATTCACCAGAGCCTACCTTCAGCGCCATGTAAAAAAAAACAACGGCAATGGTAATAATAATTCTGAATTACTTTATTCTCGTATCAAAGAGATTCAAAAACACCCGTGGCCACTCACTTGTTTATATAACACCGGAGGAAGTAACTTATATCCTTCAGTGTCTGCCTGTGAAAGTCCCTCATTATCTAATGAGACCTTCCATTTCTACTCTACATAAAGTATTAAGAAACGGGAAAATTTAGTTTTAAACCGATGAGTGACGTACTACTATGAAACATAAAATCTCTTTTGTGACAGTTAATACTGGACAATTTTCTAGCAGATGAGGAAAAGACGTGAAGCAACAGAAATGTGGTTCTACAGAAGTATGCTGATAATAACAAGGACAGAACATGTAACCAACGAGGAAGTTTTAAAAGAAACCGTAAACAAAAGACCACTTGTACATAGTCGGAAAGAATTGAAATATTTCTGTAAGACATAAGGAGGAAAAAGGGCTTGGAAGATGCAACACTCTCAGGACGTACGGAAGGCAAAGGAGACAGAGAAACATTGACTAACATACCTAACGAGCTTGTGTAAATGGACGACAGAACATGAACTAGAAGAGAAAGTAAGGGACAAACTTTCTTTAGATCTACAAAAGACGGGAAGTTGTGGAGAGCCATGATCATACCTGAATGGGCATGGTGCGTAAGAGTAATAGTAGCAACTGGATTTATTTAACGAACAGTTTTAGCCATTAATTAGTTCTGTTTTTATCGTGCATACGTTGTTTATAATAAATCAGAGAACTTTTATTGACTGAGTTGATTTGTCCTTTAAGTTTGTAGCTATTACATGCTACTTGAGATTTGCCTCTAGATTACTGAACTGAGTTTATTTTTAATGGAGCGAGCCGACTGGGGCAGTTAGTGATCCTTAATTTGACTGTTCTGTCAATCGTGCTGACCTTGTGGTTGTTACTTCCGTTGTTCAAAGCAATTAAATATTTCAACATTTTCTAGTGTTTTTCATCGCATTTTGAAAGGAAATATTGCGGTATTCCTTGATTACATGGCACTGACACGTTCCACTGAAAGAGTCGACAGATGTTTAGTATTTAACCCTGGCTTTAATTTGAGCTTTAGTTGATTTGCACAACTTGTATCAATTTTTGTTCGTGAATTTCTAATTTCAATGACAGAATTCGCAATAACAGATGCTAGTGATATTACTGATGCTATATAGTTTTATATAAATCTACCATATAAACACAGTATTATTATATTTGTTATATCTATTCATCTCCTATTCATCCCCTATGATAAATAGTGACACTGCCTCACCACATAAAGTGCCACTGTGGTTTCTGTAGCAAGTAGGTTTTTACAGGATGGCGTTGTTAGCCTCATGATCGACTCTCCATATACATTTTTAAATGCAATGTCACTTCAGGACTTAGACGATAACGGTTCTTCACTCATTTATTCTCTTCAGTCTATGTGAATTACCATAGTTTCTTTGAAAAAAAAATAGTGGTTTCCTGTTATATTCTCCATTGTTTGGAACTCAGTTTCCATTCTCTTGGACCTGTTAGGGTCCCAGCTATGGGTAAATAGTGAACCCCAAACAAAAATCAACAGTACATTATTATAGTAAAATTGCCAGCGAAACATTAATACAACACTGAAAGTAGAATACATTTTTGTAATGAAATTACCAACAATACATTTTATTATCTACAAACTATATTTCTAAAATAAAACATACGTCTACCCTGGAAATATACAATTATGTACAAAATATCTGTAGTTGAAGGCATAAAATTGTGTATAAAATATTTAGATTTCGGCAGAGAGGTTGATATGCTGCTAAACAAAGACAACCGGCCAAACCATTCTTTTAGACTGGTTAACAGAGCAAACTGTACTGCGACCGTTGATTGGTAAAAACTTGGCTTCCTTTTCTTACCGCGTTTTCACTGACCATTAAAAGGTCCACTTGAAATATCAAAATGTTTTTTGGTGGGTAATAATGAAAATGTGTTGACCCCTAGTTTCAATCTTAATTAGGTGGACGTTTCACTAAGCTTTTCGTGTTGTACTCAGAATTAGGAACAGAATACTTCCTTACTACTGACGTCTATAATTCTTACTTCAACTTACTTTATTTTTTTAATACCATTAAAAATTTAAAGCTTCTTGATAAAATACAAAGAATAATTTGCAATAGTATCAGTTCTGATCTGGCATCTAGGCTTCAGTTAATTCCCCACTGCCGTAACATAGCTCCCCTGTGACTTTTCTAAGTGTAAAGACAATACTGAGTCAGCTAAAAAAGTCGATTTACTGTGTCGTGAGAGACAATTTTCCTCGCCAGAATCTATCCTATATATCTATAAGTCTATCACCCGTTCATGCATAGAATATTGCTGCCACATATGGTCCGGTGATCCTGCTATTTATCTAGAGATCCTTGATAAAATCCAAAGAAGAATCAGCAATAGTATTGCTCCTGATCTGGCAGCTCGGTTTCAGGAAATTTCCCATCGCCGTAAGGTTGCCTCCCTGTGCCTTTTCTATAAATACTTTAACGGTAAGTGTTCGAATGAACTCTTCGCTCTGGTACCTAGACGTTTTGAACTAGACTGGTGTCGAAATCTCATTAATTTACAGTTGAGTTGGCTAGATGTAACCATAAATTCTAAGCTAACAGTCTCTTTTGTCTCACTTCACGCTTGTGGAAATCCCTTCCGGTTCCAGCCAACTTTAAACTGCAAAAATTTAAGTGCAATATAAATCGCTATCTACTGTTCTTTTGATTACTCATTTTGTTTTTGCTCATTCGTAATGTTTGTGTTTCTAATTCTTCCACATCAACTAACACCTTGTGTCTTCGTGGCTTTACTTTCTTGCATGGGGTGAACTCGATTAAAAAACATTTTTCATGGTAATTGAACTGATGAGCTTTCCTACTTAGTACCTAGACATTATGAATTTAAGCTCGCTACTACACGATGATTGAAAAGTAAATCCCTATTTTATGTATGATGGACTCTCCCATCTAACTATATTTTTTACAAGGCGGGAGAATTCATCGTACAGAAAACAGGGAGTTACTTTTCAATCATCCCATAGATTGTCAGCAAGGTCTCATCATTTTAGAATTAAAATGGCTAGATGTAACCGCAAATTCTATACTAATACTTTCTTCTCTCACACCTCTCGCTTGTGGAACTCTCTTCTAGCCTTTTGCTTTCCAGTTAATTTTGCATTTAAATCTTTGAAGATCAATATCAGACGTTATCTTCTGCCTTCTTGATTCCTGTTCTCTTATTGTTCTCTCGACTTAACAATGTTTTCTTTTTCTCTTATTCTCTCTCGCTCACCAATCCATATGTCTTAGTGCTTGATTGCCTTGCTTAGAGCGAAATTATTAAATATATATATATATTCCAGCAGGATGTAGACGATCATGGCTCTCTACTGATTCGTTTTCTTTATTAACGTAATTCCCCATGTATAATACGCCTTCATCCATAATACGCACACCTAAAATTGTGCTGAAATCGTGGGAAAATTCTTCTACTCACGCATAATACGCACCACTTGTTTGGTAATCAAACCCTATATCTTGTACCTCTCCAATTTCATTACGGCCAGCGTTTTCCACTCTTATTTAAAAAATGGTTTTAAACATAAAATAATATTCTAATTTAGTTTTATGATAATTCTTATTTTATTTTACGGCAATTCTTTAAAAAAATTTTGTAGCTGTGCATAATACGCACCCCTGATTTTGCTTATTATTTTCTAGAAAAATGCATATTATACATGGGGAATTACGGAATTTGTTAAACTCTACGACTTCTCTGTAAATATAGTAGAATGATTACCCATCGCTTTCATCACTGTTTGGGATTCAGAGTGGCCCTTCTCGTAGAATGGTTGCCAGCTAAGGCTAGAAAGCCCTGTCAACCCTGCTATTTAACCCATAACGGGGCATAGAAGATATATATTTATGCCTTTCCTAAGGGTAATATACTTTCTATATCAATTACTATTTCTTAATATATGTTTATGCTTGTATGATATACTGTTTTTATTTACCATTTTTGTTCTTCAATATGACAGAGATCATTTATTTCATTCTCATCAAAGTACTTTACATATTCAGAATAATTTAATTGCAAAAGCTAAATCAGTTTATAGTAGGTACGTCCATTTTGTCACTTGCAGAGGATGAATAAGCCGTAGAAAATGAATCAGTCATAAAAACCTGTTCCAGAAATGGTAATTATTTATGCAAACAATCAAAATCTTCTGCAGATTTTTCTTCGTTGTGCCATGTAACTTCAGAATGTGGGAGAGCGTGGTTATCCACTACTTTCTATCCTTTGTAGCTCTTAGTAAATTTTGCCTTTCTGTTATCTCTCCTAATCCCTTTTCTTCCAACCATTTATACAAGTTACTTGCTACTTTCCTCTCCTCTTTCACTCAATATGTCCCGTCAGTGTCAAAATCGCTAAGCTCCCTATCCTCATTATGTGCCATAGAAATTTTTACTACCTCTTTCTGATTCTAAGTTTAAATAACCTTTATGTTTCCATTTTCTGTAAAACTTTGTTGTTCACATATTCTCAGTATCCTTCTGTAGATCACATTTCTATTAACTCAAGTCTCTTCATCTGTGAGTGTTGTGGTGTCCTCCCTCTAAAGGGTCTATGTTGGACTCTTCCACCTACTATAAAATTAGTAGGAGAGAAGGCCTTGGGGGAACAGTTGAATAGATTGAATGCTGGGTCAACCAACACTCACTTACTAATTGCGGAATACTCTTCTGTTGTACTTACTGTTTAATATATATCTGTAACATTTGTTTTATTTCTTTAACCATTTACTTGGTCACAACAGTGAGCATTCATAACAATTCAGTACTCTTTTCTTTGTTTCTAATAAAATTGTTCTGTTTCTTTACTGAGGTTTTGGAAGGCATCTTTCACTATTCCAATGCACCTTTGAATCTTGGTGTTACATTTTCCATAGTTTTCTTTGTTAAAACACTTTATAGATATTTTAGTACTTGTTTCTTTGTCGTGTCTCCAATTTGTAGTTACAAAATCCTTGTAAAATCCTTTTCATGCAGTTTATATCTTTTAACAAACATCATCATACTGAAATGAAAACTAGTTGCCGTTATAAAACCTTATTTTATTATTAGTTATTCACCACCTGAATTGATCCTTGACTTCCAGATCAATGCACTCTTTGAAAGCAAAACTGAAAAGCAAAAATCAGAAAATACTTTAGATGTGGCAAGAGTTCATTTTCCATTAATTTTGTCCCTTTTTTTAACTATTGTTTACCTAATACAAGTCTCAAAAGCCACTCAAGATAGAGGATTGATAAATAAAGCTGCAGTCAGGGCATACAAGAAAGGGAATAAAATGTATATTATGAGGGTATGTACGCTAGATAATGATTGACCATAATCTTGTAGAGGTTAAGATTATAGTGTTAAGGGAAGCATCCTCTCGGGAGTATGTTCCATAATGTAACAGTTCTGGAGAAGAAAATTCTTTTTTACTAATCGTATAGGAAGGGAATAAAGCTGAATCAACTCTGTGTGTAGCATGGAAGCTACAAGCAGCGAATATGTGGACTGGTAGAACTCAGGAATGTAGTTCATCTGAACATCTGCCATGAAAATAGTGACAGGGTAACGAGAGACCAGAAACATTTAATGAGTTAAAAATATATTGAAAGTGTACTAATTTCAGAATCTTTCATGGTAAATTTACATCCAGAATCATACAGCATACCTCCTTTCCTATCAAAACTAACATGGGCTATTTCAAAATAATAGTGGTTAAAGTACTAATGTTCATCCATTGTAAGGCCCAGGAGTCACTCAAGGTAGAGGTTTACTGTGTAGTGTTGTATGAGCGTAAGCAAGGGTAAAAAGTGAAGTTATTAAGGCGATGCAGGAAAGATAAGTTAACTCTAAGCCTGAAGAGGTCAAGATTTAATTGAATAACATTTCAATGTTCAGTCGAAGACTTTAGAAGTATAGTGTGGATCTAGACTCTAAAAAGAATAGGAAATCCAATCCTAAACAAAGGATAAACCTCTATACCTGTTCAAAAGACCAGATGTTGGGCAAACCTATCTACTATTAAATGAAGGTTTTTAAGGTTGCCATTTGCCTATCTGTACTGGATGGCCAAAAAGTTCAATTTAAAGCTAAACATCACTGTATTTTCAGCATGTCTCCATGTAAAATTGTTATCCATGTTTTTTGCATTTCTTACCCACCTGATATATATGAGACACCATCATTAAATTCTTTGCTAGTCAGAAGATGTTCTTTTGAAAGACAAAACACATAACAGGAGCTTTTTTTTCATTTTGTCATTCAATTACATATAAATAATATACTGCAAAAAAATGAAGGACTTTCAGATGATTCTCTTTTAAATCACTGATCAATCCACTGTACTTTGTTATGGGATAGGGATTGGGTGGGGGAATGAATTGTTCTTTTGTTAGCATGCCTGTAATGCAGACATCAAAAGAAACTGTATAATATAGTGAATTTCTTAGTGTAATTACTTGAATTTTCATATCCAACACCCCCCACACACACACACACTTTCATTCTCTTCCTTTCTCTCCCACTCTCTCCTTCTCCCTATCCCCACCAAGATTAAGGAATATATGCCAAATCCAGTAACCAAAAAAGAGTCAGCTCTTAGCAAATTCGTTACAACCCCACTATTCAATGAACAAAACAAAATTACATCCGAGAATGTTAGTCCAATAATTAAATGCATCAACTGAAAGATGAAGATCTCAGACAATTACAGTTGAGAAGCTGAAAAATAAATAATGTTTAACAAACATTATTTACATTATTCGGACTACTGTCCTCATCTTTGTCACCATATTTATTACAATGTTTCAGCCATTGTATGCTCCGGCCTTCTTCAGGTGATTGGAATGATGAACTGAACCCTTTATTTCACTCCCTGGGGTAGACTGTTCTAGTTACACATGCAATGTTTAATGGATCTCAGTTATCAGTTATCTCCTGTTAAGACAGTGGAGAACTTGGAGAGGGGAATTAACTATATGGTGACAAAGATGAGGACAATAGTTTGAATAATGTAAATAGTGTACATAATACCTCATCTCAGAAATATAGACAGATAAGTTAAACATTTAATATAAAAGCATTGCATCTGTATTTTGTCAGTGATCATTGAGTTGATTTTAGAGCACAACTTCTTTGATTACCATGAACTGAATATGTGATCAACAAGAAAGTTTTAGGGAAAAGGGAGACAAAAAGGACATTTATATTTCAAATCAGATAGGGACAGCTGAATTTTTTTTTAAGATATAAAATGGAAAGAGGGCTTGAAGAACTTGATACTCACAGGACATGCTGAAAGGAATACGAAAGCAAAGAATAACCTACCTAACTAGCCTTCGTTGGCAGAACAGGTAATAGTTGAGATAACAAAAAGATAAAACTTACTAAAAACTATAAAGCATAGGAAGTGGTGGAGAGCCAAAATCGCCCATATTCTGAAGAAGTTGAAACTTTGAACATGAACAAATTTCAAATTCAAGGCAAAAAGAAAAATGAACAAGTTTTTACTGTGCAAGTGAATTTTTAATGCAATCAAAAAATAGTGAAGATACAAATTTTTTCATAAGCACGTCTAAAGGAAAATCAATTTGCAGCAAAGATAACAATCTTGTAAAGCAGGAATATCATCCTTCATAATGGTTTGTTTACTATCTTTTACTACTTATAATGTTTCAAAATAAAAAAAATGCACAAATCGAATTGCTACTCATAGAATTGTCATCAATGCCAGATAAATCATTAGTGCAATTTATAATTATAAACTTTGTTCATTGCTAAATGTGGGATTGTTCATAAGAACTATTCTGATTTTATTTTGGGGCATGGCTCTTTGTGGCAGCCAACACCTCTACTGTCACCTTCAAATGTCAAATTCCTGTTCTTTTTAGATATTATATATATATATATATATATATTATATTATACTATACTAATATAGCGAGCACAGTAAAAAAGCGGTAAATTCAGGAAGACATTTATTTAGCTATCATGATTCATGCACAAATTGAATAATCATCATAGATGTTCGAAATGTTTTCCTGAATGTTCAACACAAAGTTGTAAGTGTGGTAACCAGGAGGCAGCAGCTTTGCTGATAGTGTCAAGAGAAATTTTACTCCAAGCTTCAGTTAAGTTACATTTCGATGAATCAATATCGACGATGTCACAACGATGGTTTTGCAAGTGAGTTTAGAGTATATATTTGCCACTTTTTTACTGGGCACTCTCTATATAATATATCCTGGTCCTCAAAATTAATTTTTATACAAGCTTAAATTAAAATAACTTATGCCATTTCAAGAACTTTATTCCTACAAATTTGTGGACATAACTATAGAAAAAATCTTTTGATCAAAACTTTGTCATTTTGTAAATAGTAATCTCATATTTTGAAGATCAATATTTTTATATGATAGATGATTCTTTTGAACATGATTTTATTACATTAAAAACAGTTGGAGTCTTTAAATTTATAAAAGATCTTTATAAAAATACAGAGTTATGTTTTCTGTTCAGTTAACGAATTTTATAGAATATTTTTTCTAAATTCAGTTCTTATTTAAGTAAATTCTTTTAAACTCAGATGTTCAGCTCTTTTTACTCAACATATTTGATGATGAAAAATGGTTTCTCCTTTCTTTAAAGAGAGTTATCAACTTAAGAATATTAACTCTGTGATTGCATAGCTATTTAGAACAGCTCAGATAAGTGTTGAATAATCATGTTAGATGATTCTTCATATGCAGAACTACAAGCCTGTCTCTAATTAACAGAGTGAAACTATCCTTTAGAATTTAATTACTTTTCAGTAACAAAAGATGTTCAGGTAACTTGTATTTCTGGATCAACGAAATAAGTTATTAAGTATTAAAATTAATATTTTAGTGTCTTAAATTTAGAAAGAACTAAAGATGCCTTGGCACAAATTCTAAAACAAATAATTCTCAAAGAAAGATTTTTTTTATCACCCCACCTCCAAAGAAATTCTGAACTATTTTTTTAGTAGCTAATGAATAACTTTTGCATCTCCCACACAAAAATATTAAGACAAGTACAAAAATATAGTCAAACTTCTAAACTCTTGTAAGTTCAAATACAAAAGTAAGCTTATGAGTTTGATTCTCTCATATTTACTCAGATCTTTTTAAAGTAATTGTTTTTTTAAGTTAGTTATTTTAAATGTTATATAAGTGCTAAGTTAGAATCATTCTGATGTAAGTGTTACTAGAGGCTCTTAGAAATTCAGATCCATGAATAGTGGTTAATAGTGGTGATCCCATTTATTAGATGAACTTTCCCAAAAACTGAATCTCTAAAAGCAGTCTGTTAATGAGCCTCATTTTCATAATATCCATTTTTTTTTAAACCCAAGACTGTAGAAATCAATTGGCCATACAAAGCAAGTATTGATCTCAGATTACATGCAAGATTTCCACCAACATTATTTCATCACTTAATTCTATTTTAAACTGGATTCATTCTATTTGTACTTGACAAACTGAATTAATTCAAATATATCAAAAATCTATGATATGTTTTGATTTGCACAAAGCAATAGCATCTCTGTGTTAACAGTAACAATAAGCAGATTGTATTCTCTAAATGTTTTTTACACTTTATAAAAGTAAACCTTATGCCGGTTCTTGTCTACTCATTATAATATTAATTCTGACTCTCTGTAATCTCAATAAAGATCAAATGGTAATAATATGGTTCAACATGTTGCAAATCATTATTTTAAAACCTTTTATTAAGCAAAACCATTAACAAAAGTCTGTTTTTTTACAAACTTTGCAAAAGTACACCAGCAATTCTAACAGAAGAAAATATGGCACTGGAAAGGACAATTTTATCAAAATGTATTTATGTTTATAGATCTAATTTCAATTTTCTAGTTTTAAGCCATATCTAAGCATATGTAAATAAATTAATGTATGTATTTCATGAAATAAACCAATATTCTCCTGGTGTCAGTTTAAAGTGTCTATATATATATACACACACATATATATATATTTTAAATAAAAACAGACCACTTTAAGGTTCCATATAATAAATTATTTCACCACAGCCCTTTTAAAGGACAGCAGATCATCAGATTTTATTTCCAAAAGCTTTTGAAAATAAAATCTGATGATCCACTGTCCTTTAAAAGGGCTGTGGTGAAATAATTTATTGTATGGAACCTTAAAGTGGTCTGTTTTTATTTAAATTATTAGCTCTGATTTACATTGAGCTCTCTGGATTTTATCCTCCTTGGGTCTACCCATACGGATTACCTAGTTTTTTGTAAACTATATATATATATATATATATATATATATATATGATCAAAACTACAATCTTGAAAAGTGAACATTTCACTGAAATATACTGGAAAATCTTTGTTTTCTTCTCAAATATAATCTTTAAGCAATATGGTTACAATATATGAAATAAAGAAAAAGTTTAACCCATATCCTCTTAGCATGCCTTCTCGTTTTTTTGTTGTTTTTTTTTCTATAGTTATAAAATTTTTTATTTTTTATAATTTTGAAAAGTGGAAATTTCACTGAAATATGCTGGAAAACTAACCACTTTTCCTCTGAAATCAAGATATGAAATTTAAGCAAATTAATGACAATATATGAACAAAAAAGGTATCAGTTTAAGTAGACACCAGGAGGATAGATTAAAGGTCATATTTAGTTGAACATTTTAGTGAACAAGATTTTTACATACAAGGGTAAATGTTATTTTAATGGATACTTCTTGTCTGAGTAGAGGTGTCCTCTTTTTTGCAAACAGAAATACTTTTTTTTTAAACTACTAGCCTGTGCATTCAAGAGACTTCATAAAGAAAATATGCTCCTCCAGTAAAATTTGAATGTGCATCCTCTTTTGTAGATGAAACCACTGTCTGATCCAGTATGGATCAATAACCCCTTTTAAAGAATGGATATCCTCTTGTTCAGATCTTGAAATCCAATATCTTTTCAAAAATTCATATCTGTTGATAATTTTTTTAAAAATTTTCATATCCAAAATGTAAATAATGTAGTTTTTAAAGAATTAATGATATGTTTTATTTTTAATCTGACATTATTTATTAGTACTCTTATAGAAAGGTGTTAAAATAGTTCTTCTACTTCAGTAAATATTTCTTAACTTTCAAGGAATCTTTCAGATTACATTTCTATAAGTTTAATATGACCTTTTTTTCCCAATATTATTTTTTCTGTATGTAGGAAAAATTTCCTTATTTGTAGTGATAGCAAAAAAAGTGCTGTTATAAACCAGTACAGAACTGAACAGTATTATTTCTAAAAGAAAATAACTGAATTTATTGAATATTTATTAATATGTACTGCAATAAAATAATCTCTTAGAATGCCGTCCTTTGCATGATTTCAAAAGTGGGAGAAAATTGTTATTGCTGATAATTGCTCTTGATATATAATTTGTTAATAGCAGAAAAAAAAATTCATACATTATGCATAAAATCAGATAAACGTAGATCAGCTCTGAGTACATTAGCTTCCTTCAATGTGCAGTATAATGATGGTTGATAAGTATAAAGATATACATCAAGCTTTCCCGCAGTAAGTTCTTTTCTGCTCACACCTGAAAAAGATAAGAAATTTTATTGTTAGAGGGGAAAAATATTGGTTTACATGTCTTTTGTACATAATTACAAAATTAGTTTGCAAAAGAAAGACGGTTAAAAAAAATTATCATTTTTGTTCAAATATATTCATGTTTTACATCTCTGCGCCACATTTTCGTGCTAAAAACAAAAAACAAGAAAACAAACTAATTTGTCGGTAAAAGTTTAAACTTGTTAAATCACCCCTGCATGTTTTTGAAAATAATATACACAAGCATCCAAAATTCATACATGCCAGCCCAGCCACCACAAAATATCTTCATTCTTAATGATCAGTTTCACAAGCTTGACAAAAATTGCTCTAGATTTTATCAAAATCATTTGGATTACTTGAAAATGGTGCTACAATAAGAAATTCCTATTTATAAAAAGTATGAATTTACAAAACTGAAAGGACTTAGAAATATGCTAAATCAATTAGATTCAGATATACAAGCTGTAAATTCAAATTAAAGGAACTCTGACATGTGATGGAAAGAGAATGCCTTATTTAAACTACGTCTTTCTCCTTGTGTGTGCTCTATAAAAAGGCTCCTCAGCCACTTCTGGGTAAGACCAACTCATCCTCGAAGAGTATCCAAGGTGGGCAACTCGTGAAAATCAACACATGTTGTGCAAATTTAATTCCCAGAATGACCACAACATTTTATTGAGAAAATAAGTCAGTCAAATATTTATACTCAAGCACATCCAAACATGTTTCAACTTCTACTTTCTTGTGATGTAAACTAGATGAATCCTTCCTTGCCAAGCAGTACAGGAAGTTGAACATGTTCATGTTAAGCTGTTGGAAAATGAGTAAAAAGAATCTGGAGTAGCAAGTAAACATCAAGATATATTTTGCATTAATATAGGTAAAAGTTCTACTGAAACATTAACTTTATTAAAAATGGCTTACAGGGAACATGCTATGAAGAATTCAAGTGTTTTTGAGTGAGAGAAGCAATTCAAAGAAGGACAAGAATATATGTAGGATGATGCAAAAAGTTGGCAACCAAAATCACAGAGAATAGATTTAAAGGTTTATTTGGAAAGGATGAAAGGGTTAAAGGATTTTGTTTGAAGGAAAAGACCTAAATTCTGGCTTGACAAGTTGTTTCTCTACCATGGCAATTGCTATTGCATAAAAAAACATTAGATCATGAGTTTCTGGCTCAGAAATATATTTTTAAAAATTCCACCATTCACCTTATTTATCCCTTGACACCTATGATTTTGGGCTATTTCCAAGGTTGAAAAATGCCCTGGAAGCAAATATTTGCTGACATTTAATAAGACAACTAAATTACTGAAAATTATTTGGGAAAACAAATTCCTAGCAATGGCATTATATCTTTATGAAGAGTTTATCTTCACAAGGAGAGTACTTTGAAGGTAACAGCATATAGTAGCGACCAGATAAACAAACTTAGGTTTCATGGGCCCTTTCAGTAATTAATAATAACTATTAATTTTAACTCTTATTTACATGTTTTTCATTACAACACTGTTTAACTAAAATGTTTTTATAGCAGGGAAGGCTGATGAAAACCTGGCTACTTTAACAGAGAATAATGCTAATGTTCCTTTAATAATGATAATGCTACTTCTTCTCTGTGACATGACCCTTCAAGACATGGTGATCATAGCTCTCCACAACTTCCTGTCATAGATCTCAGCAATGTTTGTCCCCTTACTATCCCTCCCACTCGATGTTCTGCCATCCATATACACATGCCCATTAGGTGGGTTTATCACTGCTTTCCTCTCTCCCGCTTGCCTGCAAATGTCAAATTTTACAGGCCTTCTTTTTTCATTATGTGTCCAAGAGATTTCAACTTTCTCTTTCTGATTTTTATGCATAATTGTTTTCCTTTTTCCTTGAAACTTCCACATTGCTTATATGCTACATCCATGTTATTTTCAGCGTCCTTTGTAGAAGTGCATCTCTATTGCTTCAAGTCTTCTCTTCATCTGTCAGAACATTGTTCAGCATTCACTAGCATATAGGAGGATTGATATTACACAGCATGTCAGCACTCTTTTCTTTGTAATGAAAATTTCCTGTTTCTTAATACTTTGTTTAGCTTTTGGAAGACATCTTTTGCTGTTCAAGTAAACCTTTAGAAACCAGCGCCACATATCTTTAGATCATTCTGCTACTTTGAATTGGATCCTTTACTTAACCATTGATGGTAAATTGTTATTTTCCCACTGACCTTGTCTAAGGATATCTACTTTAGTTCTTATTTAGTACTGCTCAGTTATTTTTTCTTTCTATGTGTCGTGTCCCTTCAGGACGTAGTCGATCATGGCTCTCCACATCCCGCTATCCCTTGTAGCTCTCAATAAGTTTCACCCCTCTGCCACCTCCCCCAGACCATGCTCTGTTATCCACTTGCTCAAGCCCACCAGGTATATCACATGCTGCTTTCTCTTGATTCTCTTTCACCCTATTCACCCTGTGAGTATCAGATTCTTCAAGCCCTCCTTTCTCACTACATGTCCCAGAAACGTCAGCTGCCTCTTCCTGATGTTGAGTATAAGCTTCCTCCATGTTTGCATCCTCTCTAAAACTTCATTGTTGCTCAGACACTCGGCCCTTAGCATTCTTCTGTTGAACCATATCTCCATTGCCTCGAGTCTCTTCTTCGTCTTTTAGGAGACCATCCGACATTTGCTGTCGTAAAGGAGAACAGATATCACGTAGCAGGTCAGTATTCATTTCTTTGTTACCAAAGAAATTCTCCTGTCTTGCAATACTCTGCCCAGCTTTTGGAACATGTCCTTGGCCATCCCAATACATCTTTGGTTCTCAGTGTCACACTTACCGTCAGTCAAAACACTTCCCAGATATTTAAACTACTGCACCTGCTTGATTTTAATGCTCCTGACCTGCAAATCGCATTTCAGTCTTATCCTTTTACTGATGACCATGCATTTTGTCTTCTTGCATTTTATGCTTAGTCTCCTCTTCTTGCTCTCCTTTGCTACCTTCTGTTTTGTAATTTCTTTTCCATGTCTGCTATCAGTACTGTGTCATCTGCATATCTTATGTTGTTAAGATTGTGGCCGCCAATGCTAAATGCCGGTAGAGTTTCCAATTCTCTCAGAATTGACTCATCCCATTTCCACTGAGTTCAAGTCCTGGCCCAGTCCTGTCATTTCATGAACCAATCCTTTAATCCACTAGCTTATTGTTCTGTGGGACAATCCTGACTGAAGAACTTAGAGTCTTAAGCCTAATCAGCTTGCTAATGAGACTGTATTGACATTGACTAGGATTTGCATTTGACACTGTCAAAGACACTTGAACATTGCTCGAAAGACATAACTAAGGTTATGCCAAATAGGTGAGAATTTACACAAAAGTGCTGCAATAACCATACAATGTAAAAATTATTAAGTGATTGTGTGCTACATGCAATGACACCTGTAAACACTGAGGTAATTAATTTAGTATATGATTGCTATATAATATTTTTCATATTAAAAAACTACCAGTTGGAAAATTGTGTGTTCACTTGTACCAGTCAAAATTAATAACAATGGCTGACAATTCTTCATCTCATAAAATAAAAATACTGTTGCTATTATAGTGATAATAATGAAACAGTACCACTTTACACAAACATTTTCAATGCAGTTTGAGGAGCAGAGATTAGGTTTACCTATCATCTAGTCCACACTTCTGCACAAACGTTTGAACAAGAGCAGACCTTTATCCCTTGTTTCCTGTTTAGAAGGAGCTGGAAATCCAATCCTAAAGTCTTTTCAATTCCAGTAGACTCTTAACATCTGAGTGGTTTTATCACCTTGCTTGGGATGAATTGATTTAAAAAAATATATAATGTAGCCTGTAGGTACCTTGTTTTTATGTAGTGGTTAAAAAGCTTATATGGCAGATATTTAGAGTTTGAGTCTCACCAGGTGCTCCACATGGCCTTGTACCAAAGCAAAACTTAATAAATGACTATAATGAATCATGTGCTGATTGAATGAGATAGTGCTGAAAAGTTCTTAGCCCAACCAAGAAAACTTTCCGACAAAATATTTTATGCTTAGTTAAATTTTTGGAAAAGACTAAGGCCCTTTTAAGCATCCTATCAATATCATCAGGAAAGTAATGTTGGTAGTTTAATTTCACTGCTTTTTTTTATTGGGTTCCACTTTTTCTGTTTGGAAACATGATTGCAGAAATTTTGTTCTTAGTTTGTTTTTTTTGGGTTTTTTTGGGTTTTTTTTAAATAAGACCACTACTTAAACTGACTGAGGCACTTATAAAAAAAAATAAGGAAGAATTTTATGGGTAATAATTTTTGTAGATTAGTATTCATTAGCCCTTTTTTACCAATGACATATGATATAAAAAATATTGAATTCTATTATTTTAGAAGTAGGGGTCCTGTTCATGATATAAATACACTGTCAAACTGATCTCTGACTTCTTAAAGAGTTATCTGTGCATTGTTTATATTTGCAAATATCAAGTTTGAAACTGTTCTTTGATGACTGCATACTAATCCTCCACAATACAAAAAATTTTATCCTGTTTTTTTTTATTTGTTTTTAATAAATGGGCCAGTTAATTTAATTCATGAGAATTAAAATTAACCATTATATTTTAAAAGAAATATGAAAAACAAAAATGTTGTAAAGTAAATGTAAAAAATGCAGGTAGCTGGAATGGATTGAGATTTGTGTACTCTGGTTTCTCTTTGATTCATGAAAGACATTGATTAAAGTATTAGGGTAAAAGTGATAATTTCAAAAATTGATTTTTCTTTTTTTTATTATTAATGTTTGCCCTATAAAAGACTCAAGGTCTACTCAAGGTAGAGTGTTACTGAAGGCAGTTGTTGTGTGAGTGGTAGGAGTAAGGAGCACAGTTTATGCAGATATGTGGGGGGAAAGATAAGTTCGCCCTAGACTGGATGTGGTCAAGTTATGAGGTTTCTGCTGAAAGGTCTTATTCAATTGCATTTTTAAGCTAGCCCATCATAAACAATTTTGGTGAATCTAATGAAACTTGGGCAATTTTTACTATCTGTCACTTACAAATCTATAAATCTATGCCAGGTGCCTATATATATATATATATATATATATATATATATATATATATATATATATGTGTGTGTGTGTGTGTGTGTGTGTGTAATGATAAAGATATAATTTTAAGATATGATATATTTATAGATAAGTGATATCAGAGATGGAGCATATGTAAATATAAAAGTTGACACTGAGGTCAACACCAAGTGGTGGTAGTCTGTTTCCTTTTCATTTGCATTTTCTCCAAAAACTTGTTGTTGCTCACATGTTTGAGCCATATTATCGTCACCACATTTCTGCTGCATCAAGTCTCTTCATCTTTGACATTGTCCAGCATTCACTTCCATTCAGTAGGACAGCTATCACATAATAGTCCAGTACTCTTATCTTTGTTTCTAGTGAAATTTTATGTCTCTTAATACTCTGCTTAGCTTTTGGAATGCATTTTTGGCCATTACATCTTCAGATCGAAATAAACTTCCCATCCTCCATTAGAGCACTTCCCAGATATTTAAGTTTGTTGGATTTCAATATCCCTGATTTGTAATTTGCATTTTGCATTCAGCCTTTTGCTGATAACCGTGAATTCTGTCTTCTTGTACTACATACTTAGTCCTTTCTTCTCACTTTCTTTCACTTTTGTAGTTTCCTTTATACTAAAGATGTTAAATTTCTCTAAGTCTGCCCATCTATCAGGAAATCTGTGTGCATAAACTATAATTTTCAATAATTCTTTTTTTAAAGACTGAAGCAATTTCATTCTGAATAACTTACATTACTGCAACTGCAGATATTATCATTTTTTTCTCTCTCTCTTATTTTATCAAAAAAGTGGTTATACTAAGTTTATTTTTATTATAAAATTAATTCCTGTTTCATTTTCTTAGGTGTATTTAAGTATTTTTGAAATGCTGAGTTTTAGATTGATTTCTGCTTTGCTAACCAAAGGGCTTTCTTTTTTTTTTTCATAAATAATACTTGGAAATAAAAATTAACTAATATTAACAAAGAGGAAAGTAGAACTATAGATTTTATTTTTACCATAATCTAAAATCAGGCATAACTTTAGATTACATTAAAAGTAAAATCAATATTTCTACAAAAATATTGATCTCAGTTTCTAAATTTAAAGAGATATCTTTTTGCATTAAATTTTAGTTCCAACCATTTTCTAAAAACTGTAATCAAAAACTGTTTATAGATTTACTACGCTTTTTACTTGGGTTCTGAGCTAAGCATATTGCAAAGTCCTGATGTTTCAATTGTTCTATAGATTTTTTTTGAAAATGCCATGTCATTTCAGGACATAGATTATCATGGCTCTCCTGGGAAAAAGAGTAAAGTGGTTTCCCATTCAGAGTTGTCTTTTTCTCAACTGGCTGCCATCCAATGCTAAAGAGTCTACTCTATGCTGTTATTTAAACCATAGCTGAGAGGAAGAAAGAAATGGATTCATGCTTTTCCCAAGGGCATTAATGCAGAAGTAAAATGCAAGAAAATAGGTAGGTTTTCAACTTGACTTGCCAATTGCACTTTCTTCCGCAATAAGCATTTGCTTACAGAGGGACTTAATTTACAAGGTCTCGAATAGTTTCAAGTGATAGCTTGAATGAGCCATGCTGATGACTGAAAGACAAGGCACAAACTATAATCTTCAAGGGACATCAAAACAATTCAAATTACCAGAGATGACAAATGTGTGCTTGAGAAAATGAAGAGAGAATACCATCTTAACCATAATGATCAAAACAAATAAGAAAATATTAGGCGTTTCTAATAACTAATCTGATTTGTGTCTTGTCTTTTTTATGAAATATTTTCTCAGTTGTCTGCAAGGCACATTTAAACTATTTACTGAAAGTGCTCAAGACCTTTTAGATTAAATTCAAATTAACCTTCCCTCTTTAAGCATAAGGAATGGTTGCTGGGTATTTATGTAAATTGCCTGTGATGTTAACTCTGGCAATATAAAATTTATTTTTCTAAAATAGAAATGTCTTTGTAAGTGATAATGATGACCTTAAAATGTATATATGAGTTTTTGTAAAGAGAGGCTTTATTTTAACACCAAACTTGGATTTTCCTACAGAATCACAAACAAAGAATTGTACCAAATAATGGAAACCACATCACTTGAGGACTACCAACAACAACTAAAATGGATAGCACATAACTCAAATAGAAAATTGTTATGGTAATTTACCCACATATGCAGGGACTCTCCCAGCTATAAATAGGAGCAGGTACTGCCTTTTGGAGAGAGAAGTTTCCAGCAGTCTGCTCTGACAGTTGGACCGAACATTCTTGCTGTAACACTCTCATTTGTAGATGTTTTCATTACTGTTTCTGTTAATATATTTGTTTAACTCAGTCCATCTCTGAATGTGTCTTTATTTCTAGCCCTAATAAAGCCACAACAAAAATAATGATAAAATCAAGATATTATTATTCTACATTACTTCAAATAAAAGGTTAAGAAATAAACCCATATCGCTACTGGAAAGAGCAATAACAGCTACTGGACATGAGAAACCAGTTTTCTGGAAAAATCATTTTAAGAGGAAGATTTTATAAATTTCAACCAGAAACAGTACTGGCTGCTCCATCAATGAATTCCAAATGTTTCCTTGTAGGAAAACAGCTAATATTATGATAACCTGATTCTATGCTCTATTTATGTTGAAAAAGAACTCGATTTTATCCAAATTTAATTTTGGATAAACAACCGACAAGGTTAACATAAAAACTATGATTTCACAACTACAGGAATGTTCAAGTGTTAAAATATTTCCAAAATATTATATGACTTTCAGAAAACATATATTATATATATATATTTTGTGTGTATGTGTGTGTGTTTGTGAGGAGCTCAAATTTATAATGGGTCTCTTATATAATATTGCAATTTTATCATTGCTTCATAAATAAGTATTCTAATTGTAAATGAATTGACATCTTCCCCAGTTCATAAAAACATGTTTTTGATACTGTTAAATTTGATTGAAAACCTTTACTCAATATAAGACAGGAGTTAATAGTTATGTCATCAGCATAGATACCAAGTTAAGAACTGATGACATCAGGAAAGCTGCTGTTGAAAATCAGGAACAATGTAGGTACGAGGATAGAGCCATGAGGAACAAAAATCTAGAATTAAACTGAATAAGACTGAATCAGCTAAACAGGTTTCAGATATGAAAAATCGTTTATAACAAAAGAAAGCCTGTAATATCATAAAAGTTGAGCTTACCACTAAACCTCACATGCAGACAGCTTGCCAAGAAAAAAGACAATCTTTATGAATCGTATAATTTGTGTTCTGCTCTTTGGACTCTAGCTACTGCTATATATATATATATATATATATATATATTCCACACACATATACTGTATAAAGATTTATGTTATGCCTGGATTGGAAACCTTACTGCCCTAAGAATTTTCCATTATTGTTCTTGTGGCTGTCAGAAATAAAAAATAATTACAGCCTATACAAGAAGTCATTGCTTACTGGCATATTGTCCAAGATGCTTTATGAGTAAAAACTATGAAAAAGACAATGCTCTGTGATAAGCTCTGAACCTCTTATGATGGATATTTATATCTGGCAAGCGCCATAGATTTTATGAATATTACACTTGCTGTTAGAGAAACAGCTTTTGCATTTAGTTTTCTTTCTTAGAAATGCTTTGTAAGACATGGCCACATTTGTGTAGAAGCTAACGAACACCTGAATTTACAAACTTAATGATACAGATACTTATAATGAGTCACTGAAAGAAACTTGTCAATGTTTGTTGTCTTAAACATTCATTCATTTTTGTTGTCTTAAACAGTATATTCATACATAATAAGTCATTAACTTTTTAGTGACCAGGGCATATTTTTTAACGTCAGATGAACATTAAGTTTCTTATTATTTTATTGAAATATACACAGAAATGTCTAAGATATAATATGTACTTACATATGCTGAAATAAAAACCCGTCTTAGTGAAACAATAAACACTAAAAGGTTGGTAAAGTAAAGTTTTTGTTTTGTCTTTAATCATATATATATATATATCATTAATCATATATATATAGATATATATATCTTTAATCATATATATATATATATATATATATATATATTTTATAATATTAAAACATGTTAAAAATCGCTACACAACTACAATTACGTTTTGACACCATAAATGCGTCTCTTCAGATGATGTTAAACTAATTGCCAGTAGTTTAACATCACCTGAAGAAACAAATTTATGGTGTCAAAACATAATTGTAATTGTGTAGCGATTTTTAACATGTTTTAATATTATAAAATAAGTAATATTAGCTCTACTATGTATTGAGCCCTCTTTTAAATTAAACGTTATGTACAGTGGAATCATACTCCATTTGTTCTCATTTTACCTATATATATATATATATATATATATATATATATATATTACATAATGGTCAGACTATAATCACCACCTGAAGATTGCATTGTACAACCAATGAGGGATATGCATATTTATTAATATATACTTAAAAGCTCTCTTATATTATATCAAGCACTGTTTTATTAATATCAACACTATATATGTGATATATAAATCTAAACAATGACTTGATTCTACAAAATTTTATTAAAGTCTTGAATAGTTACAATAGAAGCATCTTAATAGTAAAAAAGGGTATCTAATGAACCTTTCACCCAACCCTTCTTCAGAGATCAATTGTTGACAAAAATAATTTCTTTTTATTAATCCTGTCAAGATCAATAGAAATATTTAGGGGACAATTTGGGTAGAACACACTGGCACATGATTAAAAGATAAAAATCATCTTTTAACAATTTAGAAACCAATGTAATTTGAATATATATTATATGTGTGTGTGTGTGTGTTAGTATCTCACCATTTTCCACTTCACTGCTAGTCTTCTCCTTGTCAGTCATCAACTAAATTGAAAACTGATCACTGTACAAGTGTTAATTATAGATGTAGGAAACTGTCATGATGTCACTGTCAACTAATGCGATAACATTAGTGAAAATCATCAACACAAGTGTGACTTGACTACCAAGTGATTTAAGCCCTTATATATAATACTCCTTTCACAATACATGACCATAATTTTTTTTAAATTAAAAGAAAATGGTTAATTCAAACCTTCAATTATTTCAAAATAAATAAATAAATGGTTTATGAAATTAAAATAATTAATAAAAAAATAAACAAAAGAAAATAAAAATTTAAAAAGCAACTTTTTGCAACTAAACCATTAAAATAGTATCCATTATAGTTTACCTTGACTTTCAGAGTTAGCCTTAAGAATATTTTTGAGCATTCTTAAATTTAATGATATTTTTACTTCCATTTATAAATACATGTTGCAAAATAAAACCCTTATATTTGCCTTGATAAAGTTGATCAGAGGATGAAAGTTTGTGGTTTTGCAATCACTTTATTATACAAGAACCTAAACCTATAGTGGCTTACAGCCATATCACATTTTAAATACCAGTTCTAGCATAATCACCTAAGTTAAGCAATATCAAGAGTTGGAAGTACCTAGATGGTTGACTGCTTGGGAATATCAGGTATTGTAAGCTTGGATGTGTGGGTGGTGTAATGGATGATGGCATGGAATAGGAAATCAAAGAGCCAAGTTCCAATTCTTGTCAGATTTGTTATATTCACTTGTGCACAAATACCTTTGGGAAAGGTATGAATCCACCTCTTCTCTCCCCATCTATGTGTTAATTAGTAGGACTTGTATCAGTAAATCATTATCTACCCTAAATTCTTACAATGTAAAATATTTTCTGGCTTTAAATAACCTGCAAAATGTTCATAAGCTGTAAAAAACAAATCAAGCAATAATCTAAACCTATAATAATAATTGCATGCTGTTCTGGTTTGTGACTTGGAAATTATGCTAAGCCTAGATAAAAAAAATATCAAAAAACAGAAATAATTAGGTATAGAGATCAAGTCTTTAAGAAAATATATCTGGAGACATGAATTAGTAATATTTACTAACTTTATTTTATATTCATTTGATTGAAACAATATTCTATATCCATGATTAAACAATTATTTTATATTTCATATGGGCTCCTTGACATTCTATAACCTTCATCAGTCTTTCAATAATTGATTTTATTAACTTCTCTACTCTTTCACCATTACCTGCTTCACTTCTCATTGCATCGCAGTGATCTTTGCTTGAAATTGTTTTGCTTTCTCATTTTTCTTAACTTTTCAGTGCCCATTGTTCCACAAGTAGATCATATTTTAAGGCATTTATTTTGAAAGCCAGGTGAGCATAAATTTTGATTATTTTGTTGATAATATACATGGAAAAGACTAAAATACAATTAATGCTTGTCTGGTATGGAAAAATATCTCAAACTATGTTCTACTAGTTGAACAATGTGCACTAAAAGACTAATGCTTATCTATCGGTAGAATGATAATGTTTCATTTAATGTTCAGCTTCCATGATGCTTGACGGTAACAAAATTTAGAAAGATATGTAAGATATTTGGAGGCTATTTTGTATAAAACAAGCAAAGTTCAAATTTACAGGTAAAAAAATGTTGGCAAGTAATAGGTCAATGATTTTTATTGGCCTTTATCTAGTCACTTAATGAAAGATTCTTACATTGGATTTATGGAGGTTGAAAATTTGTATCATTAGGCACAAAAGCCATAATGAAGTGAAATGAAATGACAGCCATCAAAGAATGCATATTTGTCATATTAATGAATTCTAGGCTTTTGCTACCCATCCTCAATTCTATTAGATTCGTTTACCAGTTATAGGGTCATAGCCTCACCAAGTGTTTGTAATAAGGAACAGAACTAAAGAAATACCTTGACAAAGCTTTAATAAACAGTGACCCACAATGGAGCTAAGGGTAAATAAGAATACAAAGAATACTAGTAAAAGAGGTTTTATATATATATATATATATATATATATATATATATATATTAATTAGTACATATACTAGTACCTACATGTTGGTGTATGACTATAGTTTTGCTGAAATACAGCTCATCGGAAACAAAGTCTATGTTGCTAAAAGTAAACAATATAAGCCATTTGTTTACTTTTAGCAACATAGACATTGTGCCCATTAAGCTGTAATTTAGTGAAACTTTAGTCAAACACCAACACATAGATACTAGTATATGTACTAATTAGCATATATCTTTGCTCTGTCTAACCACATCAACCACTATTATGATATACACTTGCTTATATCTTGTCATTTGATTTATCTATCCCTATAACTATATATATATATATATATATATATATATATATAAAGTAAAGTAGATAAGTTGGTCAATAAAACAAAGTCAAATGAAAGGGTGCCAATGAAATCTGTACGAAAAACATTTATTAATATTACCAGATAACAAAAATGAAGTAAGGAGATTGAGGTTCCAAGTTCAGAAATTTTGAACACAAAATGTCCTTCATCAGCAGATGTGAGAAATAAACAGAGGGGTGCTGGAAACTATCCAACATTAGCTTTTTTATGTGAGCCGAATACGCTTGTAGGTGGAATTATTAGAAAAAATTTGTTTGATTTCTCAATGTGCGAAACTTAATGTGAAAATAACCTCAGATTTAAAACTTGTGATTGGTGGTGGGTGGTAGGGGAGTGAGATGTTGAACATAGAGGAAAAAAAGGGTTGTAGGACCAGAGATGGCCCCGATATTAGTGTTGAAAGAATTTATTTTTTGTGAGTTAGGATCCTATAACTATATATATATATATATATATATATATATATATATATATGTATAGTACATCAAAAGGTGAATAATTCCAAAAGAGCCCAAATTGAGAAAAGTTAATGCATATGACATTCTCCCACTCTATTTTATTTACTTATTGTATTTAAATGTTCTAGATAGCGTAACAGTTTTCTTTGATTCCTTGAAGATCATTTTAGTGTCACTGAATCTTTGAGAATCAGAGTAAAATGTTGATCCTCAGAATTGGAGGGAACTGGCAAATATATTTCAGGGTTACTCAATGGTTTAGAATGAATATCTGAACTGGGTTCCTCCACTTCTGTAGTATCTTTTTTCCCTAATTGTATTTGTTCCCAACTGGAACCAGATCATGCACTGATACATTAGACTCGCATACATCATTAAATCTTACATGGACATATTGGGGATTGGCTTCACAGAAGCATTATATGTTAATGATAATAGACAAGTACACCTGGTTTGCCTTTGCTTACCCCAATATAACAACTGGTGTGGTAATTATATGCTTAACTCAGATTTTCACCATGTTCAGGACTCCTTCCTACATCCACTGTCTAGAATTTCCTCATTTCTATCTCAGGAACTGCATGAGTACTTCACTGATTTGAGTATAGTCAGGAGTATGAGTAGAACACTCCCTTACAACCACCAAGGAAATGGTCAGTGTGAATGATACAATGGAATTATCTGGAAGTATGTCATAGAAGTAAAAGAGGATATGTATGCATATATATATATATATATATATATATATATATATATATTCATATATATAGTACAGCAAAAGGTAGATAATTCTGGAAGAGTCCAAATCAGGAGAAGTTAATGCTTATATGTTGCTACAGTAGTTTATTCAGCAAGTCAGTTTTTACAGGGTAGAGTTGCCAGTCTTATGCCTAGTTGTGTTTGAATTCAGTTGTTCTTTTTTTTAGCCTGGTTGCTAACCAAGACTAGAGATCCTGGTCTACTTTGCTATTTAAACTGTAGCCAGAAGAGATGGATTCATACCCTGTATTTGAGTGAAAGTGAATGCAACAAATTCGGCTGGAGTTTGAATTGTGATTCCACTTTCTGTGCTGATGACTTCTACACTATGTGATTTATTTTTGGCACTTGTAAAAAGCCTGAAGAGTACTAAAGATAGTTTCAATGACTTTTCTGCTTTTATTTTAGAGCTGCATTGTATGGGAAAGGCATAAAATCATCTCTTCTCCACCAGTAGCTATGGGTAAATAACAGAACAGAATTGCTCCTATAGCCTTGGGTGGCAGCTTGTCAAGAAGAACAACAACTCTAAATTCAAAACCTGAACAATTAGTGTATGGACTGAGAGTGACCCACACCATATTTCATGGACTTCAGCTGTTAGTCAAGAGCTTGGAGAGGAGATGGGTGCCACTAAGCTATCTGTAAGGCAACTGAAACAATCATGAGGAAGAAAAATCAAAGTCTGTTTCTTCTGCCCTCCGGTCTTCACCTCCACCGATGATTGTAGCTGTTGAGCGATTGATGATGAGGACGTATGAAAGTCTATAGTTTAAGATAACATATTTGACTTATTCTGGGGTTTTATCTCAGTACAAAATTTAACATTCCTATGTCCATATTGTACAATATTCTTTCAATCACTCACACAAACAAGCATGGAGGCACAGTGAAGTAATGGTTAGTGACTCAGAATAAGGAATTTGAGAGCCAGGTTCAAATTGCAGTAGAATTCATTACATTCACTTACATGCTAATACCCTTGGAAAAGGTATAACTCCATCACTTCTTCCATCAGTTATGGGTAAACTAGCAGGACAGACAGGATCCTATAGCCTTGGGTGGCAACCAGTCTAGGAGAAGGAATCTGAATTCAAACTGAATCGCACTATCCTAAAAGTGTGTATGCATGCAGCCGGTGACCACTTGTGAATCCAAATTCTCACTGAAACTATGTATTTGAACATCTGAAAAAATATGACCTCTGCTACACGGGTAAGCTTCATCCAGATGCAGTGAGTTCATTTGATGGAGCAGGCTTAACTGACCGGGTGAATGATGTAACAGATAGGTCTGTTGGTTTGTTTGTTTAGCATCATATCAACACCTCTATGGGTTATTTAATGCTGAAATGTACATATTTTGTATATAATTTTATACTTTCTGGGTAAAGGTAGTTTTTTTTATATATATAGTCTGTTGATCATAAAATGTATTTTCGGCAATTTTACTAAAAAATATATTTTTTTGGCATTGTATTGATTGTCATTTTGCTATAAAAATGTATTTTTGTTCATTTTATTATAAAAATGTACTGTTGATTTCTGTCGTGGGGGCACTTTTTGCCCATAGCAGTAACCCTAACAGGTGCTACCACCCCTGGTACAGATTAGGTAGAACCAAGCATGAAATAGTACCTATGCTGTGAGGATTTTCTTTTTCAGAATCATCATTTAATAACTGCTGTAATCTCTTCCCATTTTGGAAGATTAAAAAAAAAACTATAAAAAATTTCAGCATGCACACCACAGTAAAACTTACAATTCGAATTCCTTTCTTTGCTCATCTATTGAGTTTGGCCATTGAAATTAACCAACATAATGTTCTAAGAGGTTTCTACTCGATTTTTAATCTAAATGGATGTTAGGTTATTTCTTGTTACCTCGGGAGAGAGCAGCTTTAGATTTTAGCAATGTTTATAAATTCTAAAGAAAGCAAATATCAGGTATAAATTATGAAGCATATAAGCCAATGAGATTCAAACTTGCATACATCCCTCTTCAATCTGCATCCAATTCAATCTTCTTGCCATTGAATAAATACATTTAAATATTCTAATAAACATTACATACAATAAGTAAATAATATTAGACATCTTCTTTTTTTTTTTTAAATAAGCTTGAAAAAGAAATTTGATTCTTTATTTTCCTTGCCTAAGTGCCACATCTGTTCTCTCTGGGAATTCTGTCACACTCTTGCAGTAACACTTCTTATATCTTTATTTTAACACCAATATTCTTATCAGATAAATAAAGTAGTTTTTCCCTGACACCTTCTTATCAATGCAATTTTCTTTCATTACTAACATTGAACTAATTCACATGACAAAACATATTGACTTCATTTCACCGAGGAAAGAAATTCACAGGGGAAATTATTCAAAGTGGAGGTAAAATCAAGAACAATAATAATAATAATTATTATTATCATTATTATTATTATTATTGCAGTAGTAGTTGAATTATAATTTAAATAGTCTGAATTGTTCAATGTTATGTATTTTAATCTCTTACCATCTGGGTTTTATATTATTAAAAACATGCTGCTGTCATGTTTCCTAAGTTGATATAAAACAGATGATGTTTGAAGTTGTGCCTGACTGGTTGGTTGGTTGGAAAGATCACAGAAGAGTTGCAAAAGAATGCCAAGAACATCCTAAAAATGTTGTTTATGAAGAAAATCCGAATTGCAATTCTATATCCTCATTGTTCTTCTGACTACTACAACTGATAATGTTCAAAATTGTGTTTAAAATAAAACGCTCCAAAAAGAATGCAATAAAGAAAGTAAAGTTGAAGAAAAAATAAAATAGAATTGATTTTGAATCATTGCTTGATTAACACAAAATCATCTGACAGCAAAAATTGGGCTCAAAAGATTTTTGCTTAAAAGAATGTTCAAGAAATTGATTAAGCTGAGCACTGGCCAGAAATTTGGATGAAAAAAAAATGTGGGGGTGGGGAGAGACACAAAGAGTTTCATAGAATGTGGGAAACTAAAAAAAAAAGAAGCAGTGAATAGCTGAATAGAATAGCTTTATAATGACAGTGTAAATCAAGTCATGAACTCGGTAATTCACTGTTCATGATGATGAGGATGCAATCAGAATGACTAAAGATTTAATCCGCAAAATTCTCAATTGAAAATGAACAAGAAAATCAAAATAAAAGAAGGAAATAAAAGAACCTCCTACAAATCCATTTTGTCTTTAGGCATTTTGTTTGAAGTAAAAACTTTCAACAAGGTTGATTTATTCAAGTCATTGAAATGTCACAGCTTTTTCAGAAAGCAGATATATAAGAGAAACAGTGTTCAAGCTGTTGTCAGATACTAGTTAACTTTGCAAAACAAATGGAGGACCAATTTCTTGCAAAAGGTAACACCTCCTGACCAGGAAACTGCAAGCTTTTATCATCAATTACTCCCTTGTACAGAAGAAAATGATTCATTTGAAAGCTCTTTGGTTTTGTGTGACTTCAAAACATTCCAAATGACCTTCAACTGCCTTTAGTCTCTTTTTTGCAAAGATTTGTCTCTCAACTCAATAACTGTTTTACTATTGATGAAGGAATGAAAGACATGGAATGAAAACTTGTTGGAATCATATTTTTTTTCTTTTTAAACTTTAAGATAATTACAAGAAAAATTACTGAAGAAAACAAAGTTTGTTCTGAATGTCCAATGCAACCAGAAATTTTAACCATGTCAAATGAACAACAGACCCAAGATTATGAAAATGTTAACTCTTGCAATATTTGTTTTGCATGAAATGTTAACTCTTGCAATATTTGTTTTGTATACAATGAGAACTATTTGGAAAATACCAGTTGCTATCAACAAAATTTCTATGTCTTTGAAACTGATTCAACTTTGAACATTTTTTGTGATTTTGTCTTCGAGTTCCATCAACAGTTCAGTTCACAGTGCTTGGTCGGAGAGGCTCATTAATTATATTATTTAAAATATGGCTCTTCTATAGAAGTTAAGACTCATGTCAATAAACAATGAAATGCCAATACTCTCATATAAAGTTAATTTCACAATTCTTGAAAGAGGTTTCTGCTTATAAACTTTATAAAGAAAGATGGACATTTCACCTCAAGCAATGCAATAACTTCACTAAAATGTATGGGGTTACTGTGTGTTACAGACTGAGGAAAAAATACTATTGAAGAGAGAGAACAAGACTTAAAGTCAGAAGATAACAATTGACACTGTACTAAATTTTTCGAAGATCAAAGTTGACTGGGAAGCAATAAGCCAGATGAGAGTTCCACAAGCAAGAAGTGGAATAGAAGAATCTGTTAGTATAGGTCTTACAGTTATATATTATGTACAGGTGCATGTGTGGGTAGTGTAATGGTTAGCAGCTCAGGGAGAAGTCAGAGAAAAGTTCAATTTCCATAAAAAATAAAATCTGCACTAATATCCTTGTGAAAAATATGAATACATCTCTTTGCACCCCAGCTATGGGTTAAATATTATAATATACTGAACTCTCTAGCCATGTTTAGTAACCAGTCTAGGAGAAAGACAACTCTGAAATGAAAACCTGTCTATAGCTTTGGTAAAGTGTATACCATACTGATATTGAAACAATTATAGATTTTATAATTAGCTGTGATATGCAGTTATGGACTGTATGATATCGACTGAGGGTGAATTAAAAAATTAATATTATTTTGTTTGACTAAATGGAAATAGGAGTTGGTACTCTCAATGAGGCACCTTCCTTTGAATGTCCGTTTGAATTTTTGAAGATCATAGTTGACAGAAAAGGAAGAAGCCAAAATAGAGTTCCGGAAGCAATTACAAGAAACTGTTAGAATAGAACTTAGTTACATCTCACAATTTCAGCAGTAAAATGATGAGACCTAGTTGCCAGACTAGTACTGTGTTTATCCTAATGTCTAATTTTAAGCTTTTAAAATGTATTTGACTAAAATATCAAATTAGAAATGCATAGTGATGCATATTTTGACAATAATATAAACATTCTAACAGCATCTTTCTATTGTCAAGTATCTTCATCAGCTTTCACTACCATTCAGGTAAACTATCATCAATTGGATACAAAGTTACTAACCTAAGAAAGACAAGATATTTTGCTTATTAGACATACATATCTAACCTATGCACACTTATTAAAAGATTAATAGGCACCTTGATATCCATTGAGTGGTTACCAATGAACAAACACCTTCACATATTACAAATACAACAAAGGTCAAAATTTTTAAGTCCTTTTCAAAAATGAGAACCTCACCCAGATACTATGTTTTCCAAATAAAAAATCTTTTCAAACTCTACTGGAAAAAAAATGAAATCATCCAAAGGCAATTACCAGTTTAAAAACTGTTAATCCCTCAAAATAACTGCAGCTCTCCAAAATCTATATTAATTCAGGGCTGTAGCAGAGAGAAATGTTTTTTTATCAAAAATAATTTAGAATTTAGCTTTAAGTTATCAAAGGCTGCCAATATGGTTAGCATCAAGAACATTTAAAATTTCCAGTACCTCTAGATTGGTACAAATCATCTTTGAAATAATAGAGAACCATCTGTGTTACAAATGAAAGGACTTTTCATCTTTTTTGTATGTCTACAGGGAAATATATAGATTCATTAATGAAGGAAAAAAATTATTTATTTTACTTCTTTTTTTATTTGGCTCTGAAAAAAACCCCAACTATAACAAGAACATTTTAAGATATTGTCCCCTCTATATTCCAATACTGCATGTTTTGGTGTTTTTGGGGAAGATCATGTTTTGGAAAATTTCCCAAATAGGAGGCGTCATTGTGATTTTCTTTCAAAAAACGAGTTTGCAGCTTCCATTACGTGTATTGAATCAGTCATGCCTTGAACCGCCAAATCACTTTCCCCCATAGTTGATTGTAAATAATAAAAAAATACAATTGGTAAAAATTTGGGGGGTAGCCAAGTCCATCCCCATCAACTGCTATGGCCCTGTAATTGATTGATAATAAATTAAATGACCACAATCAGGATCACAGTCATTGTAAATTCCAGGTTCCTCTGCATAATATATGCTTTGCCAGGGTTACATATGATTTTGAATTTGGGTGTGTCCTTTTGTTACTTTCTCTAACCAACCAAGACTAAGAGCTCAGTCTGCCCTAAAAAGGTATTGACGCAGTCATAAGTTGACTGTAGTTGAGATTATAGTAATTGTGATCTCTATGATCTTTTCAATGGCTACATAGTATGTGCTGTATCAAGGCTACATACGGTTTTGACTCCAGAGTTGTCCTTCTTCTAGACTGGTTGCCAGCCAAGGCGAGAGAGTGCAATCTACTTTGCTATTTAACCCATAGCAGGGAGAAAAATATATAATCTTACAAAAATAAACAAGAAAAAACCTTTTGTGGCATGAAATAACCCATAGGGGTTCATATGCAATAAAATAGAAACACTGAAACCATTCAGGTAATGCTCTCTGATAAAAGAAATAATTCTGATTCTTGAGAAATTTTTTTAATATTTTCAACTGACCAGACAAAGAGTGTAAAATAAGTGATAGTCTGAAGGTGGCAGACTTACGGAATAAGCTGCTTGCAGAAGAATGATTATTTACTGCATTGTATTTGTGTTGGATGCTTGCAATACCATTTTTTTAGCACTCATTAACATTTTTATTAAAAATAGCTTTGTGGATCAAACAAGAAGAGAAGAAATATTGTTCAAGCCTGGACTAATGTTCCTTTCCAGAAATGCATGTGAAACCATTTCCAGTGCTTTGAATTTTTTTTCATCGGTTTGTAGATAGTGTTATTACAATTTAGTAAATGAAACTAGTCAACTAGTAATATTTAAAGGTTGATTGTCTTCTTATACCAAAATCATAATGAAAAATTGTACTTATAATAGCCATATTCTGTCATTAACACTTAATTCTGGTACAGTGAATGTTTTTTATTCTAAATGCACAATATTTAGAAAAGTTTAATTTAAAATTAGCAGCATTTGTTACTTAATAATTTTTTTTCTACCAACAAAAATATTTGGCGTTATATACCGTACCTATGAACAATAATGGGTGTCCTCATAAATGTGTTGGACACTATTGTAAGTGGGGGTAATATACTGTCTAAGTAGTCCACCACTAGCAGTGGTTTACCTACTTCACACTGCTGGCAACTATTATATTTTCTTGATGTTATAAAAATTACCACTTCATTTCCAACCTCCATTTTGGTTATTCCTCATTCAGTAACCTTTCCTAGGTTACAACAGCTTGTTAGAACAAAAAATGAATAAAGCTAAGTAGGCAAGTGGTCACATAAAAATAATCTCTGTTCTTTTAGGACATGGGCAATCATGGCTCTCCACAACTTCTTGTTATGTATTACTCTCTTTCTCACCTAAAAACCATTCTTTGTCTTTGGGTAAATGCATGGCAGAACAAGTACACATCTTGATGATTTGCTTATTTTCAATGTGCTCTTTAAGTGTTAAATTCTTCAAGCCTTCTTTCTTCATTGATAAACTACATCCAGCAGTAAGGCCTCTGAGTGGGAGATTGGAGGTTTTGAGGAGCATGGAACCTCCTCTTAATTGCTGTGGTTCCCAGGTCCATCCTGACCCAGGGTGGTAGCAGCTGTTAGGAACCCAGCTATGAGAAAATAGTTACCCCCCACCACCAACAAAAGAAAAAACAAAATCCTATGAAAGTATAAAAATACACCCATGGCTCTTTTGATGACAAATAAGCATTGTTTTACAGTTATTCCTTTCTTCTTTCTTTCATCCAGTATCTTATTGTATTTTCCTTCTGAAACTGTCATCAATATGGTGTCATTTGCATAGCATAAGTTAAAATTGCCTGCTGATAATGAATTCTGGACTGGTATTCCTTCTAGAATAATTTTGCTGAACAGGTTAAATAAATCTTAGTCTGTACTTCAAAGTATCCAGTTAGAACTAAAATGACAGTGATCATCAGAAATTGCCATCAGCATCTTTGCTATTTACTGGAAAAAAAAAAGGATTACAATTTCCTATTTTTCCCCAAATAGGCCAATACATCCAGGTAAAAATGCTTTAACAATGCACCAGTAAAAGTGTTAAAAATGTTAAATTTTAAACAGATTAGGATTTTGTTTTTATTAATTCTTGAAATTCAAAATTTATAATTTCTATTAGAAATTTTTATCTTTAATAAAAACTGCTATCCAAACTATGTTTGTTAAAGACTCTTAGACTCAGGTGTCTCTCTATAGCTATTACCCATTTGTACTGCTATCGGTGCAACACATTCTTTTCACCTTAGCAGTGAATACAGTAATTAAATGAATCTTGACAGTACCTACTGCTTAGGCTTGTAAGTTATGGAAGTATGGCTTTCTCAAATAATCACTCCCCCACTTTATCCCCCAACCATCACAGCCTGTCAGTTGATGCTCAAAAATATACTGAGTGCATCCCCATGCAGAGGGGTAACCCCCAATAAAAGTCATCTGTTTGCTGTACCTATGTCTACATTTTTTTCTGTGCAAACCAAACCTATGTCCACCTTTTCAACTCTCATGAAAACCAAACTTAAAACTTTCTTTTCAAATCTTGTGCAAACCAAACCTATAACTACCTATCTACTGTTTATCAAAACAATAGAATTTGGCCTTAAATAACCGGAAAAAGTTGCTATGCCATAACACAAATCAAACATCAAATCAGACCAAAACTCCAGTGGAGAGAAAATTTAATAAATTTAGTGATGGTACAGGAAGAAGTGAATTCATGCCTGCAGGAATGTGATCGAGGGAATTGAACAGACAGTATCTGATTGCATTAAAACTTATCAAATTGTTTTTCATGCTAATGAGCATCATATAATAGTTCTGCTTGTCCCTCCATCTGTTAGTTCTTTAGTTAGTTTGCATGACCATTATGCCCTGCCACTACCTCATAAATAATGAACCATTCCATTTTGACCACATGAAAACATGGAAATGACATCTTGGCTTCAATGAGAAAATGAATGAAAGAAAGAAGGGACAAGAGGAGTGTTTAACATCGCCTACCAATGCCTCATAAATAATGGACTATTCCATTTTGGTTGCGTGGAAAGACATATCAAAGACACTACTTGGTTTCAGAAAGAAAGAAGGGAAGATAGATGTGTTTCAGGGAATTGGAAGAGTTGTCAATATCAAATTGTTTGATGATTGCAATATTTTGTTATAGTTGTTAAGCTCAGAATTCTTAATGGTGCAAGAGTGAAATTTCTACAGACATTTTATTGTCATAGAACTTGCCATGAGATTGTTCAATCATTAACTAAAAATTAAGATTCATCAGAATATTAAAATAGGAAAACTGTGGAATTTTCACAGGTCTTATTAAGTTACATTACTTCTGAATACATTAGCATACTTGTAAAAGCTGTAACACATTCATGATATATCTGAATCCAAACTGAAGTTTCTTCAATAATGATTCTTTTTGTTTTTGATCAGTTTATTAGCTTTGGTCAGAGCATGGAAATAAGAAAAATTTCAAATATCCCTTTTGTGCTATGACAGCTTTTTTTCTAAGAAAAAAGAATGGTATGCTTGATTATGTTTAGCTTTTTTATGTGTATGTTGGCCTTCTCTATCTCAAGCTGATGCCACTGGAAAATTCCATAAGAAAGATACCATCCAGCCAATTCATTTTGCCATCAAAATTTATTCCTTTGGCACTCTCGCTCCTCTCTTTTTTTCTCCTATTTCCCTCCCATCTCTCTTTCTTTCCTTTTCTTCTCTATTTTCTCATTCTCTCATGTCCAATGTTAGTTTTTTTTCTCCCCCTAATTGTATGTCCCCTCAAAAAGGCCAGAGCCGATCACTGAAAGTGGCAGATGACCTGTCAGCAGCAGTAGCGTGACCATGACAAGCAGCTACACTAGAAATTTTAATCACATCTCCGAGGAGCACCTGACTATTGTGACGTGAATTCAGGCCCATGCTCCTGATGCCCAATGTACACTCTGATTGACTGCCTGACAACATGGGAGATTTTATAGTGAACCAGATGAAAGAAATGAAGAGACAGACATAAAGCCTGCCAGACCAGGAGGGGTGGCTAAATAAAAAAATGGAGGGTGGGGAACGGAATAAAAGAAAAAAAAGATATAACAAAAAAAATAAAGACAAGAGGAATACATATGGATGAAAGCATAAGTCCTGAGATGGCAGTCCTGACGATGTGGGATCTTTGCACAATTTATATCTCCAGAAATCAAAATGGAGTCAGTGTTTGTGTGGGCGGTAAGGAGAAGCGGATGGACTGCAAACATATGCACACATTCTGTGAGAAAAGAGAAAGCTTAGTTGAGTCGTTGGTCATTTTTAAAAGATCTAGTCTCAGGAGGTAGCTTTATAATTACTTCTAAGATAGAAGTATACAGTCACATCTACAGACATAAATGGTTTTCAGTGCCTAGTGATCTAATCAACAACTCAAAAGAAATCCAAGCATTTACTCTAAGCTTTTTTTTTTGTCAGTAAGAAGAGGTTCAATAGTTGGCCATAACCAACAATTCAAGGGCAAAGGCTATGGAGAAGCTCTCTTCCTTCAGCTAATGGAGCTGTCATTCAAATAGCAGATATAACCCCCAAGTCAGACAGCTAACCCACAGGAAAGAATCAAACCATCCCAGGGGAGAAGCTGGTTAGGATAAATTTGCAATTAAGAAAGGAAAATATCCAATGTCTCCAAGTTGATTTTCCTGGGTAAGTTATCCCAGGAAAAAGATACATATTTTTTTTTAATTTCAAAGAAATCCATTTCAGGATGAAGTTGCTGTGTGCACTAAATCAAAATGTATAACATCAGTAAAAAAAATAGGAAACAAAATGTCAAGCTAAAGACTAATATCCTCATCTTTGTTGTTATTATCACATTTCAGTTAGAGTGCTCTCCAACCTTCTTCAGGTATCAATATGGGTATCCTTAAAGGAATTTCAAACTGAACCAATTATATAATCTATGGGAGTAGATAGTTCTCATGCCACTGTCCAAATTTAGGGATATCATATATTTATTTAGTACATATAGGAATGGCAAACAGCCACAATTATCATATGTTTATTGTGGTAGACAATGCAAATAGCTGACAAATTTTTGTCTGTATCCCTCTATCACCCATGCAAATGATTTTGCTATATTTAAGCTGAGCACAAAACAGTTTCTTAGTTCACTTGTGGGTTTTCTGGAGTGGTAAGCATGCTTACAGTGCAGTTTGTATTAGTTCAAAGTTTGTATTCCAAATTTGTAACAGTTGGAAAATTTCTTCTAATCATTTAGTTTAGCATCCATCAGTATGCTGGTAACCATTTATTTAGTACTAAAAGCAAGGAAAAATAGCCACTATTAGCCTGTGTTTACTGTGGTGAGCAACAGAATTGACCAACAAGAATCAGGCAGTATCCCTCTGCTGCCCATGCAAACATACTCACAGTATGATTTGCATTTGTTTGAAGTTTGTGTTTTGAACAGTTGAGCACTTTATTGCAACTTTTTAGTGTCCATTAGAGTGTTGGCATGTTCCTTTTTGACACAATACTGCCTAGAATAAGGCAAGATATCACTAGATATGGACAGCAGAACGCAAACTATCCAATTCCATAGATAAAATAAAAGGTTCCCTGAATGTTGCCAGGATCAACAGATATCCGAAGAAGGCCAGAGAACACAATGGCTGAAACATTTTGATAATAAAAACAAAGATGAAGACATCAATCCATATGTGATTAATTTTAACTCCTCATCTAATAAATTCAAACAGAAATCAAGTTGTGTAATTTAATTAAGAAAAAAATATATAACTTTTTCAGTATGTATTTTTTATTTTGTTAATGTATACCATATAGAAATATATAGATATATAAAGCTGAAGGGTGGATCCTTCCCTAATTTGAACATGAAACCTAAAGGTAAGTAGACAAGTGATATATCCATTGTGTTCAGCTGTTTAAACAACATGAGGTAAAGTTATTACAATGGTAGGTATGAGTTAGAAGACTGTCGAGTGAACCTTTCATCAAAGATAGAATACACAGAAAACATTTTAATGTGCAGTTTTATAGATTTCCCCTTTATATATAAGAAAGTAAGTTCGTTTTTTTTTGTCCTGTATAGGGAAAAGAAGTTGAAAATTCAACTGGAGTCTTTAAGAATATTTAATTGGAGTAATTTTTACCAGTTTTACAGTTCTATGATTTTAAAAAATTAAATTGAGATGGAGAGACATGTGGCTAGGCTATGATATGTCTCAAAGTGTAGCCACACGTCTTTCTATCTCAATTTGACTTTTGAAAATCATAAAAATGTGAAACCACTAAAGTTACTCTAAATAAATATTATTAAAGATTCCAATTGCATTTTAAATGTATAATCTTATAAAATAAACCGGCAGATTAGTTTTCCATTAAACATTAAATAATTTTGTACCACACAAGCCATATCAGAATTGGTATATCATACAATATTTTTCTGGATGTTTCATATCAGGTACTTTGGTATATTAGTAAGCACATATCCATGCAGTAATCTTTTAAAAAAAGGAGTGACTTGATTTCTAATTCTCAATCACTGAAGATATAAAAAAGGAAAACATCTTTATATTTAATTATGTTGATGAAACATTTGTTTTTTTTTTAACCATACTTGGTCAAACAGGAAATATAAAATAGAAGAAGGCATGAAACTTATTAATCATTAAATCCAGAAGGTGGTACCAAACGTTTGGCCTTTGATGCATACTTTCATTAATTTATGTAAATTTTTAATTAAAAATTTATATATACATTTGTACTTTATTTAAAAGAAATATTTTTGGAAATAAAAAGCCTACTGTCTTACACAAAACAGTTAACTCTCAATAACTCTGTAAAAATCAGGGACTGATTTTATACTGCATAAATATTGTGTACAAAACCCTGCTTCAAAAATGATAAAATATCAATAAGGTTTGATTTGGAGAAGTATCATGCCTTTAGTAGGGTACAGAAGAGCCCGAAATGCAATTTGCAGGTCGGAAACGCTAGAATCAAGCAGACGTGGAAGTTTAACTTTCTGGAAAGCATCTTGACAGAGGACGATAAGTGTGACACTGACATCCATAGACATATTGGCTGGGCAGAGTATTGCAAGACAGAAGGATTTCTTTGGTAACAAAGAAAAGAATACTGAGCTGTTACGTGACATCTGTCCTTCTTTACGGCAGCGAATGTTGGATGATCTCTCAAAGATGAAGAACAGACTCGAAGCAACAGTGATGTGGTTCTACAGAAGGATGCTAAGGATATCACAGACTGAGCTGTGAGCAACAATGAGGTCTTAGAGAGGCTTATAGTTAATATCAGGAAGAGGCAGCTGAAGTTTCTGGGACACATAATAAGGAAGGAGGGCCTGGAGAATCTGATACTCACAGGTCGAAAGAGAGACAAAAGAAAGCAGCATGTGACATAACCGGCAAGCTTGAGCAGGTGGATGACAGAATGTGGTCTGGGAGTGGAAGCAGAGGAAGGAACTTGTTGAAAGCTGCAAGGGATAGAGAGAGGTGGAGAGCCATGATTTCCTACGTCCTGTAAGGACATGGCACATGAAAAGAAAAAGAATGAATGCTAAACTACAAAAATTTTTCCAAAATGATTTTTTCCTATTATTCATGAGTGGACCAGTCTATTTAAGTAGTGCCAAATAGAGGATCTTGACAATTTTCTCATCAGTTTTATTTAACATATAAACGAAGATTATTCCAAGAGAATTATAAGACTTATCATCATTTATCATCAGTGAATGTAACAATGCTTTGCAGATGACACTGTGAAGATAGGAAAACTGAAAGAACTATTAGACAAAGTAGTCAAGGAAATCAAGAAGAAAAGATTGACTGTTAATTATAAAATGATAAAATCCATGGTGGTAAGAAAAGAACTGTTTAAAATTAAACCCGAGTAACATTTAAGGCCAATGAATACTTTAAAATAAATTGCGTTTATAATGTAAAGAAAAATAAATTCCAAATTTAATAGTTCTGAGCTTTCAGATGTTGCACAGTTTACTGGTGTAGCTAAGTCTGGAAACCCTGGGCCATAGTTGAAGTTTGGAGTGATTTATGCAGAAATTTTAGAGAATAGCCACAAATTAGTTTTATAAATTATTCATATTCCCACTCATGCCTTTCCTTTTATTATTCCAATGTTGTGGTTAATGCATTCCTTGGTCATACTCAGATTTGTTATGTCCAGTAATCTTTTCCCAGAATCCCTTACTGAATCCTTTTTTCTTGTTAATGCAGGCTGTCAATTAGAATAATTCTCAGATCCAAGTAATGAAGACTTGTACTCACTGAATATTCCTTTGTTAATTGGATCTCTGAATTGTCCTAATTGGTGTGAAAGTTACCAAATAAAAAAAATTGGATATGATGGTCTTTTTTTTATTATTCTTTTTTTCAAAGTTAACTTTATGCAGCATATATATCCCTGTAGAAGACCAAAATGCATGTCAGCCAAAATGTTGTAAACAAAGCAAAAATGATTTCTATCTGAATTTCTGAGATGAGGAGTTATCATTATTTATATTCAGACTAATGACTTCATCTTTGTTGCTGTTAATATCACAATATTTCAGTTTGATGTAGAAATTACTGATGGTCCAATATGATGTAGGGTAATAATTTTGGAAATGGATAACATTGAGAACAGTCAAATTCTTTCTGAATTTCTAAGATGAGGAGTTATCATTATTTACATAATTTACACATGGACTATTATCTTCATATTTTTTGTCATTATCACAATATTTTCAGGTATCTGTCAATCTGGTAAACTTTCAGAAAATTTTGAAGTGAATCCTTTATTTAATCTGAAATTCTTTCATCATGTACATTGTGCATTCTGCTGCTGGCAGGAAAAACATTTACTCTATCCTTCGTAAAACGTGGCTTTTATTTTTATTCATTAATCATTATTACATTGTATAGTATTGATTAGGATGTGTGAATAATGTTATATATATTAGCATGGAAGGTGGTTCCAGGGAGCCAAGTTCAAATTCTAGCCTAATCTGTTGCCTTCACTTTCACACAAATGTCCTTCGGAAAGGTATGAATCTGTCTCTTCTTCATCTATGGGTTACATTTCTATCTGAATTTCTGGGATGAAGACTTATCATTATTTACATTCAGACTAAAGTCCTCATCTTTGTTGTTATTATTACAATGTTCCAACATGACGTGGGTTAATAATTTTTGGAATGGATAATACTGAGAACAGTCAAATTCTATTTGAATTTCTGGGATGAGGAATTATCATTATTTATATTATTTACACATGGACTATTGTCCTTGCGTTTATCATGTTTTAAGAATTGATGTAGGCTGAGGGGTAGAACATGTTGTGATAACAACAAAGATGAGGATAATAATCTGTGCGTAAATAATGTAAATGAAGTAAAGACAGAAACCCTAATCAGAATAAAATGGCAATATTTCAATACGGACAGCACAGGATACGTATTTCTTCTTTGTGAGAAGAGCAGCATTTCTGCTTCGGGAACATAAATTGAATTTATCAGATCAATTTCAATCTTTGATCACCTAGTCACAAATATGATTACTTTAAGTCAATAAATTGGCATCAAGTAATTAGTAAATAAAAAAAAAACACTTCAAATGCCTTGGTCTATGGGTTAGTTATAACAAATTAAGTACAGAAGATAAAGAAACGGAACATAGAATAGGCTATGCTAGAGATAGCATCACCTCATACAGCAAATTGCGACAAAACCAAAACAATAATCTGAAAACATGAATCATGTTCTTCATTAACCTCGTTAGACAAAGAATTTCATATGGATGACATGCATGATGCCAAACCTGTTCAGAAATATCTAATCTGTCAGCTGTATACAACTGCTTTCAATGGTGAAAAATGGCTTTGAGCAAGTGAAGTCTGTAGGTCTTGGTAAAGACCACACTTTTTCAAACCTTTTGAACTGGCACTACAGAATCATAAAGAACTGTACTAAATAAAAGAAATCACATTGAGGAATTTCAATGGCAGCAACAGCTAAAATGTATATCATATGTAACTTGAAGAGAAAATACTGACATAATCCAAAGGCCGATATTCCACACTTCAAACAAATGGTTAGTAGGAAAACCCACATCAATACTGGAAAGAATGATAATAGCTACTGGACTTGAGAAACCTATTTTGCTGAAAAATTCTTTTAAGAGAAAAATTTTATAAATTCCAATGAAGAGTAATACTGGTTGATCAGTCAATGACTGCCAAATGTTTCCTTATACAGAAACAGCTAATATCATTAATGGATATGAGGGCAATTAATGTTCTGACCATGGCACTTTGGTTTGAATCTCAACATGGTCAATTTGACCATAAGGTGACTTCTTTGTAATATTGACTTGGACATGATGATCCCAGTGTGTGGCATCATTGGGAAATGGTTGAAAACTATACTATGGTTTAACTTAAGCATTCTAAGTGGAATTGGGTAGGAAAAGCTGTTTGGAAGCTGGCAATTGTTGCTGTGCTTGTATGAAATTCTTACCTCATGAGTAGATGGGTTGACAATTAAGACTGAAGAACTTTTATTTAAAGATGGTTTCTCAATAAAAGAACCCATTCTTAAGCAGCCTTGTGACTCATAAGGATGTATAGGCCAAAGAAAGTTACAATGACTGAACATGATGATGAATTTGGATAATCTTTTGCATACTACTAGAACGGTAACTAGGTTCCAATTTTTACCATTGAAATAGCTAGGTACAACTGTAAGTTCTATTCTATCAGTTTCTTTTCTCGCACTTCTCACCTGCGGAACTCTCTTTTGATTTCTTGCTACCTATGATCTCCAAAAATTTAAATGTAATGTTAATCGCAATCTTCCTGTTCTTTTGTTATTTCTCCTCACTAAAGTCTCCTCATTCTCTTTCACTCCCGGTAACCCTTTGTTTCTTAGTTATATCATCTGCCTTGGGATGAAATGATTAGAAAAAAAACTGCTATTTCTGTGTATGATATAGATATATAAATGCAATATTTGTAATATCCAGCAATATAAATATTTGTTGTATTCAGCCATATAAATATATGCCATACCCAGCATTATAAATATATCTGACATAAATTACATTTTCTTATTAAATTCAATATCAAACTTAAAGCCAATAGTAAATATTTTCCATTGAATGCTTAAGAAAGAAAACAACACCTTCCTGAAAAACAAGTGCTTTTAAAATTCCAAAGGTGTGATTAACAGGTTTGATAAGGGACTGGAAATTGGAAGACAACCTTTTTTTCATTATGGCACCCATTTCTTTAAAGGAGCCTTGAGGAACTGATAAAGATTTTCATACAAAGTTTGGCCACAATGGTGACAAGTGAATCTCACAGCTTTTTTATAGCAGATTAAAGAAAATTATGAAGAATTTTTTTTATAAAGTATGAAAAATTATCTGAAGAATGCAAATGCATGAAGGAAAAACTTAAACAAAGTAACATAAGAACAGAAATATTCTCTTGTGGTAGAGAAAGCTAGAATTGTAATTCTAGGAATAAATTAAATGGTACACTCAGATGAAATAAGTTTAATATTTTTGAAAACATCTGGAAATGTCTTCTTTTATCCAGAGTCACAAAATTGGATACATTTTGCTTATTTAAATCTTTTTCATTTTACTTTAGTATACAAATATATTCTGTTCTAAAACAGCCTTGACAGATCGATACTTTAACATGGATGTCATGCATGACACCAGATTTGTTCAGAAATATCTAAACTATTAGTTGTTTGCAACCACTTTCTCATATCAAGGGTTAAAATGTGAATAAGTGTGTAGGTTTTAATGAGAACCATCCTTCTTTGAACCTCAAGGACTAGCAGAGTTACAGAGAACTGTAAGAAATAGTAAGAACTATATCACTAGAGGACTCTCAACACCAGCAACAACTAAATTCAATGTCACATTTAATTCAATAAAAAAATAGTGAAAAATAAAGAATGTTGGCATTCTACACTAGTTCAAAGAACATGCTAGAAGGGAAACCCCCATCAATACTGGAAATAGTGTTGTGGGATAAAAAAGACTATTATCTCCCTTTGATCAAGTCGCAGCTGCTTAGTGATGTCACTCCATACAGTGATAAAAGTGGCAGTCCTTCAGTCAGTTTACAGGTGTCAAACAGTGCGGTTGCTTTTTTAGGCCAAGGGGTCTAGGCTGAGGCTAAATCTGCCTCCTCCAGCATGTGGAGCCGTTTCAGGTGTTTTTGTCAAAACATTTTTCAAAAAAAATCAGCTTTTTCAAATGTAAAATTGAATGAGATATAGAGTTTGTAAATCTTGATAAAACATGTTGGGGTCTAGGCTGAGGCTAAATCTGCCTCCTCCAGCATGTGGTACAGCTTAGAAACTCATGGAGCCGTTTCAGGTGATTTTGTCAAAACATTTTTCAAAAAAAATCAGCTTATTCAAATGTAAAATTGAATGAGATATAGAGTTTGTAAATCTTGATAAAACATGTTGGGGTCTAGGCTGAGGCTAAATCTGCCTCCTCCAGCATGTGGTACAGCTTAGAAACTCATGGAGCCGTTTCAGGTGATTTTGTCAAAACATTTTTCAAAAAAAATCAGCTTATTCAAATGTAAAATTGAATGAGATATAGAGTTTGTAAATCTTGATAAAACATGTTGGGGTCTAGGCTGAGGCTAAATCTGCCTCCTCCAGCATGTGGTACAGCTTAGAAACTCATGGAGCCGTTTCAGGTGATTTTGTCAAAACATTTTTCAAAACAAATCAGCTTATTCAAATGTAAAATTGAATGAGACATAGAGTTTGTGAATCTTGATAAAATATGTTGGTGATAACGTCAACACTACTAAATACTGTGAGGATTTCAACAGGCATGTTACAAAAAAATTCTAGTATTTGTAAAGAGAAAATAAAACCAAAAGTATCAGGACTATGAAGATTCTCTCTAATGTGAGAAATATTAATTTCAAAACCTCCCAAAATACTTAAGCTCACATTTACAGAGCAGTGGTCTCATTGATATAATCAACATGTGGTACTACTCATTTTAATTAAAAATAATGAAATTAATGTGATTACTTATTCTTTTCCATTTCAATGATAAATTAGCATCTTGAATGCATCTGAGACCTTACTCATCTTTCCATTAGCCACCAGATGCAATCAAGTTTCCAACTTCCATATACATATCTGCATCTTAGGGTTGCCAACTTCGGTTATAAGTAATAGGTTATGTCTATATTTCTGAGGTGAGGTATTATGTACAGTATTTACATTAGTCGTACTATTGTCCTCATCTTTGTCGCCATATTTGTCACAACGTTTTGGCCGTTGTACGCTCCGGCCTTCTTCAGGTGGTTGGAATTTCAAACTGAACCCTTTATTTCGATCACTGGGGTAGACTGTTCTAGTTCCACGTGCCATGTTTGATGGATGTCAGTTATCAGTTATCTCCTGCTAATTTTCCCTCTGAAAGTTCTCCACTGCCTTAACCGGGTATTGAACTCACACTCTTTGGGTCTGTCACTGGATCTAACCAATGCCTTTATCCACTGTGCCATGTGTCCTCAACGTTGTGACAAATATGGCAACAAAGATGAGGACAATAGTCTGACTAATGTAAATACGGTAATAGGTTATATTTGAAAACCCACTACAGGTGTACCTCAGGTTATGTCATTTCAAGTTAAGGTGTTCTCAATTATATATCATTTGTCAAAAAAAGATATATGGAAAAATAAAAATCAAGCCTAAGTTATTTTATTCGACTTTACATCTGTCCCCCACAAATATTGAAGTTGTAATATCACTAAAAAAACATTAAAAGCACATAAAATCATGTTAATAAATAAGAATAAAAGGATATAAAATCATATTAAAACAAATACATTTCCAGTAAATGTTAATATAATCATCATAAATCCTAGAGAATGAAATATGAAAACATCTGTGATTCTGTGTTATTGTCTTATTTAGTGGTCTTTAAGAGCTCAATATTGGCATTTTCTATGGTAGTTCCAATATCTACTGTTTTGCATCATTCTCAGCGCCACTCGTGGTTCCCACGAAATTTAAATCCAGTTTAGTTTAGGCATACACAGGGTATACGTCTGCTTATCGCCTACTCTCTCATTCTTGTTTATTTGTGATTTTATATTTTGCCCCAATGGCTCCTAAGAAAAAATAAATACTGTAATGTGCAATGGGAAGTGCTTATTTGTGGTTTATAGTGTGGTTATTTCGACATAAGTCATAACCTCTGGAATCAATTAACAATGTAGGTTGAGGTATACCTGTTCTACTAAATTTTGAATTTATTTTCTTCCCCTTCTTACTTTATTCTTTCAGTTGTTTCTTTTATGATTCTTTCTATGAATTTATCAACCCTTTTGTTATGGTGAAACACACCTAGTCTATAGATAATAGACTCTCCCACCTAATATAAGTAGGAGTCAGTGACGGTCAACAGGAGTCGAATACAAAAGTAGTCAGCTACCACAACTAGATTACTCTGCATAAGTTCCTAACATTTTTGTACGTTGAACCTATTTAAGACCGAATTTAGTCCAAATACAGTTTCCACTGAGGAAATAACTCTACCTTTCCAGTTTATTTAAAGCCAAAAATACTTTTTAGATTGTAAGAAGTTTTTTGTTAGATAATAATAATTTACTGATACAAGTTCTAATAATTAACCCATATCTGGAGGGAAAAGAGAGGAATTCATACTTTTCCCAAAGGTATTTGTGTGTAAGTGAATAGAACAAACCCAACTAAAACTGGAACTCAAATCTCTGATTAACAATTCTGAGTCATTATCCATTACACCACCTGCCCATCCAAGCTTACAGTATGTGATATTCCAAAGTAGTCACCCATCTAGGTTATAATGACTAGGCTCAACATTGCTTAACTTCACTGATTGAGAGGGAACCAGTCTTTCAACACTTAGCAATCAAGCGACTTAACAAAGATAGTAGTGGCATAATGGAATTTGGCTCCAGAAAGAAATATTTACACATTCCCAGTTGTATGTTGCAGGCTCAAGAGTAAGAAAACCTAAGAATTTTACTGTTAAAAAGGAAAAAAGGAAATTTTCTTAAAAATATTGTTTACCTTGAAGTAGGGTTTCTATCAAAGGATTTTTCCAAACAAATCAGCTTATTCAAATGCGAAATTGAACGGGACATAAAGTTTGTAAATCTTGCCAAAAAAATGTTAGCCATAATGTCAACAATACTAAATACAGTGAGGATTTTAACAGTATTTCAATGTATGAGATAATGATATATATTTTATATATCAAAAACAGTACTGGGGAAATTGTATGACAAAGCGGAAAAAGTTTACTTGTGACGCATTTCATCCTTCATGACTTCATCGGACTAAATTTACACATGCGCATGACAGTGCGGTGCTGGGAATTTTAGAACTTTAACATAAAAAATGTTGACCAAAGGAGAAAATAATTCACTATAACATAAATGTCTAGAGAGTGCCTTAATTGCAAGGTCATCTACAGTAAATTTGCACCCTGGCCTTACAACTTTCCACCATCTCTGGCAGATTTTCTAATATCACAGTGTGGAACACCTACTTACAAAAGTGATGGAAAGAAAAAGAAATAGACTCAAAATAAAATCGGCTGATAAAAAAAATCTAAAGTTCCCAGAACCTCTCTGTCATGCGCATGTATAGTCCTACCAACACCAACCTAATGAATTTAGTCCAATGAAGTCCTGAAGGACGAAATGTGTCGCAAGTAAACTTTTTCCACTTTGTCATACAATTTTCCCTATATATATATATATGTTGAAATAATTTTTGTGGATAAATATACAAATCAAAAATGCATTGTCACAACTGACGTTTGATTGGAATGGATGTCCAATTTTGTCATTTCATAATTCTACAAATAATAACTTTTATTTTCGTGAAGAATACAAAAGCAGTGACCCCTAAATAAATGCTAACCCCTACCTTTCTCTTCATCAGCATCCATTTCCTGGGTCACTTAACGTTGCTCTTTGTCTACACACCAGCCAATAACTGCTTATTCTATTATACCTGCACCACTGAACAGGTCCAGTAATATGTTTGCTCACAATCTTCATCTATTGCTATGACAGGTACAGCTACACTGTTTTGGCAAGTGTGTGTTTTTTTTTTTCTTCACCTCCTCCCTTCACTATCCCTTCTTCTAACATACAACTCCCCCTTTACTTTAGCCTCATACACTTCCAACAGGGGAAAATGTTATTATCCTATTAAAGTCGGAGAGCACAAGGTGAGCTACACAGCTTGACTCCATCGGATGAGTTTTGACTTGGCAGATTCTGATTTGCTAACTTTATACTGATTAATGACTCCTTCCTTCTTTTCGCATATATTTACCATGTAGGTTTTTCCTACCCTTTCCCAACACTTCCCCACCTGCTTTGCATCACTCTACAACTTATTACTTTAAATGCAGCCTTTACTAGATTCCTCCATGTACAGGTTTATTTCCTTATATTATCTCAGCTATTGCTATATATATATATATATATATATATATATATATATGTATGTATGTATGTATGTATTTCCCACCTTCCTCCATCATTTATATTCCAGTCTCCATTTAACAGAGCTTCTTGGCACAATATTCTCTTATGTTTTCTTTTCTCTCTTCCTCTCTTTACAAAATGGCCACATCAACTGTAATATACCAAATTAATTTTTAAAAGCAAAAAATTTTAGTAAAATTATATGAGTAAAAGGAAGATAATTTTGAAGTAAGCAGAATTTAAAATTGATATGTTAGTTTTTATTTTTGCAGAATTTTCTCTCAAAAGTGAATTAAAACCATAAAAAATCCACATTTTAAATATGTGTGTGTGTGTGTGTGTGTGTGTAATTTATTAATAGAAATCTCAAAAGAACATTTTAAGAGCTGTGCAAAAGACAAAGAAGTTTTAATACTTTCAAATTATTCATATTCCTTTGTTACAAAATATATTTTTATATTGGGTGCCTGAAACAATTATTCTTATCTGAAACGAAATAATAGACCTTAACTTTATTTTTTAAATAATAAGCCTAAACAGCTCTTATATTCTCCAAAATATTATTTAGTTTAATATGGTGACTCAGCTGCTATTGAGATTTTAACACTAGGAATGTGAAACATGTCTATCTTTGAATCAGACTTCTTATTTGCTTGCAGGCTTTGAATGTGTTTCTGTTGCATTGTTAAAATCTAGTGCCAGGTAGAAAGAAAACTGAGCTGAAATTATTATCCACTGTTTAAAGTGAGGTTAATTTTATATATGAGAAATATCAAGCAAGCAGAGAAAACTCCTCTTTCCTTTTTTTTATTCTAATCAAAACCATGTCCTTTTTTCAGACAGAAAATGTCTCTGTTTTTATGTAACCTTAAAGAAGACATCTTGTCACTTGTATGTGCATCTGGCATGTGACCAAAATTAAATAGAACACAAACCTCAGTCTGGTATTCAGTTAGAAAAATGGGGCATTTATCTTAGTTCTTAAATTTATTATACAAATTAAAAGGGAAATATCAGCCCCTGCTCAGTATTTATTTTGCAGTTGGGGAGGAATAATAATAATAATAATAATAATAATAATAATAAAGGAAGCCAACAAATTCAAAATGGAATTTCAAGTGGATGAAAATGTGCAAATAAACCATAATACACGTACTGCAGTGGCAAAAAACCTAAAAAAGAAAGCAAAAGCAAATGCAACATACCAAATGCAAAATGATGGCAAGATAAGCCTCTTCATGGTCAATACTCTGCTAATATAGACAAACCCCATACCCATCAGTGGTTATGTCACGCAGGGTTAAATGCTGAAACCAAAGGTTTTATTCTTACTGCACAGGACCAACACTTGCAAACTAGAAATTACCAAGTGCACATACTGAAAAACTATGACTCCAATTGCAGATTCTGTGATAAATATCTAGAAACAATTGACTGTCTTGCATTAGGTTGTGCCGAGTTAGCTCTCACTGAATATAAAACTCTGTATGATAGAGTGGGCTAATATCTGCACTGGAAAATATATGACTTTTATGGGAAGATAACAGGTATGAATATCATCCCAATCCGGTTATAGGACCTGTAACAATTTTATGAGACTTTATAATACTCACACACAGAACAATCAAAGCTAATTGCCTAGATATCGTGATAAAAAACCCCAAGAACAGAATGTGCTTTTTTATTGAAATGGCAGTCCCAGCAGATTGTAATGTATCTTTGAAGGTCTTCAAAAAATTATCAAAATACAAGGATCTTGAAGTGGAAGTCTTAAACCTGTTGCACAGGAGGACATCAATAATTCCTGTTGTATTTGGAGCTGTCAAATTAATGGGGAAATGTTCCAATAGACTCATTGGAGGGACTCCTGGTAGCCCATGCCTTGAAGAAATACAAAATATTTTACTCATAAGTACAGCTCACACATTATGAAGAGCTTTATTTATGCAAAATGTGTGTGATCTTAGGCTTTTTTTTAGTTGTTTCTTTTATAAACAATAATCAATGGAAGATGTGATGAAGCCATTTCTAAGCTTAGGTCACTGAGTGGGACACAAAAGGAACTGGGTATACAACAGAAACACAAAGAAATAATAATAATAATAATGATAATATTATTATTTACCTTAAACAAATGACTTTATGCATGGATTACATATGACAAATTTAGTATAAGTGATAAAGAAATTGAACATAGAATAGGATTTACAAGGGGTAGTTAAGTCTAACACCACAAGATGCTACTAGACCAAAACATTAACCTAAGAACTCAAGTCATGTTCTTAAATAGCTTCATCAGATTGGATAAAGTACATGGCATCCTTTCAGAAATGGCTAAACTCTCAGCTGCATGCTACTTTTTTCTCAGATCAATGATTAAAAATGACTGAATAAATGAATCCGGTATGTCTTGGTATTGACCATCTTTCTTTGAGACTTTGAACCAGCACTACAAAATCACAAACCAAAACATTACCAAATAACAGAAACCACATCACTTGAAAACTTTCAATTGCAGCAACAACTAAAATGGATGACACATGGAACTCAAGTATAAAATAATACTATATTCAAGATGTTGACATTCCACACTTCTTCAAAGAAAAGATTGGAAGCCCCCCCCACACACACACACACACACACATACAAACACAATTCAATAATAGAAAGAGCCATAAATCTTAGTGGATTTGAGAAAACTATTTTCCTGAAAAGAAAGATTTTTTAAATTTTAACTGACAGTAATGTTAACTGTTTCGTCAATGAATGACAAATGTTTCCTTATAAGGAAACAACTAATTTCACCATTAACACGCTCATCTTGATCGTTATTCAATGATTTGATTATAGTACACTCTGACATTCTTCAAGTCTCTGTCACTGATAACCATTTTTGAATTTTTAACTAAACCTTCTATTCAGTTTCTGTGGGTCGATTGTTCTCATTCCACTTTGCATGCTGAAGTTTAAAAGTCCCAATGAAATCAACAGCCACATGTCCAAGACCAAGATGAGCTTTTAAGTCAGAGGGAATCGGCCATGGTTTCATTTGTGCAGGGTCCCTATGACCTCATCAGATTATGGGATTGATGATCATTATTTTTCCACTTATTATAATTTACTCATTAGCACAATCGTACAGTTATCCTCTGTTCCCTAGTCCTGGATATGACAATAAACTACATCTGGCAACAAGGCCTCTGATCAGGAGATTGGAGTTTTTGAGGAGCATGTTATCATCTCTTAATTGTTACTGTTCCCAGATCCACCCTTGCCTATGGTGATAGCACATCATAGGGGTCCCAGCTATTGGCAAATAATTAACCTCCAAACTGGGGTCAAAACACTATGAAAGTATAAAAATACAATATATAATAAAATTACCAACAATACATTTTATAGCAAAATGACCTGCAATACATTTTATTCGTAGTCGAAGGTAAATAATTGCTTCCAAAATATATTTAGTTGAAGCCATAATATTATGTTCAAAATATTTAGATTTCAACATTAAATAACCCATAGAGTTTGATATGCCGCTAAACAAAATCAATCAAACAAACATGAAAGAACTCTTTCATGACATTAATATAATATCCTACAATTTCTTAAAGAAATCAAACTGTATTCCAAAATATAACTTCAACAAAACTATAACATAGAACATGCATATCACTGCTTCTAGTAATTATGTCTACACAAACATGTATATGCACAAAAGCTAAGTATCATCTACCATGTATTCAACTGTAAAAGCAGAATAACATATATCATATTCTTATTACTTTAAATCTCCCAAGAAAATTAAATTTCAGCATTACATGACCCACAAGGAGTTTATATGCCATTAAACAAACAAATCAATCAATCCCATTTTAATTTTTCAAGACTTTGCAGATTGATTGATTTGTTTTTTACAGCTTATCAACCTTTTGTAGTTTATTTGAATCCATTAAATATTTTTAGATTCTGAGAATTTTTTGTAGATAATGATTTGCTGATAGAAGTCCTACTAATTAACCCATAGCTAGGGAGAGAAGATATGGATTCATATTTTTCCCAACGCACATGTCAATATAACAAACTTGACTGGAATTGGAACTCAGCTCTTCAATTTCAAATTCTGAGCCATTCTATGACTTGAACATCTAAGCTTACAGCACCTGATATTCCCAAGCAGTTACTCATCTAGGTACTAACCAAACTCAATGTTATAAGAACTGGTGTTTAAATGTGATATGTCTATAAGCAGGATAAGGTTTTACAGAGATATGGCTTTCTTTCCTGTTATTTTCACAAGACACTGACAACAGTAGTGGGCAGGTGTGATGACCCTAGGCATCCATACCAAGAGAGTACCCAATCAAAGAGTGAAATAAAAATTTAGTTGATACTTAATTTGAATAAAATCTTTATTCCATGTTTCATCTGTTTTTACCTGTTTAAAATGTCTTCTTTTCTCATATTTCAAAGTACTAGATCCTCCTACTTAGGTGCATACAATCAAAAAGTTGGCCCTGGGCATCACCAAACCATCACAGCAGTCAGTGATGTGCAGAGGTTTGGTTTTACCAGTGCAAGGAAGATAGCTAGCCTTTTCCTTGCACTCTTACATACATTAGATAAAATATATGTGAATACATTTAAAATAAAATAACACCTGTTCATATACATAAAATGATAAGATTCGAAACATATTAAGGCGAACTGAATTCTTGTCAATAAAGTCATTCATTCATTCATCACCATGTTTTTTTGTTTTTTGTTAAGGCAGGACTGAGATTAACTGCAAACGTAGCTAGTTCTATGTATGATGATAAACAACATCCATTAGTAAGGCTTCTGATTGAGAGACTGGAGATTTTGGGGAGCATGGAGCCACCTCTTAATTGCTGTGGTTCACCCTGACCTACAGTGGTAGCACATGTGGGCTCCAGCTATGGACAAAGAGTGAACCCACAAAACAAAAGAAAAACACTATGCAAGTATAGAAAATACCAGCAATACATTTTTATATAAAAAACATTATCAACAATACATATTTATATCAAAATTACCAACAATACATTTTAAAGCAAAATGGCCTGAAATACATTTTATCTGTAGATTAAAGCATGCAAATGTGTTCAAAATATATTTAGTTGATGTTATAAAATTGTGTTAAAAATATTTAGATTTTGGCATTAAATAACCCATAGAGGTTGATATACTGTTAAAAAAATCAGCCAACCAACCAACTCAAGCATAGCAATGTGGGTTCTGCCTGACAGAGGATTTATGTCATAATCATTTGAAGCAAGGTTTTACAAGGCTAGATGCTCTTGACATCCAACTCAGACATTCACAGTTATCCAAGTACATCAAGTGCTCAATAGGTATCTAATGCAAAAAATTATTGTACCAATAATTGCTTCGCTTCTTCAAAATTGCTATGTAGGTCATGAAGAGTCAAGTATCATGAAATCTGAGTCTGTTTTCCATAAGTATTGTGAATGGCTAATATTACTGATACAATATGAATACAGTTATATAGTAAGATAATTTATTAAATTCTATGTTTTTCTAGAGTGATCACATTCTACAGGTTTATCAGTTTATTTTTTTCTAACTAAAATCACTAAAATGATATTTCAGTATAAATATGATTGAATTCACTAAGTTTTTCATTACATTTTTACATTTTACATTTCATTACATTTTTTTAGAGTGATCACATTCTACAGGTTTATCAGTTTATTTTTTTCTAACTAAAATCACTAAAATGATATTTCAGTATAAATATGATTTAATTCACTAAGTTTTTCATTACATTTTTCCTTTTAGTGTGAAAAACATTCTTCTTCTTGTATGTATCATATCCCTTAAGGACATGGGTGATCATAGCTCTCCATGATTTCCTGTCCATTGTAGCACTTTCTAGTATTTGTCTTTTTCCTATCTCTCCTAAACCCTGTTCTGCCATCCATTTACACAAACTCATTAGGTAGGTTATGTGTCATCTTAAATCTGTCCTGCAAGTATCAAATTTTACAAGCCCTCTTTCTTCATTATGTGCCTTAGAAATTTCAACTCTTTCTAATAAGTATACATGTTCTTTTTGTTACCATTTTCCTAAAAACTTCATCGTTGCTCACATGTTGAGTCCAAGGTATTCTCAGAATTCTTCTGTAGAACCACATTTCTGTTGCTTAAGTATCTTCATCTGTGAAGAAAATTGTCCAGCATTCACTACTATATAGAAGAACCAATATTATGTAGCAGAATATAATCATTATTTGTGGAGCTAACAAAAACGTTATTTCCTTGCACAATTTGCAAATTTCATTGAAATAGATACCAGGTTAAGGTCATCAATATGAAGGTCATGTTATATATTCTATAGATACTAGCAATTACCTACTTCACATTTAATTCACATCTTCTTCAACAAAAGCTAGAATTTATTAATAATCATAAAAGAAAACTGGGATCTAATTTCACGATAAAGGATAAAGTACAAACTTTCTTTTTATAAGATAATATCAGCAGATTGAGAAAGTGCTGCTTATATTTCTATATCTAATAATCAAAATATGTTCCTGAATCAAGTTACTTAAATTACCTTCATGTATTTTTCTATCACTCCAATTACAAAATCACCAAACTTTAATTAATTTCTACATATAAATAATTTGTTTCAGTTTCTTTTATGATATGCCAAAGAAAGGAGATTTCTTTTTTATTCCACTATTTTGTAATAAACCACAAATACGTTCTAATATTATAAGTGAAACATTGCCATTAACCTAGAGCAAGAGAAGGTAATTGGAAAACGAGAAAAAAAAAAGGCAAATGGCTGACAGAATATATGAAAGATCCATCTTTCATTGCTTGGATTGGGACCAACAAATTTTCTTTACTTTACAATTGGCTGTCAATATATTTTTGATTAATTATCTGGCTTTAAGAGAAAAAAAATTACTGAGAGAGTCCAAATAGATGTCTATTACAAAATTCAAAAGACAAATTTTCAATTAGATTGCTAAAAACATTAAACATTTCTTGATTTAAAACTGAACAAATAATCTTTCTTGACAAACAGAACAGATGAAGGAAAAAAACAGAAATGCTCATTTTATTTAAATTTAATTCAATTGTGAAAAAAAAAGTTCTTGAAAGAGTTTTCCAAGTTTAGTCCATGAGAAGCCTTCACAGTTATCTTCTGTTAAAAGCAGAGGGTCCACAATTTCTCTTAATTCTATTCCCAAAATTAGGAAGTGAAATGTTTGGGGAGTAGGAGACAAGTTACCAGATGTTGATAAAAATACAGAAAGGACAAATTTTAAACATTTGAATCTAAGGAAATTTTGAAATGCCAGAATGCAAAAAAAACAGAGTCAGATTAATGTAATTAACTTATACACTTGTAGATAACATGGCAAGCATTTCAATGATCTGGCTTACTTCAAGGTCTTCTAATAAGGTTGGAAGAAGAGTAAGTGGCTGTATAATAAAGAGTTTTCAGTGTCTGTACTGATTTGTGCTTTCTTGGCCTAACGTTTTCCCCTGACATGAAGTGGAAAGATTATATTGAATCAATTGCTAGGTTTGATACTAGGAAAATTAGATCACTGTTTCATGTGAGATGATGTTTCTCACCTGAATCTATTTTACATATTTATAAGTCTACCATTCATCCATACTTTGAATATTGCTGCCACATGTCCAGTGCTCCTGCTATATATATATATATATATATATATATATATATATATATATATATATATATATATATATATATTTATTTTTAATTGGTATCTATGCAAGGCAGTAAGCCACTAAAAACAAGGGGTTGCAGGGTGTGGAAGAATTAGGAACAGAAGCAATAATGATGAGCAGAAAGAGAAGAGAATAATCAGGAGGACAGTAGTAGTGATTGACATTGCATTTAAATTTTTGCAGATTAAAGTTGGTTAAAAAGCATGGAACTGGAAAGAATTTTCACAAGTATAAGAGAATAAACTGTTAACATAGAATTTATGGCTACAATGTGCCAAGTCAGCTGTAAATTGATGAGATCTCTACACCAGTCTAGTGCTGTGCCAATAGATTCTTGATAATATCCAAAGAATCTGAAATGTCATTGGCCCTGATCTGGCATCTCGGCTTCAGTGGCTTCCCTGTGTCTTTTCTATATTTTCTTGGTATTCCTCTATGACAACTGGACTTTATGAATTTAAGTGCAGTAGTAGATTGGTGGCAAGGTCTCATGCTTTTAAATTTGAAATGGTTAGATGTAACCATAAGTTCTATGCTAACAATTTCTTTTATTACACTTTCTGCTTGTGAAACTTTCTTCCAGCTTCTTGCTTTCCTATCAATTTTGATCTTCAAAAATTTAAAGTCATTATCTTTGTTATTTTTAATCTTGTTCTACTCTCCTTTCACCTCAATAATCTTTTCTCAGTTTCCTTCATTCTCCTTGTCTTAGTGGCTTTACTGCCTTTCTTGGGGTGAATTGATACAGAATGATATAAAAATACAAAAATGATATAATGTTAATTGTTATCTTTTGTCTTCTTAATTCCTGTTTTTTTATTGTTCTCTCTCCTTAGTAAACCTTTGTATCTTAGTGACTTTATTGCCTTGCTTGGGGTTAAATTATTTTAAAAAATAGAAAGAATAGGAATATCTCTAAATTAATCTTTTTAAATTCCTGTTTATTCTTTAAATAGCACTGTCCTTCTCAGAAAGATTTAGCAGCATTGAAAGAAAGTTTCAAGTCACTTGTTCTATCTCTGGTATTTTTAGCCTTCGTCAGTAAAACCACATCTTATCTTCATCTATGAGGAGAGTGTCCAGCATCCCCTGCCATATAGGAGAATAGATAGTACATAGCATTATTTATGTTGTCTTTAAAGAAATTTCCCTATCTCTTAATACTTTTCTTGGTTTCTGGAAGGCATTTTCATTGTTCCTATTTGCCTTTGATTTTTTATATATCACATTTTCTGTTGTATGTTACTACGTTAACCAGACAGTTGAATTTTTATACTTCCTTCATTTTAACATCCTTAATACATAACTCTCATATTGAACTGTTTCTTTTGCTAAAAGCTATGAACTCTTTTTTTAAATATTTTTTAGTCCTTTTTACTTGCTTTCCTTTACTACTTCATTGATGATTTTTTTTTTCAGTTTTCCATGAGTTGGCCATCAACACAGTGTTAGCTACACATCTTATGTTGTTAAAATTATGTATGCCAATAATAAATCCTGGTATTTGTATATAGATATTTATTAAAAAAAACTGGGATGCATGTGTTTTAGAATGAAGATAGAAATGACAGAATTATGGAAATGGGAATAAAAAGGAATTACAACCACAGAAAATACACCTGTAATACAACAAAATGCTTACAAATCTTGCTAGCCATGGAGGCTTACAGCTATATTACATTGAAACACTAGCACCCATATGATCACCAAAGTTAAGCAACATCAAGCCCAGTTCATACCTTGATGGATGACTGCTGTAAGCTTGAATGTGTGGATTGTGTAATGGATAAAGGCTCAGAATTGTTAATTGGAGAGCCAAGTTCCAGTTCCAGTTCCATTTGAGATTGTTATGTTCACTTATGTGCAAATACCCTTGGGAAAGGTACGAATTCACTTTTCTTCTTCAGCTGTGGGTTAATTAGTAAGATTTGTATCACTAAATCATTATTATCTAAAACAAAAAAATATTCTTACAATCTTTAAATAAGCTGCAAATGGTTGATAAGCCATAGAAAATGTATCAATCATAATCACTGTCCATCTACTGGTTATGCCAGATAATATGCAATATCCCAGAAATTCTCACTAAGGCCAACTAAGCATAATTACATAAACCATTGGCTTTTTGGGTGTTCAAGAAACACATATGTGTCTGAGCAGGTACCTGCAACAGGGATAGTTAGCCACTCTTGAAAATGAGTATACTTAGAAAAAATCAGCTAGCTATTACTATTTATTATTCAGCCATCAAAGCATTCTCAGACTTTCTATTACATTCTGGCACACGTCAAGTAATTTGTACATTTTGTCAAAAAAAATAAAATACCATACAAGCTGTAATTTAATCGGAACACAAGACTAAATCTGTCAAATATAAAATTATGGTTTATTCAACTCCAGACTTTATCAATTAAAATCAATGAATGTGTGTTTAACTTTTTCCTTTTTACCAAATTCACCCTATACAAGGCAGTAAAAGCCCTAAGACACAAGGGGTTACTGAGTGTGAAAGAATTAGAAAACAGACACATTATTAAGGGGTGACAACTACAGAAGAGTAATCAGAAAGACAATAAATGATGATTGACATTACATTTAAATTTTTGAAGATCAAACTTGGCTGGAAAGCATGGAGCTGGAAGAGAGTTTCACAAGTGAGAAGTACGAGAAAAGAAAGTGTTAACTTAGAACTTATGATAAGATCTAGCCAATTCAACTGTAAAATGATGAGACCTTGTTGCTAATCTAATACTGAACTTAAATTCATAAAAACTAGGTACCATAGTAAAGAGCACATCTGAACAATTACTATGAATGTATTTATGGAAAAGGCACAGGCTAGCAACTTTACAGCAGTGAGATGGGGATTGAAGCCAATATGCCAGATCAGGACCAATAATAGTACTGATTCTTCATTGGATTTTATCAAGAATCTCTAAATATATAGCAGGAGGACTGGACCATATGTGACATCAATATTCAAAGCATGGATGAATGGTAGACTTATAGGTAGTTTCTGGAGAGGAAATTGTCTAAGTTGAATCAACTTTATTTGGGGGATTTCTCTAAACAGGGATACTTCTGGCAAGATTTTGATAGACTCTCTCTTTTCCCGCTCAGGTGGAGGGCTTATACATCTACTTGACATTCATGTATCCTGCATATGCTCATCCTAAGCACAGCTGAGTTGACTATCTGTTTGCATGTTAGGAACATATATTGACATTCAATGAAGTTGTGAATTCTGCACCTGTTGGCTAGGAGGTTATCTATCAGGCCATTGTATTGATGTATCCAGCTTCTCTGAAACACTTGTGTTATAGTGAGTTCAAAGTCTATTTTGGTATCATTTGGGGTGAGCCCAGTATATACTGAGGCCACAAAAATCAACTTAACTTAGAATAAAAATTCTTTATTGACATTAAATTTTATTCAGATCTTTTGGTATTTATTGCATAATTCACATTGTCTTTATTGGTTATAACTGATAGGAATGACTGCTAAAAACCTCCCCTCCCTAAATTTATAGACAAACCCTACTGGATACATGCTTTATTTCTTCCCAACCAATAAAAAACAGAAAATTATCAGTTCTACCTGCACTTTTTCTTACCTTGAAATCAGACAGCTATAATCACTAAACTGTATCCCTTTTGCAGATGAACACTATTTCTCTTTTGTGAATGCTTTACTTTAATAGCTTCTTGCTTCCTAGTAAACTTTGATTGTCAAAAATTTAAATGCAATATCAATCGTTATCATCTGTCCTCTTAATTCTTGTTCTTTTATTGTTCTCTCACAATAATAGTGTTTTTTATCATATTCTCTAACACTCAGTAAGCCCCTGTGTCTTAGTAGCTTTATTCTCTTCTTTGGAGTGAAATGATTAATATATATGGTAAAATTGTTTTAAGGTATGCTATATTTATGGATTCAAGTGCTCAGTATCAGGGATAGAGTATATGCAAACATAAAAGTCAAAACCCAGACAAGTGACAGTCTGTTTCAGGCCATCCAGAAAATTGCGTTTAGCATGAAACAGACTGTTGCCTCTGAGTGTTGTTGACTTCAATGTCCACTATATATATATTTCGTTCAAGCATCTTTCATTGAAAGTGGCTGACAAGGAAGATTTAATTAATCTTTTATTGAGTTTTTCCAACATTCTAACATTTTTCTGTTTTGCAGGGGGTTAAAGAATATAGGAATTGTCCATAGTTATAATTGTCCCATGCACTTTCGGCTACTTCTATAGTCATTATCAAGGATGTTGTTTTGGATGGTGAATTTCTGTGTGTGCCTTCTACATAGTAGCTTTTCTGTGTGGAGTATGTGCGGCAGAGGTTGTATGCTTTTTTGGCAGTCACATGCTATGTGCAGCTGGTTGACATGGGCATCACTTCTATTTTTAGAAAACATTTAACATGCCATCTCCATGACTAAATAGTGTAAGACTGATAGTGGAAGAATGGTATTTAATAATCAATGCCTCCATAATGATGAGTTGTGTACAACTATGTGACCTGAAAAGAATCTTTGTTTTATTGACTAGAATTTTCCTTAAAGGTTCTCTGTAAATTATGAGTTAATACATGTTTATTAATTACACTCTACTTCAAAAGGTGGCATGTAAGATATCTACTTAAGGAGATAGTGGTGTGTGTCCAATATAGGTCATTGATTTTTGACAAGTAACACAGTCACTGGGTATTGGAATTGGTACACTATATTGGTCACTGCTAGTTTAAATTTGGTGGCGTTATTTCAGTTGGTGACAATGAGGTTTGCAGTCTTCCATTTTTTATAATATATTATGAACTTTGTGTTTTCCAGGGGTTACAGCAGAAAATATGGTGTTTAATGATTTTACTTATAACAAATTAATCCTGCTTATAATTATTGTGCATCTGGTTGCAATAAAATATGTTGATGCTTTGTGGTGTTTTATTTTTGTTACTTATGTCATATATTTTTGTAAGAAAAAACTACTATGTAAAAACCGCATGCAGAAATTCACCATCCAAAACAACATCCTTGATAATTGCTACAGAACTAGCCAAAAGCACTTGGAACAATTATAACTATAGACAATATATATATGGACTGTTTTTTGTCTTGCATTATATATTGTCTCATGTCATTTTGCCATCTTCATTTCTTCTTTTTCCTATTCTTATTATTGTTAATTCAGAATTTTGTCAATGATGTTTAACCATGTTCACTTATTCTACAGTCTTGACTTTTAAACACTAACCTGATAAAGGCTTCATGGAGTGAAACAAATGATGGTCTGATATAGACAGGTCTAGATAAAATACTATGAACGAATTTCATATTCCAGATACATGATCATTTTGTTATATTGTATTTGCAATATTAGGACAGATGCTATCATGTGACGCAATCATCAACTGCCTTCCCTTTGCCCAGGAAAAAAAAAACCTAACTTTTCTAATGCTTTATTCATCTCTACCAATAGCTCACTTCAACATTGTACAATAACAGTTTGTTCAGGTTCCAGCTATTCACAATAAATAATGGTTTTTGAATTCTATCAAATACAGATCTTTTTCACCATGTAGAATTCCATTTCAAGAGAGATGTTGATCGTTGTTCTCAATGTATTCACCATTTTCATTTTGGATTCTTGTTCTGAATGTTTTACAAAAAAGGCTTCTTTTCTGTGTTAAGCAAAAAGTGTTCAAATACTGACCCATGATCATTTCCTTAAGTTCATTTTGAACACATTTTCCTATTTATTTAAACTAATGTCCTCATATTTGTTGTTATTATCACAGTGTGTTTGTCAATTCAGGTAACCTCCAGGAAATTTCAAACACAACCTATTATTTAATCTACATTGTTCTTGTTCCACAGGGATATCTCATTCTCTTTTTGGTATTGTTCAGTTATTGCCAATTCTCTTTCCACTGAGTCTGAATCAATTCCATCCTTGTCTGGGGATATCTCATCTTGTTCTCTGTGGGCTATTACTCTGTTATTGATTCTCCTGTTTCCACCAAGTCTTTACTAGGGATTGAACTCGCAATTACTATGCCATCAAATCTATGAATCAATGGGACATTATCTTCATGGTTGGTTGTTTGGGGTTTTATGGCATATCAACCACTATGGGTTATTTAATGCCAGATCCAGTATTTACTAAATATATCAAAAATGTATAGCTGGCAACATCATTGTTTCAAAAACTGGCAACATCATTGTTTCAAAAACTGGCAACATCATTGTTTCAAAAAAGTGTAGTTGGCAACATCATTGTTTCAATGTGCTGGAAAAGACCTGGAAGTTCACTATTTTCCCATAGCTGGGACCCCAACAGGTGCTATCACCTCGGGTCAGGGTGGACCTGGGAACCCCAGCAATTAAGAGGTGGTTCCACGCTTCCTCAAAACCTCCTGATCAGAGGCCTTGCTTATCTTCATGGTTTCTAGGATACTGTTATCATTTTTGCAAAGTACACAATCGTGAGTTGTCTCCTTTGATTATATTTTTTACTTCTTTTTTTTTTACTCCTCAGCTCATGAACTTATACATTCAAGTGAATTGTTCTATAGCTTAGTTTTGGATGGATCCCATCATATGTTTATTTGCCATGTTATGGTATTTGATGAATCAGTGTTGAAATACTATTTGGCCTCTCTTTGTATGAGTGTGTATGTTTACATTAGTTCTGGGGATGAGGCATCGACTTCACTGGCTTGGTGCCATGCCAGTGATTATCAGTAATTTTCCGAGCAAGTAATTCAACAGAAGGAAAAGCCCAACAAATCAACCAGCTGTAACGTCAATATTCACAACATAACACTCTCTTTACAATCATATGAATGTGCTTAAACCGTGACAACCATTAAAATTTATCTCCTGAGCCCCAGTCCATAGACCAACACATAGTCAGCAGAATGGCATGCTTGTAACATATAGAAAACTGAGTTTCTCAGTAGTTGAATGTTTAGTAAGGGTGTGGTGCGTGTGCGAACAAACATACAATGAAATCAGTGCTAATTGCAACTTAATGAAATTATTATGAATACTATGACCTAATTTGTTCAAAATTAATATGAAGTGGGTGCTGAAAAGGGTTTCTGAAAACAATTTTGCTGCTTAGTCAGATTTTAGGAAGAGGGTTGTGCCAAGAACTTTTCTTCATCTCTTCATTTAAAAATATTAATATGACCATATTATTATGGTAGCATATAACACTTTGTAAGCAAATATGTGGATGTAGATCCGACGGTATGATGAAAAATATGGAAAAGACAAAGCAAAATCCGAATATGCAAGTTTACTGTTTTAATTTTGTTTTATTGTCAACGTCAGACATTTCGATCTAGTAGACCATCTTCAGGACATGGTTATTGGAAACATATTTATATTTAAGTCAACATGAAGAGACGATAGACACAAGACTAGTCAGTTTTTCTGTTTCTGACTAGTCTTGTGTCTATCGTCTCTTCATGTTGACTTAAATATAAATATGTTTCCAATAACCATGTTCTGAAGATGGTCTACTAGACCGAAACGTCTGACGTCGACAGTAAAACAAAATTAAAACAGTAATATTCATTGCATATTCGGATTTTGCTTTGTCTTTTCCATATTTTTCATCATATAACACTTTGTAACAGAATCAGGTTAACCCAATAAGAGATTCAGAGTTGATTGCATGTGGTGCAGTAAGCAGCAGGAGTTATGTCCTCTTCCACAATAGGCTGTCGAGAGAAGACGTTCTACATACAGTAGGTGGTGCTTTCTATTTGGACAAAGCAAAATCCAATATTGACCAGATAAAGACTGTCTTAGTTACAGCCTTTGATGCAGATTCATTCATGGTGTACAAACAACTCATCAAGCAGCACCTGCAGTATGGCAGGTGAATGGGTTCATACCTGGCTGAACCAGACAAGATGAACACACACCTCTATCCAACTATATGAAATACTGAACTTGATCACTTAAAGTTCGAAATATTTCATGAAAATTCTGCATTTTAATTTCTGACCATTGGAGTTGCCCTACAATTAAAATCTTATGTGTCTTATTTAGTCTAATATTTCATTACATTGTGTTTTCAGACTTCAGTGTAAAAGAATTTTCATTAAGGTCTACCAGGAAGTCAGATTTATTTATGGAATATAAGTGTGGATCCTGACGATGGTGAAAATATTTTCTTAAATGATCGTGATTACTACAAGCAAACAAAAAAAAGAAAAAATAACCCTATTATCTACATATATAAAAATGTACACACAATGTAACCCTCTACTTTGTGTGGCCCCTGAGCCTCGTAAAGGGTGAACCTTACTGTAAAAAAAAAAAAAAACACGCACATACATACACACATGATTCTTAAGCAACTAATGGATTTTTCATTGTCTTTGAATTGAGCAAATTATGTCATTCAGTGCTTCTACATCGCTTTCTTAGTTCTAGCAGTTCATACCTTTAAAGATAGAATGGGCTGTGCCCTGTACACATATACAAAGAGAATGAGGATGATTCGATTAAGTGGTAAAATAGATTGTGGCTTTGAATGGGAACTCTGAGAATTAATTTCTAGTTGGCTTTGTTGCATTCTCTTAAGTGAGTTCAATCCCTGGGCTGGGCTGGGCAGTGTGTTCTTAAACTCAGTGGAAAAAGGGTGAGCAATAACTGAACTAGACAAGAGATCACTAGACATGGAATGTTACTTGGTTTGATATACACCTGATGATGTCCAGGGAGCACAATGACCAAAATGTCAGAAAAGTATGAATCCTCCTTGTCCCACTAGCTCTGGTGTAATACAGGACTTAAATATTATTCAAAATATGCTTGTCAGTGCTAGTTTCTAAAAGTAGGAAGATCAGTGTTGAAAGTAACAAGACTTCAAAATCTTTTACAATAATTATTTGAGATTATTTCTGCCAGAATTTATGAAGAGTTATTACCATTTACATGCGGATTATCATCTGCATCTATGTTGTTGTTATCACAACATTTTGGCCATTTCTTTTTCCTATAATACATGTTGAAACCTGATAATGGAATGGATCAAACAAATGTTGAAAAACAGAAAATAATAAAGTTACTGAGTGAGGGAATGTCCACATTGAACATATCAAATGGGTTTCAAATGATAAAGATGAGAAGTAGAAGCAAAGGAAAAGACTTTAAGAACTTGACTCTCCAGAGTGAATATAAACTAAAGCAAGTTATAGCAACACTTTTGACCAGTACTCAGATATTTGAACAGGCTGCAATTGAGGAGTCAAGGACAAAATACTTTGCAAATTGTGATCTGTCAAGAAATAAACAAACGCCTCACAGTGAAGCAAATAGTTTAAGTGTCAAAAATTGGGCCAAAATATACAGAAAAAGTGACTTTTCTAAAGTAATTTTCACAAATGAATCTCACATGCCACTCAAAGGAACAGATTGATTTTATCTGATGTAGATGAGTTTGTGGCTAAACAAAAACAGCAAGGAGTGTGGCTAAACAAAAACAGCAAGGAGGTGGCATTGCCATGATACGAGGTGGAATTTTTGACCAAACTATTATTGGACCATTAAAAGTCAATGAAGAATTTAAACTGAACAGTGCTAACTATTGTCATTTCATGAACAAGACTTCCTTTTAATGGTACAAGTCCAAACCTGACAATTTCAAAGTGAAATGTGTATTTATACATGACAGTGCTCGTAATCATGTATCTAAAGTTGGCTCTAAATTTTCTGAATGTAAAACGCTTAGAAGAGAGAAGATAATCAAATGGCTAACATCAAGTCCCAATCTGAATCCAGTTGATAGTCAATTGTGAAAATGAAATTATATGAAGTGCCAAACAATATGACAGCAAAGCATACCTATGGGAAACAATTAAAACCACCATGATGGAAATTGAACCTGTTGATGTAATAAATTTAACAAAATCAGTAGATAATAGACTGCTTCAGATGAACTGTACATTTCAGTCAAAATTTCTTCAAAAATGCAAAACATCACCATGGGAAAAATAATGGTCACTTTTATTAGATTTGGCAAGATAAAAAATATTTATTAAGAGAGATATGCATCATGGCTGATACCAGCAGAACAATGGACAAAACAAGACAGCATCTACGATAGAATCATTTAAAAAAAGAGTTAATGCCATGTCATCACAATCTGATATTTAATGAGAAACAGAATGATACAAATTACAGTATGCTTGCTCCAAGGATTAAAAGCTGAGCAGGATTGGGAAAAGTAGATTTAGGGTAAGGTCTTTATATATAATTTGGATTTGTTGTTAATACATCTTGAGTCAAGATTTCTAGAAGTCCTGGCAACTGTTTAATTGTAATTAAATTTGTCTAAAAGCTCCAGAAGGAAACCATTTTTCTTATAAATTCTCTGAAAAGGCAGCATTTAATTATGATTATTTTCTATACACAAAGTTTCACTAGAATCAAATTTGGGCTTTTCTGGGTTCTTATTGTGAAAAAATGGCAGAAATTAACTTAGGTTTGTTTGAATGTCTGAAATAGCATCAATTGCAAAAAATCAATATATTTTTTCTAATTACTTCTCCTGGGCCTATTTAGAAATAATTAATTTTTGTAAGATGGAACCTTGAACATATTTGTTTTTAATCAATATGAAAATTGCTATTTTAACAAAGTAATTCAAACAAAATATACAAATATATTAAATATATTATACTGAGAGTAAATAAATATTAAATAAAAAAAAAAACAGTACCAGACTTGAGTGATAACTTTAAGTTGTTTTATTTCCTGAGATGAAGCACATTTATTAATTTTCGACAATTTTGTCCTTCATTTTATGATTTTTGCTTCTTTATCAAAATTCTCAGGTCATTTTGCATCCTATTACCATTAAGAGATATTAACACACACACACACCATATTCTTGGGAACCCATCTTACATGGCTGACATTTAGTAATAATAATGTTAGGAAGCAAAAGTTGCTTCTCCTTTGCCTGTATAATTCAAAGTTCTTTTGAAGTGGCAGTTCTTTTTAAAAATCAGTTATTAAAATGTTTTTCAGGGAATGATATCTTCCTGTCTTGTCATTTGTGAGAAGATTCCTGCTTTAAGTAACAGCTTTGGCGTGCTACTTCTATCAATGGTCTTTATCTTAGCACATCGATGAAACAGCTGACACCTTACTAATTTATTTGGCTATGGAAACGACCCAGGAAGGGAAATTAAAACCTGCTCATCCTTTTTCAACCAATAAAAAGAAGTAAAAATATTAAAATGAAAGTAAAGCTAGTCAACAGCAACAACATGCTTTTCTTTTTTTTTTTACATTCCTGCTTTATAAAGCTCTGTAAAAAGGTACTATCCTTGGACCTATTTTGTTTCTAATGTTCATCAGTAACCGTTCTGATGTCATCACATTCTGGGTATGATGATAGACTACATCTGGTAGCAAGGTCTCTGATCAAGAGGTTTTGAGGAGCACAGAATCACCTCTTAATTGCTGTTGTTTCCAAGTATACCCTGACCCAGAGTGGTAGCAACTGTTAGGGTCCCAGCTATGGGCAAACTGGTGTCAAAACACTATGAAAGTGTAAAAATAGAATTTTATAGTAAAATTACCAGCAAAACATTTTTGAGGAAAAAGAGAAGATTACCAGTGATGTATGTTTGGGGGGAAAAAAAAAAGGAAAAATTGTTGTCGGTGGTGCATTTGTGAAAAAAAAAAAAAAAAAGAAATAATTTACAAGCAATAGATTCTTGGAAAAAATATTACCAACAATACATTTGACTCTCAGTAAAAACCCTCGTTACAAAAATACATCAATGAAACCTGATCTACAAATTGATTTCTTACAAAGAATATATTCATACGAACCTATCCTAAAAATCTTGTTGACATTAAATAAATCATTGAGGTTGATATGCAGTAAAACAAAACTAACCAAACCAAACCAATGTCATCAGTTCTCAACTCAGGCATTTATGCTGATAACACGACTATTTACTCTTGTCTTAATCGTCAGTCTACTAGGTTCAATAAGGTCAAATTGGTAGCTAATATAAAAAATGACCTACAATCAAGAAAAGGCTTGTTAATTTTAACACCTACAAAATGAAACTTTTTTAATCGTCTTAGAGAATATTTTTTCCCTTCCATCAGCATGGCTGATGCTAACCTCAATGAAAGTCACTGTGCTAAACTTTTCCACTGACATGAAGTGGAAAGATTATATTGAATCATTTGCAAGGTCTGCTGCTAGGAAATTCACTGTGCTGAGCTAGACAATGTTTCTCACCAGAATCTATCTTAAATCTTAAATATTTATAAACCTATCATTCAGCTATGCATTAAATATTGCTGCTACAACAGGTTTGTTGCTTCTCATATGGATCTAGAGATTCTTGACAAAATTCAAAGAAGAATCTGCAATGTTATTGGTCTTGGCCTCGTATTTTAGCTTTGGTCACTTTCCCACTGTCATAATGTAGCTTTTCTTTGCCTTTTCTATAAATATTTTCATGGCAATTGTTCTGATGAGCTTTTTTCTTTGGTACCTCAATTTTACAAATTTAAGTGAAGTACAAGATTGGCAGCTAGGTCTTATCATTCTACAGTTGAAATTGTTAGATGTAATTGATCTATGTTTTGTTTTTTGCACTTGTTACTAATTGAATTCTCTTTCAGCTTCATGTTGGCCATCAAAAAAATTTTTAATTTTTCTATCTTTTTCTACTGTCTCCTTGAATCATGTGCTTTTATTGTCTTCTCTTCTTAATAATGTTTTTTTCTCAGACTCTTTCACTCTTAGTGACTTTATTGCTTTGCTTGGTTGAAAGTTTTACCTATTTTTCAGAAGAAAACATCCAAGAAATGTGACCTATTTAAATATAAAGAGATAAAAATAAACTCAGTTGATAATGAAACATATAAAGTCTTTCTAACTTTATCTATGAAAACAAAACATAAGAAATTCACTTTTTAAGACCTTTTTTAATGTTTTATAATCATTGTCAGCACTCACTCTCATCTGATCACTGGGATCATCATCCTCTCTTCCTATTCCCTTTCTCCCCTCTGGTGGCAAAGATGGCAGTGAATCAAAGAGAATCTGATGAGGCCATTCACATAAATTTAATTTTGGTGGATAACTCTGCACAATAGAGAAGCTTACACACCTGGTCAGAAGCACCTCCCTTTCTTGGGTCAATGATTAAAAACGACTTTGAGCAAATGAAACGTGTAGGCCTTAGAGAGGACTTTACTTCTTTGAACATTATGGACTGGCATTACAGAATCACAAAGAACTGTGCCAAATAACAGAAACTACCTCACTTTCAACAACTCAATGAGAAAATAATGACATAATCAAGATGTCAGTGTTCCACTATACTTCAAACAAAAGGTTAGGAAGGAAGCCCTCATCAGTAATGGAAAGAGCAATAACAGTTACTGGACCTGAGAAACCTATTTTTCTGAAAAGATTTATTAATAAAATGGTTTTATATATTTTTTTTTAATTTGCCCCAAGCAAACTGATAATGCCACTAAAATGCAAGAGGCTAATAAGAGTGAAAGAGAATGAAAAGACTTTAGAAGGATCTGGAAACCCAATCTAAAGAGGGAACAAGATATAAACCTCTGCTCCTGTTCAAAAGAATGGGGAGGAGTGTGAACTGGACAATAGTAGATATCAAGCAAAAAAATCCCCAGCTGTTTGGTCAATAAATGCCGAATGATTCTTTATAATGAAACCGCTAATATTACAGTTACCATTTTCATGATGATTGTTCTAATGAGCTTTCTTCCTTAGTACGTCAACTGCATTTTGGCATAAAGATTTCATCATTTTATTACTTGAATAGCTAGATGTAACTACAAATTCTATTCTAATAATGCCGAATGTTTCTTTATAATGAAACCGCTAATATTACAATTACCATTTTTATAGTGATAGTTCTAATGAGTTTTACACTTTAGTACCTCAACTGCATTAATTTAAATATACTACTAGATTGGCACAAAGATCCCATCGTTTTATTACCTGAATATCTAGACATAACTGCAAATTCTATTCTAATAATGTCTTTTCTCACACTTCTCGCCTATGGATCTCCACAATTTTCTGTCCTTTGCGACTCTTTTATTTTTAGTCCATTCGCCCCAAGCAAGGCAACAACGCCACCAAGACGCAAGGGGTTACTGGGAGGGAAAGAGAATGAAAAGACTTTAGAATTATATGTAAGCGCAATCCTAAACTCTCCATCAGTTATGTGCCATGCGTGATAAACGCTTAGGCGATCATGCAGCTTTCAATACAGGACTGACGGGGCAGATTTTTCCCGCAGTAGGTTGCCATTTCTTTCTGTAGTAAACCAGTTGCCATCCAAGGCAATAGAACACATAGCTGATGGGAGGAGAAGATGATTCATAACTTTTCCAAGAGTATTCGGACATAAATGAATGTAATGTATTCGACTGGAATTCGAACTCGGCTCTCCGATTCCGCAATCCGAGCCGCTATCCATTACTCCACCGTACCTCCTATTCCAGGACACAAGATATAAACCTCTGCTCCTGTTAGTACGTCAACTGCATTTTGGCATAAAGATTTCATCATTTTATTACTTGAATAGCTAGATGTAACTACAAATTCTATTCTAATAACAATAATAATAATAATATCCTTTCTCACACTTCTCACACTTCTCACTTGTGGAACTCTCTTCCAGTTTCTTGCTTCCCAGCCACCTATGTTCTTCAAAAATTTAAATGCATCATCAATCGCAATTTTCTGTCATCCTGAATCTTGTTCTTTTATTGTCCTTTTTCCTCCCATTCTCTTCCACTCCAAGTAACCCCTTGCATCTTAGTGACATTAGGACCTTGCTAGGGGTGAAATTAAAAAAAAATTAATATTATTTGTTAAATGACAAGTTTTTTCATCCCTGACACATAATGGCTGTGACATATAAAACTGAAGAGAGATGATGATTGAAGCATTGAAAAAGGTACAGATTTTGAAAATGCTTCATCATATATAGTTTATAAGATTTGAGAATTTGTCAAAGTATGATTAAAAGTGAAAGTTTGACAGATTCAAGTAATGTTTACCAGAAATGTGTCACAATTTTTTAATACATCATTCTTGTTGCTTTCTCTTATCACTCTAAATATACACTCCATGATATATCTTTATCAATAAATAATAATGGTTTTCTTGACCCAATAAAGGCTTATTGCTTTGATGATATTAGGGAGACTCCTTGTCAAATAAACTCCTCCATCTTCTTCTCTCTCCAACTTGTTAACTTGTTTTCCACAATGACATCTGTAATGTTTCTATAAATGAAATAAAATGTTTTATTCATATTCCCTCTTCGTTTTGTCACAAAGTAAACTGCTGAGAGTTTGATTTCTCTATTAGATTTTGGAAGGTTTTAACTATTTAGATAAAAGATCTGTTTTAACCTAACTGGAATACATTGAAGAAGCTAGATAGTTGAAATATAAACCCAGTCAGTTCCAAACGGGCTCATTCTTCTTTTTCTGTGTGTGCCATGACCATTCAGAGCTTTGGTGATCATGGTTTGTTACAATATCATGTCCTTTGTAGATCTTAGAAAATTTTGTACTTTTGCCATCTTTCTCAATCCCTATTATGCCAGCCATTTACACAATCTCATTTGGACACCTTTATGTGTTGTAATGGTTAACAAGGCCTTATACAGCCCGAATAATGTAAATAATGCAAGCAATCATAATACCTCATCTCAGAGATATAGACAGAAATTCTGTAGAAATTTAAACCACCATTTTCATTTTGACTACTAAGACCCTTTCATTACACATCATATTAACAGAGATTTGGCAAGCAAGGATATAATGAGAGGAATCCTGCAAGCAGTAAGTCATCTTGAAAATGTCCTCACTTGAGAGATTCAAAAGATTTTGTGGAACAGTTATGTCTAAGTAGTGAGTTCACTGGGTGGACCATACTTTTGCCTTGTGCCACATCTAAGCTATGCTTAGAAAATCCCCATTTACACAAGCTTGTTAAGCAGATTATGCACTGTTTTTCTCTGACCCCCTTGCCTTTTATATATCCTGTGAGTGTCAAATTTTCTAAGAACCCGATAGCACCAAATTTCACATGTGTTAACAGCAGCAAGGGTTAAAATTTAAGCTATTTCTAAGCTAAATGTATAAATTTTATGGCTGAATAAAGGAAAAAAAACAAATATCTTTAATAACATAAAACACTTTGGTTCCGACTCCTGCCCTACCTTTTGAACAGGAGTAGAAGTTAATGCCTTATATCCTGTTCCTTCTAACCTGTAATAAAGACTCTATACACCTTACATCTCTGCCTAAACACTGAAATTTCATTTATTCTTTTTCCCCTCAATAGCAGTAGATAAGTTCATATATCATCCATTTTACACTCATTCCGGTTCTTTTGAACAGGAGTAGAAGTTTATCCCTTGTTCCCTGTTTAGGATTGGGTTCCCACTTCCTTCTAAAGTCTACTTCAACTATAAACTTCTAATACCTCCACCTAAACTCTGAAATACTATTTATTTTTTCCTTCAACAGGAGTAGATAGGTTTGCCTATCATCCAGTTTACACTCCTCCCCAGTCTTTTGAACAGAAGTAGAGGCTTATCCCTTATCTCCTGTTCAGGGTTGGGCTTCCAGTTTCTTTCCTTCTAAAGTTTTCTCATTCTCTTTCACACCCTTTATCCACTTGCATCTTAGTGGCATTATTGCCATGCTTGAAGTGAACTGATTTAAAAAAATGCTGAATTGAAAACTTGATCTGTGAATCAAAATTCTTCTATATGGTTTAGTACCATATAGGAAAGATGAAAGGAAGGAATAACCATCAGTTGTAAGAAACCAGAATGCATGGTTGTCATCAAAAAAACAGTCCAATATGCAAACTACAGATTAGAGATGTCAAAATCAACCAAATACATATATTTAAATATCTGGGAAGTGTCTTTAATAGATAATGGAAAATGTGTCACCGGAATACAAAGATGTATTGGAATAGTAAATGATCACTTCCAAGAACTAAGCAGAGTAATAAGAAACAGGAAAAATTTCATTAGAAACAAAGGAAATACTGTTGAACTGCTATGTAATATCATTCCTCATATGCTAGTGAATACAGGACAATATCCTTGCAGAAAAAGAAAAGACTTGATGCAATAGAGATGTAGTTCTATAGATTCTGTGAATACCATGGATGGAACATGTGAGAAACAAGTAAGTTTCAAGGAAAATGGAAACAAAAACTTTGAATCAGAAAGAGAAAGTTTAAATTTCTGGGATGCATAATGAGAAAAGCGGACTTGGAAAAATTGACAGGTAAATGGATGTCAGAACAGGAAGCGGGAGGATAGTAAAAAGGCAAACATTGCTAAGTGCTACAAAGGATAGGAAGATGAGGAGAGCAATCACTGACAATATTCTGGAGGAACACTGCTTATAAAAGAGGAAGAAATTTTGAAGGACACATGGCCCAGTGGATAAAAACGTAGGTTAGATCCAGTGACTAGACGCAAAGAGTTGTGGGTTCAATACTAGGCCACAGCAGTGGTGAACCAAAAACATTGGAGAGTTGATTTAATGGGAAATAACTGTGACATCTGGAAAAGACATGGCACATGGAACAAGTACAATCTACCCCAGTGGATAAAATAAAGAGTTCAGTTCAACAATTCCAATCACTTGAAGAAGGCTGGAGCTTCCAACGGCTGAAATGTTGAGAATATGGCCGTGAAGATGAGGTTAACAGCCCGAATAATGTAAATAATGCAAGCAATCATAATACCTCATCTCAGAGATATAGACAGAAATTCTGTAGAAATTTAAACCACCATTTTCATTTTGACTACTAATACCCTTTCATTACACATCATATTAACAGAGATTTGGCAAGCAAGGATATAATGAGAGGAATCCTGCAAGCAGGAAGTCATCTTGAAAATGTCCTCACTTGAGAGATTCAAAAGATTTTGTGGAATCAAAGAATTGGCTGTGTTAATAGGATGTGTTCTCTTACAATGTTGGAATTGAAAGGAAGAGAAGATGCCAAAGAGAATAGATTCTTGTGTCGCTTTTCACTTTCATTTCTTGTAATTTGATGCTTACTTTGGTCACATTCTGACAAGTCTTAGCTTTTCTCATTTTCTTTGATCATGACTCTTTGCAAAGATATTTCTAATTCTTAGCATCAGTCACAAAGTGTTAATTACAATTTCCCAATTTTAACTTACTGTATAAGATGACAGTGCATAATTATTTTTTAAATTAACTGTTTTAAGAGAAAGATTTTACAAATTTCAAGTGAAAGCAGTACTAGCTGCTTGATCATTTGTAACAAAAACTAAATGCAAACAAGGGCATTGTATTATACACAAGTACACATTTAGTAAGGGAGGTACAGTGGAGTAATGGATAGTGGCTCAGATTGAGGATTCAGAGAGCTAAGTTCAAATTCCAGTCGAATCCATTACATTCACTTACCTGCTAATACCCTTGGGAAAGGTATGAATCCTCTTTTTCTCCCCACAGCTAGGGATAAGTAGCAGGACAGACCTGGTTCTATATCCTTGGATGGCAACTGGTCTACCGCAGAAAATAATGCCAACCTACCGTGGGGAGAAAAATCTACCTCATCAGTCATGTATCAAAAGATACATGATTGCCTAAGCGTGTATCAGTGTATCACATATGCCACATAACTGATTGACTGACACATTCTCAGAGACTTTTCTCAGCTTAAAAACCTCTTCCTATTTGAAACAGAAAGATTGTAAATACACTCATCACAATAGATAATAAGTCACAAGGTAGGCAAGTGTTGATAACAATTGTTTACAAAAGGTATTCGATATAAATCAGTGTAATTGAATCGGCTTTTGGTAATCACTATGGTTGAATGTCTTTTGTCCCAGTTTTGCTCACAAAATAAAGTTTGTTAATATTTTGATTTTCTTATTTTTATAAAGTTTCCTCGCTTCATTCTTATTAAAAGACAATTATTGTTTTTTTTATTTTCGTACTTTATTAACATATAGAAATATAATAAAATCATATCAAACAGAAATGTATGGTAGATTAATTAACACCTTAAAATGCAGGTGGAGCAAGTGAGTTGCAATCATGTTCACCAGACCTAAGACTATCAGATTTTTTCTTGTCAGGTGTATTAAAAGATTTTGCTTACATGCTCAAACCGAAAACAATTCCTGAATTAAAACAAGTAATTTCTGATAAATTTCCTGAAATTAATGCAGAAATGTGTCAAATGGTTTGTAGAAATATGGCTGATAGGGTTCATTGTTGTACTGAAAATGTAGGAGAGCATTTTGAACATGTTAAATAGTTTGTTAACCATAACAAATCACGTTGTTTTGATGTGATAACATTTATAAATTTTTTAAACTGTAATTAATTTTGGTTCAATAAAATTTAATAAATAATAAAGGGCATTATTTTAGCTGCACTGTGTATTAACATTCATGCTTCTTTGGCCTTTACTTATTTTTAACTTGTTGGTTACATTTGGAATATAAATAATGACATGATGTTGTCATTATTTATTATGCTGAAACCATAATAAATTTCAGAATGTGGAATTAATAGATACCAAATACTACAAATACATCAGTGTACAGATCATTTATGACAAATTTAGGACAGGAGATAAGGAAATTAAACACAAAATAGACAGTTTTAAGAGTATTTTTATTCAACACTAGCAGCATGACCCAGCGTTGCCTGTGCTTGATTCAAAAATCCTACGACTCATACAGCAATCGCTATCACTTGACGTAAAATATTTTTGCCCTTTCTTGCCTTTAAAGGAGTGCCCTTTGCCGTGCTGATGTTGCTACATGCCTTACTTCTTGCCTATCTCACACTGCAAATTTTTTCTAAGCTCTATACTAAACATTAAATCTGTTACGAAAAAAAGAACTAAACAAAATGAACACAAAACGATCAGCTTTAAAAAAAGGACTCGTAACTGGAAAAACCGAATGAAAAAAGAATGTTAACAACAAATACTTTTTCACACCCAACCCAGTTCTGCGGAATCAGAACCAACATTGAGCAAGCGAATGAGTCAATTGGAGTAAAGTGCCATGCAGATTTAAATTTTTCCCACTTGTGACGAATGCAGCTATTGATTTTTTTTTTTGCCTGCTAGCATGCTAGTTAATATTTGTGTCAGTCAGCTGTTGGCTCTCACGCTGGCCAATAGAATCTTCCTGCCTATTCATGGCAGCCAGCTATAGGCTCTCACTCTGGCCAGGAGAAAATGGCTGGAAACAACATGAAAACTGCCGTAGAAGCATGAAAAAATTGATTATTTCCACTATCGATGAGTGTTGGCCTCCTTACTAACTTGGAGCATGTGCATGTAAATTTTGGTGCAAATCCGTCGAAAATTGCGGTCATGCATTCGTTACACACACACACACACACACACACACATCCTGCCTTTTATAGATAGAGATTGTAAGATACTATAAAATCAAATTATTAACTTAAAAACTTATCATCTTCTTAAACAGCTTCATCATATCCAGATTAGATGTCATTCAGAAACATCTAAACCTCTGCTTCCCAAATGGTGAGTTGATGAGTCATGACCAAATTTTAATTCCAAAAATGCAGACTATAAAAAAGAAAGTTTGGGAACCACTGGTCTAAACTGTCATTTGTATACACAATCATTTTCTCAGATCTATGAAGAAAAATGGGTTCAAGCAAATGTTTTAAAGAGTACAATCTTTTATCTGCCCCTATAGACTGTCTCTAAGAAATCACAAACAAAGAGCTTCATCAAATAACAAAAAAGCACATCACATGAACACTTCCAACAGCAGTAACAACTAAAATGGATGACATGTTACAAGAGGCAAAAACACGGATATGATCAAGATGTGGACTTTCCACATACCCTTAAAGAAAATATATTTTTTTCATCACTTCACCCCAAACAAAAAGGTTACTGAGAGTAAAAGAGAATGTGAAAACATTGGTGGGGAAAAAGGACAATAAACGAAGAGAATTCAGGAAGACATATTATGGCAATTGATGTCGCGTTTAAATTTGTGCATACTATAAATGACAAGGAAGCAAAAAGACAGGTGAGAGAGTTCTACAGGTGAGAACCATGAGAAAAGAAACTATTAGATTATGACTTAAAGTTAGATCTAGCTATTTCAGATTAGTTGCCAGTCTAGTAGTTTGCTTAAATTCATGTGGTCAAGGCAGCAAGGAGGAAAGCTCATTAGAACAATTTCTATAGAAATATTTTTAGAAAAGTCAAAGAGAAGCCATGTCAGAGCAGTGAAAAAGTGACTGAAGTCAAATACCAGGTCAGGATCAATAACATTACAAACCGTTCTTTGGATTTTATTGAAAAATCTCAAGATATATAACAGGAGCACCAGATCAGATATGGCAGCAATATTTAATGCATGGATGAATGATAGATTTATAATTGTGCAAGAAGAAAGGAATCTTCCATTGATGCAAATAGAAAGAGCAATAACATTTCGTGGACTCGAGAAGACTAATTTCCTGAAAAATTTTAAGAAAAAGATTTTATAAATTTTGATTGACGGTAATGTTTTTGGTCATTGAATGTCAAATTCTTCCGGCAAGCAAAGAGCTAAATCCATTATACATTGTAAATCATGGAAGTTAAACTGGACTTTCACATTCAAAGATGTCTAAACTATCATCTGTTTTCAACTGTTTTCTCAGATCAATGTTTAAAAATAGCCTCAAAAGAATAAATCCTTTAAATCTGATCATCAGTCAGATGCTATAAAATGGCTCAACAGAACTGCAAAGAGCTTTGCCAAAGAACAAAACCCACATCATTTGAACATCTTCAACAACAGCAGCAACTAAAATAGGTCTCACATGTTACTCAAAGTGAAAATAATGACATAATCGAACTGTTAAATTTCAACACTATCCAAAAGAGTACTAACAAGAACTATAACAGTTAGTGGACACTTAAGAAGTCTAATTACTTGAAAAACTTTTTTATGAAAAAGTTTTTACAACTTTCAATGAACAGTAACAGAGTTTGGTCAGTGGATGCTGATTGTTTACTGTATAGAAATAGCTAATTTCAACATAACGATTAATATAAAAATGAATGTTTTTTATAACTTTAAAATCTCAAGCTAACATTAAAATACAATCAGATATGGGACAATAGCCTAGTAGATTAAAGCAGTGGTTTGTAAAACGTTTAACATTAAACGTGAGTTCAATCTTTGGGTATGGGAGTATGTACTTGGACTCAGTGGCGAAAGAGTGAGAAATAACTGAACAGTACTAAAAATAAAAACTAGACAATAAATCCCTAGACATGGGCAATGGAACAAGAAGAGTTTATCCCACCTAGATTAATTAAAGATTTCATTTCAGAATTTCCTGTAGGTTACCTGGATTGAGATACTCTTGATAATGGCCAGAGGGCGCAACAACTGAAATGTTGTGATAACAACAAAGATGAGGATAATAATCTGCATGTAACTAATGTAAATATTCATATAAAAGTTATTAATACATGGATTTTGTTATAAGTTTTAGTATTCTGCCAAGTAATTCACATTTAACCCAGTGGAAGGTTGCAAAGTTTTCAACTTAAGCTTGCTAAAGTCACTATAAATCATTGAAATGTACCAAGAATTTAAGCCTTGCTCAAGACAGAAGCATGTCTCTTCTGTCCACACTTTCTTTATTCTGCAACAAATAGTTAGCCTGCGTGTTTGTGAGGCCAGCAATGCAGTAATATGATTAAAATATAAGCCTGGGAATTTATGGGGAAACATCAAGAAGAATGTGATAGAAAATGCCCTGAATGATGGCAGACTTAAGAAATCATTTTGATAACTCTTAACTTTCTTTTTGTTGATTTTGACAAAGCAGCCCACAAGGCATCTCATAATTGACTGCTTATATCCAAGCAAATGAAAATGTCATGTTAACTGGGAAAGAATAGATTAAATTTTGGTGTTTTGAAAAACTGCCTCTGGTGCCAAAAGTGTGGCTTTTAATTCTGAGCAACAAAAGAGTAAGAATCATACATGAGAAATGGTAAGAAAGAAATTTACTTGCTTTACAGGAAGATGCTTCTTCTGCAGTTAAGTGAGTTCTTACGTTTAATCAATATATATATATATATATATATATATATATATATATATATATATATATATATTAAAGAAAAAAAAAGCCATTGGTAGAACCAATGGACAACTTACCAAAAGTTAAAACTTTTATCCAGATACAGTCTCAAATAAAAACAATAGTAAAAAAAAGAAAGAGATGCCCCAGAAGGTCAAATAGCTAATATATATATATATATATATATATATATATATATATATATATATTAGAGGAGGCATGATGGAGTAGTGGATAACGACTAGGATTGAGAGAGCAGAGTTCAAATTCCAGTCAAATCCATTACATTCACTTACATGCTAATACCCTTGGGAAAGATATTAATCCTCTTCTTCTCCCTCCAGCTATGGGTAAATAGCAGAACAGACTGGATTCAATAGCCTTGGATGACAACTGGTCTCGGAGTAGGACAACTCTGAATTCAAAACCTCTGGAGGGTCATTTGGGGACCTTGTAGCATGTAGTAGATCAGGTCTCTAAATTCAAAAAGTGTGGCTGGTTCTGCACAGAGCCTTAACCACTACAATAAAATCATATGTGCTGGTGTCTGGCTGTTGGTTCCTTGGAACTGAGCTGCTTGACCCTCATACATCAATGACGATGGGAGAGTCCACCATATATATATATATGTATATATATATATATATATATATATATATATATATATATATATATATATATATATGTATGTATATGATAAAAAAATATTTTTTTAATGTATGTTATATTTATGATTAAAAGTGCTCCATATCAGAGATAGAATGTATGTAAATATAAAAGTGGACACTGAAGTCAACAGCAAGCAGTAACAGTCCGTTACATGCTTGAACACAATCTTCATCTTCAAATCATGTGTTTTGTGTTGGCTTGACTATTTATATATGTTGATCAATGGTGCATTATAGTTAGCAAAGTCTATTGTATTATTGTTTATTTATTTATTTATTTTCTTTTTTCTTTTCTTTCAGGGGTTGGTTATCTTATTTGTTTAGCTTAAGGTAATGGCTATATAAAATACAATTGTTAGGATAATACAACAGATTTGCTATCTATAATGCACCACTGACCAGCATATATAAATAGTCAAGCCAACGCACAAAACACATAGTCTGAAGATGAAGATTGCATTCAAACATGAAACAGACTGTCACCATTTGTTGTTAATCTCATTGTCCTCTCATATATATATATATATATATATTAAAATAATAAAAAAAACAGTAAGATTTATGATCCAGTGTTCTTAGCAATTATTTTTATTTTAAAAAAAAACAGTGCTTGATACAAGCAGTAGAGCAAAATATTATAATTATTTTCTTTTTAAAAAATATGATGCCAGAATAGATTGAATTTTCCTTAACCATAACAACTCAAAATATTAAGATAGTTTGCGCTTATAAATTATGTAAATTTCTTAGAAAGTTATTCCTAATATTGCTTGACAATTGAACGAAACTCTGGATTTTAAGTTTAATTTTTATAATTAAATTTACAACTTTAGTTTCAGTTTTGAAACAGGAATTTCTGTGTCATGATGGAATCATATATTTTAAAATGAAAATAATTATAACATATATATATATATATATATATATATATATATATATATATATATATAGGACGAAACGGCCATCCAGTGCTTTCTGCATTCTGTTGAGGTTTCTTCTAGACTTGATAAATTAATTATAATTATCTTAAATCCTCCTAATAATTTCTATCACACACACACACACACACACATATATATATATATATATATATATATATATATATATATATATAGAGAGAGAGAGAGAGAGAGAGAGAGAGAGAGAGAGATATTATGAAATGGACTAAGTCTGACAGTTTAATATATTTGCTGTTTATATGTTATTTTTATAGATGCAAATTATTTATAATAAACAGTAATAAGAACATTTACTGTCCAAGAAATCTCATAGAAAATATTACTTCAAATGTTATTTTTAGAGGTTATCCTTATCTGAATAGATGTATAGTTTATTTTAAACAGTATTTTACTTTGTCTTCTAAATAGCAAGGTCCTGTTTTGCATTTAGCTTTGCACAATTGTGAAGCTCTTTGTAGCTAAGTGTTCCCCTGCAAAGAGGGTCACAGGCTCAAATCCTGCCAGAGAGTACATTTTCTTTATTAAGTTTTCTTGAGTACACCAGCCAGTAGATATAATAAATACTGTTTGAAATAAACACAGTGTCTACTCAAATATGACTATCCACTAAAAATAACATCTGAAGAAATAAAAATATATCAGATAAAAATTTAAAATACATTAATACTTATATATATATATTTTGAGTTCAGAATGCTATCACTTATACTAACACTGTTTTTCAAGTCAAATGCATGTGAAGCCTGCTTAAGCAAGGAAAATCAAACAGCACAAAGACAGAAATCAGCTTCTCTCTGCTTACCATATTTGAAAAGCTCATCGAAAATGATACAAGAATCTGTGATCCATATAACATCAGGAGAACCTTCAGGAATGGGTCAGCACTATGCAGACATCTCTTCCAAGTAAGATCACCCGTAAAGGAGAACATGATTAAAGACTATGTGTATGCCATACCGTGTGACTTTGGCAAGTAATATAAAGGCAAAACAGGCCGCCCATTTATCATAAGACTGCAAGAACACTGTAAAGCCGTAACACCAGGGGAAATGGAAAAATCAGGCATGACTGACCATATATGGAGGGAAAAGAGATATAACCGCCCTCTGTGGGATGAAGATGAAATAATAGACAGAGAACATCACTGGGAAATACAAAAACTTAATGAATCAGTGCATATTCGAGGCCATAAAAAAGGCCAAGCATAGACATGAGTACAATATGGGACCAGTAATACAGAGAGCTAGAGGAAAACTACAATAACAGAAATATGAGCTCTGGTAAAAAAAAAAATGGTTACTGAGACATTAGGTTTATAATCCCTCTGTCTTTTCTACAAATTTTTTCATGGCAACTGCTCTGATGAACTTTTTTGCCTGCTGCCCAAACTACATGAGTTTAAGAGTGCTACTAGATTGGCCTCTAGGTTCCACCATTTTACTGTAGAATTAGTTAAATATAACTGCCACTTCTACTCCAACAGTTTCTTTTCTCGTACTTCCCACCTTTGGAACTCCCTTGTGTTTCTTTGCTTCTCTAATAACTACAATCTCCAAAAATTTAAATGCAATGTCATTCACTATCTTCTATCTTCCTGAACCCTGCTCATCTTTTATCCTTTTCTCGGCACCTACTATACCCAGTCTTTTCTCTCATCTTCACTCTCTGTAACCCCTTGTGTTACTAGTGGCATTCCCGCTTTGCTTTGGGTGAAATGATTTTTTTAAAAAGTCCTAAAAATTCACTCACTCCACCAAGGAAATATGGTCCCGTGAATAAAAGCATTGGTTGAGTAAGCCAAAAAAAGTGACTTGACCCAAAGAGTTGTGAGTTCATACCTGACCACTTGGAGAGTTGAGGGAATTAACTGAAATTGAGATATCCCAAAAAGGCATGGCATGTGGAATTAGAACAATCTATTTCCATGGGCTAAATAAAGGGTTTGGTTTGAAATTTCAACATATATTACCTGAAGAAGGTCAGAACGTTATGAATATGACAATAAAGATGAGGTCCACAGTCCAAAAAATGTAAATAGTTGCAATAACTCATCTCAGAAATATAGATGGATACAAAAACAAAAATATTGTAATTTCATTCTTTCTTTTTGAAGCTTTAATAAAATGATTTAATAATGAAGCTTTAATAAAAGTGAAACATGTTAGATTTATAAATTTTTCCTATTTGTTCCTTATCCTATCATTCTAATCCATATTTGATCCCAATTCATATATATATATATATATATATATATATATATATATATATATATATTTCCTTTCTTCCTCCCTTAGTCCCATACACTCCACTGAAAAGTATGGGGTCACAGCACCCAACAACACTAAGTGTTAATTCTGTGCTTCCAATAGGAAGTAAAGTTTTCCAGAATTAAGTTGCTTGTCTCATGTCCAACTGGTTTTGTACCTGGTTTTTGCTTACACTACATGGTGTTCCCAAGTGGTCCCTCATTTAAGTACTGACTGGGCTTGACAGAGCAAGGCCAGAGGTATTAGGCACTTTCTGGAACTGACCTTTTTCCAACATCTCTAGCAATTGAATGTACATATATGTACATTCCACTTAAGGTCTGGAGTTCCAACAGACACTTGAAGCAAGCAGCTTCTTTCAGAGTGAAACCACCAATCTATCAGTTTATTGTGTAATGACATTGAGTAAGAGTATTAATTATCATAGGTATAATATCTCAGTTACATATAAATCTGTATCTTTCATTATCCCAATGTGCAAGAAAAGTTTTACGGAAAATGAAAATAAAAAGGAAATCAGAAAGAAAGAATTGAAATTTCCTGGACACAAAATGAGAAAAGAGAATTATGTGTATTTGACACTTACTTGACAGAGGTATCCAGAAAGCTATTTAACTAATCATGAAAATTTGGCTTGCCACTTGCTACATATTAAGGAAAAACATTTTATGAGGTGAACAAAAATCCCTCAGTGTGAAATGAAGGTTTGTTAACGGTCTTTGTAAAATAAATTATATTAACTTCTATATTCTTTCGGTTTCCCAAGAAAAACCTGGAATAATGAATATGAATAGATATTTACATGTTTGACTGTAATTTATCACTCATAATATTAATACCAACAGAAATGCAATGATGTTCTTTGAAGAATGTCTTTACAACTCTATACAATAATTTATTAATTTTCTGTGTATAGTATCTCAAGCATATATAGCGTAGTGATATGTAAATGACTGCCTACTTAACACAGCTAAAGCATAGACTATATAAATACCCAGGCTGTAAGGGTAGAGCATCTCTTGGTATGTGAGATAAACGACTACCGCTGGAGTGATAAAATATGAAGGAAAGCACACTTCATAACATATAGTTTGTTTTCTTTCTTTCTTTTGTTTTTCAATACCATTATAAGTTATTTGTTAGAATAGCTTGAAAGTAAGATAAAAGTTGCCGAATTAACAAGAATACACTCAGTTGGTTTTATTTTAAGGCACCTGATTTAAGCATTATGCTATTTTGGGGAAAGATTTCTATTACTATTCTGCTACATTATTATCTCAGATTTATTCCTCATTCAGGAATCCATTTAATGGAAGAAAAAGCACTTATGTCGTCACGTTGTTATGGTCACTTTTGCAGAGTTCCTTCCTTTAATTCTGAACTAATTGTAGCATAAAGAAAATAGCAGTAATTTAGATACATCAGTTTTTGTTTTTTTTTTTCCTATGGACTTTAAGAGAAAAATATCAAGAAAGAAAAGGATTTCTGTCAGAAAAATCATGTTATGAATAAGTAAAAAGAAAGAGGTAAGTGCTGCTATTAATTAAAAATATGAAGTATTGTCCAGATATTCATGCCTGATTGAGTCATAATTGAGTAAAAACAAAAAAAAGAGCGGTAAAAAGAATAAGATACAAAAAAAATGGTTGCTAAGTTGAAAGGTAAAGAAAAGACTTCAGATTTAATTGATTGGCCCAAAGTAAAGTGCTTATAACTATAGGCATTAGCACAGCTATATTGAGCAAGGTATGAGAACAATCCAGAAAGGGAGCTAGTATTTCCCTTTTATTATGCAGTCTTAGCATGGGAGAGAAAAGGAAGAGACAAAAAAGATCTATTAGATAAAATATCGTCTATAAGAGATGAAAATCTACCTGTCTGTAACAAATTAATCCAAAACAGTTTCTATATTAGCTACCTAATCGATATTACAGCAACTTATAGGGAAAAACTGAGGAAGACAGAGGGTGAAAGCTCTTAAGCAATGCAATATACCTGGCTACCAAATTCTATTCCACTTTAGTAAGTGTGATGTGCAAGCTATAATGGTCTTTTAATTCTGCTAGTTTTAAAATTTCTTCTTGTAATATGGCAAAGAACTGCATTAAGCTCCTTTCTTTCAATGGCAACGAAAATTGGAACAAAATTTCTCGACACTCATCATTTGCTTTTTAACTGCAATCAATACTTATTTATGTTTACTTTCAATAATTTGATTTTCAATAAATTTCTATTGAGAATTTGTACCTATTTTGTTGACAGCTTATCTTTTTAGGGCTTTAATTGAAAATGAACAATACACATTAACTGAAGTTCATGCTCAGTGGGCCTAATGATCTTTGAAGTATCTGAAATTGCAGAAAATTTCTTGGCCTGTCAAAGAAAGAATTTCAAAATAAATTCTGTCATTTGACCATCTTGTCAAATTTTTAGGAAGTGGGTTGGGCTGAAAGTTTTTCAAAACCTCTCCAACTTTTATCAGGCCAAAAACCTTTCATACCCACCCCCTTGTCAGTTCAAATAATTTTGGACCTCTCCTTTTTGGTCCAAAAACTTCTCAGAAGCCCCTGTTGGCCCATCTACCCTCTTTATCATGCCAAAATCATTTTGGTACTCCCCTTGTCCATCTGAGAATGTTTTACTCCTCCTTTTGGAAATAAAATTTAATTCATGGTATTAAAAAAATAAGCGCTCATCTTTTATTTTTAAAAATTGCAATTTCATTCTTGTACCAAATTAATCTATTTCACTCAGAGGTAGAATAAAATGCCACTTTATAGCTGGTTTTATAAATATTAACTTAGAATGACAGAAAATATAAACTCTGACTTGAAGACAATTCAATGGAATCCTGTTAAACCTAATCTATCATGGTACCCAAACAGAACCATGAATGAATTTTCATTTTCAAGTAATATGTATTTTTTCAAACTGAAAATCATTGAAATTTATACTGTGTCAATGTTAAATATGCATGTCCTGGTTTATATAGCAATAGTTATTGTTGTGTTGCAGCTCAGGTTCATTGACAGGGTGCAGCTTTTTCTAGTCAAATGCTTGTGGCTTGAAAATTGCCCTTCGGCCAGATTGTTACCTATGAGTGAAGAACAAAACAATTTCTAGCAGGAAACCAGATTTTATTCTTGCTTAGTAACTTACTGCTATAAATGAGCAAAGTAGAGATGAGGTGTAATGGAGTGGGGAGGTGCACAGTTCAGCAGCTGTCTTCAATATCCATTCTGAAAGGCCCACTTCATTCCTTCTGTGGCTTTCTCTCAGTCTGAGCCTCTTGCTCTGTACTTTGAAGTTGACTTCATTTACTAATAACAATCAGCCAAAAGTAAATGTTCCATATTAAGTTTTGCGACAGGTCCTACTGTTTTTCAGTTTAACAAGACCTCAGCTGACTCATATTGCTACATCATATATTCATCCTTTAAGCCAATGCTTTATTGCATTTTATGTTTGTTATCTATAAATTTTATCTATAAAATATCAGATTCAAACATGGGTATATTTTTCCATGAAACATGCCTATTCTCTTCATTCTATTTACTAAATAAAAGGCATAGGTGACAATATTAGCACATGATGGGATATGCAAGTTTTGAATTTGCAGAAAATACATTTTGTAGTTGTTATATTCCATGCTAATAAGAATATATACTTGAAAAACAAGGTAGATAAATTAGGTAAAGGTTTATTGTAAAAACCAGTACAATAAGAATAAAGGTAACAGTTATGCACAAGGTCGTCGCAAGTCATTCCAGAAGTGAGTGCTACTATTGGAAGGTCGGTAGTTCTCACGTAAGTCTGAGTCATACTCAACAGATCCCAGATAGTCGATATTTACCAACCTCCCCACGAGGTAAGATGTGGCACAAGGCTGAATTTAATGTGGGGTAATCCAAGCCCATAAGCTGAGACAAAAAATTCCCTGTAGACCCAGTATAAAACGGGGTCGGGTAGCTGTTTCCCGAGACGAGACTCTGCCCTTCAATATAGCCTCATCTGGAGATCCTCTCTGCCCAGAGAGTTGAACCAGCACAGTACAGTCATTATGAACTAGCCCCACCATGAGAGTAGATGTGGCACAAGGCCGAGTTTACCGTGGGTCTTCCGATCCCATAGGCTCGGCCAAAATATCCCTGTAGAACCCACATAAATGGGATTGGGACAGTCTACCTCCCTGAACAAGACTCTGCCCTTTGGCAGAGGCTCGTCTGGGTTCCTCTCTGCCCGAATACAGAGAGTTCAACTGTATAGCTGAAAAGATTCCAGCTAGTATATTTAGCCCCCCCAGTGAGGGTTGCATGTGGCACGAGGCTGGGTTTAATGTGGGATCTCCGAGCGCGTAGGCTCGGCCAAAAATATTCCCTTTCGAACGCATATACACGGATTCAGGGTCAGTTTTCCTCCCCAAACGAGACTATGCCCTTTGGCAGAGCCTCATCCAGGTTCTTCTCTGCCAAAGGCAGAGAGTTCTTTGACAGTTTAGCCAAAAAAGATTTTGGCTACTCTCTGCAGTCCGTTGATTTACAGATACTTATAGGAAGTTACTACCTATAGTGTAGTCACTCATGGGGGTGACAGGTTATTCCATTACATCAGTTTTGCAGCATTTTCAACCATTTCTCTTCTTTTCACTTTAGGTATGAATTCAAATTTAGGAACATTTTTACAAGTCCACATTCATTGAACAGTGGCTTTTAAGTAGTAAATGGCAATTTTTAAACTAAGGCTTCTGAATCTATGCCTCTGTATTTTTATACTGTTCAAATTGTGATGTCAGTTATTTCATATAAAACAGTCATTATCATCTTAATTCATTAAAAATAATAAAGTGAAATATATAATATATAAAGTAAAATAGTCAATGTTTTATGATTAAGAACTTGAAATATCATAAGATGATATTAACAATTTTACAAAGTTCTTAAAAATTGGAAACGCAATATTCTACCACAGCAGATCTTTCATCATAAGAAGGAAAAATTACTTCATATTCTCATGTATTTAAAATATATTTGTACAAGTCATGCTTAATAAAATGTGGATAGATAAAGTGTATGCTATCATTTTGACTACCTATCAAATTCTTATATTTCAAAGAAGGGTCTGTAATGTAATCAATCTTGACCAGGCATCTCAGCTTCAACTACTTTCCCACTGCCCTGACATGGCTTGCCTCTGTCTTTTCTACAAATATTTTCATGGCAATTGTTATGATGAGCTTTCCACCTTGGTATCTCGACTGCATGAATTTAAGTATGCTACTAGATTACCAAATAAGTCTTGTCATTTTACTATTGAATGAGCTACATGTGTTCTATTCTAATAGCTACATGAGCTACATATGTTCTATTCCTAATAGTTCTCTTTTTTTCTCACCTGTTGAACTCTCTTCTGATTTCTTGCCTTCCTGCCATATACATCTACAGAAATTGAAATTCAACTCCAATTCTTCTATCTTCTTAATTCCTGTTTTTTTATTGTCCTTTCTCCTCACTAAAGTCTTCTTATTCTCTTTCATTCTTGGTAACCCCTTGCATCATAGTGGCATTATCACACTGGGGTGAAATAATTTTAAAAAATCGATTAAAGTCTTAATTCATAATTAAATAAAATATTCAATATGCAGATTTTATGGTTAAGAAACTGAAATATCACAAAATGTGTTTATCAGTTTTGTAAAGTTCTTAAAAATCAGAAACACAATATTATACAGCATCAAATCTTTCATTATAAGATAGAAATATCGCTTGATATTCTCATCTATTTTAAAGATTTTCGTACAAATAATGTTTTGTAGAATGAGGATACATATAATATATGCTATATTTTTGTCTACTTATCAAATTTCTTCATTAGTTAGAAAACTTTAGCCAGACTGATCATTAACCAAAATTTAATTCAAAGATTTTGCAAAGATCAAATAGAGTCTTTTAAATTACGGCTTTTTTGTTTTTTTGGCTCCAGATCAGATTTTGAAAATCAACCAATTTAAATGTAAAAGATTATTTTAATATTAGATTTTTGTAAATTAACGTCGTTTTATCTTCAAATTGGTACAAATTGGATGCCAATGTAGCAAAATATGAGCAGCTTATTGGCAATATATGCATACCAAATTGGCAAAACGTAAGGAAGCATGATGAGAACACTAAACTAAAACAATATGCAAAAATTGGCACAAATTTGGCTCTTTAATTTAGACAAATTGGCATTCTTCATGTGTCAATTTGGTGTTCCCATTTCAACAATTTGGAAGTAAAAAAAAAAGTTGCAATCATTGCATCTTAATGTTTTTCCAAAATTATCCATTTCTCCCTGCATTCTTTTCAAGGAGGAGTCGTTTCTCCTAAAGCAGTTTTTGAGCTTCCATTTTCATTTGAATTAATTTGTGATTAATTTGTGGGTGGGGAGTTGTGGGGAGGGATGTTTGTTATTTCCCTGCACAAAAATTCACTAAAATTGACCAAGGCAAGCAAAGCTGCAAGCAGTTTTCATGAAGGCATGCAAGAAAAGTAGAAAATCTTGTGAGAGAAATTTCCATATCCTAATTGAAGTCTTCAACTAAGAGAACATGCCATTTGTAGGCAGGAATCCATTGGTCAACTTGTTTGCTCGTGTACTTTTAGGTGCCCCTATAGATGCAGGGAGTGCATTTTAAAAAGATTTGAGGAAGTCTTCTGATGCCCACTAAGCTTACTAAGGCCCCACCAACCCTTGTTTATTAATTTTGCAGTTTGTTACCATTTAAATAATTTTCTGTTTATTGTATAATGATAAAAATTTCAACTGTCCAATTTTATTAGTCACTGAAGAGTACACTATTTAACATTTAAAATTCAAGTTCTACTCATCTTACCTTGCACAAATGGGTGGGCTTATAGACATATCACATTGAAACACAGGTTCATATATGATCACTGAAGTTAAGCAATATCGAGTCTGGTCAGTACTTTGATGGGTGACTACTTGGGAATACCAGGTGAGATAATCTTGGTTGTGTGGGTGGTGTAAAGAACAATGGCTCAGAATTGTTAATTGGTGAGCCAAGTTCCATTCCTGTTGGGTTCGTTATATATTTACTTATGCGCAATTACTCTTGGGAAAGGTATGTCTCCACTTCTTCTACCCCCAGTGATAGATTAATTAGTAAGACTTGTATCACTAAATCCTTATTATATCAAAAAAATTCTTACAATCTAAAAATATTTTCTGGCTTTAAATAACCTGCAAAGGGTTGATAAACAATAAAAAATAAATCAATCAATTTTATACATACGCAAAGAGACACACATGTGCACACAATCTAATTTGCCCTCTCAAAAACATATATAACCATTTCACACATGCATTATCTACTTCTCTCCCTTTCTCCCACCCCAACACAAAACAATATGCATACACACAATTTAACTTACCTACCCTAAAGATATAAACTCCTTACAAACACACATACAATAAAAACAATTCTTACATATCTAAAAATATTTTCTGGCTTTAAATAACCTGCAAAGGTTTGACAAACCATAGAAAATGAATCAATTAATCAAATGCACAAATGGCCTTTTTCATACGAGCTGGTTATTTAGAAAACAATATGTTAAAAAAAATGCAATAATTAGAATCTAAATGATTAACAAATATTAGCAGCTTACAGTAAATAATCAGAATGTTATGCTATATTCAATTTACACGAGAGATAAATTTGTATTGATTAATCAATTCTTTTCGGATATATCATCGCCATCTTTCTTTTCTTTACACGGTAGCATCCTGTGGTCTTTAATGTCAAAAGGACATGTGTCAGGTCTGACATTCTCATGACACTTCATAAGGAAAAGAAAACAGAAATATAATGATCACTCCACAAGTAATGCCTTCTATTTCATTATATTGGCCGATGAAGTTGATGATAGTGGTATGAGAGAAGAAATTGAACCTTCCTGCCAATAAATTATAATCTTTTTTTCCTTATTAAAGGGCAGACTTAGAAAGAAAACTGTAAGAATTCCAAGACCAGGTAGCAAAGGAAAGTGAAAAAAATAGTCTAACATGAGAAGAGAGAATATATGGTCATCAGCAAGAAAGAGAGTCAAAGATGTGAGCCTCGCATTGGAGACATCTAGGAAGGTTGCTTGGATTTAATATACAGGGATCTCCAAATCCATGTAATCTTTTCTCAGTAACCAGAAGGAATGGTTGTTTGGTCTTAGTGAAATCTGTCTAAGTCTCTGACAATATAAAATATATCACCATGAATATATAAAAATACTAAGCACAAGTTTCAATACAAACTGTCTCAGGTGAATCAATAAAATCTGTTGATTCTATTACATACCTAACAAGTGAAATAAATTCTACTGAAAAGGATTGGAAAATCTGAATAGCTAAAGCCTAAGCTGCCTTGAATAAAATAGATGTAATCTGGAAATCTGATCTACTAGACAACCTTAAGTGGAGATTCTTTCAACCCACTCTAGAAGTGAAGTTAACGTTTAGTGCCACTGCCTGGACATAAAATAAAACCCTAGAGTCTAAGTTTGATGGAACCTATACTTGGAAGTTGAGAGCTATATTTAGCATCTCTTACAGACAACATCCAACTAAATCACAGTTCATCCCTCATATTTCTACAATCTTATGCGAATACAGAATCTGCTTTGCAGGACAATGCTGCCAAGCAAAACAAGAACTTGTGAGTGATCTACAACTCTGGACACCTAGCCATGGCACAAGATGGGCTAGTCACCCAGTAACCACCTACCTTGACCAGCTATGTTATTATACAGAATACCACCCTAATGACCTTGATGCAAAAATGTAGTGGCTGGTGTGAGAAGCTCATCAATGTCCGAGATAGCTCAACCGAATAATAAAAATATAAAATCTATTCGACTGTTGTTTTATCAGTCTCCATATTTTTTTCATTAAACACTGTATACTTATCTGTGCTATGATTAATTGATTGATTCACATTTCCTACAGCTTATCAACCCTTTCCAGGTTATTTGAAGCCAGAAAATATTTTTTAGATTGTAAGAATTTTTTTTTGAGATAATGATTTAAAGAATATAACGAACCCAAATGGAATTAGAAGTCAGCTCTCTGATTAATAATTCCAAGGCATTATCCATTACACCACCATCACATCCAAACTTACAGCACCTGGTATTCCCAAGTGGTCGCCCATCTAGGTACTGACCAGGTTTGACATTGCTTAACTCTGGTGATAGTGGGCACAAGGTGTTACTTTATGTGTTCTTGCAGTTTCCATCTGACTTGAAATAATTAGGTGTTATCCATTGTCTAGTTCAGTGCTATAAATTTCATCTTCATCATAACCCCAGAAGAGGTAGCTTCCAAGTACTATACTTTGCTAAAAGTGTTAAAATATCATTTTTATACATTTGGGATATAATTAAAGTGAAAATTATTATAAAAATTGCCCTTTAAAAAAATGCATTTTCTCATTTTTTTTTACTTGTTTGACATGCACATTTGTGCAAAGTTTTCTCACTCTAAGCATTAAACCAAAATATAAACACAGATATTCTTTTACAGGTCAGTTTTTAAGTTGCAATTAACTGGAGCTACATTTTTTTTTTATTAATCTAATATATTAGCTTAGCAAATCAAAAGTATTTTTTTTCTCGGAAGAATGCTCCAAAAGTAACATCAAAGTAATATATCTATTGTAGTTTCTGTAGGCATAAATATGCCTACAGAAACTACAATAGATACAGAGAAAACAATAAGGCCATTAAAAAGAGCAAATTTTCAACTACAAAAGTACTTTTAGACACATCATCACCGCTATTGGCAATGCATTCTCCCTGAACTTGTATAAATCTGCACCTACATAGACAACCCATGTTTTTACATATCAATGTCACCACTGCAAAAAGAAAAAAATGAATCAGTTCACCCTAAGCAAGGTTATAAAGCTACTAAGATGCAAAGGGTTACTTAGTGTGAAAGAATCTGAGAAAGAAAAATATTATTAAGGAGCAAGCACAATAAAAGTATAGGAATAAGGTATAATAAATAATAAGTAATAAACACTATTAGATTGTTTATTGGAATAGCTGGCAAAACACTGATTGCCAATTGATTCCAACTTTATAAAATAGTAAATAATAACGATTTCCTTATAGTTGGTTCATATTTTAATAATTTAGTAAATGTTTATAAATTAATGGATAGGTATAGTTTTCATATTTATTTCTTTTTTTAAATTGGTAAATGATAAATATTGCATTGCACTGGTTTTAATTGTATCAGTTTTTAGAATATTGTAAATATAAAATTATTCTTGTTACTAAACAGTCCAATCAATAGTATTCAATATTTTTGTTGTAAATTCTCAAGAGCAAAAAAAAATGTATAACTTCACTTTCATCCTATGTTTACAATTCTAATCACCCCTTTTAAAATGGTAAACATTGCTGAGGAGTGAAGTTCATTAAAATAATAGTGGTGCCAATGGAAAAACTACCTTTTTCAGACTCCATTTTGTTTTTTGTTTTCAGGATTGAAGGTCCAAATTTCATTAGCCATTTAAAAAGAAACTTATATTTAATTTCTTCTTTTAGTGATTAATGAGGCCCAAATATGCACATATTTTTTCCTTGTGTCATCCTCTCTTCCTTTGTTGCTCTTAAAAATCTTTAATGAAACAAAACTAGTCAACAGCTACATTCCAGCATTGCCTCCATGTCGAATTAATTTTTCATTATCTTACCAATATTATTGCAGTAATCATACAGCTAAAAAGATTTCTGGTATTGTTTGTATTTCCCACTTATTTTCAAATACAAATTGAAATTAAGTGAAGCCACTTTCTGCCTGAAACTATAGAAATGGTAATTTGTTTTTCTTCTTAAAACAGCGCAGAGAGAAAGAAAGAAAGAAAAAAGAAAATATTTGTCGATTTCTAAAGATTTTTGGAAATGAGGTTTAACAATAAGTAGTTTAATTGCTTTACAGTGTAAAGAACCAGAGCTGAGACAGCCACCAGGAAAAGCAGCCTCAAATTCATTAATAAGACAAACCATAATTTATAACAGCTAAAGGACAATTAGCCAGTCTCCCACTGATTAACCACTCATCAAGGCTTTGCAAATATAGCTGAGAAAAATCAACACTGAGGAAATTTATTTTGTTGCAAGGAAAGAAAAGCAAAAAAAAAAAAAAGAAAAGATTATTTCCCAAGAGGATTGAAACAATTAAAAATGAAAATAAGGGACTCTGTTGTATTAATATTTCTTTGCAAATTAATTTAATGCCATTGGTTATCAACAGTTTATATCAGTCTTTGTTTCTCATCCCACTTCCTGTCATTCTCCTCTTTTAGAAAACTTTAGAATATTTTTTTTCTTTTTAAAAATGAATGTATTTGGTAGTTCAGTGTTTACGAAAAACAAAATAAATGAAAAATTAGCTGCAGGAAGAAAGACTAAATACCGAATTAAGCTTCACTTCTTAAAGAAACAGGAAAACTGATTATATGTGTGTATGCTATTGTTCTTTGTTTTATATTTGAAATTAAATCTTGACATCTGCATATTTCTTACTTGCAATATATGCATATAAAAATAAGTATATTATTTTCTATACATCCATATACACATCTAGACTATCATATACCGTCGACAATCATGGCTCTCCACAATTTTCTTTCAATTGCAATTCTAAGCAATAATCACCGACTTACTATCTGTTATCCTTGTCTATTTTGCCCTCAATGTACATGAGCTTGTAAGGTAGGTTACCTCTGCCCCTCTTATATTCAATATTGACTGTGAATGTCAATTTCTCTAAGCCCTCTTTCCTCGTTGTGTCACAGAAATTTGAACTCTTTCTTTTCAATTCTCTCTTTTTGCTTCTATTTTCTTTAAAACTTCCTCATTGCTCACATGTTCCATCCATGGTATTCTTAGCATCCTTCTGTAGAACATCTCTGTTGCTTCAAATCTCCTCTTTATCAGTGAAGAAATTGTACAGCACTTACTGTCATATTGGATTATTGATATTACACGGCAGTTCAGCAGTTTTTTATTTATTTTTAATAACATTTTCCTACTTGTTTAGTTTTTTGAGGGCATCTTTCATTATTCCAATGTGCCTTCAGACTTTGGTGTCACATTTTCCAGAATCTGTTTAAACAATTTCCAATTTGTTTGGTTTTGACATGTCTGTCCTCTTGTTAACAACTCAGAAAAAAACTTAGTAAGCAAAAAAGAGTAAATAATTCTTTGCATATAACTTGGCACAAACATCAACTTTGAATGGTCCTATAATTTTACTGTTTCAATAATAATACAAAACATTATATCCTCCACACTTCTTCTAAGATAAATTAATTGTCTATCTCAATAATGTACCCAACTTTAAGACCAGACATCAGACTATTGAGATCAATATTCTTCTCAGATATCATAATGTGTAGCTCTCCATTCATCCAAGGCATCATAATGTGTAGCTCTCCATTCATCCAAGGCATCATAATGTGTTGCTCTCCATTCATCCAAGGCATCATAAGGTGTAGCTCTCCATTCATCCAAGGCATCATAATGTGTAGCTCTCCACTCATCCAAGGCATCATAATGTGTAGCTCTCCATTCATCCAAGGCATCATAATGTGTAGCTCTCCATTCATCCAAGGCATCATAATGTGTAGCTCTCCATTCATCCAAGGCATCATAATGTGTTGCTCTCCATTCATCCAAGGCATCATAAGGTGTAGCTCTCCATTCATCCAAGGCATCATAAGGTGTAGCTCTCCACTCATCCAAGGCATCATAATGTGTAGCTCTCCACTCATCCAAGGCATCATAATGTGTAGCTCTCCACTCATCCAAGGCATCATAATGTGTAGCTCTCCATTCATCCAAGGCATCATAATGTGTAGCTCTCCACTCATCCAAGGCATCATAATGTGTAGCTCTCCATTCATCCAAGGCATCATAATGTGTAGCTATCCATCCATCCCAGGCATCAGGCAAAGTAGCTCCCCATTCATCCCATACATCATACTGTATGAATCTTAATTCATCTGAGGTATCATACTATGTAGTTCTCCATTTATCCCAGACATCATACTGTGTCACTCACCATTCATCCCAGGCATCATAATGTATAGCTGTCCATTTATTCCAGACATCATACTGTGTCATTCTCCATTCATCCCAGACATCATACTGTGTAGCACTCCATTCATCCCAGATATCATACTGTATCACTCTTCATTCATCCCAGCCCTCAGACTGTGTAGTTCTAGTATTGACAGATATATTATTACAAATATAAACAGTTGTTTTGACTACCATATCCTTTTCCATAGGAAAAGTGTAATCTTGATTTTTTTCTAAAGCTTCTGATGTACTACAATTGATTAATTACTCAACATTTTATTGATTGTTAACATCAGACATTTCTCAGATTTCTCTATCATTGAACAAAAGGTGCCCTGATGAAGCCATCTCAGTCTGTGTATTTATATAAATATGTGATAATCATGTATGGAACATTATACAATGAAAATGAAAATAAGCAAATGGGAAATATTTGTCAATCATTAAAAAAAAATGCAAAAGTTAACTTTTTGAAAAACCGATAGTGGAAATGACTGTTTACTAAAGAAATTTATCTAAAAGATTTAGTTGTCAACATTTTGGATTTTATCTCTGATAATTTGATGCATCTTGGCTACAATTTTGGTGATGGTCTAGTGCCTAATTGAAATTGATTCTTCTCAATACTAAGCTATCTTATCTAATAAGCATTCTTATCAGATGATAATCTTAATGGAATTTACACTAGCTGTGTGAAAATCATTAGACATTTTCAAGTCTTGAAAACAGGGGCACTTGAGAAGTGGTGTAACAATATGATTAGCTTATGACTAAGCAACACTGAAAAATTGCCAAAATCATGATTTAGAAATTTTGATAATAGCATTATAATCCAACTTTGATCCTGCACTCAAATATTCATCTTGACCTTGACTAATTGAATAAATCTTTTCTTTATGTTCCTATATGGAGAGTGAATCTAGTTTGTTAATCAGTTCTTTCACTTAAGCAGTCTCTTCATTATTGTTCATCTTAATGTTTCAGCTAAATTTATTTCCGAGTTTCTTCTGATATCATTAGTTGTTTTGACTTGTAGCCAATCAGAAGATGACTTCGGTTTCAGAGAAGCCAGTCCTGATAAGCGTTTTAAAAGATGACAGATAATGTGACACAGAAATCTGAAGGTACATTGGAATGGCATAAGATAGCTTCCAAAGGATAAACAAAGTATTAAGAAATAGAATTAAGCCTGGAATTCGAAGACACATCTCCAATTTCTCATTCTGGGCCGCTGCCTATTACACTAACTAGAGATTCACTGGAGCTGATGAAGCAGGGGAATAAAAAAAAATGTACATATTAAATATGAAACAAACATGTAAATCTTATATATAACATCTACATTATAAAATTAATAACATTATATTATATATAACGTGTACATATTAAATATGGAACAAACATGTAAACCTTATACTGACAAATAATTAGCCTGTGAATATAAACCTATTGAAAAGGACAAGTCAGATTTAGAAAATAACCCACATATATTAGATTTTCAAATCTACCTAATTTATTATGTAAGTTTTGAAGAGAATCTTCAATAGAATCATTTAAATTTTAATTAGTATAGTCATTACTATAAAAGGGCATGCAGATGGCATAACTGTCAGCAACTCAGCAAGTTTGAACTCCAGCCATGTTCATTATGTCCACTTTTGCATAAATACACTTAGGGAAAAAAATCCATTTCTTTACCCCCGGCTATGGGTTAAATAACAAGGCAATCCGACTAGGAAAAGAAAACCCTTAATTCAAAAATCTTGCCCTAGAAATTCCACTGTCATTATAGATGCAGTACATGCAGTGCTCCCCTAACCCAAATGGTTTAGTGGTGTTATTACAGAACTGAGAACTTTAATTGTCACAGTTATATTATAGAAATGAGGAGCTAATGTACTCATAAACCTTAACACAATCATTTTTTTACCATCATCTCAAGCCAAGACTAGAATAAATTTTATTTACAGTTGCGACAGAATAAAGAGAAAGCAGATACTAAAAAAAACTTTTTAATAATATTGAAATGATTCCAAAAAACTTGCTTTTCTCCTCCTACTTTGCAATTTTAGAAGACTTTAAAAAGAAATTGTTTCTAAGAAACTCAGTACAAGCAGAGAAAAAGAGAAAAAATAATTCAAATAATCTCTTTACCAAATTGGCAGTACTGTTAAGGAAGAGAAACAGAATACTTTTACAATTGTCAGACCATTTTAAAAATGTACTCAGTTAATTCATATTTGTTCATAGAAATTGATTTAACCAGCAAGCAGGCCTGACATTTTTCACATTTAACAAGCTAGAGATTGCCCAGAGCCAACCAAGTGAACGGCCGAAAAGCACTTCTTACTTAATACGTGATTTACTTCAAAGCCACCAAAAATCGACAAAAAATTTAAACAAGAACAATGTAAACTTCATCTTGTCTTTGTCATGTTGGTGTTTCCAAATGGTGTGGTGACTAGGATGTTTTTTTTAGACATGTCAGTGGACACCAAATGATGTGGGGTTACTCACATCATATCAGCAGGGATAGCCTCATGTTCACAGGAATAAAAAACATACAAGGAAATAAAACTAAAAACATGTAATTTAAAATCATATAATTTTATTTGTTTTGTGTACTGGTGTGTGTGTATTTTAGTTATATATCTTTTAAGGTTGCATGTGATAGAGGAAGAAGTTCACAAGATGCTGAGGAGTGGAGATGGATGTCTTGACCTTCTGAGGGTCTGTGGCGAAGAGAGTGAGTTCAGCATTTTTTGGTGCAAAGTATCTGTTTTCAGGCAGGAAAATTTTCTGTTGCATGCTGGGAGAGTTTTTATTATTATGGTTTTATTCATTTTATTTTAAACAAAGTTTTAATGTTATTTGTTTTATTTTATTTTATTTGTGATATTTATTATTATTTTATATTTTTATTTATTAATAATAATGTCCTTAAAAGTTTCTAATCCAAAAAAGCACCTGTTGCTACCTAAAAATAAATAGGGGGAAAAGAAGAAATCACTGAGAAGAAGCAAAGAAAAAAGTGTAGAGAATAAAATAAAATAGGCAAATTCAAGGACATTTGTGTCCAAACATTATATATATATATATAAAAGATACTTGAGTTTGGTCTCTTCAGTCAGTAAATTTTAAATACATCTTGAAGTCCTTCATTGACATGTCAGATATTCAGGCATTTCACTGGTTTTTATTTTAAATATTTTCTGTACAAACAGAATTTAGAAATAGATTTAACATCATTTTTTGTTTCTTGAAAACATCATAAATAAACAATAAAGGTAGAAGAGAAGAAACTGCTTGAAAACATGAAGTTAAAGAACATGTGGATACTTGATTTTTAGACTCAAGTATCATCTTGAGAATTTTTGATGATTTATTGAGCAGAAGAAATTGCCTTGATGTAAACTGACATGCCTTTAGACTGAAAATAGGTGAACAAAATTTCTTTGGAAAAGTTGGAACAACCTATTTGATATTGATGAAGCAAGAAATCAGAAGGTTCTCTTAAAAAGATGATCACAGCAAACCAATCAAGACTTTCATATGGCATCGAATTCATTCAAATATACCTAAGCTGTCAGTTGTATAAAACCACCTTAACAAGGTCTATCTTTCTTTGAATTTTATGTACTGGTATTACAGAATCACAAAGAACTTTACCAAATAACAGATGTATATATTAGGGACTTTCAACAACAATTGGAATGGATATCACTTGTAACTCAAAAAAAGAATAATGACATATTAATCAAGATGCTGATGTTCCACACTACTTCAAACAAAAGGTTAAGAAGGAAACCCCCATTGATACTGGAAAGATCTATAACAGCTACTGGACTTGAGAAACCTATTTTCATGAAGTACTGTTTTTTGTTGTCAGTTTCTTCTGGCTTGTAATAAAGTTCAAAGTAGTGTAAGTCAAACAATCCAACAACATTTCTCTCTATTGCCTCTTTAAGCATTTTTATAAATTGAGCGACAGTTCAGATTTGCATAGGTTAAAATAGATTCTTGCGAAAGTCTCTCGAACTTCGAGATATATCTTTTTAAACATACAACTCAAGAAGCCACCATTTTTTTTCAGGATATTTCATATGTGAGACACATATGATTCCATTTTCCCCCCAGAGGTAAGCTGCCCTGTTAGCTTCAGCTTCAGAATACACCAACTTCACCTCAGTGAGAGGAGTAAGACTCCTCTCACTGAGGCGTCCTGTGTATGGTGAGAAACTACATCTAGCAGCAAGGCCTCTGATCAGGAGGTTCTTAGGAGTGTGGAACCACTTCTTAATGGCTGGTGTTCCTAGGTCACCCTGACCCAGGGTAGTAGCACTTGTTAGGATCCCAGCTATGGGAAAATAATTAACCCCACAAATTGGGGTCAAAACACTATGAAAGTGTGAAAATAAGTTTTTATCGTAAAAATACCAGCAAAACATTTTTGAGGAAAAAGAGATTACCAGTAATGCATGTTTAGAAAAAAAAAGGAAAAATTGTTGCCGGTGATGCTTTTGTGGAAAAAATATTACCAGCAATACATTTTTGGGAAAAAATATTACGGGCAATACATTAGAGACTTGGCAAAAACCCTCTTTACAAAAACATGATCTACAAACTGATTGCTTACAAAGAATACATATTCTATTCATATGAACCTATTCTAAAAATAGAAAAAAAATGCCCTGATGTGAACAAACTGGAGTCAAAACAATATGGAAGTGTGAAAATGGGTTTTAATCCCAGCAATACTTGTTTTGGAAAAAATATTACCAGCAATACATTTTTGAAAAAAAATTACCAGTAATAAAAATCTTGTTGGTATTAAATAACCTATTGATGTTGATATGCCATAAAACAAAACAAACTGGAGGTAAGCCAGTTTCTCTAGTTTTACATCAATACTGAGCTATAACCACTACTGAACTTGAGAAACCTAATTTCACGAAATAAAAAAGAATGTTTTTAAAAATTTCAATCAACAGTAGCACTGGATGCTCAGTCAATAAATGCCAAATGTTTCCTTATAAAGAAGCAGCTAATATTAACATTACCATTAATAATTTCATGTATTTTACAAATTTAGAGTTGGAATTCTGGATAAAAATATTTGGAAATGTAGTTCTAATTGATGATTTTAAATTTATACTATCAACATTGGCACATGGTCAAGTGTTTAAATTTTGTGACCATGAGACCCAGGCTCAAATGTCACCATGTTTGATTTATCAAAGTGTTGACTTCTTGTTAATATCAACCTGTAACCTCATTGGAAAGGGTCTGAAAACCATACCAAAGGCTTGTAAGTGAAATTGGTTAGATGAAATGTTTCAGAAACTGTTGATGACCATGACAAAGGGCTTCCTGTTAAGTTGGATGTGTTACCAAAAGCCAAAGTACCTTGTCTTAGGCCTATGAAATAAAATAGTTTGATGTTTTGAAATCTTTTTGTATTTAGAACAATCCTATTATCATTGTGCTTGTCCCTGCATTCGTTAGTTCCTTAGTTCACATGACAATTACACCCTGCCAATACCTCATAAATAATGAACTGTTTTGTTTTGATCATGTGGAAAGACACAAGACACATCATAGATGCTACCTGGTTTCAGAGAAGTATTTAATGTCTCCTGCTAATACCTCATAAATGGTGAACTTATCCATTTTGATCACATGAGAAGACAAAAGACATACCAAATATTCTACTTGGTTTCAATAACAAAAATGAAAGAAAGAAGGGAAGGTAAAAGTGTTCAATAGTTGTTTCAGTGAAATGGAAAAAATTGCCAATGCCAAATCTTTTCGTTTGTACCTCCTGATTCCTTAAAATAACAACCAGCATTCATATTTATGATTGTTATTGCAATATTTTTTTAAAGTTAAGTTCAAGTATTTAACGATGCAACAGGGGAATTTCTACAGATATTTTATTGTCATGGAACTTGCCATGAGCTTATTCCATCATTAACTGAGGAATTAAAAGTCATCAGAAATTTAAATTGGAAAACTCTGATATTTTCATCAGTTAAAACTAGTGTATACTAATTTTGAACGTATCAGATTGAATTTTTGTTCAAGAAAAAATTTTCCAAGTACATCATCATCATTTATTCCGTTAGCATATTTTGTGCCACCATGGTCACCACTCCCCACCATCTTACAACTGTGTTTCATGGTGACATTCCACACAGCTGGTGATGCTGAGGTTACCCTGTCCCTCCTCTCAGAAATTAAGGGTCTAAAAGAGGCAAGACCTAAAAGAGGCAAGACCTAAAAGAGGCAAGACCTAAAAGGTCGCAGGTGGTTTAGAATTCAGAGTTTTTCTTCTCCTAGACTGGTTGCCAAACAAAGCTAGAGGGCCCAATCTGTCCTGCTGTTTATCCATAGCTGGGGAGAAGAGATGGATTCATACCTTTCATAAGGATATTACCATGTAAGTGAATGCAATAAATTTGAACTCAGCTCTCTGATTCCTCAATTTGAGCCGCTATCCACTACTCCACTGTGCCTCCAGGTCAAAGACATTTAAAATAAAACTGTAGCTTTTTTCTAAAACCTTGTCTTCAAAATAAGAATGCATTTTATCTCTGTGTGTTCAGATAATCTGTTAGTTGTTTTTTTGAGGATTTTGGTTGTGTAATTGTGTGTAAGTGCTATCTTGGAACAAAAAATCATCTGGACAATTTTTACATCTACTAAATCCAAAAGTGAAAGTTCTTGTTCACATACAAGAAAAATACAATAAAAATTTAACAGAAGTCGCTTGTCAGTCATCTTTAACAAAACATATAGAATGTCAGGACTTTCGTGTTGATTATGACATATGAGGATCTAGCAATTCTTTTCCTAGAATTAAGCATCAGACTACCTATGCATATAATTTGATTATAGTAGACATGGAAAGAAAACTACAAAACCTCCTACAGAAGGTAGTGAAGGATAGTGAGAAGAAGTGATTAAACAACAACTACATGAAGACAGAATGCATGGTTGTTAGCAAAAAGATGAGAGCCTGAAATGCAAATTACAAATTAAGGATATCAAAATCAAACAACTATAAATATGTAAATATCTGGGAAGTGGACAGAATATGTGATACTGAAATTTGAATTGCATTGGGATAGCCAAAGATGCATTCTAAAATCTAAGGAGAGTATTAAGAAACAGAAAAAAATAATTAGAAAATAGAAAAGAGTACTGAACTGTTATGTGATATCTGTCCTCCTATATGGCAGTAAATGCTGGACAGTCACCTCACAGATGAAGAAGAGACTTGAAGCAACAGAAGTGTAGTTCTACAGAAGGATGTTGAGGATACTATGGACCAACCATGTGAGCAACAACAAAGTTTTAGAGGAAATGGAAACAAAAAGGACACTTATAATTAACATCAGGAAGAGACAGCTGAAATTTCTAGGTAACATAATGAGGAAAGAGGGTTTTGAAAATTTGATACTCACAGGACAGATTGAAAGCAAGAAGGACAGAGTAAAACAACACATCAGATACTTAGTGAAATTGATGAAATGAATGGCTGAATAAGGATTAAGAGAAACAACAAAAAGACAAAATTTATTAAGAGTTACGAAGTTGCGGAGAGCCATGATTGCCTATGTTCTGAATGGACATGACACAACAAAGAAATGAAGGCTTGTGCATAAACCACACCACTAAGACACAAGGGCTTACAGAGAATGAAGGAAATTGTGAAAACATTATTGAGAAGAAAGGACAATAAAAGAACAAGATTCAAAAACAATAAGATGATAACTAACATTGTATTTAAATTTTTGAAGATTGTAATTTACAGGAAAGGAAGAAGGCAGAAGAATATCCCTCAAATGAGTTTTGTGAGAGAAGAAATTATTAGAAGAGAACTTATTGTTACATCTATCAAATTCAACAGTTAAGTGAGAGCTAGCCGCCAATCTAGTATTGTCCTTAACTTCATGAAGTCAAGGTACCAAAGACGAAAGCTCATCAAAACAGTTGCAATGAAAATATTTATAGAAAGGGGACAATGAAGTTACATTATGGTGGTGGAAAATGACTGGAGTCAAAATGCCAGGTCTTGACCAATATTATTACAGATTCTTATTTAGATTTTGTCAAAGATATCTAGATACATAGCAAAACACCAAATGTAGCTGCAATATTCAATGCACACATGAATTATTGAGTGAGTCAACAAAAATTTGATTTTAAATTATGTTAGATGTATATATTTCTTCTTCTTGGACAGTATGAACTTTAAAATAACATTTTTATTGTAGACAATGGTAGGAAAAGTCTGCTTAATTCACAATCTCTGTGAAGTTAGGATAAACTTAACCAAAACTAAAATTATCTACCTTTGAAAATACTTAGAATAATTTAAAATGAACTTTCAAGAAAAAAAAATTATGGGAGGTCAATCAATATTCCTTGTAGCTATGATATTAAAACTGATAATTTTCTTAAGATTTTCTAAAAATCCTTAAACCAAAACAATTAAAGAAACAAAAATATTATCAGATACAAATGATAACACAACTCAATGCTGATTCTAAATACTTTCAGTGAAGGATGTTTATTTTATAAATTTAGTCATTATTAAACAATGTCTTGTTTTTCTGTCTCACTTTTCATTTTATATTGAATTATCTCTGCATTATAATGCTTACTACAACAGAGTATTAAAGCATGTCTTTACTTAAGAAATAAAAAATTCTAATTCAAGTTTCTGTTTCATAAAATATATATAATGAACACACATATAAACGAGACACAAATGTACATATATTACATCTAAATTGTGAAAAGGTTATCTCAATATTAAAATCTAAGATTTCTTCAGATATTTTCTCCTTGTTCCACTTTGCCCTTTATCAGGAACACTGTATGTCAAGAATACTGGTTTTTGTTTCAGAGACATTGCAAAAGCCATTCTTGGAATTAAGAAAAAAAAAAGCATGACAATAGACAATGGTGATTATATTAGAGTCTTTCTAGGTTTACCTGAAAAGTTCAAGTCAAATTATCAATGTAAGCATTCATAATTTTATTTTCTATCATTTTGTGCACATATTTCCTTTAAAAAGAAAAGAAAAGAAAAATGCTTCATTTTAAACAGAATCCAGTTCATCAGTTTACAACAGAATTCAATTATACAAAGAGAAAAATATCACCCACAAATAACTGTATAATAATCACAATATGAGAACATATCTTGAAATTTGATGTCAATGGTGAGGAACATCAAGTGGTTGGGCTTTTGTTTAACAATGTGTTAGCAATGAAAAAAAATAACTTTGGTCTTTCATCTACAGAGAAGCGATGAAAAATCGAATGCTACACATAATTGAAAAATGTATTTCAAAATCAAGATGAAGAAATATTTAATATTGTTTTTCTGTAATTTAACATCTGTTTTTGCATTTTAATTAAGTGTGTGCCAAAGTTTCCAGCATTTTTGTTTTATTTTCTAAAATAGCCTCATCAGATTGAAATCTTCATATGGATGTCATGCATGGTGCCAAACCTGTTCAGAAATATCTAACCTGTCAGCTGTATACAACTTTCTAAGACCAATGCTGTGAAAATGGCTTTGAGTGAGTGAAGCCTGAGGGTCTTGGCAAAGACCATCCTTCTTTGAACATTGTGAACTGGCACTACAGAATCTCAAACAATGAACTGTACCAAATAAAAGAAACCCTATCACTTGAGGACTGCCAACAGCAGCAAAAACTAAAATGGATAGAACATGTAACTTGAAGAGAAAATAATGACATAATCACACTACTTCAAATAAAAGTTTAGAATGGAAACCCTTCATCAATACTGGTAAGAGCGATAATAGATACTAGACTTTAGAAACCTATTTTTCTAGAAAGTTATTCCAAAGCTAAGATGAAGAAATATTCTTTGTTTTTTTCTGTAATTTAAAATCTGTTTTTGCATTTTAATTAAGTGTGTGCTAAAGTTTCCAGCATATTATTTTATTAAAACTGTGTGTATTCAGTCTGTAACAAGAGCAGAGCTAGGGAAAAATGATTTATTCTCCCTATTATGTTTCTACCATATGGTCATTGATATATCCAAGATATAATAACACTGATATTTCAAGGGCATAAAGGAATAGCTGAATGGGAAAATTATGGCAAACATGCTTAGTTCTTAGAGAGTTTTATAATGCTATGTTGTACACAAAATTAGATATATATACACATCTACATGTGTCCAATGCAAACAAATTATAACACGTATGCAACAACAAATGGTGTGTAAGAAAGGGCAACTTTACTTGTAATATTTCCCAAAGGGAAAACTGGAGTTAAGGCAGTTTCTCTATGAACATGGTAAGGCCATGGGATTTTTCCTGTAAGAACTACTGCTATGGGCTAGGGACGTCCTTCTTTTCTGGGCTCTACATCACAACTACCCTTTGTCAATCTATCTCATGAATATCCCAACAAAAGGAGGTAAATCGCCTTTTATAACCCAACAATATAAGTCTTTAGTTTTCAAAGAGCACATGCCAGGAACTTTTTGCACATAATTAATAAAATACAATTTCAAATATATAAGCTATTTTGGAAAATAATTTTTAAAAAATATCTACATTTGTAAAAAAAGTCTAGTTTAAGCTACCAGATTATTATATATCAATCCAAAATCCGGTTGTTGCAATCTCTTTACACTAATGCCCTTTGGAAAGGCAAGAACTCATTCTTTTCTCCTCCCCACACCAACTATAGATAAAATAGTAGGGCAGACTGTCCTCTCTAGCTTTGTGTGAAGGACAACTCCAAATTCAAAATAAAGGTCAAAAGGAGCAATTCCACATCTGTCTATATTTATGAGATGAGGTATTGTAAATATTTACACTATTTACATTGTTCTGACTGTTGAATATGACAATAAAGATGGGGACAACAGTCCAAACAATGTAAATTGTATAGAAAGAATTCCACTCTTCTTCTTTTTCTGCTATGTGCCATTTTCTTTCAGGATGTTGACGATCATAGCTCTCCTCAATTTCCTGTTCTTTGTAGCTCTTAATAATTTTTCTCTTTTTTCTGCCTCTCCCAAACTCTGTTCTGCCATCCATTTACTCAATTTCACTAGATAGGTTATGAGTTTTTTCCCTCTGTCCCTCTTGCCTTCAATCTTTCCTGTGAGTATCAAATTTTCTAAAGCCTCCTTCCTCATTATGTACCCTAGAAATTTCAGCTCTCTCTTCCTTATGTTAAATATAAGTGTACTTTTTGTTTCTGTTTTTTCTAGAAGTTTGTCATTGCTCATAAGTTTGATGGTATGCTCATAATCCTTCTGTAGAACCACATTTCTGTTGCTTCAAATCCCTTATTTCAACTGTGAGGAGATTTTCTAGAAGACTGATATTATATAAAAGTTCAGTATTCTTTTGTCTGTTTCTAACAAATGTTTCCTTTTTCTTAATACTTTACTTTGTTTTTGGAAGGTATCTTTCACTATCACAATGCACTTTTGGATTTCAATTTAATACTTTCTGTTAAACAAACATTTCCCAGATATTTAGATTGTTGTACTCGTTTGATTTTGGTATCCTTAACTTGTAATTTGCATGCTTGGCTCTTCTTCCTTTCCTAAATGCAATCATAGTAATTTATGGATATTAGAAAAAACAAAAAGATCTGTGAAAAGCCATGCTTGCCTCTCCTCTACAAACTAATCTCCGCTACAAACAGGCTATTTACGTGTGTAAAACTACTCAATATTTCTGGATTATTATTAAAGATGCATAGATATTCAGGTATGTGATAAGAGGAAATATTAGCTGACAACAGAAAACGTGACAAAGAAATTCTAAGTATTTAGAAATAGGAAAATCTCATGAAAAACAAAGAAAAATGTGCTGAAATGCTATGTAATATCAATCCTTCTGTATGGCACTAATTGCAGGAACCCAGTTCATCATTTTACAAAAGAATTCAATTATACAAAGAAAAATATAGCACCAACAAATAACTTCTTTTTTTTTTTCTTTTTAATCATTTCAACCCAAGCAAGGTGATAATACCACTGAAGTGCAAAGGATTACTGAGAGTGGGAGAAAATGAGAAAACATTAGAGAGGAGAAAGGACACTAAAAGCATATGATTCAGAAAGAAGATGGTGATTGATGTTACATTTAAACCATAACAGGAGAGCATATCTTGAAATTTTATATTGATGAGGATTCATATCAAGTGGTTAGGCTTTTGATTAGCAATATGTTAGTAATTAAAAAAAAAGTAATGACAAATTGAATGACATCCATGGTAGATGAAAGGCATTTCAAAATCAAGATGAAGAATTATTCTTTGTTGTTTTGCTCTAATTTAACATATATTTTTGCATTTTGAGTCAGTGCATTCTTGTTTTATTTTTTAAAACAGCCTCATCAGATTGAAATGCTCATATGGATGTCATGCAAGGGGCCAAACCTGTTTAGAAATATCTAATCTGTCAGATGTATTCAATTTTCTATGACCAATTCTTTGAAAAGGGCTTCGAGTGAGTGAAGTTTGAGAGTCTTGGCAAAGACCCCCTTCTTTGAACATTGTGTACTGGCACTACAGAATTGCAAACAAAGAACTGTACCAAATAACAGAAACCATATCACATGAGGACTACCAACAGCAGCAATAGCTAAAATGGATAGCACATGAAACTTTAAGAGAAAATAACAACACTCAAGATGTTGACATTTCACACTACTTCAAATAAATGGTTAGGATGGAAACCCTTCATGTTAACAGTTTCTTATCTTGAACTTGTCATCTGTGGAACTCTCTTCTACCTTCTTGCTTCAACAGTCAGCTTTGATCTTTAAGAATTTAAATGCAATGTTAATTATTATCTTCTGTCTTTTTGATTCCTGTTCTTTTATTGTTTTCTCTCCTTAATAATATTTACCTTTTTCTCATTTTCTCTAACCCTTGCATCTTAGTGGGTTTATTGACTTGCTTAATAATGCTTTTCTTTTTCTTGTATTCTTTCACTCAGGAACACTTTATATCTTAGTGACTTTATTTCCTTACTTAGGGGAAAATGATTAAACAAAAATTTTATATTCATCTTTATAATGTTTATTTTAAAAACAGGGTTTGTGACCATTCAAAATGTTTATATTCTTATTTGCATCTTAAAAGTGGAAAATTCTATCAGAAAATATACTACAGATCTTCTTCATTTTCTATATGCTGTCTTTCAGGGTGTGGACAATCAGAATTCCTGATAATTTCCTGTCCTTTTTTTATAGTTCTTAGTAAATTTGATCTTTTTTGCTATCTCTTTCAGTCCCTGTTATGCCAACCATTTACACAAGCTTGTTAAGCAGGTTATGCACTATTTTCCTCTGACCCTCTTGCCTTCTATATGTCTAAGAATTGTCCAAGAATTTTCTAAGTCTTCTTTCTTAATTATGTACTTTAGACATTTCAACTGTTTCTATATGATTCTAAGTGTCCTTTTTGGGTCCACTTCCGTGAACAAAGTACAGTTGTTATAATGTATGACAAGAGGGTGTTGATGTTTGGGAAAACACCTAACTGATTTTACAGCTAGGACTAATCATGCTACATCCACAGATTTGAATTATCTGCATTTCCTCTATATTCCATTTGTAAGGAAGAAGTTCTACTCTTCTTTTTTTTTTTTTCCTGAGAACTGCTACTTTGTGGAACAAACTCCTATATGGCTGCTTCAATGAACACTACATATTTAATCTCAAGTCAAGGGATAATCTCTATATATCCTTCTTATCCTCATAATCTTCACCTCCTTCTCTTGTGTTCCTATTATACACTACATTCAGTAATACTCTACCATTGAGCCTTGTATTGGGTGAACATTACTATAAGAAAAAGACCTGTGATTCTGATCTTTTTGACACATACTGGTATTTAGCATCATACACAACTGATAGTCAATATCCAAATTGTGGAAACACTTTTCTTTATTTCTATTAGTGACTGTATTTGGCCGACTATTGTTTCAGTTTCCAAGATTTCAAATACATTTTTCTTTAAAGGAAAAAGAAGTGTGGATTATTTAAAAATTTGGTTAAAAGCAGTTCAAGCATTTTAGCAAAATGTTAGCAGTGACTTTGATAAAAAAAAGAAAACCATATATATATATATATATATATATATATATATATATATATATATAACATATAATGCCACTGAGCACCAATGTTTACAATTGTTTAGCTTTGCAACAATCCTGACAAAAAATATTTTAACAATTAAGCATGCCAAGAGAATTGGATGATGTCAAATTGTGATAGCAATATCATTTGACATCTGAATATATAAGTACATTACTTCAGAGTATGAAGGAGCTAGTTCTAGGTGTCTTTCAAAATGGCAAATTATTTTGTAATACTATACAACACAATAAAAGATAAACTGGTTAGAATTATTTACAAAATATTGAAGACACTTTTTCAATCTTTAGAAAAGTTCCAACTGAATTTTCTTTGATGAGATGTTTTATGTTTATTGTAACATAAATAAAATTTTTAAAAAAGAAATTCATCCAAACAAATAAATATTAGGAGGTTAAAGAAAATTAAATTTCTCAAGTTTGATATACATAAAATGCAATTATTATTAATAATTATTTCATTGTTAAAAACAGAAATTGCTTCATAATCTAATTTTTTCTTTTTTCAAAATGGTGTATATTTTTACTCTAAAAAAATGAACATTTTTCTTCATGCAAATAACGGTATATATAAAAAAAAATCAGTTTCTTGCATGATAAATTAGATTCAAAAATTCAATTTCAATCACAGAAGTCTGTATAGGAAATTATAGGATATTGCTCTCCTTTGTAAATGTTTAATGTGTATTTGACTTGTCAAGCAGTGTTTGTGTGAATAATGAAAACAAATAACACAAAAATAAAAACTACCATAATTTTCTTTTCTTCTTGATATTTCATTTTCTGATAAAGCTTAATTAAAATGTGAAATTTACACTGTTTATAATGTTTGAACTGTTGTCCTCATTTATATTGCCATATTCATGATATTTCAGCCGTTATATGCTCCAACCTTCTTCAGGTGATATATGTTGGAACTTCAAACTGAACTCTTTATTTAGTCCACGAGGTAGATTGTTCAAATACTGAAATGTTACATAATATCAGCCCTTCTGTATAACAGTGAATGCTGAACAATCCCTGCATAGATGAAGAGATTTGAAGCAACAGAAATGTGACTCTACAGAAGGATGATGAGTATACAATGTACCAAATATGTGAGCAATAACAAAGTTTTAGAGAAAATGGAAACAAAAAACAATTACAATTAACATCAGAAATAAATAGCTGAATTTTTTTTTAGACTTAATGAGGAAAGAAGGCTTGGAAAATTTGATACTCATTTGGAACTTCACATTGTAGACATGAGAGAGAAAAGCAATGCATAAACTAGATAGTAAGGTTGAGTAAATGAATGGTAGAGCTGAGTTTAAATTTTTTAAGCGATACAAAGGGCAGGAAATTGTGGAGAGCCATGATTATCAACATCCTGAAGGGACACAGCACATAGAAGAAGTGCCTAATTCTTTATCATTTTTTTTCTTGTTATTAATATATTTATGAGGACTACAGTGTAACCTGGATATAAGAGAGTTGTCGTGACCGGATAATAAGTCTCTTATATCCGGGTTTGGCCTATTTTGTTTTATTAACACGGGCTCTAATTTGGGACGAGAGAAAATCTCTCTTATATCCGGGTCTCTTATATCCGGGTTATACTGTATTTGAAAATGGAATAAAGTATAGAAAAAAATTCATGTTGACCTTGTTATTATAAAGACTGAACTCTAACTGCTATGAATTAAAAATAAGCTTTCAAATAAAACTTATTAATTCTTTAAACTTGTGACTGGTGATGTGTAAATGTTAAACAAGTGTTCTTCATTACTTGAATCATTACAGGACTCTGCCCAGTTTAAAGTGTGAGGGGAGAGGTAGTTAAAATGTGAACAACCCAGGAGGCTGTCTTCAAGGAACATTTGGCATTTTTCATTAGAACTTCCCCATCCCCTTTTCTTTTATGGGAAAAAAAATTATAAAATAAAGATGCTATCATAATTCCTTGGTTTCTTAGGAATTAAAAAAATTAATTTTAAATGTATTTCTTGCCACATTTGTGCACTTGTGAGTCATACTTGACTTGAAACTTTCTTTCAATGATGTTAAATCTTTCCGAGAAGAAAAGTCACATTTAAAGAATAAACAGGAATTAAGAAAGAAGATTAATTATGAGATAATCTAATTTATCTTTTTAATCATTTCACCCCAAGCAACGCAATAAAGCCACTAAGACACAAAGGTTTACTAAAGAAAGAGAACAATAAAAGAACAGGAATTATGAAGACAGAAGATAACAATTGACATTGTACCATTTTTGTATCATTTCACTCCCACGAGGGCAATAAAGCCACTAAAACCCAAGGAGAATGAAGAAAACTGAGAAAATATTATTGAGGCAAAATGAGAGTAAAAGAACAAGATTAAAAATAAAAAAGATGATAATTGACACTGAATTAAAATTTTGGATGATCAAACTTAACAAGAAAGCAAGAAGATGGAAGAGAGTTCCACAAGTGAGAAGTGCAAGAGCAGAATCTGTTATCATAGAATTATGGCTACATATAACCATTTTAACTGTAAAATGATGAGACCTAACGTCCAATCTAGTACAACACATAATTTCATAAATTCTATATACCACAGAGGAAAGTTCATCAGAACAATTACCATGAAAGTATTTATAGAAAGGGTAACAGGGAGGCTACATGACAGCAGTGAAAAAGTGACTGAAACTGAATCAGGTCAGAACCAATAACATTGCTGATTCTTTACATTTTATCAAGAATCTCTAAATACATAGCAGAAACCCCAGATCAGATGTTGTTTTTTGCCCTGTAAATTGATATTTACCTATTCCTTCATATATTCCACCAAAATAAATTACTGATGTCAGATGCTGCTTTACAATGTACAAATCTATAAATTGTTCTGTGAGAAACATTAAATGACATCCAATAAAAATAAAAATAATATATATATATATAAAGAAATATAGTCTTAAGATGTGCTATATTTATGGGATAAAGTGCTCAGTATCAGAGACAGAGCATGTGTAAATATAAAAGTGAACATAAAAGTCAACACTTAGAGGTGACAGTCTGTTTCATGCTAGATGCAATCGTCAGGCCACCTAGCATGAAACAGACTGTCGCCTCTAAGTGTTGACTTCTATGTTCACTTTATATTTATATATATATATATAGATGTGTATGTGTGCATGTATGTATATATATATATATATGTGTATGTATATAAATATATATATATATATATATATGTGTGTGTGTGTGTGTGTGTATATATATATATATATATATATATATATATACATAAATATATATATATATATATATATATATATATATATATATATACATATATATATATATCAGCAGTAGCAGTCACTGTTTACAAATTTGAACTTTTTCCCTCTAAAGTGCTCGCCCGAATTTTATTTTTACGGGAGGCGTATATATGTGTCATCCACAGACAGACTGTTTCACTGAATCACAGCTCATCAGTGCAGCTAGACAACCAATTGCCTCATGCCAGAAATGAAACCCAACTGATATGGCATATGTAAACTAGCTGGATATTAAAAAGAGAATTTTTTTTCATATTGGCATTTCACTCGTTTTATATGAGCATTATCAAAACATAACTGAAAAAAAAATCTAAGGAAAAGTTGTTACCATAGCAACCACACCACACAAAACATTGTGGTCAATCTGAAAAAATATAAGAGTTAATAAAATTTAAAAATATACTTGAACAAATCAAAGAGATTTGTATAATGGAAATATGTTAATATTTAAATATGTCAATTAGTCATAGGAAAATAAAAATGAAAGTAGGAAAGTTATGGGGAGAAAAATAAAGCATGTGTTATCTAAAGAAAATAATGACTATTTATAATTAAAAAAATAATTTATGATATATACTATTTAGTTTTTTAAGAAAGTATAAAATTCAATTAAAATTTATGATGTTTATCCATTATCTAATATTATTTTCTTTGAGTATTATGTTAACTGGAAAAGTCGACAAGTTATAAAAATCGAACTTTTGATTAAGCAAATTGAATCTCGATACCACAGGTGATTCAATAATCCTTCTAGATGATTTATGATGAATAGATTTAATCATTTTGGCATTTTTAAAGCCGAAAGTAAAATTTGTATTTTGTATATCGGAGAATAAAGAAATGAATGCATCCCCAATTTTTATAGCTCTTAGAGTTCATAAATATATACTTTTTAAAACTTTGCTGTGTTTCAACAACATAAAATTTATCACATTTACCACATAGGATATATATATATATATATATATATATATATATATATATATGGTGGAGGTACACTCTCCCATTGTATTCGACGTATGAGGGTCAAGCAGCACAGTTCCTAGGAACCAAACAGCCCAGACACCAGCACATATAATCTGATTATAGTGGTGAAGTCTTTGTTCAGAACTTTTTGAAGGGCTGAATATAAAGACCTGGTGCACTACGTGTCACAAGGTTCCCAAATAACCGTCCACAGGTTTTTTTTTTAATTTCAGAGTTGTACTTCTCCTAGATCAATTGCCATCCAAGGCTATAGAACCCAGCCTGTCCTTCTATTTACCCATAGCTGGATGGAGAAGAAGAGGATTAATACCTTTCCCAAGGGTATTAGCATGTAAGTGAATGTAATGTATTCAACTGGAATTCAAACTCAGCTCTCCAATTCCTCAAACCGAGCCGCTATCCACTACGCCTCTCTATCTATCTCTCCCTCTCTCTCTCTCTCTCTATATATATATATATATCTATCATGAACACGGATATGTTTGTCAACACCAGTTACATCCAGGTTTTCCCCATTAGCAGTGGGACAGTTTGGCATGTTTAGATACAGGCCTCTCTGCCAGTAAAAACTGGGAGAAAACAGCACTCAGCAGTTGGAAAGACACAGTGTTTTGTAATGTCAGTCCTGTGGGTATTCTGTTCCTCAAGTTGCTATGATTTCCTAGGTAGTGCTATATTGTTACCTCCTGCCTCTTTCCGCTCTCTCCCTATTATCCCTGTAGTTGCTGGGAGAGCAATCGGTTAGGTGTCCCCTCACCACCCAATCTCAGCAGGTTCTTTGCTTACATTACAACAAGCTATTTCGGCACTCATGGTTGACGGCAAGTTTGACCTGAAGCTAATCCCTGATTTTAATGGTTCAGACCAGACTTTGCTGTGTTCCAACAACTCAGCAAGGAAGACAGAAAAGATGTAGGCCATAGTAGGGAGGCAACAACCAGAAAAGGATCTGGGCTGAAAATGGAAGTAGACTGCAAGTGTGGCACTGGTTCAGTTATGCAACAGGGTATCGGAGTACCTCGTTTCAAAGAACATTAGGGATGCCTATGAACAAGAACTTCAGACGTGGATCTTCCATGATTGGTTAATACCATACCCCAAAAAGAAACTGAGGCCACCCAAAAGCTGAGTGCCATTAATGGCTATCATGTAACACAACAAAGAAAAGGTTTGCCCAGAGATGGACTATTGTGAGTTCAACAAACATGTTGATGCATTCACTGCAATTGTGGGGATTTTTTCAACCAAACTGTGAGAGTTTGTTAGCAGTGGGACAGTTTGACATGTTTAGATAGAGGCCTTTTGCAACTAGTCAAGATCTGGGTCTTAATAATGTCTAATGCCAATAAAAGCTGGGGAAAAACAGCAGTTGGCAAGACACGCAGTCATGTGAAGTTGGTCCCCTGGGCATTTTGTTCCTGAATTTGCTGTGGTTTCCAAGCCAATGTCATTTTTGTTACCTGCCATCTCTTGCCCCTCTCTCCCTATTATCCCTATAGCTGCAGGGAGAACAGTCGATTAAGTGTTTCCCCCAATCTCAACAGGCTCTTCATTTGCATTAAAACTATATATATATATATATATATATATATATATGAAAACTTTGATTAAAAAGAAGTGACAAGGTCAGTCTGTTTAATTTTTTATTATATTTTTTTGATTTTCAGATGTTTTGAGTATTATGCTTGAAGTTGTGGATAAACACTGAAGTTCATACTTTGTTATTTTTGTTCAAGAACTTTTGACTATCGTAGTCATTATCAAGAACAGATGTGGCATCTGTATGGTAGTTAGAATTCCTTTGTCTGCATCCTAGTATTCTTTGGAAAACTGGATGTTTGAAATGGTCTGGCGTGACATCATGTGTAACAGTTATTGGGAATGAGGCTGAACAAAGAATGTGATTATTCATTTATTTATTTTTAATATTAATATAATATATTCCCACATTAATTATATTATATGAACTTCAAGATACCATTGCCTGTAGTGAACATCTATAAAGGCAGCTACATGTTGCGTAATCCGCAGTTCCTACCACTGAGGTAAAATAATGACGTCCATTTTCATATATATATATATATATATATATATATGTGTAATTTGGCAGCAACTTTTCTTTCAAACATGTAGTGTTGAATGTTAAAGACAACATAGTCTTACATATTTTCTTTTGAATTTTCGCATATTCTCTAATGAGACTTTTTATTTGAAAATTGTTCCGAAATATGTATTTTCCATACGATGACCTAGCGCTTTTGAACATCATTGTTCATCTTCAGGGTTAATATTTTATATAAGTTATATTTATTTTTATATTGTTATGCATAATGGCTGAAAATGTGGTTGGTTCAGTCTTAATATATTAATTAATAATTTAAATATTATATCAAAGCCCATATAACTACTTTGTATTTATTTTCCAACAAGCAAATATGAAAATAGTGAATTCTAACAAGATTTGGCAGGCAGACATAGAGAGGCAGGCAAGTGACACATTTATCAGGCTGCCTTTCTGCTGCTTGAATGTTTTTAATTAACATAATTAGTCATTTATGTCTTTTCTTTCCTTCACCCACACAAAAAAGAAAAAAGATGGATTCATGATGTGTTAAACACTTTTTAAACAATGACAACTAATCTAAACATTTTCTTTGCCTTTTTATAGCTTTTCAGTAAGAGAGATATCCCTTCATAATTTCAGTAAGAGTTATATCCCTTTATAATTTAAAATCTATCACCACTTTGATTAGTTCATTTCATTTCAGATGTTAATTTCAAAGAAAAATTACAATAACATTTTTTCAATAAAAAGAACTGTTTTTTTGTGGCCAACTCTTTGTAGGTCTGAATTAAACAATGTCTTAAAAAAATTTAAAAGTACAGAAGTCATATTATGACAGTGTGGTGATAGAGAAATAAATTAATAAAAATAAATAACAAGAAGACCAAAATTTACTATCTCTAAAAATAGATAATAAAAATTGCCAGGCAAACAAAGCCATAGTTCAACCAATTAGAAAGCTTTCACAAACAAGATATCAGCAAAGAAATAACCAAATAGTAACAAGGAGACTAAAATTTCAACATTTCAAAAAATAGATAGTTTGACCAACCAATCAGAAAGCTTTTACAACCAGGATATAAATCACAAGCGAATGATAAGTGAGTAGCCTTTTCAAAGCAGACTATATATGCATCTATGAAACAGATGAAAAATAAAGCAAAATCAGTTGATAAATTAATTTTGTTTATTCTGTGATGCTGTGGTTATTTTAACATACCCAGAGATAAAATACGACATATGCATGACTAGCTGGTGACCTCAGATAGTTGATCCATCTTTGCTACATTGAAAACCAACATACATTCCTTCACCACATGGTCAAGCAGCAGCTACTACATGTGGATACCTACATATATATTTACTTTCATCAGGTCTTTTACACTTGATGTCTTCAAACTTTAACTTTACCTTTTCCTTCTGTATTATTATATTGACTATATAAAGATTTATTTTGCATTTTTCAACACTTTGTGCATTTAATTTTAATCATTTATCTTTTTTATTCAGTCATGTGAGCTCGAACATTCACAAGTCTAATACGCCAACCATCACAGTACTGCATCAAGGTCGGAAGATCATTAGGGAGGCATTCTTTATAATAACACAGCTGGTCAATGTAGGTGGTTGCTGGGTGACCAACGCATCTTGCCCCAAGACTAGGTGTCCAGAACAGTAGATCACTCACAAATTCTTGTTTTGCTTGCCATTCTGTATTCATGTAAGATTGTAGAAATTTCAGGGTTGTGTTCTTAGAGCTGTGATTTAGTTGGATGTTGTCTCCAAGGGATGTTAAGTATAAGTCTCAGCATCCAAGTGTAGGTTCCATCAAGCTCAGGCTCTAGTGTTTTAGTTAATCTATAGTGCCACTGCTTGGACATTAACACTAATTCTGCCATGACCAAAATACACCTAAGTCAATTAGAGTAATATATGGTGGGATCAGATGTTGTCATAAGATAAACAACTCATCCTTGCATAACTGATAGCCTCCTAATTACCCCGTCCAGGGTAAGACGATAAACTACATCCAACAGCAAAGCCCCTGATCAGGAGGCTTCTAGGAGCATGGAACCTCCACTTAATTGCTGGTGTTCTCAGGTCCACCCTCACCCGGTGTGGTAGTACTTGATAGGGTCTCAGATATGGGCAAATAGTTAACCCCAAAACTGAGGAAAAAGCATTATAAAAGTGTAAAAATAGGTTTTAATACCAGAAATACTTTGTAAAAATTATTACCAGAAATAAATTTTTGAAGAAAAAAAATATTACCAGCAATACGTTTTTCAAAAAAACTATTACCAGCAATACATTTTTAAAAAAATATTACCAGCTATACGTTTTTGAAAAAATAATATTACCAGCTATAAATTTTTGAGGAAAAAAAATATTAACAGAAATAGATTTTTGACAAAACAAAAATATTACAAAAAAAAAAAGATATCGGCATTAAATGACCCATTGAGGTTGATATGCCGTAAAACAAAACAAACTAAACCAAGCCTAACTACTATAGTAGTAATTGCAAGCTTACAGAATCATACTTCTGTGTAAAGAATGAGCAAGACAAACAATTATTTCAATAAATAAATTTATATCAAAATATAAAATGAACTGTCAAAAAATTACAGACAGTATAACATTGGATAGTTTCACCCTATCCCACTTGCAGAAATCTGCACTGTCAACAACATCTGGAATATTTTAATTGCATCTTCTGCAGAGTGGTAAGAGGCTGCTGGCTAAGTAAATTCTGACAGACACAAGTATAAACCACCAATATTTAAATATAGACTATTATAGACTAAGCATAATAAAAAAAAAATGATTCAAGTCTAACCATCGAACTCACATATAGAAATGCACTCAACCAGATTACCTGTGTACCATAACAGATAAAGAGGTATTGTAAGCTGTGGTAGCCATAGGATAAAGATAGGATTTAAAACTGACTGTAGAATGACTGTTTGGGCAAAAAAGACAAGGCATTATCTCTGAGGTAGGAACTGCTTTAGATTTTTCTCAGGTAACAGTAACAAAGGGTCTACCAAAAATAGGGGAATTCTGAAGAGACATCAGGGACATAGCAACACCCACAGATGATGAAATATTGGCATTTGTAGTGACTGTCAAAAATGGTAACAACACAACAAAAGAGAATACTGCATCAAATCAGATGCCAATTCAATGCTCATACCACTTGACAGTCAATACACCATATGCAATTTCATAGTAGGTGATCAACAAGGGTATTTCTATTAACACCAAAGTATTAGTTATTGTACTGCACCTGAGCAAGCAAACATCACCAATTGGACTGAGGAAGACTTGGACCATGACAGATGGTCAAACATGTCACAGCTTACCAGCTCTTTTGGGCAGATGGTTGAGATTTTATGTGGAGGGGAAAAAAATGAAGCTATGAACCACCAGCAACTTTTCTACCTGCCATCAGCAGGGCTGATGCTAGAGTACTAGAGATCAACATAATGCACCTTCTTGCCCTCACATTTTCAACTGACTTGAAGAGGAGTGACTACATTGAATCAGTAGCTGCATCTATTGCAAGGAAAGTTGGATCACAGTGTTATGCCAGAGAATTTTTCTCATCAGAGTCCATCTTGCACATTTACAAACATACCATTCATCCGTGCATTGAATACTTCTGCCACATCTGGTCTTGTGCTTATGCTATTCATCTCAAGGTTCTTGACAAAATCCCAAAAAAAGAATCTGTAATGTAATCAATCCTAACTTGGCATTTTGATTTCTCACTGACATGGTGTGGCTTCACTGTCTTTTCTACATTTTCATGGCAAAATGCATCCACCACTTCTACTCCAACAGTTTCTTTTCTTGCACTTCCCACCTGTTGAGCTCCTTTCAGTTTACATGCTTCCCTGATAACTACAATCTTCAAAAATTTAAATGCAATGTCAGTCACCATCTTCTCGAATCCTGTTCATCTTTTATCCTTTCTTCAATCCACCCTGTACTCAGCTTTTCTCTCACTTTCACTCTCTGTAACCCCCTGCATACTAGTGGTATTACCACCTTGCATAGGGTGAAATGATTAACAAACATAAAAAAAACTTAGATCGGGTCACTCTACAGGTGTTACTGGTATCATATAACTATCAACAGTGACTAAACTAGTTCCCTTATTGGACTTTTCCAGTGAGAAGTGGCTGGGTTTAAATAAAAGACCTGTTAAAGTTCAGATGAACATATTTTAGGATCAACTGTCATCTAACAGGATAGACTGGGCTCCATAGCTATGCATGAAGCCAGTGCAGCAATCACATGGACAAAGGGTTTCCTAGACAGAAGTCAAAGACCAGGATGAACATTTCCCCTGATGGAACCAATTCAAGTAAGAGGAGATTGGCTGTGGATATGCTTGACCTCCCGGAGAGGCATTGGATATGCTTGACCTCCCGGAGAGGCATTGGATATGCTTGACCTCCTGGAGAGGCATTGGATATGCTTGACCTCCTTGCCTTATGCATGTATAAATACCTCACCAGCTTTCAATCCAGATACATGTAGGGAACTACTCAGTTACCCTACAAATGTCCTTGGTCATAGGACTGATGATGATGAGGATGATGATAGATCCAGGCTGTCAACAGGGTGTTGTGCAAGCTGGTGGTAACACTGTCACAGTGTGAAGCTTGTTCAGCTGGAGACTGTAAGGTCCATGAGTGAAAATGAAATTTATTTTAGCAGATATGACATATGCTGGTCTTGCTGCAGGCCATTCATGCCCTACTTTATGATTGCCATGTTTCCCGCTGATGATGTTTTTTTCCAGAAAAATATCTCTAAATCCCTATCAGGAAATAAACTTGATCCAGAAACAGCTGAGTTCCAGGTATTCCATTGAACTCTGCACTCATCAGAGCTAAGCCCTACTGAGAAGAAAGGTGATATGCTGCCAGCACCATTAAATTCTGTATAACCATATCTTATGAAAATAACTCAGTTATGGATTCCTCTGAAATACACCTTAATAAATATAACTCCAGCAATTTGTAGATTCTACATCATGTCATTTAGCCAGTATTATTCAGGTAAGGGTTAAGAGCTATATATTACTAGGTAGCTGTTGTTTCATTTCATATCTGTATCACCTATCCATGCATAAAGAATCTAATCTTTTTTACAGGCACTATGCAACGCTGTCAGACTTTATTATGCAAGTCAATAGTTTCTCAATAAAATTTCTCTTATCAATATATATATATATATATATATCATTATATATATATATTTACAATAAGACATACAACTCTTCAGTCCCAGCTACCAGCAAATAGTTAACACCCAAACTGGGGTCAAAGCACTATGAAGCTATAAAAATAGATTTTTATAGTAGAAAAATCAGCAAAAGTATTACCAGCAATACATTTTTGCAAAAGATATTACTAATGCTCCCAACAAATTTAAATTTTGGCATTAAATGATCCATAAGGAGTTGATATGCCACTAATTCTTTCGATACATGACTGACGAGGCAGATTTTTTCCCGCAGTAGGTTGCCATTTCTTTCTGTGGTAGACCAGTTGCCATCCAATGCTAAAGAACCCAGTCTGTCCTGCTATTTCCCTATAGCTGGGGAGAAGAAGAGGATTCATATCTTTTCCAAGGGCATTTAGTAGATAAGTGAATGTAATGGATTCGACTGGAATTTGAACTTGTCTTCCCAATTCCTCAATCTGAGCCACTATCCATTACTCCACCATACCTCCTCCCTAAATTACTCGACTAAAAGCAGATATTATTAGGTGAAAGTCACATGGTATATTTATCATACTAATATATTCTTAAAATGTTAACAAAATCAACTGATTAATCAGAAAATAGATATTATATTATCATAATAAAATTTGACATCATACAGTGTGTGTGCGTGCATATATACATGCATGGACATTCAGCATTATTTATGGCTGAGCTGAGTTCAAATTCCAGTCAAATCCATTACATTCACTTACATGCTAATACCCTTGGAAAAGGTATGTATCCTTTTCTTCTTCCACCAGCTATGGGGAGATAGCAGGACAGACCGTGTTCTATAGTCTTGGATGACAACTGGTCTACTGCAGAAAGAAATGGCAACCTACTGCAGGAAAAAATCTGCCTTGTCAGTCATGTATCGAAAGATACATGATCACCTAGTTTGACTGAGGATTGGATGGTCTTTGCCAGAACCACATTATTTCTAGATATGTTTTTTAGTTCAATATAGAACAAATATCTGAAAAAGAGTTTAGCTAAACACAGTTTAGTTTTGTATCTTTTAACAACATTTGTTTTCTCTATTTTTCACATCAATTCTCCATAACATAAAATTAAGTTTTCATAATTTAATAAATTCTTTTGATGTGCATTTTTCTTCTCAAAACTTTAATAGAACATATTTGAGTTTCAGGATATTTTCAAAGAAGTGTGCTCTTTTCAGCAAAAGTCATTCTACAAGCAGTGAAAGAATAAGGAAGAAAGAAATTAGTCTTCTCAATTTCATTCCAAATGGTCTTCACTGAAGCAGTGTAAATGTGAGACTTTCAAATTGGAATCTTAATTTCTCTCTTCACGGAAACAAAAGACCAGAAAACAGTCTTGCAGAAAATTTGTTGATCTTGGCGCTGTAAGTCCTCCTGAAAATGCTGCCATCAGAAAACTTTACGGTTGATAAAGTGGAAACATTTGGACTGAGTTATTTTTCACAATCCTTAAAAAGCCTTCAATTGGCCATCATGTCACACATGACTGCTGCCATCTACATAAATCATTAATGTTAATGCAAATCTCACTGACTGCTAAGAACTATTGAATCCTAAGTTTGTCACTAAATAGCATCATTCATCAAAATCACACTATGAGGCTGTTTTCTCTTCTCACTTGCTGTCCACCCCTGGTCTGCTTCCTCTCCACCTCCTTGTCTTCCCAACCTTCTGCCTCAATGCAAGATTGTATTGATCAAGTCAGGACTTCAACTCATGTGCATCCCTCTTGCTTTACAATAAATGTTCACAAGTCACAGGCCGTCTAACATCAAATCCACTCATGAGAAACTCATCAAATGCGAATTTAATTGAAATGGAATCACTTTAAATTTATTCAGCTTAATGTTAGAAGCTGTACGCAGCCCTAAAAGAGGCTGTGTACTGATTCTCAATGAAATCAAAGAACTTTTCTATTTTTTTGATCATGAAACAAGTGTAAAGATTTTCTAAAAGAAAAAAAGGACATCTCTAGAACAATATTAGTTTTCAAGAGTAATTTTATAGACAAGAACTGCATACAACATTATAAGTAGACAGAAGCAAATAACATTGTTTTTCCTGTCTTTTTAAAATTTTGTTTGTCCACCTTATTCTTTAATCCCCCCACCACCACCACCACCATCACTAATTGTGGTTGTTTCTCTTCTCAAATGAACAAAATGGTAAGAGTTGATTTGTTGGAGTTAATGCTTTGTGAATAATTATTTATTTAGAATTTAATGAAATTTTCTTTTCTTTTTTATTCTGAAAGTCGACTGCTTTCTCTTTTAAAAGGGGCAGGTTTCAAACTAGATTAATTCACACATGGGCCAATCTCAACTGATAATACAGCTTAAAGAGTCAGTTTCTAAGCATTAACTTAACACATTTAGTCTTATATATGTTGCAAAAGAGACTCAATTTAGTAATTTCTTGTAAAAGAAAAAGGTGATATTCAGAGGTATTAATATGTTTACTGACTCATTGAATGTTAACCATATATTTTTTTTAATGAACACTAATTAACATATTTACCTTAACAGCTTTCAAGCAGTTTTCAGTATAACTTTTATTCAGAATTTAAGTTGGGATGATTAAACTTTTATAATCCATAATGAAAAACTTATGCTCATTACATGTCATTCACAAAAAAGACATTTTTAAGCAATTTATAAAACCAAAGATAATTGACCTCCAAAACCTTGTGTCTTTTTGCGTATACCATGAACTGGTATAAAGTTAAGCAAGTGTGAAATATTATTTATTTCCCAATACACATATTGTCTTTTTTGGTTCTAAATCCACTTAGGAATGATTATTTATTATTCATAAAAATGAACAATTGCGGCACAAGGCCAAAAGGGAAGTGGGTTAGAGGTGGTCAACACTTTCTATCCCAGACCTAGCTAATCAGATTTGCAACCCAATTTTTTCATTACAATTTGCTCATTCACCACAAGAACTTTCCATCACTATTCAATCTTATATATACCACAATACCACATAGTCACAGGGAATCTACAAAAAAAGAACCATTACATAAATATTCCAAAATTTCAAATGTCTCCTTTTTTTCTATTTTTTTCTTTTTCTTACAAAAATATATAAAAATATAATGATCATGAAATCAGGAAGGAGAGAATGAACCCAAAAACAAAACTAAAATATAACAAAACATTCAAACTAAAAATAACAGATGTTAGTAGGATCTGTCCACCCAACAAAAATAAGGGTGGCTGCTGTATTCAGCCATTAAGCAGAATCAAGAAGCTCACTCACTAACCGTGAGAGAAGGATAAAAAAATAAATGACAGGGTGGGAAAATCAAAGACTGACCCAGCCAAGAAGAAAAAAGGAGGCCAAAAACAAACTGGGGAGGTTAGGAATCTCAACATGTATCAATAAAAGAAAATGCTGAGAGCAGGACAGGAACAACACTTACATTAACTAGGTAAACAGGAGATCTATCTTAACCAGGGAAAAGTTTATCAGAAAAATGCTCCATTGCATCAAATGTTGCTTTAAAAAGAAAATCATGGCTGGCCCTGTTCACTCAAATGAAGCTCACAACTTTCACCTACCTTTCATTGAAATCTCTTGATAGCAAACACTTTCTATCAGTTCTGGTCTTCATCTTGAGCTGATGCCCAAAGAATCCGACCATATTCTGATGAGAACAGAGTTCGTATCACAAGATTCCCTCCATTTGTTACATCTACACCACCATTCTTGCCATTGGTTAGCCATGTCAAAAACACCATCCATTTCACCCCAGAATATGGGGAGTGACACATTATCACATGTGTATTCGAGGTCCATGGACACAAGGTACTTGGGATCGATATGAGCCATCAACCCAACAACATAATCCCAGAACAGGGCTCCTGAAGAGAATTGTAGAAGGTGTGCAAAACTGTTTCCTCTAGACCAAGGTCACATCAATGATCTTGGAATCCAAGATGACATTCCAGTCCCCCATTAAGACTAAGCTCGGCAAATACACCAAGAATGGCCACAGCTGACAGAAGAAGGAGACACGGGTGTATAAACCACAATGATCCAAAACAACTACAGTTTATGGCAATTATCAGCCATGATCAACCAGCACCTCTCATCGACATGGACAAGGTCCACCTTTGCACCCAGGGTACATTTAACCAGCAAATAAACACCCCTGGCCAGCTGGTTCCCATATGTTGAACAGACAAGAAAGTCGCTAGACAGCACACAGGCAATAACATTGCAAACAATGTGTGTCTCCTGGATCATGGCCACATCTACACCAAAGGACAAGAAATCACAAAGCAGGCAGATTGCTTTACTCCATCCCTCAAGTCCCTTGCATTCAAGCTGGCTAACTTGCTAGAAACTTTAAAATTTTATCCCTTTAGATATAGACTGGACAGAAATCTGTGGGTGAAAGGACCTTGATGGATTGCCCCAGACTGCCAGAGCCTATATCAGATGTAATTCATCCATCCAGGGCAAAACTGCCACATCGATAAGAAACATTAGTTTTAAGACACTAAATAGTAAGGAGAAACACTAAGAACCTCCAATGCACACAGTTTAGTGAACTTTTTTAATTTATCCAACTGCAACTGAACCACTTTAAACTTTGGGTAAGTTTTCTGGACAATGTCAAAAAGGTCCTATACCTTCAACTTGCCACCTACATTAAAGGTAATACCACAGGAGCATAAAGAAAGATCCTGGTGTCTTTTGTCAACTTCTTGTTGACAGAGGTACACTTGAATAATGATCTCAAGAGGGCCTTCCTCTATGAGGAAAGATCTCCTTCTCAAGAGCCTTTTCTGTCTACCTGATAGATGGCATGCTCCATGAGAAAGGGTTTTTTCTGTTTTTTGACGGGGGTTGGTTTGGATGTTGGTATGGGGACGAGAGATGATGAATCCTTAGTTGGGAAATGGAGAGGCTCTTAGCCTTATCAGGATAATTGCCTTCTTTTCTGCTTGGTGAAGCAGGGCCAGATTGGGACTTGGAATGTTCCATGGCCCTCTTTGCCCTGCTTCAGCCAGACCTTTTCTCCTTTTTTGGAATTTTGTCTTCCTCTTCTCCCCCTTTTCAAAAACACAGATTGTGGTGGTGGCGTATCTTCCAACTCCATATCACATTCTGTTTGCTGCTGTTGCAACTGCTGTTGTTGCTGTTCTTTCCATTGTTGTCACTGTTGTTGCTGCTGCAGTTTCTGCCACTTCCCACCCTGCTTTGGTATATTCTACATAGGGGCATTAATATATCTTTTTATATATTTATTAAATGACCATCAATGGACCCACTTCTTGATACCATGAAAGGCTCATTACAATTTCCATTTAAAGGTCCTAGAAACTACATATATATTAAGTCCTTCCAGCCCTTCCTCTGCAATTATAATGTGTGTTTCTTAACATGAATGTTAGTCTTTGACTATTTAATATATATAGCATCTTGCCTTTGGTGGTCCCTATTTATTTGCTATGCACTGTACTTGATAGAGCTCTGACAAATAAAGAAACCCAGTAAAGCTTCTTTTTTTTTAGCTTTTTTATTTTTTATTTTCCTATTTACAGTAAATATAAACATTGTTTTTCTTTTCTGTTGTTTGATTTTAATATGTTCGTTTTTATTGCAATTATTAAAGCAATATGCCTTTGAAAGTCACATTTTATTTTATTTACTGAAGGAATTTTACTGACCACCTGTACCGACATATTAAAATATATTTTTGCACATTTTTCTTTATAATTAAAGCACAAAATACAGTTTTTATTAGTTGCATTAGTCAGAGCCATGCATTACAAGACACTTTATAAGCTTACAGTCATATCCCATTGGAAGACCAGTTCTTGTACGATCACTGAAGTTAAACAACTTTGAGTCTAGTAAGGACCTAGGTGGGTGACTACTTGGGAATTCTATGTACTGTAAGTTTGGATATGTGGGAAGTGTAATGGATGACAGCTCCTAATTGGAAATTGGAGATCAGAGTTCCAATTCCAATTGGGTTCATTTTCACTTTTGTGCAAATAGCCTTACGAAAGGTATAAATCCACCTCTTCTTTCACCAGCTATGGGTTAATTCCAGGATTAAGACCGAAAGAAGAAGAATTTTCTTATCTTTGTTGTTATTATCACCTTTTGGCCATCCCCTAAGCTATTGTACAAAGCACAAAGGATTAAAGCATTCATTTGGGAATTTGGTGGCAGAGCAATTGTGAGTTCAATCCTTGAACCAGGTGGTTGTTATAACTCGCTCTTAGTGGTTATAATATGTTTTGCTTAGACTACTCACTGTAACATCATTAGAAATTCCCTCAACTGACTCCAGTGGACTTTTCCTGACTCACTTTGAGTTCTTTATTTAAGTCGTCTTGCCTAGTTCATTTGTGTTACCGGGGGTGTCTTATTTACTACATAACAGTAGTACAGACTGAGATTCAGAAGAAACAGCATTTGCATTATTTTATACACATATGTTGATTTTCTTCACATGTTTATCTTAACTAGTACCTTTCATTATACCCTTAATGAACTCTCAGTTACCATCAATTGCTATACAATACCCCAGAACAAGCAAATTATCAAACCTTGTGGATCACAGGGAAACTTATCTCAACTACGTTTTATCTCTATTTGTTTTTTCACTTTGATTTTTTTTGTTAACAATAAGGTTGTCATGCCAAAAAATGTTAAAGTTTACCTGATTTGCTTTAGAACCAAATAAACTTAACATCCCCCTTTTTGAAATTTCTTCATTAACTTCATTTTTTTCCTTTACATTTTACTTCTTTTATTTAAAAAAAAAAATGCCATATTTCTTCAGAACATAGATAATCATGCCTTTCCACAGAATCTGTTTTCTTTGTTGTCTATGAATTTCTATGACTTCTTGAGATGGATAGTAGATTCTCACTGACTTCTCCATGGTTTTGAATTCAAAGTATTCTTTCTCCTAGACTGGTTGAGAATCAAGACTAAAGACACCATTCTCTTCAAATATTTAACTCATAGCTGGTGGAGTGAGAATAAATGCCTTTCACAAGAGTTTAATTGAAAAGTGAGCATGGCTGATAAGGACAGAACTTGAACGTGGCTTTCTGATTCCCATTTCCCTATTGATAACCACTGACCTACATACATGTGTACTCTACACATTACTGTGATTAAGATCTATTTGTATTCTATTCTTAGCTTATACAAATCAGCAAAAGGAACAATTTGTGTTGAAGGTGTTCAATTACACACATTAAATAGTGAACTATATGTGTCATTATTGTTTAGAATAATGGCAATAATGATGATTATTATAATTCCAGAATAGATTACTGAGATATGTTTAAACAGAGAATAGAATGTGCAACATTGAAATCTGGATGAACATTGCGATAGTGAAAGATGCTTTCTAAAAATTAATCAAAGTATTAATAAACAGAAAAATTTCATTACAAACAAAGAAAAGACTACTGAAGTGTTATGTAATATCAATCTAGCTATGTCAGTGAATGCAAAAAAAAGGAAACTAATACTTAACATCGGGAAGTGAGAGTTGAAATTTCTAGTGCACATAACAAGGAAAGGGAGCTTGAAGGCAAGATGGACGGAATAAAACAAGTCTAGCAAGCTTGAGGGAGAGTGGAGCAAGGTTTAGGAAAGATAATAAAAAACAATATATTAAGAGCTGTAAATACAGAGGACAGGAAAATGTGGAGAGCTATGATTGCCAACATTCTGAAGGGACAGGGCACATAGAATAACTATCAAATGAATAAGTTTTACTTTTACACAGTCTAGGAAAGCTATACTAAATAGAGGAATCAAAGAAATACTAACTTTAAAATTCTGAAAGATATTTCAAATACGTTTATCATCTAATATTAAAAAATCTTCAGGTTTATAGAACTGAATCCTAATTTTAAAGAATCTAAGGTCATCTGAGATCTCATGATAGAATCAACAGCCATGTGTCTGTGACAAAGATGAGCCTTCAAGATGGAGGAAATTAGCTATGGCTTGACCTGAAGAGTGATGCCCTCTGCCACATTTACATGCCGAAGACATACGATGCATGAATAAATGTGTCTCTGGCTTTCAACTCAGATATGAGGTTTGATCAAAAAGTATTAAGACTGCTGCTAAGGTAACAAAGCTAAAATATGCACAGTGAAGTCACTTTGAACTTTTCAATTAGTGCGCTAAAATTTTTATATACCAAATTTCGATTAATGCATACATAATACTTGGTTAGTACAGTAAAACATTCTTCAATTTAACCCTAGTAACTGAAAATTGATCTTTTTGTAGTTACCAATTAATTAAAAATTTTCTAACATTTAAAAATGGTTAAGTTTTTTGCTTGTCAAGTATTATGTGATCTAAGTAATTACACTATTGTTAAAAAAATCTACAGTTATAAATAGATAATTTTTATAATATGAGTCAATAATAAAAATACATATTTGAATATTTGTCTCTATTAAATTTCTTTTTCATATTCATTTTGAAGGTCTTAAAAGGAAATTTCTCATTTTTTGTTAAAAAGTAGATGATTTAACTAGATACAGAAATTTACATTTATTAAAAAATATCGAAATATAAAAGATGTACGCAATTACTCTGGAAAGATTATAAATCAAATTTTCGGGATAAAATACTAATGATTATATGTTTGGAAAATTTGAAGGGGAATTTTCTCAGGACTTTGAATTATATGAAGAACAGAAGAAAACCATGCAGCAAACCACTTTAAATAAGTTTTTCATAAAAAATCAGATTAATAAACATTAATTCATAGCATCTTTATTGTATCTTCTTATATGTACCTATATATTAATTAAAAAGTACACAAATTAGAAATGAGTTGTGAATGATTGAAATTTGCAGTAGAAATTACATCATTTCCTATAAGTGAAATTATTCAATTAATGCATTTTCGATTAGTGTGTATCTTTTAATGTATGCATTAGCTGTACTAATTGAGGGATTCTTGTACTTTTGAGTTTATATTCTTTTTCTACATGTCATCTCCCTTCCAGATGAGAATGATCATAGCTCTGTATGACTCCCTATTCAGTTTAGCATTTACCATCTCCTTGTTGTGCTACCTATTTACAAACGACTCTAAGGTCATTTACTTGCTGTTTTCCTCCCCATTCTTCATCCTGGGTATGACAATAAACTACATCCACGTCCTGGGTAAGACGGTAAACTACATCCAACAGCAAGACCTCTGATCAGTAGGTTTTGAGGAGCATGGAACCACCTCTTAATTGTTGGTGTTCCTAGGTCCACCCTGACCCAGTGTATTAGCACCTGTTAGGGTCTCAACTATGGGCAAATAGTTAGCACCCAAATTTGTGTAAAAGTAGGTTTTAATACCAGAAATACTTTGTAATAAAAATAATTATTACCAGTAGTAATTTTTGAAGGAAAAATTATTTCTCAGCAATACTTAAACCCCCCCGGCAAAAAACAGCAATACAAACAGTTATACATTCTTTGAAAATAAATATGACCAGCTATAGATTTCTTCAAGGAAAAATATTTACAAAAATAGATTTTTGAAGAAAAACATATTACCAGCAATAAAAATTTTGTCGGCATTAAATAACCCATTGGGGTTGATATGTCGTAAAACAAACCAAACCAAACCAAACCTCTCCATTCTTACCTTCAATATTAGCTGTGAGTTTTTAAATCTTCCAAACCCTCTCTCCTCATTATTCATCTTAGAAATTCCAACTACTTCTTTCTGATTCTATGTATAAGTGTTTTGGAAATTCCTCATTACTTACATGGTATTCTCAGAATCCTTCTGTAGAACATCATCTTTGAGCTTAGTAATTTTAAAGAATCCCCAAAACATTTGAACAAACACCCAAATTCTAAAATCCCAATAAACCTTTGTAAATTTTCAAAGGGCACCAACTAAGCCTGCTGCCTCTACACATTTAAATTCTAAAACAATTCCAATGAATTCCTCATGATGAATTATGACCTTCACTGAGACTCTAGAAAAATGACACACGTGATTGCTCTGTTATTAGATAAAAGTTTCTAATGAATTAAAGTTCTTAAACTGAAAATTAATTCATAAATAAAATTCAATAAACTAATTTGAAGTTCTCCCAAATTGATAACTTTCTTTGCTTTTTTCCTATTTCTCCATTTAACCGTTTTATCCAAACCATTTTATTAGGATGCTTAATTGTCTTTTATCAACCAAACAATGACTTTTTGATTTTTTTCTTTTTACCCATAATTCCCACTTTATCCTTCTTTTGCACCAAGAAATTACCATAAAGAGTTGAATGCATCCTCAAAAAAGTTATTAAATTGAAAATACTTGAACCTCAAATCAGATTTTAAAGAAATGCTAATTAATTTCCTAAGTTTTTAGCTTTCCTGTATGCAACTAAAAGTTGAAATCTCACCACATGTACACCGAATTGGCTGATCATAATAATAAATTCATCATCTTAGATCAGATAAATATCAAGTAAATCTCGATTATGCTATATTTATATCAACTATTAAAACTTTGTTAGTCTTAATATAAGTATAAAAACTTGTAATTAATATGTAAAATATAGTTAACTGGAAAGGATTTTCTGTTTTAATTTCTGGGATGAAGCATATACTGGATAGTGAAAAATGCCTTCCAAAATTTAAGCAAAGTATTAAGAAGTAGAAAAATTTCTTTTGAAACAAAGAAAAAACTACTGAACTGTTATGTAATATCAGTCCTCCTATATGGAAGTGAATGCTGGACAATCTCCTCTTAGATGAAGAAGAAACTTGAATCAACAAAAATGTGGTTCTACAGAAGGATGCTGAGAATACCATGGGCCAAACAACAATGAAGTTTTAGAGAAAATGGAAATAAACAGGACACTTATATTTATCATCAGAAAAAGGTAGTTGAAACTTCTGGGATGCCTAATATGGAAAGAAGTTTTGGAAAATTTGATACCTACAGGAGAGATTGAGAGCGGAGGAAAACAATGTGCTTGAATAAATGGATGTCAGAACAGGGTTTAGGAGAGAAAGCAAAAAGACAAAAGTTATTAAGAACTACGAAGGGCAGAAAATTGTGCAGAGCCATGATCGCCAACATTCTGAAGGGATTCTTCACATAAAAGAACATTCTCATCAGTGCTATAAAAACAAAAAGAGACAATGAGAAAAAGAGAAAGTACAACAAAATTTTTTAATTCCTCAGTTGAGGTCTGATGCAAGAAAAATAATAACTGGTTTGCTGATTTTGTTGCCATTTCACTTTAGCCACTGTTTCTTTTTCTTGTCCCCTTTTTCTAATGTCTGTTTTCATAAAACAGACATATTAAAAAAAGGGGACAATAAAAATTGATTAAATTTTTGTACCTTTAATAAAATCTTTAACTTCTTGCATTTGTTCTTATTGTCACAATATTTTAGACATGGCACTGGTTAGCCTTCTTTAGTCACACAGGACAATAGCCCGGAAGATTATAGAGCCAGTTCATGAATTTGGTGACATAGTAATTGTGAGTTCAATCCCTGGTCCAGTTGAATATTTCTCTTTCTTACATCTGCCAGCTTTCTTTTTTCAAAAGCAATCATAGATATATTAATACTATAAAAAATGTTCTTTTTCTTTTTCTTTGTCATAAGGTAAAATAAGGCAATGTGATAGTTATTTGTACTGCGAATAGAATCCACAAGCCTTGTTTAAATTCCTTTTTAGGTGAGAAGAGTTACTTCCCTTGACTGGATAGACAGGAAGTAACATATTAGAAGTATATTGGTAGAGTTATTTATTCAGAACAAAGAAGCAGCTTTTCCATTTCTTTTTCTTTGGTTTTAATGTTCAATACAGAGGATTACATTACTGATTATTTAAACAATTACAGGCTTGTTTGTTGCATTCACTTTCACACTTCTACTTGGCTTGATTTCACAAACAAATATCTAGGAAGGGTGCTGTCCAAGGTGGTTGATCAGTCTATGATGAGACCACCTGGGGAAGGTTACATCTGAAGTTGTTGCTGTGTTGACATGGATTTTCCCTCCTTAACCGCTTGTCCACGCAGTTAGCCCTGCATTCATTCCAGGAGAAATAGACAGCTTGATGAACCAAGTTTTCCAATTTGTGGCTTAGTAAATGTACTGATGAAGGTCAATGTGAAAAGAGCTGACTGTTTACTTCAGAGAATCTTTATATTTCTTTTTGGAAGCTCTTTTGTCGCAATATCGAGTGAAAGGTTAACCACACAGCACAACTGCACTATGTCTCGCACATCCCGCCTGTGGAACTCCCTTCCCTATTACTGTTTCCCTGACAAATACACTCTCCAAAGGTTTAAGTGTAGCGTCAATCGACATCTCCAGTTGCCTTGATCTATCCGCTTCCCTTCTCCACATCCTTTCTTTTCTCATTCGTATCTGCTCTCGCTCCGGATCTTTTGTGGCCCCCTTGCCTTGATCGACCCACTGTCTTTCTCTTCTTCCTCATCCCCTCCATTGCCACTCCTATCTGCTCTTCCTCCAACCCTTCTTTAACCCCTTGCGCGATAGTGGCCTCTGGCCTTGCTTGGGGGCGATATGATTAAAAAAAAAAAAACACCCTTGAAAAAAGTATGAATCCGTTCCTTCTCATTCTCACTATGAATTAAATAGCAGGGAGGACTTGGCTCTTTTGCCTTGAGTTGCTGTCTACGAAAAGGAATATTCTGAATTCAAAAATGTAGAGAAGGTTACTATCTTTCACAAAGAGTCACATCAAGCCACTGGTCACGAAGAAAAGGAACACGTGGAGAGCTATGATCGCTTATATCCTAAAAGGATAGGGAATTAAAAAAAGGTAAATTAAAAGTGTATAACTGACTTAATGTCTACTATTGTCAAATACAAGAGACAAAGTATGTTATGGTCAGCGTTTGATTGAGTATATATGGATTGTGAAGTCGAATTTGAAAACTAAATTTATCATCATCAATATATTATCCTTGTTACATGAAAAGTAATGAATATCTTCACGACTAGAAAATAACCTCTGCTGCACTCTGTAAAGGGTTAATGGAATTGTTGGTATAGGTAAGTATTAACAGGTTGATGGATGTCTTCAGCTTTTGGAGATTTATTAGGAGATGCTGACCAATTCTGTCAGCTGATTCCACAAAACTATTGTATAAAGTACAAAAAGTCATTTAGATGTCATGGGCTTCAACATGATGGATGGAGCATTTTCAGAGTTGTGGGTGGGAAAAATCATTGTGCTGAGAGATATGGAATAAAAGGGAGAGAACCTTGGAACTCTGACATGACAGAAAAAAAAACTGCAGGGAAAAACAATAGACAATGACAAGTTATTTATTTTTAATCTTTGTGGTGTTTTATCATTTCATTATAGACTATATAGGTATCTTGCCTGGCCCAAGATAAAGTGGTTTCCACTGTCTTCATGAAACTTTATTAGGTTATTTTTTTTCTGTTAGATCAAATTTCGACACGGAATGTAAAGATAGTATTGTAAAGAATAAGAAAATTTAATAGAACAGAAGGTTTATTTTTGTAAATCCAAAGAGCAAAATTCATTTTGTTTGAATGCCAGAATAATTACATACTTTATCAATTTCTGTAAATACCAGAAAATTTTTTTAAAAAATATCGGCACATTTATTACAAGACACATATAAAAAAAATAATAATAAATATTTGAAAATAAAGACAGATGAACTGTCAAAAGCAAAAGCCATTTTTATATTATTATAATATATTCAGTGACATGACTTCATCGAAGAGGGTCATGGACATTATGATGAAAGGGTGTTTGCTCTGTGTATGATGATAAACTACATCAGGCAGTAAGGCCTCTGATCAGCAGGTTTCAAGGACACTGGAACAAACTCTTAATTACTGTTGTTCCCAAGTGCAACCCGACCAGGGTGGTAGTTCCTGTTAGGGTCCCAGCTATGGGCAAATATTTAACCTCAAAACTGGGGTCAAAACATTGTGAAAGTATAAAATTTTATAGTAAAAATACCAGCAATACATTTTTATAAAAGAAATTACTAATGCTCCCAATAAAATTAAATTTCGGCATTAAATGACACAATAGGTTGATACGCCGTATAACAAACCAAACCAATCAAAGGGCATATCTCTCATATTAAATAACACCATAAGATTAAAGTAAGACACAAGGGCAACTAAGTACATGTCATACATATGCGGTTTTGACTATGGAATGCATATAAAAATCAGCCAATAAAGATTCCCAGTAAGGAATGAGAGATTACTTGGCTTAGAACATCTATAGAGAAGTGCATTGGTACAGATTGGGGTACAGTCCCTAGTACATTGGTACAGATTGGGGTACAGTCCCTAGTACATTGGTACAGATTGGGGTACAGTCCCTAGTACATTGGTACAGATTGAGCTACAGTCCCTAGTACATTGGTACAGATTGGGCTACAGTCCCTAGTACATTGGTACAGATTGGGCTACAGTCCCTTGTACATTGGTACAGATTGGGCTACAGTCTCTAGTACATTGGTACAGATTGGGCTACAGTCCCTAGTACATTGGTACAAATTGGGCTACAGTCCCTAGTACATTGGTACAGATTGGGCTACAATCACTAGTACATTGGTACAGATTGGGCTACAGTCCCTAGTACATTGGTACAGATTGGGCTACAGTCCCTAGTACATTGGTACAGATTGGGGTACTTCAACTCCTATATTTGAAGGTGATTTCTTGTTCAAAGAAACCTCTCTCCGATACATATCAAATAAACTGAAGGTAATCAAACAGTACAAAAAATTGTTCTACTATTCCAAGAGGATAACTGTTATCAGTGCAAAACATGGAATTGTCAAGCCAAGTAAGCATTTTGGTCCTGTCAGCTGCATTCACTTTCAAACAAAAACCTTTGGAAAATAATGAATCCATCTCTTCTTCCTCCAGCTATGTGTTAAATAGTCCAATAGATTAGAATATCTAGCCTGGGATGGCAGCCAGTCTAAGAGAAAGAACATTCTAAATTCCAAACTGTGGAGAAGACAATGGAAAAGTACTTCATTATCTTTCCCAAGAATGCATGATAATTTACAGATAATAAAGAAAAGGAAGCTGTAGAGAGCCATGAATGCCTATGCTCTGAAGGGATTACTTCTTTTATGTGTTGTGTCCTTTCAAGACAATGGTGCACATGGTTCTCCACAACTTCCTAGCCTTTGTAACACATAGTAAGTTTTGTCATTTTACTATTACTCCCACTCTTTGTTCTGTTATCCATTCATGCAAGCCTGCTAGGTAGACTACTAGCTGTTTTCCTCTATTCTTTTTCTCTTCAATATGACCCGTGAGGATCAAATTCTCCAAGCCCACTTTCCAAAAATTTTCAAACTCTTTCTTATTCTATGTGTCCTTTTTGTTTTCATTTCTCTTAAAGCTTCCTTGTTACGCACATGCTCCGTACATAGTATTCTCAGCATCCTTCTGTAGAACCATATCTCTGTTGCCTCAAGTCAACTCTTCATTTGTGAGGAAATAGTTGAGCATTCACAGACATATAGGAGGATAGTATTTCAGTACTCTTTGTTTTTTTTTCTAATAAAATTTTCCGATTTCTTTATATACTTTGTTTACCTTTCGGAAGGTGTTGCAATTTCATTTGTGCCTGAAAGGACATGGCATTAGATAAAAGAAAGCGCCTAGCCATGAGACATAATTTTGATGTCAATAACAATTTGAAAATTTTATATTATCATTTCTATTATCAAAGCAATTTCTGTTGATATAATTTTTCTTTACTATCTATTGTTTTTTTTTCAAAACTATCTATAAAGTACATTTCTGAAAAGATTTAGATAAAAAAAAAATGGTTTTAAATGACTTGTCTCAAACAATGGAACAATCTCCATGACTTTTAGAAAAGAATTAGGGAAATATTTGATCCTAGAGAAACTATGCCAAATTTACACTGCAAAGTCTGAGTCAACCATAAGAACCAGAAAATTTACCAGACCTTCTTGGTAAGTCCTTAAAATCAAGGAAGCATAGAGCCTTTTTAAATAGGATACATTTAATCTTAGAAAGTATTAACAAAAAAATATTTTCTCTTGAATACACAAGTAAGGAAAACAGTGATTTCCTAGTTACTGCAGAGGTTCAAAATTTCAGGAAAAACTGAAAAAAAAAAAAATTCCTGATTCTTTTTTCTCATTTCTAACCCTGCCTTAAGCTGAGACTGATTTTTTTTTTTCAGAAACAAAACAATACCAGTTTATGTATCATTTTTACCTCAGTCATTTTACTTATCTTTCTTGCATTAGATGCCGCACAACAATCTAAACTGTCAGGTAAAATTTTGCTCATATTTTCACTCAATGATTTTGTTAAAGAAAAATATAATCATTCTTTTGTTATTTCACTTAGCATCTCTATATTTGGGGTTTGGTTTCATTTTGGTAAAATTAAGATAATATCACAAACAAATTTTCATTATAATTAATTGTAAATAGCTTAAATGATCCAATATCCATGTGGACTGATTTCATATTTACTCGCAAATAAGATTTCCATAAAACTGTCAGCTTGAAACAAGAAAATTCAGATTACCACTATAATTGAGAAATTAATATTGAGATTACTTGCTGTGGCGCAATTGTTACCACAATTATCTCACATATCCCCATATTTGTATTCTTGAGACAAACTAAGCGTATTAAATAGTAAAACAAAAATAAACCATGAAACTGTTAAAAGAAACACTCAAATCAACAGATGAGCAAAAGTAGAAAAAAATCATTAAATTCAAATAAATTAATTGTACCATGAAAAAGAATGAAAGCAAATATAAATTAGTAAGTTCATTATTTAATTAAATAGATCAGCATGTATATACATTTGAATGTAGGTGAAATTTTAAAATTTATTTCTTAAAAATTTCTCAGTAATAAAATGAATTTTGATGCTTCGAAACAATTTGTTTAAAAAGATTGAATTCTTTATGCATTATTAAACAATGAACAAAGAAGATACTATGTACTTATATTTCATTTTTAAAAGCATAGAATTAGTGAAAGAAAATGATCAAAATATCTTTTGTAATGTTCGAAAAATCCAGGCTCTCCCAAATCAATAATCTAATCATTAATAACAATGAACTAACAAATGCAATCATTAATGATACATACAATAACTTATTTAAGGTTATATAATTTTAATACAAATGTACATTTGCATTAAGTATAACTACAAAGAACAATACCAATATTATTTAATATACAAATACTTTAATACAAAGAAGAATGTACAGTGTTATTGGTCCTGACCTGGTATCTCACTGTATCTACCCTGTATCTTTTCTATAAGTATTTTCATGGTAATAGTTCTGGCAAGCTTTCTACTTTGAGACCTAGACTTTATGAATTTAAGCACCACACTAGATTGATGGAAAGGTCTTTTCATTTTACTCTCGAAATGGCTAGAAGTAACCATAAGTTCTATGCTAACAGTTTCTGCTCTCACACTTCTTGTTTGTGGAATTTTCTTCTGGTTTCTTGCTGCCAAGTCAACTTTGGTCTTCAAACATTTAATATATTGGAAATTTCATATTCCAATACCAACCAGTTAATCAAAAACATTATTAGAAGCATCAAAAGGATAAAGAAAAAAATAATAAAAATTAAACTTCTGCTAGTTTTTAATGAAACTCGAACAGACAAAAAAAATTGTTGTCCCCCCACCACACAGACATATATATATATATATATATATATATATATATATCTAATAATAAAGCAGTTTTTTTCCGGTCAGTTTTAGACTTGTCCAGAAAACAGTTTTATAAAAGAGTGCAATGTAAAAAAGAAGTAAAACTGAATGTGCAGAGCTATTAAATATTAAAGTTCAAGAATAGAAAGTTCAAATAAATAAAAAAGGCGTTCGGGAAATACAACTATACTCTACTGCCTGAAAGAAACCTTACTGGTGGAAACCATGGTAACATAAGTGGTTAGTATTCCTTGATTTTAATATTTATATATGTTAATGTAAAAACCCTTTTTTTTTAAACATCTTTTATTGAATATGACAGATAAGAAAAATTTAATTAATTTCTTATTTAGTTTTTCCAGCGTTCTTACACGTTTCCGTTTGGTGGGAGTGAGTGCAAAAATTGTCCATATTGTCCTTTATTCTAAGCACATTCAGCCACTTCTTTAGGTATTTGCAAGAAGATTTGTTTTAGATGTTGTTAATTTTCTCTTCATGTTTTATCGTTTAAGATGCATTTTTTGTGTTGAGAGATGTTTAATATACAGGGCCTCTTTTATAGTGAAGTGTTTCCAGTAATGTGATTTTATAGAATTCCAGTCAGGTTCGTTATATTCACTTACATGCAAATATTCTTGGGAAAGGCATGAATTCACTTTTCCTTCCAGCTATGAGTTAATTAGTAGAACTTGTATCAGTAAATCATTATTATCTCCCTGCTCCAAATTCTTATAATCTAAAATATTTTCTCGGTTTAAATAACCTACAAAAGGTTGATAATCTGTCAAAAACAAATCAATCAATCTTACTTTGGGTTGTAGCCATTCTTGAAAGTTAACTCTGAATATTAAACTATTTAGAAGACATAAGAAACTACTCCATTATCTTTCCTAAGAAGTCATGGCAATTCACAGATAATAAAGAATAATGATTATCTATGGCACTTATATATATATATATATATATATATATATATATATATATATATATATATATAAGTAACTATACTTGTGTCGAAAAACCTTCAAATTCTTGATTTAACAATAGCCAAATCAATCACGAAGGGAAAAAAAGGTTTTAAAAAAGAAAGAGCCAGGAACATGAAAGTCTGTCGAAAATAATCGCACAGATACAGGTTCAAGGCCCAAAGAAAAAACCCCGATACGAGTAAACAACTAACTAAAGAGCTCGATACAAATGTAGAGCAAACCTAGTCAAACCTAATGAGCCAGACAAACCTACCAAGGTTTCACTTAGGCAGATCGTATATATTTGGGCAGCAACCAGTCTTTTAAACATGTTTCATTGAATATGACAGAACAGGAAGGTTTAATTAATTTTTTATTTAGTTTTTATATTGTTCTTACATTTGTCAGTATTGTCCATTGTCCCAAATGCTTGAAAATGTCTAAAGAATGGCTGAAACCATTTGGGACAACGGACAATATACACAATTTTTGCATTCTCTTACTCCTACCAAAGAAAAAAGATGTAAGAATACTGCAAAAACTATATATATATATATATATATATTAAAGAATTATTGGAATTATTTTTATTACTAAAAATATTATTATAGTGGATACTCGTATTTAAAATAGCTTCCCCATTTTTATTAAGATTTCTTGAATGAGCAGAGGGCCGTCTAATAGATGTAATACACACTGTTTTGAATAAAAACGAAACACCTATTTCATATACGAGTATACACTATAATAGGATTTGAATAAAAATTGGATTAAAAGTGAATCCATTGATCCTTTAAAGCTTGCTTTGTTTATGTGTCATACATGAAACTGAGCAGATATGAGCTTTTTACAAAATATCTGAATGAGGTAGTGTGATTTCCTTAATAAGGGAAAAATGGACCCTTGCTGAAGTGTGACTCTCCTTCTAGCCAAGTGATGATAGATGCTGGATCAAACCGTGATTTCGCCTACGTAGGGTTGACACTGATTAGATTCTTGCTGGAGAGCACATTTTTTCTATTATGATTTCTTAAACACATAGGCTGATAGAGATAGATGTAATTCACAATGTTTAAAATAAAAATAAAAATAGAGTGTCTATTTCAAATATAAGTATCCACTATAACAGCGTTTTAAGTATACCAGGTGTAACAGCAAAATTGTCCAAATTGTGTAACAGCATAATTATTCATCCCACAAAATGTTTTAAAAAACCCCACTAAACTAGATGTCCTCAAGGACACATGGCACAGTGGATAAAGGTGTTGGTTAGATCCAGTGACAGACCCAAAGAGTGTGAGTTCAATACCCGGTTAAGGCAGTGGAGAACTTTCAGAGGGAAAATCAGCAGGAGATAACTGATAACTGACATCCATCAAACATGGCACGTGGAACTAGAACAGTCTACCCCAGTGATCGAAATAAAGGGTTCAGTTCGAAATTCCAACCAGAAGAAGGCCGGAGCGTACAACGGCCGAAACGTTGTGACAAATATGGCGATAAAGATGAGGACAATAGTTCGACTAATGTAAATACTGTAAACTAGATGAGTTTCTTTTTTCCAGGTTTTCAGATAAGACGTTTAGCCATCTTGACACCATTTGTCATAAGAATCACTCAAAAACTGTTATATACCATACCTATGAACAGTAATGTTCCAATCCTCATAAATACGTTGGACACTATTGTAAATGGGGGTAATATACTGTCTAATTAGTCCACCACTAGCAGTGGTTTACCTACTTCACACCACTGGTGAGTATTGTATTTTGTTGATGTTATAAAGATTACCATTTCAATTTCCAACCTCCGTTTTGGTTAATCTTCATTCAGTCACCCTTCCTAGGTTACAACAAAAACCCTTTGAGTTATTCAGCACAAAATAGAACAGGTTAAAATCATTTTGTGTCAGACCAACCGTCTTTCCAACTGAGCAATGGTAAGAGGAAAAAGATCATTCAGACCATCAGTAATGGTGCCAATGTTCATACTCTGGCTTCCATCTTCAAAGTCCACTCAAGAACAATCAAGAGAAGAGCGAATAAGCTTAAAAACGAGGTAACAGTAGATAGGAAAACTGAATCAGAAGGTCACATCATTTCAACTTAGAGCTTAGAGATCAATTAGAAAAGATTCAATTCAATTCAAAAGATGTTTGGCACACGAGAGAGAGAGTAGTTTCAGCTATGACAGTCAAAAGAGCAGTGAAAAAGATTTAAAAATGAAATCATATGTGAAACTTGTGAGGCATCTTGTTAGTTCAGGACATAAAGTTAGAAGGTTAAAGAGGGGGAAGATCATCTTGAATAAGTTAGAAAATGATCCTGGAATTATATCTATATCTATATATATATATATATATATATATATATATTTTAACTTAATTTCAATCCTTCATGAGCTTCTTATTCTTAGCTATGCATAATTAATGATGAACATGTCATTTTCATTTATGATCAATTTTATCGTGATACTTCTGTTAAGCTTGGAGAGTAATTATATATTCTTTTTGCTTAAAGTAGTGTCCAGTAGTGTTTAAAAAAACCTTGGTAAATTCCAGTAAGATATCTTTAATCATTTCCAAGATACAACACTTCAGAGCTTAATCTAACAATTTATCAGTTAGGTTGTACTAATTCATTGGTGGAGATTCTGCAAAAAAACACATGCTATGTACTGGAAAATGAAAGAGATATGGTTCTATCCTTTTTGGAATTGATGTTTTCTTTTTGGACTAAAATTAAGTTAGTGTAAGTAATGACAAGAATAGATATCATAGTCAAGCTCAAGTCAGCTTCATGCATAGTTGGAATGACCAAATAAAACTTAAACTTACTAGAGTTTCTGCCAAAACACATTCAAATGCTATGTATTTGAAAGTAGAAGACAAAGCACAGTATTGTAGTTTGTCTATTTTTTCTGATCCAGAAATAACTTAAGGTAAATACAGATAAGAAAAGGTTATAATGGTTGGGCTCAAGTCAGCCTTGTGCTGATTTGGAACGACCAAAGTAAAGTTTACACTTATTCATTGTTGGAGATTTGGCAAAACATGTCTGAATGCTATGTGTTGTGAAGTGGAAGAGAGAACAACAATTGTGTCCTTTCTGGAAGTAGTTTCATAAAATTAAGCAGATAAGAAAAAACTCTTTCCAATACTTTTACGATTAGCATCATGGAAAAAATATATATATATATATATATATATATATATATATATATATATATATATAAAATATTTATTATATATGTTGCTTAATAGAAATACATTATATACTAAAGATGACCAAAATATCTTATTTGCTCATAATAATTACATGGGGGAAGAAAAGACAGGTAAAATTTTGTCTGATTTTCATCTCTCTTTAGTGAATTGGAAATACTGATCTTCATAAGATTTCAAATGTAAAGCAGTATAAATTGAGTTAGTATTGGAATTAACTTTTGAAAAGGCCAGATATTGTGAGTAAAAAAAAAGAAGTTTTCCTCTGAAAAGCAGCTGGTCTCTAACCAGAAATAGAGAGGGGATAGAGAAAGAAAGAGTCTATACAGATGAACACACAAATCTCTTTATTCTTTTGCTACCCATCAGATTTAAAAAAAAAATAAAATAATCACAAATATATTTATGAACATACCCAATATTGTATATGATAGAAACCTACACTTGTATATTGAAATGCACTGGGAATAAAGAATCAACAATGTTCTTCATTGTATTAGACATCAAAGTTTGGAAATGTTAAATGGTGCATGTTACACTTCAATATCATTTCTAGACTACAAAGGACACAATAATGTTATTTAGCACAAAATAAAAAGACTGCAAAAAAGAAAAAGGAAAAACATCCTAAACTGACTGCGACTCAATTGCAAATAATATTATATAAAAAATATTTCTAAAAAATAACAAACATTTAGGCATAGAAACAGATAATAATAAATATTTTTCTGATAAGACTACATTTTTATGTGCGGGTGTGACAATGTCCAATTTGTATGTAGATCATAAACCTGATTGTACATAATATTGAAAAGAAGAGGTCAAGATTATTATATATTTTGTTTCTTTTTTTAAAAGAAGTGATACAGTGTAAGAGTCTAATTGAAAGCCTGATATGAATACTTAATTCTTAGACTCTCTGTTTCCAATGTAGTTTCAGTTGTCCGTTGAAACAGTGGTTCCAGCATAATCAAAGTGAAGTATGCTTATGAATTGTCAGTATTAAAATTATTTGAGCAGCCCAAAAGGGGTACAACTCCATTTTAAATCCAACAGAAAGCAATGGGAAAATTACAAGATGGGTTTTTTGGGGTTTTTTTTAAATCAATTCACCCCAGGCAAAGTGATAATGCTACTAAAACACAAGGGTCTACTGGGAATGAAAGAGAATGAAAAAGATTTCAGATAAAATCCTAAACAGGAAACAAGGGATAAAACTCTACTCCTGTTCAAATGACCAGGGAGAAGTGGGAACCAGATAAGTGAATCTATCTACTATTGAGAAAAAAAATAGTAAGTAAAATTTCTGAGTTTAGGCAGAGAAATTGGAAGTATAGAGTTTGAAGTAGACTTTAGAAGGGACCAGAAACCCAGTTCAAAACAGGAGACCAGGGAGAAATATGAACCAGACAATAAGTGAATCTATCTACTCATATTAAGAAAAAAAAAAGTAAATAGAATTTCAGAGTTTAAGCAGAGATATTAGAAATATAGTGTTGAAGTAGACTTTAGGAGGAATCAGAAACCCAATCCTAAATAAGAAACAAAGTATACACTTCTACTCCTGTTCAAAACACCAGGGAGGAGTGTGAACTGGATGATATCTACTGTAGAAATATGTCTACAAAATAAAAGTGTCTGATTCAGTCTAGAGGGAAAACCCCGATCTAAAAATTATGAAGAAGGCCATGGGAAAGCATGGCACTATCTTCCAGAAGTCATGGCAGTTTACAGATCGTAAAGGGGGAGTCATGATTGTCTTTTTATTGCTTTTATGCCCTGAAGGGGGGATATAATATTAAAAAAAAGATTCTTAATTTTTATATCAACAATTTGAGCCATGGAAATTGTTCCAATCTCCAAGTTGCTTCCTTCAGAGTTTGATAAATTAATAAAATTATATTGTGGCCAAGAAATAAAATAATTTTTTACTGCTTTGTGGCCCCTCTACAGGATTGTGTTTAGGCCTTAAGTGGCCCCTGAGCTAACAGAATTTGGGGGTCACTTCATTATTTATGTTTGCACTTGTATCTATAAAAAAGATTTTTTTTTTTAACTAAAATGTTAAATGACTTTGGAACTCATCCAATTTATTTCATTAGTAACTTTATGATATTTTTTATCCACACTTTACATCCTACAGAAATGAAGGGCCTGTATTACACTGAAATTCTAATATTCAAATTCACAAAACAATGTTATATGTATGCACATTTTATCATAAGGTTATAACAGGTATGCATCATTGTTTTTCTTATCAATCATTACATTTGTTTGTCATCAAAAAGACAAAGAAATATAATCTTGATATAGGTTAGAATCAATAACAGCTGTTTGTGGGAAGAGAATTTACATGACAGATAAAAAAGAAACTATTTTACGCTAAAGATATAATGAGCCCAAAAGCCTCAAATAATGATTTTATTTCATTACCTTTTATTTAAATATGCTCCAATGTCTAAAAGATAGATCAATACAACAATAAAGGACTTATTATCAACTTTGTAAACTTTCATAACAAATGTTATATATTAAAATTGTAGGTTATGTACCACAAATGGATTTAGGCCTTAAGAGGCCCCTGGGTTAAAAGAATTTGGGACTCTTTAGTATGTATGTTAACCCCTCCCCATGTCTATTAAAAAAAAGATATATTTTTAGATGAAGCTTTTTTTGGTGTAAAACATGAAATGTTTCAACTAAAATGTTTTAATGATTTGTGAACTCATCCAATTTTATTTCTTTAGCAACTTTACGATATTTTTTTATCCACATCTTATAGAAATATATCTAGAATGAAGAGTGTATTAAAGTGAAATTCTAGGATTCAAATTCACAAATTTTTCACATCCTAAAAAACAAAGATGACAGAGAAGGAAAATTCTGCCTTGTGATCCAAGATCACCACAGCTGAAAAAAAATGAATTATATTTATTTTTAAAATTCTCAACTTCAAATAGCCAAGCTAGTAATTCTAAATCATGGAGATTAGATAGAAAAGAACAGATTCTTGGATTGTATCACATTGTAATGTTATAAATAAATAGTGTTTTTATATCTTTATCTTTTTCTTAGTTTCACCAGAGGCCCAGGGCTAGAAGACTCTTTGGCGGCCCTCTATAGATTCATAATTTTCAGAAGGATATTTGCACATAAGTGAATGTAATGAGCTCAGCAGGAATTTGATCTTGACTCTCCAATTTCTCATTCTGATCTGCTATCCATTACACCACCTGTACATCCTTTTTTAACTCAGAATCTTACATTTTCAGATTTTGCCCATTACTAGATTTACTGACTCTAATCAATTCTTAGTATTTTTTAAAAGAGATCAGACAGTGAACCCTGGTTTAATAGTCAAAGTTTTATCTCTTTTATCAATATTGGATGCGTTTCGACTAGCAGAAGAAATTCCAATGTTTTATGATGACAAAGATCCTTATCTTTATTGGTCATTAGACAACTATCAATATTCATGCTGTTTAAAATTTCTTTCTTCATGAATTCTAATAAGAAATCACTTACATAAAATTCATCAAATCAATTCACATTGAAACAATTATAGAAAAGTAAACCCGATATTGACAATAAGTAAAATAATCACCACTTCAATGGAATTAAAAAAAAAAGAAATAACATTCATATTTTTTTATCGTGTTCACTGCAAGCATGGCAGTAAAGCCACTAAGATACAAGAGGTTAATGGGTGTGGAAGAACTAGAGAACAAAAACATTACTAAGGAGTAAGAACAATAGAAGAGTAATCAAGAGGATAGCAGATAGCAATTGAGATTGCATTTAAATTTTTGAAGATTAAATTTTACTAGACAGCATGGAGCTGGAAGAGAGTTCCTCAAGCGAGAAAAGAAATTGTTTGCATAGAACTTACAGTTACATCTAGCCAACTGTAAACTGATGAGATCTCATCACCATTCATAAAGACTAGGTACCATAAGAAAGAACTCCTCTGAATAATTACAAGGAAAGTATTTATAGAAAAGTCACATGATCACAAATTCATAAAGACTAGGTACCATAAGAAAGAACTCCTCTGAATAAATACCATGAAAGTATTTATAGAAAAGTCACATGATCACAAATTCATAAAGACTAGGTACCATAAGAAAGAACTCCTCTGAATAATTACCATGAAAGTATTTATAGAAAAGTCACATGATCACAAATTCATAAAGACTAGGTACCATAAGAAAGAACTCCTCTGAATAATTACCATGAAAGTATTTATAAAAAAAGTCACATGGTCACAAATTTACGGTGATGGGAAAGTAACTGAAGCCAAGCCATCAGGTCAGGACCAATAATATTGCTGATTCTTCTTTGGATTTCATCAAGTATCTCTAAATATGTAGAAGGAGCACTGAGACATACAGTGCAGTAATATTCTAAGTATGAGTGAAGTGTAGACATATAGATATGTAAGATAGATTCTGGAGAAAGAAAAATTATCTAGCATGGCACAGTGAACCAACTTTCTTAGCAGCTGACCTAGCAATGGATTCAATATAATCTTTCCACTTAAATGTAGAAAAAAGAGAAAGCACAATGAATCACTCTCCTAGAGATTAGCATCAGCCATACTGATGGAAAGCAGAAAAGGGTCTCTTACATAATTAATAGAGAGAAGTTTATATATAAAATTATTTCATATAAACTCCTTTTCCATCATTAACTGCCCCCATGTATAGAAGAGGACTATAGGTATTAGTCCTACTAACCTACTAGTGATATCTAGTAGGTTTTATGGGATGGAGTTGCCATCCTACCATCTAAACGGTTTTGTATTCACAGTTTTTCTTAGACTAGTTGTACATCAAGGCTAGAGAAACCGTTTGCATCACTATTTAATCCATAGATTCATACCATTCCCCAGGGTATTTGTATGAAAGTGAATGCAATGAACTTGGTCAGAATCTGAACTCAGAATGCAGATTCCTCTTTCTATGCCAATAAGTGCCACATGCACCTCTGCTGTTGAACTTGTTGACTGTTCTGTAGATCTGCTTAAATGACATCTGGAAAGATGGATAATTTATAGTGAACATATTGTATGCTTTTATTTAAATATCTACCAGCAGAATCATCCATTATGTCAATGGTATTTTTCAAAGGATAATATTTTCTATGATGATACTGATTTCTGGAACCTGATGTTGTTAAGATAAAAATTTTTTTCAAGAGTTGGTTTTGATGTGTTCAACTCAGTCACCCTTTCCTCATCAACTATATTTGATCTACTTTAGAGCCCATGTAAAAAGAATGAAAAAAGCCAAATTTACACAGTTGAACTCTACAAACTGACCTTCTCTTCTAAACCATAATAGAGAATGAATGGGAAAGTATTCCTAGCAAAATTGCCAGTGAAAAACTTCTTCCAGGAAAATGCTGAGATTCAATTGTATTTCTATATTTTAGTTTCATAAGAACTCATGGTCTGATATAACCAAATCTTTTTGACAGTTAACAGCCATGCTATTCAATGTAAATATTATTTGCTATTTGCCTTTTCATTCCTCAAAATGTGATCACATTACATTAATAATGTTAAGAAGAGCTGCTATCATTATTATTATTATTATTTTATTTCCTTTGATTTCTGTAGTGTACACATTTCTTTCTGGGTCCTGCCCAGGGACCTAAGGTTAGAAATGGCATCATGACATTTTCTACTGACCAAAAAAAACAAAAAAACAAAAAAACAAAAACAAAACACAAACATATTTTACATAGATAAAGCCCTTCGTAAGGTGTGGGCTGTACTCGTGAGAACAATTTTTTTGTATTTCTTTAAGGCATGGACTTCCAGGAATCCGTTCAATTAGTCTACTGGAATCTTTTTCAATCAATCCAAGGGCTCCAACTACAAAGGGGATTGTTGATGTCCTCTTGTGTCACATTTTTGAGATTTTGATTTCAAGGTCCTTGTAATTTGATAGCTTTTTGAAGATCTTCAAAGATACATTGCAGTCTGCAGCAATCAATAAGGAGGCACATTTTTGTTTGCTGTCTCTAATAACAATGTCTGGGTGGTTAGCTTTGATTGTTCTGTCTGTGAGTATTGTGTAGTCCCATAAAATTGCAACAGGTCCTATCTCTGTAACCGGATTTGGATGGTGTTCATACCACTTTCTTTCAGTTTCCTTCCCGTAGAAGTTGCAGATTTTCCAGTGCAGATATTAGCCCACTCTGTTGTGTCGTGTTTTATATTAAGTGGGTGCCAATACCATGCAACCTGACAATAGATTATCAATTGTTTCTGGGTAATTATCACAGAACCTGCATTTTGGTCTAACACAATATTTTAGCATGTGTGCTTGATAAATTCTGGGCTAACACAATATTTTAGCATGTGTGCTTGATAAATTCTGGTCTAACACAATATTTTCGCATGTGTGCTTGATAAATTCTGGTCTAACACAATATTTTAGCATGTGTGCTTGATAAATTCCTATGTATTATAGGCTTCATCTTGTTTCAGTTCCTTATCATTATTATTATTATTATTATTATTCATAGAGTTGTTTAGACTACTGAACTCATAGGGTTGGTATTGTTACCATGTCTACATTTCAGCCAATTGATTCTATAGTCTTCATCCAATGTACAGTCCATAAGGAGTTGTGTGGGTTGTGTTGCTGGGAACAAACTAAGCTGATTGATATAAAGTCTAAGTTGTACACATGGGCAAATGAATATAGAGCACATAAACATGTCACATGATCTATGAATATGTATGATTGCATGACTTTAGCCATGAAATAATCAAAATAAGTTACCAGCTACCAAAAATAGTGGAAGCAGGAAAAATCAGAGTCTGCCACACTTTGATTCAGACAAAATAGATTCCTTGTTTTGATTGATGAAAAAAAATGGCTCATTCTCACTCTGACCAAAACTTTGATTAAAGCACTCTCAACCAAAACGACAGAAATCTGGGTAGTAATATTTCCCCATCTACCTAGTAGATGATCACAGAACAATAATTATTACAATATTAGCTACGACTTTTAAAGAAAAAGCTGGCAAACAAAAGCAAATCACTTCTCTTTGCTTCTTGATTGCCTACCTAAAGAAGGCTGTAGAATGAATTTTCAGCACAGTGGGTACAATAGATGGATATGTTGTTTTTTTTTACTATAGTTCACCTAATACAAAGCTCAAGAGCCACTAAATGTAGAGAATTAATGAATTTGTTACATGATCTGATTATAAGAAAAGGAAGTAGGAAATGGAGCTTATGGAGATATTACAGATAGATAATGATTACCTAGACTCAAAGAAGCTAGATTTTAGTGTTTGGAGAACCACCCACATGGGAGTTTGTTCCACAAATTAGCAGTTCTTGGGATGAAGCTGAGTGGAACATCATACTTATGAAAGAAATTCATAGGGAATGAGAGTGATTCAACCATGTGGCTGTATCAAGGCAGATTCTGGCTGTAAAAATCTAAGCTGATGGCAATAAAGAATGGAGCTTGTCTAAACATTTGCCATGAAAGTAGGGATCAAGTAGCGATAGGTTTGCAATATTTCATTTGTGGGAAAAGTGATGCAGCATGGAAAATAAATCATCTCCAACAAAGGAGAGTAAATGGTTTTGAACTCTGTCCTGGCTAGAAAGTGAAGACTAGGCAGCTCCAGCCCTGATACGGTGGCAATGCTCCAGTTTAGCTTTGATCTGATCATTTACAAGAGTCAGATAAAACCAAAACATATTTTTTTGTAATATTGGTGTTTGTGTACCTTTAAAAGAGTTTGAAAAGATCTATCAGGTATGTGCAAGTTTTACCTATAATTCTGATATGTCTGTAGATTATGATAGTGTTTGTTTCAAAATGTCAAGTGGAAAAATTCTGAAGATGAAGTCCATGGCCAAAATAATATTGACATATCATCTCACAGATACTGAATCTTTCTTTCTTAATTTACCTGTTTTAACTCACCATGCATATTTTTAAAGTGTTCAGTTGAAATCTTATAATGCTGACCTTTGAAAGTAAAAGAAAATTGGCTTGCGATGTCAAGAAACGCAGGTTATCTGAAGCCAGATTGTGGTGACCTAACATTATTCTAAATTGGTTTTGTTTTTAAATCCCAAAGAGATCTTGAAGCATTTTTTTTTTAAATAGAAAAGAAAAAACAAATGAACTAAGAAGAAATCAGTTTACTTTCAAAATAAAAATCTGGGGAACATAGTAAGACCTGAAAATATTTTCTGGGAAAAGTCGGGATTACAAGATATATAAACTAATATCCTACTAAATAAAAGATAAAAGGGGAAAAAACACTATATATAAAAATGGCTTGCAATCCTTTCCCTTGTAACCATCTTGCAAAGGGAGAGTTAATCTTGAAAAACAATAGAGTTGTTTTCTGGATGGCTGAAAAAGATGAATTCTAACCATTTGTTTTATCTTTTAACCAAATTTCTTTGCTGCAATTGTTGAAAAAGTTTGGGGTACAGCTTTTTTAGGATAACGGTTCAATCCAGTAAAGGATTTCTGAAAAGAATAAAGCAAACTTTTAAATATTCTTTTCATCTTGCAAATCTACACAGTAGTAGAAGGTTCCATTACAAAACCCAACTATATTTTGATATTTAAAAATAGATAAAAAAAAGGCCCTTAAAACTTATTGTATATATATGATTTAATAATCATCACTAAGGTAAAACAAACATTAATATTTTAACTTCCATAATCATTAATTTAGAATTAATTAACTACAAGTACACTACTGATTTTCAGGTACCCTTGATTCCAAAAATTTGCTGAATTATATGTTTTCTCAGATCCAAAGGAGTTATGTCATAACAATCCAAATATACAATTCTGAGCAACTAATTTTACATATACCTATCTCATATATCTACAGCATCATTAGAAACACATTCCACTATTATTAAATACAATGCTACTTATGACCACTCATTGAATTAGTCTGGAAAATGAGTGAAATTCAAATTCTTGCTTGTAATTGTTTCTTATTAAAAAGAGGTGTTGAACAATCATTTTTTTTATCATTTCACCAAGCAAGCCAACAAAGCCACTAAGACACAGGGGGTTACTAAGACACAGGGGGTTACTAAGACACAGGGGTGAAAGAATATAAGAAAAAGAAAACATTATTAAGGATCAAGAATGATAAAAGAACAGGAATTAAGAAAAGAGAAGATAATGATTGACATTGCATTCAAATTCTGGAAGATCAAACTTGACTGGAAAGCAAGAAGCGAGAAAAGATTTCCACAAGTGAAAAGTGTGAGAAAAGAAACTATTAGCATAGAACTTATGGTTACATCTAGCCATTTAAGCAGTAAAATGATGAGGTCTTGCTACCAATCTAGTACTGCATTTAATTTATAAAGTCTAGGTATCATAGCAAAGAATTCATCAGGACAATTACCATGAAAGTATTTATGGTGGGGAAATGACTGAAGTTGAGATGCCAAGTCTGGACAAATGACATTGCAAATTCTTCTTTGGATTTCATTAAATATTCTCCATATATATGGCATTAATATTCAAAGCATGGATGAACAGTAGACTTGTAAATATGAAAGTAGATTCAGGTGAGAAAAATTGTCTAGCACAAGACAGTGGTAAGAAGAGGTGTTGCACCTGTACTTTTTAAATCTATACATCAAGGCTTTGTCTATATCTCTGAGATAAGATATTATAATTATTTACATTATAATCCTGTTATCTTCATCTTCATTGCCATATTCACAACATGATTGGAATTTTGAAATGAACCCTTTATTTTGTCGACCAGTGTAGATCATTCTTTTCTAATTCCACATGCCATTATTTCTCTTTAACTCCCCAAGTTTTTTAGTTCTCCACTGCTGTAGCCTGGTATTGAACTTACAACTCACAAGATCTAAACAATGCCTTTATCAACTGGGCCATGTGTCCTTGTCGACATCTGTGTATGAATTTCTGGGACTTATAAACCTAATGTCTCTGCAACGTATAATTTACCCATGCTCAAATTGCAATTTATCCGTTATTATTATTGCATTTTTTTTACCAGAGTTAATATTGCAATTTTTTGAGTTTTTATTCATTGCTTTTCTCTAGCACTCCTTATTAATGGTTCCCATATTGTATTCATTTTTATGCTTGGTCAGCTCAGGAGATTTTCGTGGCTTAGCATATGTGCTGATTCCTTAAGTTTTCACATTTTCTAGTGACGTTTTCTGTCTGTTATTGTTTCCAGTGATGTTTTCTATTATTTCAACCTTATCCCACAGGGAGCAGTGATCTCTCTTTTCCCTCCATATGTGGTCAGCTATGCCTGATTTTTCTATTTCCCCTCATGTTACTGCTTTATGATGTTCTTCCAGTCTTACCTTAAGGGGGTAGCCTGTTTCCCCTTTATATTTCTTACCACAGATGCATGGGATGGTGTAGACACAGTCCTTAGTCATGTTCTCCTCTATGGGGAGTCTTACACAGAAGAGGTGTCTGTGAAGTGTTGAACCACTTTTGAAGGTTGTCCTGATGTTATATGGACCATAGATCTTTTGCATTTCCTCTGATAATCCCTTCACATAGGGTAGGTTGACTGAAGCTGTTTTCTGAGTGTTGTTATCCTCTTGTACACCTCTATCCCAATTTGTCAGAGCTGCTGTCATATTGAGTTCACATGGCCCAGTAGTAGCTGGGCTTCTCCCTAGTGTGGCCAGAGTATGAAGGTATCATCTACATATCTCAGCCATAAGGTTGGTTTTAGTTATGTAGTTTCTAATGCCATTTCCTCAATGTATTCCATATATAGGTTTGTCATTGCTGGTGATAATGGTGAGCATTAATAGGAAAGTCAGCATTGTATGTCCAGAACTCGGCCCACTTTGTGGAAATAATTAAAGATGCTCCCATCCAATCCAACCAGATAGTGAATCTAGATGTGGTGAGTTTGCTTACCAAGGTGCTCACAGAGGAGGCACTCTCAGTATTCAAGGATGACTGCCTCAGACTCATCCCTAGGAGAACGGACCAGTATACCAATAGATAACCTAATGAAGATGCTGACTTTCTGTATGCAAATAACACACTTTGAAATGGGATCAAACATATATTGACAGGATGAGCCTTAGCAATGCCCTCACCAGCAATGGCAAACCTATATACGGAATACTTTGAGGAAATGGCATTAGAAACTACATCACTAAATCCAACTCTCTAGGAGAAGGAAAACTGAATTCAAAACTAGATAAGTATGAAACTTGCAATCCCTCCCAAGAAAAACTTACTTGCAATGAAAACAACAGAAGTATTCTTAGCTTTCGTGAAATTGTGTCTCTATGCTCCACAGGAGAGTTTGCAGGAATGCTTTTCATATGTATAATATTGTAAAGGAGTCTAGATAAAATTATGATAAAGTTCATCTGGTTTCCAAGAAGTTTCAAGTTCAAATATTAAATAGTACATAAATATAGACTGGCATGTATCATGAAGGATATCTCATGATAAAACCAACATTCTTTTGCAATTTGATGTTTCGCCCCAAAAAGAAGAATACTCACTACCCAAATAGTATTCACAATTGGGCACATTTTCTCAGATTTCCCTGATGTTTTCAATGCAACATTTGTACAAACAAATATTTCTTTCTTTTTAATAGAGCTTTGGTGGCTGACTCATTGATGATGAAACAGATCTTATATTCAGCTTTTAAAATAAAAAAAAAATAAAAAAAAGTTAGTTGATAATGCTTTGAATCTTGTCAATGACAAGACTTATAGCGTAGATTTCGCATACTGAGTATTTTGATTTGGTGTCGCTTGCCAAAGGTTTGGTTTTAGTGTGAGAAAACCTGCACTTAAATATGTGTGTATATATATATATATATATATACATATATAGCATGATGAGAGGCCACGTATACTTTCTTGATATGTATATAATATATGGATAAAATAACTGAAAGAAAATTGGGTGTTTTTTTTTATATGAAAGTATTTATTTTTGTGTTTTTATATATATATTTAATATTTCAGACCACCTCGGTCCTTCCTCAGAAATCAAAAATAAAAAAGAAATTAAGCATAGAAATGAATACAATATGGGAACCAGTAATAAGGAGTGCAAGAGAAAAGTGATAATAACAACAAAGTTGCAATATGAGCTCTGGTAAAAACATGTGGTTAAAAGCAAAAATTGCAATATGAGTACTGGTAAAAATGGTTGCTTAAGACATTAGGTTTATAATACCCAGAAATTCATACACAGATATCCTAAAGGCACAGTGGATAAAGGCGTTGGTTAGATCCAGTGACAGAACCCGTAGAGTGTGAGTTCAATAGGCGGTTAAGGCAGTGGAGAAATTTCAGAGGGAAAAATTAACAGGAGATAACTGACATCCATTAAAACATGGCACGTGGAACTAGAACAGTCTACCCCAGTGAGTGAAATAAAGGGTTCAGTTCGACATTCAGACCACCTGAAGAAGGCTGGAGCGTACAACGGCCGAGACGTTGTAAAAATATGTCGACAAAGATGAGGACAATAGTCCGAATAATGTAAATAACATATATATGTATATTAATACATATATATATATATATATATATATATATATATATATGAATTAATTCATATATATATATATATATATATGAATTAATTTATATATATATATATATATGAATTAATTTATATATATATATATATATATATATATATATGAATTAATTCATATATATATATATATATATATGTATGAATTAATTCATATATATATATATATGAATTAATTCATATATATATATATATAAATTAATTCATATATATATATAAATTTTTATATATATATATATATATATATATATATATATATATATCTCCAATGCGATGAGAACGAAAGTAATATATAAATTCCAACGTTCACAGCGTTAATTCAAAAAAGAGCTCGATACAGGTGGTAGAGTGATAATTATTTATTTATTATAATTTTATCATATAGACAAAACCATTTTACTCACAACAAAGATGCAACTTGATTTCAGTGCATTTTAACTGCACATCTACGGGTGAGGGTTGAAATATATATATATATATATATATATATATATATATATATATATATATATATATTCATATATATATATTATATATATATATATATATATATATATATATTGTGGTTGTGCACTGCTGATAAGTCCCAAATATAGGACAAACGGCTGTCCAGTGCTTTCTGCATTCTGTTGGGGTTTTTTCAGACTCAACGAATTACTTAATTATAATTATCAAATCCTCCTAACAATTTCTATCATGTGTATATCATTGCTTGAACCGGCTTCTAATGCTCTAGAGTGAGTGGCTTGGTGACAGTAGTCGTGGCTCCAGGGGGTACAGTCCTATGGTTACAGAGAATTTCAGTTGAGTTGCACAACGGAATATGTGAGCGAGCGGCGCTATATTGAGTTTGATTTGCTACCTCTTCGTCACCAAGGCCCGTTTGCTTGATAACTCAACTGTTAGGGTTTCAATTCTTGGTAGTGGATGCGGACTGCTGATGAGTCCCAAATATAGGACAAAACGGCCGTCCAGTGCTTTCTGCATACTGTTGAGGTTTCTTTCAGACTCAGTGAATTATATATATATATATATATATATATATATATATATATGAATTAACATATATATATATTAAGCAAGATCTAAAAGGTCAGCCAATCTAATAGTCATATCTCACAATCCTCACTTTTGCTCCATATGTCGCCTCCTTTGCAAATCACTAGCGGCTCTTAAATGCCACTTCAGATTATCGCACAAAATTTCATAACTGAATCAACTAAGCTGTCATATCCTCATACATTGAAACTGACGGGAGAGTCCATTATTATTAATTCATATACATATATATATATATATATAATATATTAATTCATGTATATATATATTAATTCACTTCACCCCCAAGCAAGGTAGAAAAGCCACTAAAATATAAAACAGAATGGGTTATTGAGTGTGGAAGAATTAGAAAACAGAAACATTACTAAGGAGTGAGAACAAAAGAAGAGTTATCAGGAGGGCAGTAGATAGTGATTGACATTGCATTTAAATGTTTGTACATTAAAGTTTGTCGGAAAGCATGGAGCCAGAAAGGAGTTTCACAAGCAAGAAATGTGAGAAAAGAAACTGTTAGCATGAGATTTACAGTTACATCTATCCAACTCAACTATAAATAGATGAGATCTCGACACCAGTCTACTACTGCACTTAAATTACAAATATTTTAGGTACCATAGTGAAGAGCTCATTTGAACAATTATCATTAAAGTATTTATAGAAAAGACATAGTGAGGCAACCTTATGATAGTGGTAAGTGACTGATGCCAAGACACTAGATCAGGACCAATAATATTGCCGATTCTTCTTTGGATTTTATCAAAGAGCTCTAGATAAATAGCGAGAGAAACCAGACCATAGGCGGCAATAATATTCTAAGCATGGATGAATGGTAGATTTATAGATATATAAGAAATGTATATAGATGTATGCGTATATAAAACCTGTTTTAAAAAAAAGTGATAAACCTTCATGACATGATATAACACTTTGGTGTTGAAATGTCATTAAATACAAAAACCCCATCCCAAGCCAAACATATCAAGTGAAAAGTTCAATATATGCTGTCTCTTTGAGTTACCTCACTTTACAATGATGTTCTCTACCAATTATCTGGACTTCATTCCAGGGAGAGTAGTGTTTAGCCTTCTCCTTCTAGTTGTAGTCTACAAAGTCAATTATATCTGGAGGAAGAAGGTGACACACTACCCCTCTGAGACAAGTCATGACAATTGAACCCATTGGAATCAAAAAGCATTAAGGACTCAGGATTATTTGTTTTGAACAGCCTAAATGTTGTGAATGGATTTGGAGCAGTTATTAAAAATGTATTTTTTGTAAACTTAAAATATTAAGTCTTAGGAACAACATTAAAACACCAATTTAACTGGATAAATTAGTGATACATTTAATAATATATATAATAGCCAACTGTTAATTGTTTTTGTGTACACCTTTCTGTCGGCATGGCTAGCTCCATTACAATGACCTGTAACATGTACAATCCAACAATCAACCTCTTTTGAACAGTTCTATCTACCTAATTTCACTCACACGGCTTGGGTTTAAATTGGGATATGATTTTCAGGCACTTTCTGATTGCCTCTAAAATCAAGCAATTACAGAATTCAATAATCTTAACAACTGACTGTTTACTTTTGCCAAATAAGTTTCAACAGAAAAGAAAAAAATATTTTGTGTGGCTGAAAACAAAATGAATAGCTCAGGATGGGAGCTATGAATTAGAGATGTCAAAAGCAAGCAAATACAGAAATACTGTGAAGGTTTTAACAGATGATGGAAAATGTGACACTGAAATCTGAAGTCATATTGGAATAGCAAAAGATGCTTTCCAAAATTTAAACAAACTATTAAGTCAGTTGGTTGGTTGCTTTTGTTTAGCGGCATATCAACACCTCTATGTGTTATTTAATGCCAAAATCTATATTTTTTGTAATCTATTTTGCTTTATTTTTGGTGATAATAATGGTTTCTATGATACAGTTCATAGTAACTAAAGCATAGCTAGATGTAGAAGAGGTACAGTCAGACATTTCCCAAGGATTTTTTGCACGTAAGTGAATATAACCAATCCAACTTGAATTGGAACTCGGCTCTCCAATTAGCAATTCCAAGCTATTATCCTTTACACCACCCACCCATCCAAGCTTACAGCACTTGGTATTTCTGAACAGTCACCTATCTAGGTATTGACCAGGCTCAATGTTGTTTAACTTTGGTGATCATATCGGAACCAACGTTTCAACATATGGCCATAAGCTTAGAAACAAAGGAAAGAGTGCAAAACATCTATGTAATATCACTCCTCCTATATGACAAAAATGTTGGACAATTTCTTTACAGACAAAGAGGAAAATTGAGGCAATGAACAACACAGCTCCTAATCAGTGTCTGTGCCTGTGGTGCAACCACCTTAATAATGTGGGACATAGACTCTCTCTCAGCCCTACAGGATCCCTCCCAACTGGTTCCAATGATACCTGGCTGTACAGGTGCTGCCTAGATCACCTCCAAACAGCTGTTGGTCACAGTAGAGCCAACCTTCAAGAAATGGGGATATAGCGCCTATGTTGATCCCAATCACAAACTATGGAACATCTAGTTTGCTGCAATCTTGAAAATCCATGCACAATTAATGAACTTGAAACCATAATACCTCAGGCAAGGCTCTGTGTGTCATACTGGATGAGTGAGGTGTAGCAACACAATAAGAAGGTTCTGTTAGACAAGCTATGTACACAGAGTAAAATCTGCCACATTCCCTTTGTATTCCATTGGTAAAGAAGAATTTCCACTTAGCTTCTTCTTGAGAATAGCTACTTTGTGGAAGAGATTCCTGCATGGATGCTTCTATGATTGCTACAATTTTAATCACTTCAAGATTAGGGGTCAACTGTTATCTATCCTACATATCCATATAATCAGCACTCTTATATCCATAAAACAACCTCTCTCAATGATCCTCTACCTTGAGTGGCTCTCAGACCCTGTATTGGTTGAACCTTTAGTAAAAAAAATAAAATAAAATAAAAAATGTAAATATTCATTCTTTTGATAGGAAAATTTCATCTATATTAGGTGCTAAAAAATTTCTCAGCCCAACCAGAAGACTTTTCCCTACAAACGTTTAATGTTTAGTCAGTTTTTGTGTAGTGGGTCAAGCTAAGAATTTTTCAGCACTTTCAGAGAACATTAGCTTTTAATACTTGAGCCATAATTTATGAAACAGAGGAACTTCTAAAGAAAAAGAAAAAAGAAGAGAGTTGTAATGAGAAGAATTGCATCTTCATCTTATTTCTGCTTCTTCAAATAGGGGAGTTGAGATTAAATCATCCCAATCAATTTGACTCAATCGGCAATGACAAAAGCACTTTAACTATGAAGCAGAATCACGAAATAATTCTATGATGACATGTCCCTGGGTAACAACCATTCAGTGCATTCAAAATTATTATAAACAATCAGGGCATCACCAAGATGCCATCTGGCCTAATGATTTTCAGGGGCTCAAAAACCACATGCATTCTAGGAAATGAATATTTAAAAAGAGAAAAAAAAAGATGTGTACATCAAATAATGAAATGGAAACAAGATCTAAAGAGTTATAATCAGTTGCAATTAATAGCCAGAGATCACCAGGGAGTCACCTTGATATTTGGACATCAATGCTGGCAACTTTTCTTATCATGTGTATTCTCTATGATTACAATCACAGCGGAACTTTAATCATTCTCAGCCAATAATCCTTTGTCATGTTGTGGAATGTAGAAAGTGAAGGGAGCGACGCTTCATCTTTTGCCTAGCGAGGAGTTCATTCAGGAGCAAAATTAATTTTATGCACATTTGACTGAGTGAAGTAGCTTTTGTTATTCCATAAACAGTGTTCATAATGTCTCACTTTACAAAGGTGTCTGCAGAATTAATGCAATTTTACGTTATATTAAGATCTTAAAAATTATGCTGATTTTAAGGGGTGTAGTCTAAACATGATATTTAATGAAACAAGGAAAAATATTTACAGTATACAGTAATATTTGATATAAAGAAATATTTATAATTACAAATGAGATTGTTCCTGTTTAGAGATTATCTGAAATGTTTTAAGACTGAGTATTTTATTATTGTTTCAAATTCTTGTATGAGCTATGATCATTATTTTCTTGATTCTTCTTGTAAAGTGAGTGGCCATGGTTAAATATCAAATATGTGACAGAACTGTATCCAACAAACAGAACTGACAAAGTATGCCATAAGCAATAACAAGGAAAAGTAAAGAACAGGGCAAAAAAAATAATCTAAAGCAAGCAAGCAAACAATATATGCAAGGCAAATTAACAGTAGTAAAGCAAAGTAACAGTAATATGGCAAAAGGTTCACAGGCTAAGAATTAGGGTTGGCTCACCAGAGCAAGTTTAAATAAGGAAACATAGCATTCTGACTTCAAGACAAGACAGACTGGGATTGAGTCATATGAAACCGAGAACTGGTCAGTTTTATTGGCTAGAAAGAAATCCCAGCATGCATTTGTGTGCTTCTGCCTATAAACTGGGGAGTGGAAAATGTTTTGCAGTCATTCTTAATAGGGATTGAAGCCAACACTTCTTTTATGTACTATGCCCCTTCATGAAGTAGATGATCATGGCCCTCCACAACTTTCTATACTCTGTAACACGAAGCGATTTTATGCCTCCTTATTATCCATCCTATTCCTTGTTCTCTCTACCATTGACACAAGCTCATTAGGTAGTTTATTCACTCTTGCCTTCAATATGCTCTATGAGTGTCAGATTCTCCAAACTCTCTTTCCTCATTATGTGTCCCAGAAATTTCAGCTACCTCTTTCTGATTCTAAATAAAGTGTCCTTTTTATTCACATTTTCTTTAAAACTACCTTGTTGCATACATGGTATTCTCAGTATCCTTCTGTAGAGCCACATCTCTGTTGCATCAGGTCTAGTGCTTCTGCTATGTATTTAGAGACACTTGATAAAATAGAAAACAGAATCAGTAAAGATGAACTCAAATTATTCATTACAAGATCTCTCAACTATCATTCCCAACAATTCCAGATTCAACCATTGTGCTAAGCCTGTACATTTACCAATGTAACTGTTGTGATAATAATATAAACGTCTATATTTTTATTAATAGCAATATTTTTATTATTAACATTATTACGTTGACAATGTGCATTGTTCTTAGACAATACTTTTAACCAACAAAATAATGAAACACAAAGATAGTAAAGAAAAATCATTTGAAACTGTAATTATTATTCCCTGTTCAATCTACTCCAGCCCTCTCCTGACAAAAAAAAAAAAAAAAAATAGACCTTGAATTGGCCACTTGTTATTCTCATTCCATGTGATTTGCTTTTCTGGCATCCAATTAATCTCCTTTTTATTAGACAAATAGCTGAATAAAAATTTTAAAATCATTTTCTTTTTCTCTAAAATTTAATTATATTTTATTGTTCCAATTCAAACTTAAATTTATGTGAAATAGCTTTCAATCAAATTTAATAAAAACCTGCATGTTCATTTTCTTACAAGGAGGAAAAAAGATTAAAATTACCCAAAGTCAAATTAACATTTTTTTAAGATATTTTATAAAATTATTACATAAAATTTTAATCCTTAAGTGATATTAATATTGAATGTAAGAACAATAAGAGAGTATAATATATCTCATTTTAGTGGTTTGAATTTTTTTAAATGAATTATTTATTTTTGCAAAATAATGAATAGGCATTAAAAAATGATTTTGTTTAATGTATTCAGAAATTATCTGAATAATACAACAGCTCCAATTCTTTATATATATATATATATATAATCTGCATATGCTTTTGATGCATTTTGGTAACTTGAAATAAAGCATTCAATGATTGAGAGCTTTCTCAGACTAATGACGACAATTGTTAAGTTTTCTATAATATCAATGATAATTACCTACTTGTGCTATCATTATCTATTGTGGCTTGAATAATAATTTCAAAATGATGCTATTATTAATTTTTAACTAGTATTTCTTTCATTTTAATTACAGATATGCTTTCCAAGGAAAAAGAGATGCTCATTCAATTTTTGCTGAAAACTTCTTTTACTCTGCACTATTTATTAAAGGCGATAAAATGGAGGTCTGAGTATTGGTGGTGAAAAGAAGCTGAAACTAATATGGAAAAAATACTGGCTAAAAATTAATAAAATTCAACAATGGATCATATAATAATAACATTGATACTAAAACAACTGATTTTTCTTATAACTACCATATTTATTATTATTGTTTTTTTAATACTATCTGAATAAGAATCATTATTGATAATTTATTATTTTATATTTTGATCAGTCAACATCTATATGGGTCAACCAATTTTACGATTTTCTTCATAATTTTACCAGTACTTATAAAATTTACCTCTTAAAATAATTAAAACTATTTAATATTAAATGCTTACAACCCAAGTCAAAATTGTAAAGGCACTTGATGTAAGCTTCCATGTTGAATGTGAGGCCCTCACCAACAAATTCAGGAGTTTTTTTCTTATCAGAACAATCAGAGTGAGTTTTCCAAGCTGCTGTACCTTTGTAATCCCCATTAGATTCACCTAACTCTTTTTTGAATCCTCTGCACTGTCGTCAGATTGACACCCAGTTACTGTGAAATGTTTGTATTGGAGTTTCCAGTGTGAATGCCAAGCAGTACAACATGATGTTTCCAAATTTCTGGTGGAGTAAATAGGCTCATGGTGCTCTTTTTTCTCACAAATGATGCCCAAATGACCCTACTATACTGTGCATTTGACAAAATCAAAAACAAACAATGCATATGCACAATATTATAAAAATATAAAATGGCGACAATTTACACACCGCACCTGTATATTGATAGAGTTAGTTCTGAATCAATGTAAGTGAAGTTATCTGAGCTTCTTGTAATGCTATTTTTTTATCGGTTCTCCCCATGCAAGGCAGTGAAGCTACTAAAACACAAGGAGTTACAGGGTGGGGAAGAATTAGGAACAGAAACATTACTAATGAGCAAGAAGGGAAAAGACTACTCAGGAGGACAGTAGATAGCAATTGACATTGCATTTAAATTTTTGGAGATTAAATATGGTTGGAAAGCATGGAGCCATAAGGGAGTTCCACAAGCGAGAATTGTGAGAAAAGAAAGTGTTAGCATAGAATTTACAGCCACATCTAGCCAGATCAACTGTAAATTGATGAGATCTTGATACCAGTCTAGTACTTTGCACAAATTCAAAAAGTCTAGGTACCATAGAGAAGAGCTCATCCATGAAAGTATTTTTAGAAAAGACACAGAGAGGAAATATTGTGGTGGTGAGAAAATTATAATTGTATGATATCATTGTTTCCAAAAGATTATTGCTTATGTCCAGTGGAAGGATTACCTTTTTACAACCATATAAAAATGTTTCAGAAATCAAGGGAGGTAAATTAGAGGTATTTTTGTCGTATAAAAACAAGAAACAAATCAAATTGTAGTTTGGATTTATAAACTTTTTTGGGTGCTATTAAAGAATCAGTCATCAAATTACCACTAATGACTAAAAATTTATTTTTAAAAATATGAGTCATTTTTTATGTAGCATTCTTTTTTATTTTAAATAACATGACAATAAACAAAAAAGACTTGAAATAAAATTTCCTTTTATTTTTGTCAGTAGCTGTAGATGTTTCCTTAATCTATTAAAGAATTTATAGTCAAGGTAATTTTATTGTTGTTGTTTACCCATATACATGGGTTTTAGTGTTCACAGCATTTTAGTTGATAGAGGAGAGGACAAATACCCATAAAATGTTAAATAGATATAAATTTATCAAAAGACAGAAACCAACAAGAAAAGTATAACACAGAAGAAGTTGACATTGATTTGCTAATAACGTATTTTTTCAGCATTGAGTTTATACACAAGATAACAACATCGCAATAAATTTTTGAATAGATTTGAAAAAGTAAAACAAAAAAGATTTTTAAAGGATTTTTTATATTCTGAATTTCATATCATGGGTTTTTCTATGATTTTAAGATTATATATTGATAGAGTTAGTTCTGAATCAATGTAAGAGAGGTTATCTGAGCCTCTTGTAATGTTATAACTGTATGATATGATTGTTTCTAAAAGATTATTGCTTATGTCCCTTTTCAGTTCTCTGCAAGATAATCAAAACAACAAAATAAATTCATGAATTGATACCCCCCCACACTTTTTCTTTTCATTTTTATTTTTCTAAGAGTACTTTCTTTTTTAATTTTCTTCAATTTTTTATTTTTTTTTTTTACGTGTTGTCTTTCCCCCTTTATAGTCTTTCTGAACATGGCCAGAAGGTAAGGAGATTTTGATGAAAATAAAATAAAAGAATCTTCTTTTTTTTTGTTCTTTCTTCCTCAGCTGCTTCTTCTCTGTTTTCATTGCATTCTTCTGTCTCTTTTCTCTCTTTGCCAAAACTTTCAGAAAATTCAATAAATGAAAGAAACCTTTTCCTTATTGGATTTTTATTCACTCTTCCTTGAAAATATGCCATATATGAAAAAATTCATCAATAAATGTATCTAAAAGTATGTAAATGGCTACACGCGTACACAATCTGCGTATACATCAGTACGCGCATGTGTGTGAATGTATCTAGGCGTAACGTGCCATTATATACATCTGCACACATCAATTCTCAAAGATAAATTTTGACTGGATAGCTCTTTTTTATTTTATTTATTTTTATTTATTTATTTTTTTCATTTTCTTTTCATGGAGGAAGTTAGAACATTAAGAGAGAAAGTTCTTCATTTAATGCCATATAGCTCAGCAGAGAAATCTATTTTTTTTATCCAGATTTCTCCAATCATACTTTTTCAAACAATACTTTTTCCATGACATTTAATTCCCTAAAGTGGTAGAAATCCTCGCTCCCCATGAAAGGTCTTTCTTTCCTCCTCTTCCAAGCCATCGTTTCAATGAATTGACAGCACCTAAATCCTTATCTTATACACTTGGAGATTGCAACAAAAGAAGATTAGAATGCCATTTCTCTGGCTCAAGCAAGGAACATTTGCATGTCATTTCAATGAACATCGTGATTAGCTGACTTCAGATATAGGTAATTTTAAACAGCCATGAACTGATAATATGAGGTCAAGGTTCATGTAATGGTAAAACCAGAACAGCTTTAAAATAGAAAAAAAAATTTCTGAACACAAGAAATTAACTAAGCCCTAAGTAACAAAAAAAGGAATGAATTAGTATTTAGTATATCAACAGCCATATGTGTCTTGCAGAATTAAACAACTGTTTCCCATTTTTAATAATAAGTATTAAAAATAATTGCAAATTAATAAAAAAAACTTGTTTCTTTTTCTTCACTCTACAAAAATAGTTTGATATATTCTCACAATAAACAAAAAATATAATTTTAAATATATCCATGCGAAAGACTGAAGTAAAATTTCTTATACAGTATTTTTCAGAATATAAGATGCAGCCATATTTTTTGGTTTAAACATTTCAGCCCAAGCAAGCCACTAAAACTCAAGGGATTACCGAGTGTGAAAGAATAAGAAAAAAGAAATATTATTAAGGAGCGAGAAGAATAGAAGACTATTCAAAAAGTTCTGGAAAAAATTCTAGTCATATATGAAAGATTTTTATTGAGTAAAAATTCAATTTGATATTTTAAAAATTTGTATTGATTGATTGATTCATTCATTCATTTTCTACTACTTACCAACACTTAGGTTATTTAAGCCAGTAATGTTTTTTACCATGTAAGAATATTTTTTTAGATAATGATATTTTTAGTGATACAAGTGCTACTAATTAACCCATATTTGGAGGTGAAGATATGGATTTATACCTTTCCAAAAGTTATTTGCATGTAAGTGAATAGAATGAACCTATTGGGAATTGGAACCCACCTATCTGATTAAAAATTCCGAGGCATTATCCATTACACCACCAGCACACCCAAGCTTATAGCACCTGGTATTCCCAAGCTGTCACCCATCTAGTTACTGACCAGGCTTGACATTGCTTAACATTGGTGATTGTACAGGAACTGGTTTTTCAACATGATATAGCCATAAGCTTTAAAATAATTAATATATGTTATTCTAAACACAAATGAGTTGAAAACAATGTTTAAGCAAGTTTTATTCCTTAGTTGTCTCAGTTCAGTTCTTCAAAGCTAGAAACTGCCATACCACGTACATGGTGTCAAATCATCCTCATTCATTTTGTATTATTTTAGTTAGGAGGAAGTTTCACTCTGACAGTTTCTTCCCCAGAATGGTCACTGCGTAGAACAGACTCCCAAGTGAACGATTCCCTGACCACTACAATGTTAACCTCCTTAAGTCTAGGGTCAACTGATATCTATCCTACATATCCTCATAATATGTACCTTGTCCTCCTACTTTCACCCATACAACAGTAACTTTATACAAAGTGAATCACGTGGAAAGGAATCAGACATTTCATTATTAGATCCAATATTATCATCAAAATGAATATCCTCAATAATTGTAGTTATTTGTAGCTGTTGTGTAGTGTTGTTTGTTAGCATTTTACTCCTTATTTATTATTAATTACATAGTGTATTTTGCATTTATTCATTAAGTATTTGTTGTTAATTGTTATTATTACTGTACTGATAAATCATCAGTTACCTCCCCTTAAGATCTAGGAGGTATAAAAAGCACCCTGTAATATACATTAGTAGATGAGTAGTCAGAGTAAAGTGCAGTAAAGCTTTGGTATAAGTTTATTCATTGGTTCTGTTTTTACTACAATTACATTTACTTGTATTTATGTGTCCCTTCATAGTTTGTTAATTCATTTGTCAATTACTTTATTGATTTATTTTTTTATTTATTTACATTTTTTTCTTTCCTTTCAAGGGTTGGTTATCTTATTTGTCTAGCTTAAGATATTGGCTATACAAAATAAAACTGTTAGGATAATACACTAGACCTTGCTACCCATAATGCACCATTGCCCAGCATATATAAATAGTCGAGCCAACATACAAAACACATGGCATGAAAATGAAGATTGCAATCGAGCATGAAATAGACTGTTACTGCTTGGTGTTGACCTCATTGTCCACTTTTGTCTTTAGATACACTGTATCACTAATATTGAGCATATTTACCCATAAAGATAGCATACCTTAAAACTATATATATATATATATATATATATATAATTTAAAGACTGTTTTTGAAGCCAAAATTACTGGTTTGTCAGTAGTTTGCTAATAAGGATACATGTAAGGCAAGCAGGCTTTGTGGTAGAGTGTTCAATACATGGAAATTGAACATTAATAGAAGAATTAATATTAAGAGATTTTTTCATTTAATTCATGTTTACTTCAAAGTTTCTTGCTTATATGTAAGCACTCATCAGAACAGAGTTAGACTGTTATACATATATATATATATATTTGGTGATTGTCACTTCTTGACAGAAGACCATCTCCACAACAAGTTTTTTTTTGTATTTTTGTTATATAACTTTCAGGCTCACCGACCATGAGAGCGCAGATGACTCTTTAAACCAGACTTACTTTTACAAGCTTTTGCGCAAATGTTGCATCCGAAAGGGAGATCCTTCATGGATTTAAAGAAAGGTTTATACTGACATTTTTCAGTTTTTCAGATGTTTATAGATTTCATGAATTTTATTCGTTTTTAATATCATGTCTTTATTACTTTATTATCTGCAAATTACCATGCATTCTTGGGAAATATAGTGGATGGATTTCCCATTGCCTTCTCAAGTCATCCCCCTCACCCAACCCCTGGTAGGTCTGCAAACCTATCAGTCCAGAAAAAACACCATGTATTGAGGTTTTCTATGAGTACAAAGAGCAAGATTGTATCTACTACCAGCTTGCTAGGATTGTTGGATAGCTTAGAGTACATGGCATTCCCCAGTAGTCATCCATTTGAGTACTGACCCGGTCCAATGTTGCTTAACTTCAGTGATTGGATGAGAACTAGTGTTTTAGTGTGATATGGCTGTAAGCCCAATTTCCTTCCCCATGGTTTAGAATTCAGAGTTTCCCTTCTCTTAGACTGGGTGCCACCCAAGGCTTGTGAAACCAGTCTACTTGCTATTTAACCCATAGCTAGGGGAAGAAGAAACAGATCCATGCCTTTCCTAAGAATATTTGTGCGCAAATGAAAACAGACTAGAACAGAATTTGAACTCAGCTCTCCACTTCAACTTTTCATGATAATATCCATTATATTACACGCACCTGGTTACAACAACATTTGTTTTTATTCAGCTTCAGTCAAGATTATAGATTCCACAAGCTCCATGCAGGGAACTCCATAATCTTTTCAATGACAGTATAATATGCACCATGACAGGGCTAAATATCTAGTGTCCCAAGGTCAGACAGTTCTCGGTTAACCAAAGAAATGTCTCTGTACGAGTTTAAATTAAGGTATAAACAAGCACTAGACAAAAAGAGGAAAGGGGCTTAGAACAAAAGTTTGCTTTTGGCTGGCCCATAGTTGATTTCACTATACCTGCAGTAAAGTAAGATTTTAAGTTTTTTTTTTATTCCTGATTTAATAATCAAAATAAACTGGATTTGAATTCGAAGTTGTCCTCCTAGAATGGTCACCAATTTATTTTTTTCTGTGGAACCAACTCCCAAGAGGATGCTTCCCAAATCATTATATCTTAACTTGTTCAAGTCTAGGGCTAACTGTTATCTTCCCCACATATCCACATAAACAGTGCCTTTTATCTGTAACCCTCTACTTCACATGATTCTTGGGCCTTGTATAGTGTGAACATGATTGTAAAAAAAAAATATCTCTCCATGGGAAGTGATAATGCCACTAAGATGCAGGGGGGTTACAGGGTGTGAAAGAGAATGAAAAGACTTTAGTGAGGAGAAGTGAGGAAAAAGACAATAAAGGAAAAGAATTGTATTTAGATTATTAAAGTTTGTAGGTGGCATCAAAGCAAGAAATTGAAAAAGAGTTCCACATATGAGAAGTGCAAGAAAAGAAACTATTAGAAAAGACTGTTGCATCTTGCTATTTCAACTGTGAGACTTAGTGACCAATCTAGTAGCATGCTTAAATTCATGCATTCAAGGCACTAAAGTAAAATGTCATCGGAACCGTTGCCATGAAAATATTTGTTGGAAAGACAGTGTCATGCCGTGTCATGTTGGTGAGAAAGTGAATGAAATCGAGATTCCAGATCAGGATGAACTACATTACAGACCCGTTTTTGGATTTTGTCAAGAATCTACAGCTAAATAACACAATGTGCCTCACTATTTAAGTTAAAGGGCAGAAGAGATGCATTCATACCCCCTTCCCAAGAGTTTTTCGTGCATAAGAGACTGTAACTAAGTCAGAGTTTGAACTCAGCTCAGCATTTTCTCTTTCTGAGTTGCTCTCCCTTACAGTATGCGCACATCCACAAGTGACAAGATGGTGGGTGAGTGATGAACAATGCATAAGAAAGTCAAGTGCAGGAAACCATATGTCAAAAAACAGGCAGGAATGTTAGGTTAAAATGTCATCTTTGCCACAAAATAATGCTGAGCCACACCAGCTGAGTTTACATTAGTATTTAGCAGAGTCCAAAGCCATTCATTAATGGAAAAGGAAAAAATTCTTCACTGAAACAAGTAAGTGTGTAACAGCATGAATAAATTATTGGCATTAGGGTAATCTATCATCGCTTTCTTCAGATTCAGCGACACTGCAGACAGCATAGACAGGGAATTAATAAGAAACTCAATGTATTTAAATAACAGGGACAGTGCAGATTTATATACTGGGAGTTGACTTAGCTTGTTGAAGAAATAGCAAGTATTTTTAACTCCAATATTATTGGCATATTAATAGGCTTGCTTTTACTTAGCTGCAGACCTTCCGTGTATGTATCACATCCAATATTAAAAGAAAATAACTTTCTTCATGGAAGATGTAGATGGTAATAGTAATGGCAAGATCAGCAAATATTGAAATTTATAAAATCTTTCTATTGAAACAGTTTTTCAATAAAATAGGTTTCTTAAGTCCACTGTTAGCATTCTTTTTAGTACTGATGGGGGTTTCCTTCCTAACCTTTTGTTTGGAGTAATGTGGAACATCAGCATCTTGATTATGTCATTATTTTCAAATTACATGTGATGTCCATTTTGGTTATTGGTGCTTTTGAAAGTCTTCTAGTAAATTGGGTTTTTTTTGTTTTATATTTTTATGAAGTTCTTTGCTTGCAATTCTGTATATATCCTTTAATAACAATCAAGAGATTTCTACAAATCTATGACATCTGACGAAGGATTGTCTTCTTTATGACCTTCTTTATGATTCATTTGCTTGCAGCCATTTTTAATCACTGATCTGAGAAAACAGTTGTATGCAGCTGAAAGCTTAAATATTTCTGAATGAGTTTGGTGCCATACATGACATCTAAATGAGAGTCCAGGCTTAACTAGGACACTGCTATTAAAAGTTTGCTATAAACCCACAACTTTATTAAAATGTAAAAATAATGCCATTCAGTAATAAGTACAAAGCCAGTCCTTCAAAGTCAGATTATGTCTATCACAACCAGTTCTTTCGTGATGATATTGTTCCCAACAAATCCATTGCATCATATACAGGTAGACGTTATAGACATTCTCAGAATTCCATCTTATATTCTCTTCCACATCTGATCTCAGGTTTTCTCAATTCCTCTCTCAAAATGTTTTTATTATTCTACTTATGACTTATTTCTATTAATTGCTATGCCCCTTCAGAGCATAGTCAGTCATGGCCCTCCACACCTTTCTTTTTTGTAGTATGTATGAATTTCTAAAACTTCTTAGGAAACATTATGCTGTGGTTTCCTGTTGCCTTTCTCACAGTTTCGAATTAAATATAGTTCTTCTCCTAGACTGAGTTACATCAGGGCTAGAGAAGCCAGTCTGCTCTGCTATTTAACACACAGAAAAAATGACAAGGATTTATGCCTTTCCTGGGGATATAAGCGCAAAGTGGTTTGTTGGTTGTTTTGTTTTATGGCATTCAACCTCAGTGGGTCATTTAATGCCATCAAAATTTTGAAATAGATTCATAGCGATAGTTTGGTAAAAAAGGTGTGTATGTATACATAAATATTTGATTTGGTTTGTTTTGTTTTACGGCATATCAATCTCAATGGATTATTTAATGCCAACAACTTTTTTTCCTGGTAATATTTTGTTTTGTCAAAAATCTACTTCTGGTAATATTTTTTTCCCGGGAAAATGTATAGCTGATAATATTATTTTCAAAAACGTATTGCTGGTAATATTTTTTTTTTCAAAAACGTATTGCTGGTAATAGTTTTTTTCTTCAAAAATTTGTTTCTGGTAATCATTTTTTACAAAGTATTTCTGGTATTAAAACCTATTTTTACATTTTTATAATGCTTTTTACCTCAATTTCGGGGTTAACTATTTGCCCATAGCTGGAACCCTAACAGGTACTACCACCCTAGGTAAGAGGTGGTTCCATGCTTCTCAAAACCTCCTGATCAGAGGCCTTGCTGTTGGACGTAATTTATCATCTTACCCTGGACGTGGATGTAGTTTATCGTCATACCCAGGACAGTAAGCACAAAGTGAATAGATTTGACTGAAATTTGAACTTGGTTGAGTCATAAGTAAGAGCAATATACTAAGTAACCGTTCCTGAAATATATCATAACAGGTTATGAAAAATGGATAGGTTGCACATGACAACGTTCCATGCAAAGCAGACAAGAATAAATCTCCACAATGAAGTCCAAAAGCTGAGCTCCATGGAAGAAAGGTAATATTATGTGTGTTGTGGGATCCTTAAGGTATTATTCATTTAAAGTTCTTAAATGCACTGAAATATTAAATGTACATTTATATGTCTAGCAGCTGCAATGTGTCCATAACATATTTGTCAAATATGCACTATACTCATCAATAGAAAAAACATTGTTCTCCATGACAACACATGGTCTCATGCAACAAGAATAACACAGGATAAAGTTTTGGAACTCAATTAGTCTGTTCTGCCTCACCCACCATATTCTTTTGACCCTGTATCAATTAAGTATTACATATTGATCACTTCAAAAGGCTTTGATGAATAAAACCTTTCTCTAATGAAAACCAGAGTTTATTGAAAAATGTTCCCATCAAAATCTACAAACCTTTACTCAAAAGGAATTGAATATTTGCCTTATAAGTGGCAACAATTCATTGCAAATAATAGTGAATATATAATTGAATAAAATAAGATTATACTTTACTTTTGGAAGAATATGGATACTTCAACATAATGTAATAATTAGCAAGCTTGTCTCGCTAGATCAATTATGATTGAGTTGTGAGTTACTCATTGGATGCACTACACTTTTCGCCCTGTGCCACATCTAAGTTATGCTTAGAAATCATTTGGCCACTTTAACATGATGTAATAGTTAGTAAGCTTGTCTCACTAGATCAATTATGACTGAGAAGTGAGTTTGATTCTCACTGGGTGCTCCACTCTTTCACCCTTGTGCGACATCTAAGTTATGCTTAGAAATCATTTGGCCACTTTAACATGATGTAATAGTTAGTAAGCTTGTCTCACTAGATCAATTATGACTGAGAAGTGAGTTTGATTCTCACTGGGTGCTCCACTCTTTCACCCTTGTGCGACATCTAAGTTATGCTTAGAATATCATTTAGGGCAATTTGATCGGGTGTAACAGTTAACAAGCTTGTTTCGCTAGATCAGTTACATTTGAGTCGTGAATGTGATTATCACTGAATGCTCTACATTTCCAGCCTTTTGCCACATCTAAGCAATGATTAGAAAATCCTTTAATACTTACCTTGTATACAAGTTTGCTTCTATCAAGGAAAGGAAATTAACATTAGCTCAAGCACCTGAAGGCCAGCCTCTTAGTACCTCTCTTTCAGAAGCGGACTGGTGCCATTACCCTGTGCCTGAGGCATCCCTAAAAGGGGAAGTGCCAAGGGGGCTTGAGCAATTTTTCCACAGTATTGCCAGTAAATACACTTTAACCTGACCTTGGGTTGCAATGTGGGCGCACTGATAAATACCTACTTTATGAAGAATAAAGTTGATAAACAAAAACGGAAATTATTTATGTCTCAACCTAATATATTCTATGATCAGTGCCATGTTAGCATGACATGTACTTAGTTTTATGATTTATGATCTGCACTTACTGGGTCATGTGACTTCTGATATGTATTTAATTGGTTAGAACATTAATAGCATGCAATGTCTTCATGTAGATGTATGGATAATATAACAATTATCAGCATGGAATTGGTAAACCAAATTCTGTCTTAGACGGTTGCATTCACTTTGTACTGAAGGCCTGAAGAATAACATGAATCTATTCACTAAATAGCAACATTGACAGAGCTCTTTAGCCTTGGCTAGTAGCCTGTCTAGATGATAAACAACTATGAATTCAAACCATGGAGAAAACAGTGAAAAAACTACTCCACTACTTTTCCAAGAATTCATAGCAATTCACATATAAAGAATAGGAATCTGTAGAGAGCCATGATTGCTTCTGTCCTGAAAGGAGTTGGCACTTAATAAAGAATAAAATATATTCATTGAATAATGCTGTATCAATGAATATAAAAATATCCTTTGTTCATAATACCCATGATCCTTTTCTGTCAAGCCATGTTATTGATATACTGAAAGAGATTTTTTAACTGTCTGCTCACATTGTTTTTTTAATGTTATGTCATTTCACTATGTTGGGGATAATGGTTTTCCACAGCTTCCTTTTCTTTATTATCTGTGGATTGCCATGAATTCATAAAGAAGGTAGTGGAGTGTTTCATGTTGCCTTCTCCATGGTTTTGAAGTCAGAGTTGTAAACTGGCTAGGAAGTTCATTTTTCTCTGCTATTTAATCCATAGTTGAGGGAGAACATACAGATTCATGCCTTTCCCCAAGAGCATTCGTGTGAAAGTAAAGACAGCTAAAGCATAGAAATTTTGAAAACAAAAACAATCTCCTCTGTTGATTCTATGAAGTCTGAATAAATGAATTACATGCACAAAAGAGGAAACTCAGTCAATACTTTCTACGACCTTCTTCTCATCTTCCTGTAAAAACAAATAAAACCGTCTCTTTACTTATGGATTATACATTCTATACAGGAAGAAGGTTCTAGAATGAATTGCGAAAATTTTGTGGTAGCAACAAAAAATTATTACAAAAAATGAATTCAGTAATCTCGTTGGATTAGGGCTCAGATTGATGAGTTGGAGAGCTGAGTTCAAATTCCAGTCGAGTTCATGCTAATACTCTTGGGAAAGGTATGAATCCAACTCTTCTCCCCACCAACAGCTATAGATAAATAGCAAACAGTCTAGGTTCTATAAGTTTACATTGACTTGATGATCCCAACTACAAGGAGTTCACCAAATCTAAAATTACTTACTTTTTAATGGCTTACAAAACTAAGAAGCAACTATGGTTCTATTTTAAGGTTTCTTATTGTAACTTCTGCCATACTCAAGAAGTCCTAAATAATAGAGAGATTAACATATATGAGAGCAAGCTGAACTTTACCTCATGTCTCAGTAAACCAAAATATGTAATTTTGAAGCAATAGATTGAGTGCAAATCATAAAGGAATCTTTACTGTGTGAGAAAGAGGAGTGATATGTCAACTGAGATACAGTTGGAAACCTTTTCTATGAAGTCTTTGGCACCAGGCATGTTTTGGAATTCAGAATTTTATGACTTCACAGTGGTAATTAAGTTTAGTTATGACATGTTTCAGGAAAGCCTAAGCAAGAGTCAAGGGTAGCACCCAAAAAGCCCATATATCAATGTTTATACCACAAGGCTCATGAATATTCACACTGAGTGACCATAAATAATGCATTTTATTTGTATTGTATTAAAATTATAATGCAAATAAATCAAGGCAAAATATGACCCAAGTTAAAACATGATCCAGATTGCACTTAAAATGTATTCTTAATTCTTTACATATACTTTGAAAGATGAGATTTATGAATTCGTCAGCCAGAAATTTATGTTTCCCTGTTATTTAAAAATATCAAGCAAACAGGTATCAATATAAATGACCGAAGTTACTTCAAAAGTTCACAACTGTTGCATTTTTCGAAGTTTTCTATTTTTAAGGTAAAATCATTGTTAACACTTTCATATTTTTGTTTTTAATTACACATATTTTTAATAGCCTCCACCATGAATGACAAATAACATTACTGACATAAAAAAGAATAATTCTCACATTTAATTGTTAAATGACTAAAATAAGAGTGATGTCAATATTTCCTTCTCTAAAAAACATTAACAGAAGAGAAATGTCCTCCAATAAAAAGAAAATTTGTGACAATGGAGATGCAATTCTACAGATGGATGCTTAGAATACCATGGACAGAACATGTGAGCAATGACAAAGTTTTAAGTAAAATGGGAACTAAAAAGATAATTATGCTTAAAATTAGAAAGAGACAGTTGAATTTTCTGGGACACATAATGAAACAGGGTTTGGCAAATATGACATCCACATGATATGTTGAAAGCAAGGGTGACAGAGGCAAATGCAAAAAGAGCAAAATAAGTTTCATATTGAGTAGAAATTTCCTTGTAATTTAATAACCAAATAAAATCTCAATCCACATCAATATTTTTTTATTAGTTTACTCCAACAAGACGGTAATGCTGTTAAGATGCAAGGGGTTACTGGATTGAACGAGAATAAGAAGACTTTAGAAGAAACCAGAAACACAATCCTAAAGAAAAGACAAGGGATAAACCGCTATCCCTCATTAAAAAAAATCATCTTATCTCCAAATGATTGTACTACAGATTGATTAATCTAATTTGTCTTTTTTAAGGTTTATCAACCCTTTTGTGGTTTATTTGGCTAATGAGAGTAATTCTTTTTATGCAAGTAAATATTACAATGACTTTTTTTTTAAATGACAATAATTTTTCCTGGTAGGAATCCTACTATTTAACCCATATCTGGTGGGAGAAGATTGATTCATACCTTTCCCAAGGGTAATTGCGTATAAGTGAAGGTAACAAACCTGACTAGAATTCAAACTTGGCCCTTCGATTTCTCATCCCATGTGCTATCCATTACTAAACCCACACATCGATTTTGTTATAGATTAACCCCTAAACATACCTGTTTAACACAAGAGTCAGCTTATAATCTCAGAATATGACTATAAATGTTATATTCAAATATAAATCCAAAATATAAGCATGGATGGATTACCAGATGTGAATATTGACAGATTTTTCTTCTGTCTGAATTTCTGGCATGAAGAGTTATAATAATGTACATTATTTACAATATTCTAGTGGATTAAGACATTGCTTCTATATATATTGAGTTCAATCTCTGGGCTGGGTAGTGCAGACTTAAACTTAGTAGAAAAAGAGTAACTGAGCAATGCTAAATAAGAACAAGATGAGATATCCCTAGACATGGACAATTGACTGAGAACAATCTAATTCCATGGCTGAAATAAAGGGTTCAATTTAAAATTCTCTGAAGGTTACCTTAATCAAGAGGCTGAAGTGCACAACAGTTGAAACATTGTGATAAAAACAACAAAGATGAGGACATTTGTTCTAATGTAAATAATAACATATTTTTTTCCTAACCATTCTTTGCAAAATTATAGATGCACATTATGTGGTGGTATATAAGATATGGAGAAAAAAATATGAAAACAATTTTTTTCTGCTCTCTTATTTAATTAATTACACAAAATCATATATTTAGGGTGTATTAAAAATACTTTTACAAACTCTGGGAGAAGGTTCCTCACACCAAAACAATGACAAAAGTACATATAAACATATGTCAGCAAATCCTTCCTTTTTTAGTTAAGTTTAAAGAAAGTTAATGGCTACAAAACCAAAAACATTAGCCTAAAATCTTAGAGTTATGGCCTAAAATAACCTTATCAGATTAAGACTTTCATATGGATGTCATGCCTAGTACCAAACTTGTTTACAAATATCAAAACTTTCAGCTGTATACAACTGTTTTTAAATAACAATAGTTAAAAATAACTTCAAGTGAATAAAGCCTGTAGGTCTTAGCATGAACCATCATTTTTCAAAGCTAGCAGACTGGCTAGAGAATTACAAACAAAGAACTATTCCAAATAACAGAAATAACATCACTTGAGGACTTCCAACAACAGCAACAACTAAAATGGATATCATATCTGACTCAAAGAGAAAATAATGATATAATCAAAATGCTGATGTTCCACACTATTTTAGACAAAAAGTTAGGAAGGAAACCCCCACCAATACTGGAAAGAGCAATAACAGATAATGGACTGGAGAAACCTGTTTTTCTGAACAACTGATTTGATAGATTTTATAAATTTCAATCAAAAGTAACCCTGGAATATTTCCTCATAAGGAAACAGTTAATATTACCATTACCTTATTTTCTATATAACAGAAGCATTCTGAAGCATAAGGATTAAATGTAAATGTTTTTCTTCTACAAGTAATTGTCATCAGAAAAACAAACAAGATATTTTTTACTTCTTTTTTTTTTCCTAGAGAATATAACGGGGGTGGGGGGGTCATTTAAAAAACAAAAATAATGGTTTGGCTGAGTGACGTGTAATTTGCAGTTCACTATCGGAATCAAACAAACACAAACCTGAACAAATATTCCGATTTGTGAGTAATTCAGTTAAAATCACAAGTATATTCAAAGTTGTAACAATAAGCAGATGTACAATTTGCTGATGGAAGAAGATCAGTTGTCATTTCGAAAATGACATGCTTAAAGCGAAAAAAAAGAAAACACTACAAAAAAAACAGAAACTTATATATAAAACTACTGATTTCTTTATTCCTGGTTTGCATTCCTTTCAGCATTTCTTATCTGATATCTAACATTATCACTTAAGGGAAATTTGTATTCCATCTACTATATTTCAATAATAAAAAATAAAAAAAAGCAATCAAATCACAATGCAAAATTATTTCTCTGGTGAATTTCAATCTGAGATGAATCATTCACAATATTTTGTGGCTTAAGGAATTATTTAATTCCTACAAAATTTGGTGAAAATTAGATTTCTTCTGGGGGGAAAAACTCTCAGAAAATGTGATTATTTCTTGATCCCTACAATGCTTCTTTAAAAGAAACAACATTTGTAACTTCATAAAAGATTAAATTAAATCACATAGAAAATTTTTAAAAACATGATCTTACAATATTGCTTGAAGGGTGCCCATAAAATATGAGCCTTACTTATTGTTTGCAGTTTTTAAAGTAAAGGACTCAGTTTTCTTTCTTTTTTTTTCTTTAAACTAAGCCCTCATTTAAATTTCATTGGATAAGGAATTTTATTTTTTCTTTAGGTTAAATTGTTTTGCAAGAAATATTTTCCAACTCGGAATATATATTTAATAATATCTTGCAAAGAGAAAAATCTTATACAGTAAAAGGAAATTTGTTTTGGAAGATTAAAAATTATGGCATAATATCAGAATATATTTTTAATGTACTTCAGCATTGTAGTAGGCTTTAAGGGCAAGCATTTTTCCCTACTGTTTGGCTATTTTATGAGCCAAGAAACTTCCTATAGACAAGAAATAGTTTATATGGACTGAAGATCAGTGAAGGTAAGTCAAAATTCATAGAAAGGCTCTTTGTTTGCAAACAGGAATTTTTGTGTAAAAATCCTTCCAGAAATTGTTACTAATCAATATTAATGAGGTGACTCATTTAAATATGAAGTCACAAAGACTACAAGTAACTACAGCTATTACCCCTGAATCAGTTGAGTGCATACTATTTCCTGTGAGTTAATAACACTACACTACAATGGCATCACTTAATAATTATGAATACGCACAAGTCTGGCTTAGGATACTAGCAGCAACATCTATAACAAAAAAGCTACAGGATTTAAAATCCGTTAGAGGAGAAAACCAAATAACTGATCTCATCTTGATAACAGCTTCTTGTCAGGCCATTATAAAATTATCAGCAATTGCACACCCAAGACATTTGGAGGATATGACATTTGATGATATGTCAACTAATAGCAAATCTAATCTATAGGAGGCAAGATTCATAACGCAAAGTGGACAGAAAACTATGATAATAGAAAAAATGTATTGTGGCCTTGTTAGAGACAGAAATAAAGACACAAAGAGAAGAATTGTGTTAAACAAATATATTAACAGAAACAGTAATACAAACATATACAAACGAGAGTGTTACAGCAAGAATGTTACGCCGCACTGTCAGAGCTGACTGCTGGAAACTTCCCTCTTCAAAAGGCAGTACCTGTTCCTATTTATAGCTGGGAGAGTCCATGTGTGCATAGGTAAATTATCATAACAAAATAGAAATGAGATATTACCGCATGCAGACCAAGTTAGATTGCAACATGATAGCGATGAAGAAATGTATAATGAGTCTGAAAGCAATGAAGGTGAAAGTGTCATGTCAAGGGAAGTCAAACTAGATGTTGAATTGGAGAGTAATATAGACTCTAAAGATGAACAAGAACAATTGTTGAAAGGACACTCCTATGAAAAAAGAAGAACATCAAGATCTCCCATATCTAGACAATCACTTAGGGAGAGGGAGGAAAATAGTGAAAAGACAAAAGCTCCCAGGGAAAATAAAGGGATAAGTACAAGGATATAAGGTAACTCATTTATATATGAAGTCACAAAGACTATAAGTAGCTACAGCTATTAACCATGAGGCAGTTGAGTACACATCACTTCCAATGAATCAGTAATGCTGCATGACAATTGATGACTGTTTTCATCGTATTTTTATTTGATTTTAACATAGAAACACCCAAGGGTATCATGCACACTGATATTTCTGTTTCTATTAATGGTTTTATGCATACTGGTTCCTCATTTGCAAAAGCATTCTAACACAAATGAATAATGGTAGTGGTAATATTTGCTGTTTCCCTACAAGGAAACACTTGACATTTATTGATCAAGCAGCCAGTACTGTTTTTGGTTGAAATTTATAAAAAATCTTTCTATTAAAACACTTTTTCAGGAAAACAGGTTTCTTAAGTCCAGTAGCTGTTATCACTCTTTCCAGTATTGATGAGAGTTTCCTTCCACACCTTTTATTCAAAGTGGTGTAGAATGTCAGTATCTTGATTATTCCATTAGTTTCTTTTCATGATACATGTGCTATCTATTTTAGTTATAGATTACTCAATGTATCTAAAAAAAAAAACAATTGGAAGTACAAATCCAACAAAATAATTAAATGTTATAATTGTGGTTATTTTGATAAGTATAATTACAATACAATACACTCAGTGCATTACTTGCTCATCATAATGAGTCTGAACATAATTTTGATTTAAAAATGCTACTTTAGTTGAAGATGGCAATTAACTTTGATGAAAGTACATGGAGTGTATTTGATTGCTAAATCATCCACAATAGGTTTGCATCCAGATTCTTACAACGTGTCTCTTGGCCGATCTTCTATTGTTGCAGTGTGGGTTGATTGATTTGTTTCTTTTATGGCTTATCAGCCTTCTGCAGATTATTTAAAACCAGAAAATATTTTTAAATTGTAAGAATTTTTTGGAGATAATACAAGTCATACTAACTGACCCATAGCCAGTGGAGAGAAGAGGCGTATTATTACCTTTCTCAAGGGTATTTGTGCATAAGTGAATATAATGAACCCAACTTGAATTGGAAATCTGCTCTCTGATCTCCAATTATGAGCCTTTATCCTTTACACCACCTGCACACACACAGGTCATATTAAAAGCTAGAAAGATAGATGAAAGCAGTGAATAACCTACCGAATGAGCCTGTGTAATTAGATGTCAGAACAGGGATTAGGAGAGATATCAAAAAGACAAAACTTATTAAGAGCAACAAATGACAGGAAATTGTGGAGAGTCATGATCTCCCATGACCTGAAGAAACATGACATATAGAAAAAGAAGATCAGTTGAAACATCTTTGATTTGTATCTGTACACTCTTTAAAGAAATGCAATTTTTCATTATATATAGTCAGAAAAATATCACATGACTAAATGCTTACAATCTTCTTACAAGGTTGATAAATATATAGACAAAGTCGATGGCTAACTGCTCATTTTAGAATATGCCTGCCTGCTAGGCCCTTTTTTGGTTATCTGCTCAGGCACGTTTGTGTTTTTTCAGCACCTACAGAGACCACATGAGGTTTATACTGAAACTGTACTGAGCAGACCTTAGATACAGTTTCTCTGAGATAACACATAATCCTGCATGATGGGTGGTTGAACACTGCAAGTACACTCAAATCCTCATTCATAATGGCTAGTGATTTGCTGGCACAACCATCAACAAGTTCAAAGAATTCTTTCTACACAGTTTTACTCAATATGAGTTTTATTTTTTGTGGTGCCACATGCTGGGTTTGTCTCCCCAGATGGAAATTATTATGAAGTCCCCTCTTTGACAATTCAACTCTGGCGAGATCTGAGTCCAGGTCTCACGATTGTTCCTTGTGAACTAACAGCTAACCCAGTGGTTCCCAAACAGTATAGCATACCTCATAGGTGTGGCAGAGGAAGATATCAGGTGAGGCAGAATGATTCAAAGACAAAGATTTAGAAACAGTTTCAAAAAATTCATATACCAAAAATAAATATGATTTCAAAATTTAAAATATTATGAATTACAGTGTAACCCGGATATAAGAGAGTTGTTGGGACCGGAGAAGAAGTCTCTTATATCCGTTTTTTTTTCTTATATCCGGGTCTGGTCTATTATATATACATTAACACAGGCTCTAATTTGGGACTAGAGAAAATCTATCTTATATCCGGGTTTCTCTTATATCCGGGTCTGGTCTATTATATATACATTAACACAAGCTCTAATTTGGAACCAGAGAAAATCTCTCTTATATCCGGGATTCTCTTATATCCGGGTTTGGTCTATTATATATACATTAACACAGGCTCTAATTTGGGACCAGAGAAAATCTCTCTTATATCCGGGTTACACTGTACTTGTAATTGCATGTATGAATCCCAGTATAAATAGTTATAAATAATTATTGACCGATTTTATCAATGTGATATTTTTGCATTATATCAGGTTTTAAGAATATAGTAACTAGGATCTGCAAATTAGAGAAGAGTGTTATCAATGATAATGTTCTGACTTTGAACCCTCCCTCTGTTTTTTATTTTTAAATGTGCTTTTGGTGAGGCATGAACAAACATGAATTCAGAAAATGTGACCCATAGAATTTGGGAATTACTGCTCTAACCACTCAGCCATGCTCCCATAAAACATTATAATAATACTATTAGAATAGGATATCTAAGAATTTGTAACAAGAACAAATGAACTGACAATTCTATCAAGAAATATAATTTGACCATTTTGAAGAATATGATAATAAAAAGAGTTGCTTAGAGCTAAAAATCCATTCTTAAATCAAATATGATTCTAAAGATATTTTTTTCATAACAGCAAAATTGGCTGTTGTCATTAAAACCTCTGAGTGATATATTTTCACTACATCCCAATTACTTGAGAAAAATACTTTTTCAGACATGTAAATCTACTAAATTCAAGAGCATTACTGTATATAAAAGTCCAAATCAAAATCTAAAAATCCTTGTTATCGTTCAACCAGTCTGTTATTTCACAAGAAACATCAATAAAGTTATGATATCTAGTATATAGTAAACTTAAAATAATGTTGTATCCCTATAAATAATGTGGAGTGAGTAGCCATGGTTAAATGGAAAATAAGTGACAGAATTGTCCAACGAATAAAATTGACAAAGTTTGCAATAAGCAATAACAACAAAAAGAAAAGAATAGGACAAAAAATAATATAAAGCAAGCAAACAATATGTACAAGACAAATAAGGGAAAGCGGCAGTAATATGGCAAAAAGTTCACAAAGTAAGAATTGGGGATGACATGCAAGAGCAAGTTTAGATAAGTGAATGTAGCATTTTGAATTCATGACAAGACAGACTGGGACTGAGTTAGATGAAACCAAGAATCAGCCTATTTTATTGGTTAGGAAAAAAATTCCAGCATGTATTAACCTGCTTCTGTCTATAAATTTGGAAGGGGCAAGTGTTTTGCAATCCTTCCCCAGTAGGTTGGAATCAACAATAATTAAAAAAAAACTCAAACACTTCTGAAGCAAGTTCCAGGTTCATGATTCTTGTGATTCCTAGATTATAACTTTATCCCAACATACACTTTTCCAAACTCACTGTCAGTATAAAATGATAAGCAAAAAAGAAATCATTGATAATCACCAAAACCTAAGGTTAATATAAAGAAAAAGATATGTGCTATTATAATTTTACATCCTCCAAGTAGCGTGTTTCTATAATAATGACGAGCAACTTCGGGGACCGGGAGCATTGTGGGAATCAACAGGTCTTTATTTGCATGGAGAGAAAATTAATATGATATGATGGAGAATTACAGAGTTTATATGGAATGACAGATTCAAAATTATGTCATATTTGGTGTCAAATTGCTGCAGATTTATATCCTGTTGAATATTATTGAATATTATCAATTTGTATTAAATTGAAAACACCTTTATTAATTTTGATTTTCTTGATTAAAAACATAATATTTTTCACATGTTCAATATAAATGTCATAATATAGTGTTTTAAGCAGAGGGTACAGAAGTTTGGTTTGGTTTGGTTTGTTTTATGGCATATCAACCTCAATGGGTTATTTAATGCTGACAATTTTTATTGCTGGTAATATTTTGTTTTATCAAAAATTTATTTCTGGTAATATTTTTCCTTCAAAAATGTATTGCTGGTAATATATTTTTTTAAACAATGTATTTGTAGTAATATTTATTTTTAAAAATATTATTGGTAAAATTTTTTTCAAAACAGTATTGCTGGTAATAAATTTTTAAAGTATTTCTGGTATTAAAACCTATTTTTACACTTTTATGGTGTTTTGATCCCAGTTTTGGGGTTAACTATTTGCCCATAGCTGGGAACCTAACAGGTGCTACCACCCCGGGTCAGGGTGGATCTGGGAACACCAGCAATTAAGAGGTGGTTCCACACTCCTCAAAACCTGATCAGAGGCCTTGATGCTGGATATAGTTTATTGTCTTACCCAGGATGCAGATGTAGTTTATCGTCATACCCAGGACGCAGGGTACAGAAGTATAACAGAACTAAAAGATAATCTTCAAAGAGAAATATTCTAATGTTTAACATCAAAAGTATTCCAAAAAAAATTAATTAATAATGCAAACTGTGGTTATTCTTTTATTGATTGATTGATTCGTTTTTTATGGCTTATCAACCCTTTGCAGGTTATTTAAAGTCCAAAAATATTTTTGGATTGTAAGAATATTGGTTTAGTGATACAAGTTTTGCTAATTAACTCATAGCTTGGGGGAGAAGTGATGAATTCATACCTTTTCAAATGATATTTCTGCATTACTGGGAGCTGTAAGCTTGGATGTGTGGGTGGTATAATGGATAATGGCTCAGAACTGTTGATCCGGGAGCTGAATTCCAATTTCCATTAGGGTTGTTATATTCACTTTCCCTGCAAATACCCTTGGGAAAAGATAGGATCCATTTTTTTTCATTCCAGCTATGGGTTAATTAGTAAAACTTGTATCACTAAACCATTATTATCTAAAAAGAAAAATTCTTACAATCTAAAAATATTTCCTGGCATTAAATAAACTGCAAGACATTGATGAGCTGAATCCGTGAGTGATATGCTAGCACTAATCCATCCTAATTCCTTACCAATATTCTTTTACTCGGTCATTTTTAATATTCCCATGTTTCTTTCTCATTGGCCCAAATTACCAGTGTTACTTTCCAGAATTCAAGATTTAGTCTAAGTTTTATGTCCTCTTTTTAGCACTTCCACAGATCCAAATATTGTCACATATCAGACATTGAGAAAAAATGATTTTGCAATGCTGGAGATGTTATTTTCATTACAAAAATATCACACCTTTGAAGATAACAGGCAAATTCTCTTGATCACAGACTTAATCAACGCTTATTGTATGTAAGATGCAAAGCTTTTTTGGTATCTGGCATACAGTTGTTTAGCCCTTCGGCATAACCAGAATACCAAAGAAATAAACTATAATCTCAATGCATTCTGTGATGATGAAAATTCTAATGTTCTCCAAGATGATGGATGAGGTTTTGGTCAAAGAACAAGAATGAATTCAACTTGATTTATCTAATTAGTTAGCAGAGCAAAAGGTTGACAATTATGGTGGAATATGTAGTTTTTATGAAAAAGAAGAATATATCTTCTTTTTTTTTTTAATAGTCTTCAGTTTTCAACCAAACCAGTGACTTTTTTTATATGAGCTTTTATTAAGAAAAATTAGAAAAGTTTACCTGGCATAACTGATATTAAATCATGTTTTGAATAGCAGAAGAATCCAAGCAAAAAGCTCATTAATCATCTCATACTAATTAATAATTCTTTTTATTAAGTAACTACTGAAGCAACAGCCACTAATAATAATAATAATAATAATAATAATAATAATAGAAGTGAAATGGAGGTTACAGCTTAAAAAGTACTAAATAACTCAATTGATAGTAACTTCAAATGAAAGAGTATAAAAAATAAGATGTTTTACTGCCAATATCCTGAAAGTATTATATTGTTTGGAGACCAAATAATTGAGACAAATTGGAAAAAAATTTAATGACAACACATTTTACCTTTATGTGCTAGGTTGTAATCAAAAACTGTACTTTTTGTATTAAAGCCATTAATCTCTGGTCAGAATGAAAAATCAAAACTGCATGTTTTTTTGTATTAAAGGCTAATTTCAAATCCAATAGACATTAAGTCTGTTGGATTTGAAATTAGCCCCTTCTGAATATTCTCCATTATTCTATTAGATCGTATACCACATTATTCTACTATTGCTTTTGCAATGAGCAGTGATAGGATATGAGCCTGGCTTTATGTTTAACATCAATAACTGTGAGATCAGTGCACATTCAATGCATTTTCTTTTGAGTGAATCCTTTCTTCTTCCAATCAGACTAGTATTTAAGTCAAAATTGTGTTCAAATATTTTATGATGAACTAACAATATGTTCAATATCTTATGCGACATATCTCTACCAACCTAGCAAACAGGCATTAATGAATTTAATACAAAAACACATTTTTTTTATCTTTCATTCTGACGTGAAATTGCTAACTTACCATATACAGGCAGAATGTTTGGTGTTTAAAAATCTTTACACATTTTGTTTCATTCCTTCACTTTCATTCAGATTCTATATGGTACTAACACACAGACCAAATAATCTAACATTGGAATTGTGAAAGATGCCTTCCAAAACCTGAGCAAAGTATTAAGAAACAGAAAAATATCATTAGAATCAAAGAAAAGAATACAGAAATGTTATGTAGTATCAGTTCTCTTATATGACAGTGAATGCTAGACAATCTCCTCACAGTTGAAGAAGGGACTTAAAGCAGAAATGTGGTTCCACAGAAGAATGCTGAGAATACTATGTACCGAAAATGTGAGCAACAACAAATTTCTAGAGACAATGGCAACAAAAATGACACTTATACTTAACATCAGGAAGAGACAGTTGATGTTTTTGGGGCACAAAGAAGGAGAGATTGGAAAATTTGATACTCACATGCCAGATTGATGGCAAGTGAGACAGAGGAAAGCAACACACAACCTACCAAGCATGCTTGAGTGAATGCCGAACAGGATTTAGGGGAGATTGCAAAAAGACAGACATTATTTATTAAGATCAACAAGGGATAGGAAATTGTGATGATCACCAATGCCCTGAAGTGGCACGGCACATAGAGGAAGATGTCTACCAAGATTAGTTCTATTATTCAGAAAATTTTCTCATAGGTAATTAGTTAAAACTAGGGACAAAATTAGTTCACCATTCATTTTGTCCAGAATATCCTGTTTTTCAACAAGGAATAAATAATTGGTCTTCGGTATTGTTCATATTAGTGATTAACTTTTGGATCATTGGAACAGGTTTTTATTCCATCTCTATAAATGTAATGTTACTTTTGGAACAAACTAATATCTACTACCATTTATGAGCAGAAGTTATATAAATAACTCAATTTGCATAGAGAATTCTGTGTTCAAAAAATCATAAATGCTTGATTATACAAATTGCACTTTTATTTGTCTTTTGTCAGTGACATATTACTCCACTGCTCCATCATTTCATGCCATCTAAATTTCTCTTTAGAGAATTGTCCATTGAGGTTAATTCTCTCACACTGGTTCCAAACCATTCTAGAGGTCTGAGTTTATCTCTTGTAGTTTTACTTGTTGGAAAGATTTTTGAAATTTCTCAACAGTAAATAAGAGCATTTCATAACATACCAGTGTTGGGCACAATCTTAACAGCATAGCAGAAGTAGATGATAACCATCCTGATCGCACACACAGAAAGAAAACTGCAGGAACTCCTAGAAAGGAACTAAAAAAAAAGTGTAAAGAAAGGACTATCAATTCTAAGAACACAAAATGTATGGTTGTTAGCATGAGAGACAGCCCAAGATGGAACTTGCAAATTGGAGATGTCAAAAATCAAGTGAATATGAAAATTTACATATCTGGTAACTTTTAAAAGAGAACAGAAAATGTGACACCAAAATCCAAAGGTGCATTACAATAGTAAAAGCTGCCTTCCAGAAGCTAAGCAATATATTAAGAAACAAGAAAATTTCATCAGAAACAAAGAAAAGAGTGCTGAACTGTTATGTAATATCTATCCTCTATGGCAGTGAATCCTGGACAGTGATGAAGAGGAGATTTGAGGCAATAGAGATGAGCTTCTACAGAAGGACGTAGTATCAGATAGATAAAGCATGTGAGTAAACCAAAAGGAAACACCTTGTTAGAAAGAGACAGTTGAAATTTCTAGGATGCATAATGAGGAAAGAGGGCTTAGAGAATTAGGCACTGACAAGACATATTGAGGGTAACAGAGAAACTTACCTAATGGGCTTGTGTAAATGGATGTCAAAATAAAGATTGGCAGAGATAGTAAAAAGACAAACATTGCTAAATACTACAAAGCATAGGAAGTTGTAGAGAGCCATGACTGCCAACATCCTAGAGAAGAAGATGCAATGCTTAAAATAAAATTGTCAATCAGTTTATTGATTTATTCCATTTCATTTTGGCTTCCTTTTATAAAGACCTGCTTTGCTTATATTTTTATTAGATATCTAAGATAGGTATGCTAATCAATACAAAGTCATATTTGCCAGTGCGTATAGTTCATAATGAATGCCATTTCTCTATATAACTCCTGTTAACCAATTCATGCTGACAGATCAATGTAAGGCAGCTGAACAGAAGTGTTTTCTTTCAGCTAAGTGTTTCAGCATTTTGAACTGGAGGCTTCTTGAGAATCAGCATCTTTGCTATAAGGACACTGATCAGACAGAGTTTCACCACAGGTGTTCAGCTAAGTATGTTGATAGCTACAGCTATTACATTTGCAAATCAGTTCAGGCTAATGGATAGCAGTGCACCTCGTCTGAGCCTATGTACCTCTGTTGAAGTTAATGAGAGGAAAAATCAATCAAGAAACATGATCCTCTATTGATTGCTTCACAGTTCAAAGGTTTTCTTATGTAGATAAAATGTACTTTCCAGCAAAATCATTGCTGCAAGAATCTATTTCCCATCAGTCAAATGCCAAAATGCATCTAAGTCTATATGTCTTGAAGTGGTTTTCTGCTTGTACACCAGCAGAGAGACCGTTCATATGCAGGATTCCCAGAGAAGATCAAGTAATCAAGTCATTGGATGAACAAACCAGAAAAGGGACTGATGGCAAGACTTGTGAAAAGTTAAGTAATTTTCTTGATGACTGGAGCAACTCACATCCTTGAATTAGGTTCTGCTGACCTACATTGCAAAGAGCAATGCTTTTAACATTTACCTGATTATCTGGAAGATAACATAGAATTTAAAAAATTGTAACTTTGATCAAACTTTTATGCATTGATTCATTGATTTGGTTTTTATGACTTATCAACCCTTTGTGCGTTATTAAAAGTTGAAACACATTTTTGGATTGTAAAAATAATTCTTTTTTTTTTTTAGCAAATGAATATTGCATTAATAAATTTTAGGAGATAACGATGATTTTTTTTTTTTTCAGATTGATCGATTGATTTGTTTTTTATGGCTTATCAACCCTTTGTGAATTATTTAAAGCTAAAACATATTTCAGATTGTAGATTACAGTACCTGGTGTTTCCAAGCAAACCCCCATCTAAGTACTGACTGGGCTCAATGCCACTTACCTTCAATGATCGAACAAGAATCAATGTTTTTACCATGATTTGACAACACTCATCTCAGTATATAAGTCCAAAGCAGAAACTGATCAAGATTTGGAATAAAAATTAATGATAGTGCAAAAAATGAATCCATCATTAAATTCAGAATGTGGAAGTATTTAACTTGAAACACTTCAAATGCATCAATGTATCGATCAGTTTTAACACATTTAGTATAAGCGATAAGCAAATTTAAGAAAGGATAAGATATTTAGGGGTAGCTTTGTCCAACACTGCAAGATGCTACAGCACCAAAATATTAGTCAAAGAACTCAAGTCATGCTCTTATATAACCTCATCAGATTTAGACTCTCATGTGGATGATATGTATGGTGTCCAGATAATTCAGAAATGTTTAAACTATCATCTCTATACAACCACTTAGCCAATTAAAAATAGCTTTGAGTGAATGAATCCTTTAGCTTCTAAATAAGGCAATTGTTCATCAGATCTTTTAAACTGGTGCTACAGAATCACAAACAAAGAATTTTGCTAAATAATAGAAACAATATCACTTGAACACTTCTGAAAACAGTAAAACTAAAATTGATAGCACGTATAAGGAGAAGAGAAAATACTGACATAATGAAGAATTTTAAGTTTCCACACTATCAAAAATAAAAGGATAGGAAGAAAGACAGATAACAATTAATGGAACTGACAAGTCTATTTTCCTTGAAAACTGTTTTAAGACAAAGATTTTATAAATTTCAACTGACAGTAATGCTGTTTGGTCAATGATTGGGTGGGAACTGCCCAATCCTCACTTTCCAGTTTTGATAGAGTCCAAAAGTGTCTACGAGTTCTCGATGGAGAAGAATTATTTTCCACCCCTCTCGCTCACAGATGGGGTGTTACAAATCTATCGCCACTACCATGGAAAGCGTTTGGACAAACTACATTCCTTGGTTCTGCTAGTTCTATCCTGCACAGCTAGAACCTGCTATGCCACTTACATTGTAGCAAACCACCCACATTCCCTCCATATTCCACCAGCGAAAAGTAAGTTCCACTCAAACAGCTTCTTCCCATGAACTACTGTTCTGTGGAACAGGCTCCCAAGATTATGTTTCCCCAATCACTACAATCTTAACCTGTTCTATAGTTAACCATTATCTTCTCCTCCTATCCATATAAATTATCACTATCATGTTTCCCCAATCACTACAATGTTAACCTGTTGATATCTATAGTTCACCATTATCTTACTCTCTTATCCATATAATCTACTGCTTAATGTAACCCTCTACTTTAAGTACCTCCCAGGCCTTGTACAAGGTGGACCTTATTGTAAAAAGAAAGCATGTTTTCTCTATGGAAACAGCTAATGTTACCATTAACATTAGATTTTAAAAACTAAGTTGCCCATGTTGCAAAGTATGTTATCATATGCAAAGAGAAATACTAATAAAAGAATGAAAGACTCTTGCTTGAATATTAAAGTCTTTCACCAGAGATAACTGTGTTCAGTCAGTATCTTTCAAGCTATGAGAAATAAGGGCAGAGATATCTACAGTGTGACCCGGATATAAGAGAAACCCGGATATATTCTGGTCCCAAATTAGAGCCTGTGTTAATGTATATATAATAGGCCAAACTCGGATATAAGATAAACCCGGATATAAGAGACTTCTTCTCCGGTCCCGACAACTCTCTTATATCCGGGTTACACTGTACTTGTTTTGCTTGGAAAGAAGGGAATTGACTTCTGGCTGCCTTTATGTTTTTCCACTCAGGGTAGATAATTATTTTGTATCCCTAAAGGACCATTCACATTATGAAGACTGGTAAAAATCTTTCATAGCTGTTTTAAGAGCCTAACCAAGATTTTGAGATGAGGAAAAAATATTCATCACATAATAATTTATCTTTTTTTCCTTCCTTTTATTTAACATATGCTTCAGCCATTTTCACAAAATCTCACATTATGTGCATCTGACAGGCAAACTGGAGAGTCGACAAAAATACTATGAGCAAAAGAAATAGAATAAAAATGAGAAAAAACATTGCGTAAAAGCATGAACAAAGATTGCAAATTAATCAACTGATTAATTATTTAATTTTAGATGAAAGAAAGAAAAGTTTGCTTTTTTGTGACAGGTTACCATGTTTGCATATCAAAGTAATATTAAAAGTAAAATGTATAAAAGAGTTTTGTGCTGGTTAACCAAACCAAGATACCTTGTGGATGTGAGTTCTATCCCTGCGTCAGGTAGTGAAAAAGTAATATACAGTGGTTCATTGAAAGAAACTGTTGTGGTAGGATCCACCTAATCTGCATAGGTGACTACCAACTATATAAATAATGGTTGGTACCGGAAGACGAGGGAGGGAATCACGAGATCCAACTAGAGACTCTGATCGACTGCGACTTAGTAAACAGATTCTCCAGGAACGTCTTCCCAGAAATATACAGAAATACTATATGTACTTATTGTGTACACTTTCTTGTTATAATACATTCTTGTTCTAAGTACATTTTGTGTTGCATTATTATTCCATGCATTAGGCGAGTTTCAACAATGAGTCAAGACTCAACAGAAACAAAATTACAAATGTGAATTAACTGATACAATATATCCTCTAGCATTAATAGTGGAATGAGAATAACCTACCTGCCTAGATTGAATAAAGGGTTTCATTAAAAAGTTTTGGGAGATTACCAACTATGACAGACGACTAGAGAATACATTGGCCAAACAATTGGGGCAATAACATTTATAAATAATAAAAATTCCTTGTTTCAAAATTCATACAAAAAAAGACTTTTCTTATTCTCTGGTACTTCTATAATCTAAATGAAAATGAAAGCAGTGATAATAATGTGAAAAGGTAAATGCATGACAATCTTTTTCTTGATACCATTAGTTAAAACTTTTAAGAAATTTATGTCTGCCATATATTTATATTGAGTGTTTGCAAAAATATCTTTAGTAACAAATAATTATCTGAGCATTTCATATGTTTCTAGAATAAAGTTTTATTATTGATTTCTCCAAAGAAATGTAAATTAAAAATTTTAAATAAAAAGAAACAAAATAAAAGCAGGCAACAGAATATTTAAGAAATAAGAAAATTCAAACTTGTGCCTTTAAATTATGTCATTGCTCACCTGAGTGACATTGGAATTAAACAAGATTATTTTAATTTTAAAATTCAATTGCAACATGAATCTTGAGAAAAATATTTTGATAGCAGAAATAGGAAGTTTTAAAATACAGTGCAAGAAAATTCTTTATAAATGTTTTATAATGTTTGCAAAGAAAAAATTAAGAAATCATTATAAAATTAAGATTTGAAAAAAAATAAAATATTAGATTCAAATTAAAATAGACGCATTATTAGAATATTAAGTGATCAGTATCAAACAAAATAAAAATCTGTTTTTATTAAATATTATTAATAAGAAACGATATCCCTGAGTAGATAAAAACTTATATAATTTAATTATAATTTATGGAGAAAGATAAATATTACATGGCATTTAAAACATTTATCAAATTATTAATCTGCAAAGTTTTAGCTTTTAAACATCTATCATTATTAAGTTTTCAGAAATTTTGTAGCCTTCAATTAACAACATTAAAATATTTTTCTGTTAAATATTCATGCACATTTAGTGTCTACTACTACATCCATGCACCAGGTATAATTAAAGGACAATTTATCAAGTATGCAGTTCATGGGACACTACAAGTAGCTGATGGATATAACAGGCTGAGTTAAAGTAGTAAGAAATCTTCCTCTGTCTAGTCTATTTACAAACCTTATTTATAAGAAGGAACGGAACTAAAAAAAAAAAATAGAGATACAATTTTTGTGAAACACTTAAAAAATTTCAAATATATGATAAGTTTGAATTTACACATTATTTGCTTTCTTCTTTTCCTTTTATTTTTCTTTGTGAATATTTTTAGAAGGCGAAATGTTCCCCCCACCTCAGTCTTTTGCAGTATCCTAGATTTAGAAAAAGGTTTGTTTCAGAATATCTCTCTCCAAAATGCAATAACTTATCTGAGAATAATTTTAAAAAACTACAAGCTTATACTTAAAATAAGGAAGAGACAGATGAAATTTCTGGGGTATGTAATGAGAAAGGAAGGCCAGGAGAATCTGATACTCACAGGTTGAATAGAGGGAAAAAGAGATAAGGGAAAGCAATGCATGACATACCTAGCGGGCTTAAGCAAGTGGATGACAGAACATGGTCCAAGGGAGTTGGCGGAGGCATGAAACTTATTGAGAGCTACAAGGGATAAGGAGAAGTGGATAGCCATGATCGCCTATGTCCTGAAAGGACATGGCTCATAAAAAGAAGAATAATTTCTAAAGCACTAGGAATCAATGAGCAAACGTAAATTAACTATTAAAAATTAACTATTAAAAATTAACTATTAAAAATTAACTATTAAAAATTAATTATTAGAAATAGTCATAGGATAAAAAAAATTACTTAGAAATTAAACAATATTTCAAGAGATATTTTATTTTGGAAATAAACAAGACGTAAAATCAGTAAGTAAACTGGATTAAAATTTATGAACAAAATCAATGAACAAGTATGTGAAAAGTGGATGTGATGAATGTATTGAAAGGTTCTTTATTTAATTTTAAAATGAACATAAGTTTTATGAAATATTGTGAAAAAAAAGTAATGTATAGCTTTTGTCATGATGCTAAATGATACTGATTAAAAGAGAAGAATGTCATTATTAAATAATCAAGACTTTTGAATTAGATGACGCCCAGAAATAAATTTAATATTCTGTATTCAAAACTTGATCAACGTACTTGATATCTAATAGAAAACAAAATAACTGCTTGTACAGAGAAAATTAAATTCAACCTAATAAATATTTTATGACATATATCCTGATATGTAGAAGAAACAGTTTTATCTAACAAAAAGGAAACAAAATTAGTTTGATTTTTATAATTATATTTATTTTCTCTCATTAATCAAAGAAATTAATATATAAATCTTTTCCTTTCTTCTTTAGTCAAAGAATCCTTTATATGTCGATATGTTTGTATGTATTCACATACAGTTAAGTGAATATATTCATATTTATATGAAAATAAATCTTACTGCAAGTATATCAATATACAACAGCTCCTTACAATGGAGAAACTTGCAGAAATAAAAAAAAATCTATCTATGAACAAAAAATGGATGTTTTACACAATAAATTATCAAATGCATTAGTTATACATAGAAATAAATTCAACCACGACTTCAATCTAAAGAATACTACACTTACTAAAAGAGGAATTAACTATTTTGTTTTTGGAGAATGCCACTATTGAAATTTACCAAAATATAAATCTGTCCATGGACTTTTTGCAAATATCTCCTTTCCTGAAAGAAATAATCTTCCTCACGTCAACATACATGACTATAAAGATGTTAAAAAATTAAAATAAAATGGTTAAATCCATAATCTTTTATTATTTAAAATATATAATACATAAAATAGCCCTATACTAAAATAATATAAATATTAATTACATTATTAAAAAAAAACATTTCCTCACTTTTATTTATTAGACATTAGGCGTGGCGAAGTAATGGATAGCAGTTCGGATTGAGGAATTGGAGAGCCAAGTTTGAATTTCATGTGAATCCATTACATTGATTTACGTTCTAAGACCCTTGGGAAAGGTATTAATCCTCTTCTTCCCCACCACACCAGCTATGGGTAAATAGCAGGATAGACCAGGTTCTATAGCCATGGATGGCAACTAGTCTACTGCAGAAAGGAATGGCAACCTACTGCAGGAAAAATCTGCTGTATCACTCATGTATCAAAAGATACATGATCGCCTCAGCGTGTATCACAAATGGCACATAACTGACCGAAATTACCTTACTTAGCATCCTCTATAATTTACCTAGACTTTTCAGTTAGATCAGTGTTTCTCAATGTGGGTGCTAGTACCCCCTTGTTGGTTCTATTATGTTTTAAAGGGGGTACAGGATGTTTTTATTTCATTTGTGGAGGTAGTGAACATAATCATTGGGGCAGTGGGCATTTATCCATTTTTTTTTTCAAATTTTCAAAAATTATTCAATGTTAGCTACAAAAAGAAATTTTTGAAAGTTATCTAAAACTGTGGGAAACTATCAAACTTTTCTTCAGTGCTTTTCTGACTTCCAATATGGCTGAATGTGGTTTCAACACAGTTACACAGCTTCTTACTAAAAAAAGAAACCATCTGAAAATTACAAAACAACGAAAACTACGATTAGTAGCATAGAAACTAGAGTAAGAGAACCAGTAAGCACCAAAGTCAACCACCACATTGAAAACATTGAGATAAGCTATCAGATAAAAGTTTTCTTAGAATTTTAATTATTGGCATTTATAATAGAAATAATAGAAGTGAAAACAATATTAAAATTATTTTTGCACTAATACCTAAGTGTTATCTTGCTATGATAAATTCAGTTTAATGGGGCAGTGACAAAAGATTTGCACCCAAAGGGGCACTTGTTGAAAAAAAGATTCAGAAACACGGAAATGAATATTTATGAGTGTTATTAAGTTTAAAAAGTTAGAAAAACTAAAAACATTTTTATTTTTGCTTATAAATACTTGCTGCAAAATAAAATACTTACATTTGTCTTGATAAAGTCTGTCAGAGGACGAAACGCATCAGCTAAGATAAGTTTTCCTTTTGTCTTGTCTTTCAATATATATATATATTTTATATATATATATATATATATATATATATATATATATATATATATATATATATATATATATTTTATATATGTATAAAGGGATAATATAATTATGGATACTGCAAGATTTTTTGCTTATAAATTATTCAGCCTCAGCTATAAGTTACTTGATCAATGCAAAACTCTAAGCGATTGACACAAGATTTAATTAAATGTCTTTCATATGTTTTTATTTTTATCATTTTATCTATCATTGGATGGTTAGATATTGACAGCATGCTTAGTTCTTCCTTCATATCTGCCATGATTTGAATACATATTTAAATAAAATATATTGCAATAATCATTTGCAAAATTCTATGAGTCAATGTTAATCATTATTATTGCCTCCTTTTCGTTTCATTCAATTAATTCTTTATTCAATTTTTTTTAATTATGCATCAGTTTAAGATGTTTACTTATAAAATTAATCTATATACAAAATGAAAATCCTTATTTTGCAATTTTATGATTATCCTCATCGAGAACTGAATTGTAAATTTTCTATTCGCAACTGAAAGATAAACCATGTCTTTAAGATTAATAACATTGTAGGAATTCATTTTAATATCCATCTATATTTCTGAGATGAGGTATTGTAACTATTTACACTGTTTACATCATTCAGAATATTATCCTCATCTTTATTGTCATATTGAAGATGTTTCAGCTGTTGCATGCCCCGGCCTTCTTCAAGAACTGTCTATATTTCTGAGATGAGGTATTGTAACTATTTACACTGTTTACATCATTCAGAATATTATCCTTATCTTTATTGTCATATTGAAGATGTTTCAGCTGTTGCATGCCCCGGCCTTCTTCAAGAACTGTCTATATTTCTGAGATGAGGTATTGTAACTATTTACACTGTTTACATCATTCAGAATATTATCTTTATCTTTATTGTCATATTGAAGATGTTTCAGCTGTTGCATGCCCCGGCCTTCTTCAAGAACTGTCTATATTTCTGAGATGAGGTATTGTAACTATTTACACTATTTACACCATTCGGAATATTGTCCTCATCTTTATTGTCATATTCAAGATGTTTTGGCTGTTGTATACTCCAGCCTTCTTCAGGAACTGTTTATATTTCTGAGATGAGGTATTGTAACTAATTACATTATTCAGAATATTGTCCTCATCTTTATTGTCATATTCATGATGTTTGGCTGTTGTATGCTCTGGCCTTCTTCAGGTGATATATGTTGAAATTTCAAATCAGACCTTTTATTTCATCCACCAAGGTAGATTGTTCTAGTTCCATGTGCCATGCCTTTTTCAGATATCTCAGTTTCAGTTAGTGTAAATAGCATAAATAGTTACAATACAAGACAGATATTAAACATGAAGTAGATTACAAAATAGAGAGAAAAGCATTAGTCATTCATTGTAATAGATGTCAGCATAATTTGTAATTAATGAAGTTTTGATTAAAAGTGAAAGTAATTTATTAGGGCGAAAATCTAATGAAAGTGCACTAATTTCAGAATTTTCTACAGTAAATTTAAATCCAGAATCATACAAAATATCTACTTTTCTCACAAAACATATATGACAAATACATGCTGACCATGCAAAAATATAATACATCCCAATAATGAATAATTGTTAAGTTTCACTAAAAAAATTTACCAAGTATCAAATAAGAGAAATATTCCACACTGTAGTAGCATACCAACAGATGAAAATGGGTATACCCCCATTCCTATAAATACAGAAGTGAGTACTGTATGTTGGTCTGCAGTAGGAGATTCATTGTGAAATTCACTTGACTCACTTCTAGCAGTTGACTATTTCTACCGACTGCTGGCGAATCTTATATGTGTTGTTCTTGTCCTAAGTATTATCATTCATTACCAACCTTTGTTTGATTATTCTGTTCAGTAACCTTCCCAAGGTTACAGCACACTCTAAGTGGGAAGGAAAGAGAGAGAAAGGAGCAAATTACATAAACTGATGAACTTAATTATAGAATATATATAGTATATAGAAATTAAAGGAGAAAACATACAAGAAGAAATAAAATTGCTATAGCAGGATGGGTGATGAGACTAAAGCAAACTAAGATGTCTACATTTCAGGTTATGGACTTATGGATGTACCCTCTTAAAATTAAATTAAAATAAATTAGAAATAAGAATAATAAGCTGAAAGTATAGCAGTACAAAATTCAATAAAAGGAACAACTCAAGATGTGAACTATGAATTAAAGATGCCAAAATTAAAGAAGTACAAAAATTTAAACATCTAAAAATAATTTTAACAAAGGACAGAAAATGTGACATTGCTCAACAAAATATTAAGAAAGAGGAAAACTTGGTTAGAAATTATGAAAATAGTACTGAACTGTTATGTAATCTAACTGGCATTTGTTGTATTTTCTCCCCAAACACCTACAGAAAGTAATGAAGGAAAGCAAGAAGAAAAGACTAAATATCAATTGTAAGAAGACAGAATGCAAATTACAAATTGGAGACACCAAAATCAAACAAATACAAAAGTTTAGATTATCTGGGAAATATTTTAACAAAGCATGGAAAAGGTGACACTGAAATCTCAAAGCACATAGGGACAGTGAAAAATGCCTTCCAAAAGCTAAACAAAATATTATAGAAACAGAAAAATTGCATTAGAAACAATACTGAATAGTTATGCAATATTGGTTCTCCTATATGGCAGTGAATAGTGAACAATCTTTTCACAGATGAAAAAGAAAATTGAAGTAACAGAAATATGGTTCTACAGAAGAATGCCGAAAATAGCATGGACTGAATATGTGAGCAATGACCAAGTTTTAGAGAAAATGGAAATAAAAAGGACACATACTTACACAGGGATAATGAGGAAAGAGGGCTTATTGAAGGCAAGAGGGACAGAGAAAAACAATGCATAACCTAGCTGGCGAGCTTGAGTAAATAGATGGCAGAACAGGGTTTAGGAGAGATAACGAAAACAAAATTTATTAAGCACTACAAAGGACAGGAAATTGTGGAGAGCTATGATCGCCAGTGTCCAGAAGAGACATAGCACATAGAAGAAGTCATAAAGAAGAGATAAATTTTGATATAGTTTGTGTGCATCTAAGATGGAATAACTACTGATAGCTCAGTAATGATTCCTTAATGAGCTAGTAATTATAATTTTTGAACTCTTGACTTCTTATTTCCTCCTTAATGGTATTAGTCACTCATGTGAAAAATAGGGTCACAGCCTCACCAAAATGTCCCTAACTTTTAACTGGGGGGGGGGGGGGGAAATATACATCAAAATGTTAAAAGTGAATGGAACTGACTAGGCTGGAATTTGAACTATACACACTGATTCCACTTTCCATGCTAATAACCACTACACTATGTGAATATTATTCTTTTTTTTAATATCATTTCGCCACCACCCTACCCCAAGCAAGGTGGGAATGCCACTAGTATGCTGGGGGTTACAGGGAGTAAAAGTGAGAGAAAAGAGTGAGAATAAGGAGGATTGAGGAAAGGACAAAAGATGAACGGGATTCACGAGAATAGAAGATGCCTATTGACATTGCATTTAAATTTTTGAAGATTGTAGTTATCAGGGAAGCAAATAAAAAGAAGGGAGTTCCACAGGCGAGAAGTGTGAGAAAATAAATTGTTGGAGTAGAAGAGGTGGTTGCATTTACTTATTTCAACAATAAAAAGGTGGGACCTAGATGCCAATCTAGTAGTAAAAGCTTACTGCATAATCAGAGCACCAGGGAACCAAATCTATTCAGAGCAGTTTCCATAAAAGTATTTGCAGAAAAACAGAGGGAAGTCATGTCAAGTTGGTGAAAAAGTTACTGATGCTGAGATGCCAAGTCAGGACCGATTATATTGCAGATCCTTCTTTGGATTTTGTCAAGAACCTCGAGATGAATACCAGGAGGTATGAAAAATATCATTTATAAGAGAATAAATATTTTCATATAATAGCAGTGACTAAAATGAATGGAAAATATAATACTTGCTTGTAATCTAGACTGACAAGTACCTTAAACTGAATTGGAACCAGATAGTATCATCAGAAATATAATACATCAGTAGTTATCCATCAATGTCATTTCATTCTCCAAAGAGATCAATATGCAACATTAAAAAAACTGCATTGAAAAGGTTAAATTTGCACATAAAGATCAATACAAAAGTGATAATTTGCACTATGTACATTGTTCGGGCTGTTGTTCTCATCTTTATTGTCATATTCAAGATGTTTCAGCCGTTGTACACTCCGGCTTTCTTCAGGTTATATATACTGGATTTTCAAACTGAATGCTTTACTTAGTCCACTGGAGTAGACTGTTCTAGTTCCACATACCATACTTTTTCTGGATATCTTATTAAAGAGAAATAACAGAAACTGAGGTATTCAGAAAAGGTGTAGCCCACAGAACTAGAACAATCTACCCCCATGGAATAAATAACAAGTTTGGTTCAAAATTCTTATGTATATCCCCAGAAGGAGGCCTGAGCATACAATGACCGAAATGTCATGAATATGACAATAAAGATGAGGACAACAGTTCGAATAGTGTAAATAGTTGCAATAGTTCATCTCAGAAATATAGACGGAAATCAAAGTGATAGTGAATAAAATTAATGACACAAACAAAGAAAAAGGAATCTTATTTTTGTTTCTTTTCTTAGGAAATTCTCAGAAGTGTGGAAAAAGACATTGGACATACATTGTATCCATATAGAAAAGCAAAATAATTCCAGACCTAACAAAATGAGCCTTTCTTTAAACAAATTGAATCTTGATCTCTGCTTAGAAGCCTTTCAAAACAAAATGAGCTCAGCCCTTTCAAAGCGTTCTCAATGCGATTTGTGCCAATAAGAAATGAAGACTTTGAAGAAAGAAAAAGAAAATAGTTAATAATAATCCAAATAGTGATATATGAAAGTAAATATCCTTCTGAAGAAAAAGCCAAAATAGGTTTTATAGTTTATTCTCATAACAAAGCCGGTGTTATTCTTTTGTGTGAGTGATCAGAATACTTCTAAAAATCCCTCCTCTTTCCAGAGATACAAAAATCAGCTTGTAGAATTATCAGTAAATTTTGTTTCAGCCAATCTGTAAATGGCCGTCTTTTATGCTTGTTGATGAGATACGTAAGATTCTGACTTTTGCTTTCATTGTTGGTAACCCACTTCCTAAATGTGATACCTTCTATCCATAAACCAATTTAGATAAATCAAGGTTTTGTGTAAAGGGATACATGAAGACAGGTTTTACAGCAAAAGCAAAACTTAAGAATAAATCCTAATCCCCTAAACGCTTACTCCTAAAACAATTCAAGGTGGGAATCGTGTAAATAAAAATTTCTGCTGTTTGCATATATAACATATATTTTTCTACCAATGATCAGAGTGTAGTAGCTGTCTAAATCCCAGCTCTTCTGAGTTGTAATTAGTTACATGTTCTTATGAAGAAATCTATATAAAAATATTAAGTGGGGCAGTATTGGGAAAAGAGACAAGGGAAAACAGAAGGTGTGAAGGAGAGAGCACTATGTGATAGCAATCCTACTATATGACAGAGAAAACCCAGACTGGAGGCAACAGTAATGTGATTCTACAGGAGGATGTTGAGAACACCATAGACTAAACCTGTGATTAACAAGAAAGTGTTAAAGGAAATGGAAACAAAAAGGATGGGTATACTGAGAATTAGTAATTGACAGGAGGTGAACTATCTAGGACACATAATGAGGAAAGAGAA
>OZ038480.1:82266698-82269198 GCA_964036315.1 Acanthosepion esculentum | reverse complement strand
AGATACAAAAAACAATTTTTTAAATCATTTTTCACAAGTGCAGGAAATATGAAAAGTCAAGAAATTTGTTTTACTAAACATTTTCTTTAGTGCAAAAATGATGCAAATGAAAAAAAATTACCAATTGCAACTTTTATAAAAAAAAAAAATGTTTCTATGAAATTCATTTTGGAGAATTTTATTATTTGCATTTATTCAAAATGGAACTTTTTTTTGACGCTACTCACTAGGGCTTTGTTTAATTGATTTTTCTAAGACAAACTGATTACCAAAATCTGCTTTGATTATTTCTTCAAAGAGATTGCATTGTCAAAGAAATAGTTAATACAATCAGAACAGCTGGCACAAAATTACAATGTTGAAGATAATGGAAAATATATGAAAAAATAAAATAAAGCAAAAAAGAAAAAAATTAGTTACTTCAAACTTTTATTCAAAATTGTAGAAGTACAAACATTTTTTCTTTGTTGTTGTATGCTTATCTTGCATGTGTGAATACAAATTGTTTTCCATAATTTTGTGTGTGAGTATATAATTGTAAATTTTGCAATTGTCTCTCAATCAACTGAAAAATCAATGATGTGTAATTGTCTTCTCTCCTAGTTACTATAAATATGACATTTATCTAAATGAATTCACTCAAAGCAAATCTTTTTGATTAGCAAGATGAAGCTGATTTATCTTAAGATCTGCCATCTAAATACAAAATGTTATAGAATTAAATCCAAATAGCACATTCAAATTTGAATAAAGACAACAGAGAAATAACATAACTGTTAACTTGTGAGTCTTTCTGATAGTAACACTTATGAGGGGCGATGCTGAAACATTTGGAACCTGACCCACTTTCTCAAATCTGTGTAAATTATGAAAATTTAATTTTGGAAGAGCTTTTCAAGAACTTTTCAGTGTCTCTACATAAAATATAGATTTATCTTCTTCTAATTATTCTAATAACAACAGCAATTTAAGACTTGTAAATTTTCAATTTTTAGTAATTGTAATGGTGAAGGTAGCTGTTTCCAGACAGGAAACATTTGGTATTTAATTGACTGAAAAGTTAGCATTACTGTCAGTTGAAATTTATAAAATCTTTTTCTTAAAACAGTTTTCTATGAAATTAGACTTCTCAAGACTGCTGTTATAGCTCATTCTAGTACAGGTGGGAGTTTCCTTCCCAGATTTTTGTTTAAGTTTGTACTAAAAATCATCTTGATTATATCATTATCTTCCCTTCTAGTTACATGTCTTACTCCTTTTTCTTTTTGTTGGTGTTAGAAGTCTTCAAGTGATGTGATTCTTGTTATTTGATAAATCTCTTTTTGATTCTGTAGCCCCAGTCTATAGGGGCTGATGAAGGATTGTTTTTCTTAAGATCTAAAAGATTAATTCACTTAAAGCCATTTTTAGTCATTGACCTGAGAAAACAGCTGTGTGTAGTTGACATTTTAGACATTTCTGAATGAGTTGAATGCCATGTATGACATCTATATGAGAGTCAAGATCTGATGTGAATCAAGTATCAGTTCTATATTTTGTTTTTACGACAGTGGTGATATACTGGAAGAGCTTATTTGATCCATTTTCATACCACTGTCTAAGAAGCCAGGTGCAAACAAATACAAGCTCCATCGGACAATCCGCCTAATGAGCCACTTAACAAAACTTATCATCCAAATTCTGATGAATAGAGTGTGTGGCAGGATTAGACTGGAAAATGGACAAGATGAGTGCAGTTTTCAGACACTAGAAAAAACAATGTGAAAAAAGTGGAATTCTGAAAGATACTTTCAAGAAGCCAAGCAAAGTATTATTAAGAAAAAGGAAAATTTAATTAGAAACAAAAAACAGAGTATTGAACTATTATGTAATATTGGTCTTACTATATGGCAGTGAATGCCAGCCAATCTCGTCCAAAACGAAAAAGAAAGTTGAGTTAACAGAAATGTGGTTCTACAGAAGGATGCTGAGAATACAATAGACTGAATATGTGAGCAATGATGAAGTTTTAAGGAAAATGGAAACAAAAAGGATACTTATACTTAGAATCAGAAAGAAACAATTGATCTTTCTATGGAACATAATGAGAAAAGAGGGAAATTATAATTTGATACTCGTAGGAGATATTGAAGGAAAGAGGCTGACAAGGGTTTTCAGAAAGAGCAATACAAATGCAGAAGAATGTATACTTATATTTCATAGATTATGCAAATGCATGTTTTTAATCATTTCTTTCTAAGCAAGACAAAATGCCACTAGTACACAGGGGGTTACAGGGAGTGAAAGTGAAAGTGAAAGTGAAAGAAAAGACTGAGAATAAAGAGAATTGAGGAAAGGACAAAAGATGAATGTGATACAAGACAGGAGATGGCAATTGATGTTGCATTTACATTTTTGAAGATTTTAGTTATCAGGGAAGCAAGTAAATGGATAGGAGTTCCACAAATTGGAAGTGCAAGAAAAGAAACTGTTGGAGTAGAAGTGGCAGTTACATTTAACT
>OZ038480.1:82236698-82259198 GCA_964036315.1 Acanthosepion esculentum | reverse complement strand
GCATAGAATTTACCACTATATCTAGCCAGCTCAATTTTAAATTGATGAGATATTGACACTAGTCTAGTGCTGTGTTTAAATTAAAAAATTCTAGATACCATAGCGGAGAGCTCATTTGAACAATTACCATGAAAGTGTTTCTAGAAAAGACATCGAGAGCCAACCTTTCTACCCTACTTCTCAAAATAATGACCAAAATTCATATTTATGATTGTTTTTGCAATATTATGTTAATGTTGTTCAGCTCATATATTTAATGATGTGATAAGGGAATTTCTATGGATATTTTATTGTCATAGAATTCACCCTGAATTTATTCAATCATTAACTGAGGAGTTAAGAATTAAGATTCATCAAAAAATTTAAACAGGAAAACCATAACATTTTCATTGTTCTTTCTAGTTAAAAAAATTTGATTTTTCAGGAAATTCCACTCAGTTTGGTTAACACAAGTAAATTACGAGCAAATGACTTTTTGATTTGAATACCTTGTTCACTTTACCTCATTCCTACGGTCTGTATTCATTCTAAATATTTTCCTCCATTTACTAATTGTATCACATAAAAAAATACTGAAGACAATTTGGCATCCCACCATGAATATCTATCTGTCTATATTTCTGTGATGAGGTATTATGTACACTATTTAAATTGTTTGGACTATCATCCTCATCTTTGTTGCCATATTGATCACATTTCAGCTGTTGTATGCTTCAGCCTTCTTCAGGTGTTTGGAATGTTGAACTGAACCCTTTATTTCACTTGCTGGGGTAGACTGTTCTAGTTCCACATGACATGTCTAATGGATGTCAGTTATCAGTTATCTCCCAAGTAAGACTCCCCCCCCAATAGAGGAGAACATGACTAAAGACTGTGTGTACGCCATCCCGTGCAGCTGCAGAAAGAAATATAAATGGGAGACAGGCCACCCCCTTAGGGTAAGGCTTCAAGAACACCTAAAAGCTGTAACACGAGGGGAAGTGGAAAAATCAGGCATAGCTGACCACATATGGGGAGAAAAGGGAAATCACTGCCCTCTGTGGGATCAGGTTGAAATCATAGACAAAGAACATCATTGGAAAATTCGTAAACTTAAGGAATCAGCACATATGCTAGGCCACAAAAATCTCCTGAGCCAACCAAGCATAGAAATGAATACAGTATGGGAACCAGTAATAAGAAGTGTCAGAGAAAAAGCAATAATAACCACAAAAATTGCAATATGAGCTCTCGTAAAAAACATGTATGGTCACAGCAAAAATTGCAATATGAGCACTGGTAAAAATGTTGCTGAAGATATTAGTTTTATAATACGCAAAAATTCATACACAGGACACGTGGCACAGTGGATAAAGGCGTTAGTTAGATCCAGTGACAGGACTCAAAGAGTGTGAGTTCAATACCTGGTTAAGGTGGTGTAGATAGTCCGAACAATGTAAATAGTGAAGAATATGTATTTATTGAACTAAATTTGGCACAAGGTCAAATTTCTTGAGTACTTAACAATCACAACGAATAACCCCAAATATTTCATCTCACAGGAACATTAGTATTAAAAGTTACAATAACACCATATGGCATGGTAGAGTAATGAATAGCAGCTTAGAATACGGAATCAGAGAGCTGAGTTTGAATTCCAGTTTATGTGCCAATACAGTAGGCAAAGATATGAATCCATCTCTTCTACCTCCAGCTATGGTTAAATAAGAGGACAGACTGTGTCCTGTAGCCTTGGTTGGTGACTAGTGTAGAAGAAGGAAGTTGGGATTATTTGACATTAGATTTTATTCACTCCAATACTTCATCAATTTCCGTCAGCCAGTGTTTGAACTTCAGAGACTCTCATCCAATACATGGACCTAACATTCACCTCTGCAATGTCTGAGAGACTCTCAAGAAGGGTTGTTTAGATACCTATCCTTGATAAATATGTGACAATTTGGAAACTTTTATTTTAACTGTTTGGCTTGATTAGAAAAAAAAAGTCTCCCTAATAATATGGCAGTTGTATGATTGATGTATAAGTTATTTCAATTGTTAATATTATTTGAAAAAAAACAGTATCAAGTCAGCAAGAATATTTATAAACAACTTTTATATATATTTACTATGCATTCAGATTCTCGCTTGAATTAAAATCAGATCATCATATTTTTGTCATGCAATTCATTTCTAAATTTGAAAAATCAGGAGGTCATCTCTGGTCAACCCTGCACCTGGCTCCCTTCATGTTCTGGTGTGACAGTGAGTGCAAATTCTATTCTGATATGAACATTCACTTACAAGCAAATAGCCTTGGGAAAGGTATGTATCTATCTCCTGCCCAGCTATGGGTTATGTAGTAGGACTTGTATCTGGAAAAATCATTGTTACTATCAAAAAATCTTTAATTGTTAATTCACTCACAAAAAAAAATTATTCTTACAATTCAAAAATTATATTTCAGCTTTAAATAACCAACAAAGAGTTGATAAGCCATAAAAATATCAATCAATATTCTAACATGATCCAAAGTGAGACACAATTATCTTACCATTGGCAAAATATCAATCTTAAATTTAAATTCTTAATTCAAATTCTTAAGCAGATCTAGCAAAAAAGTGTTTTAAAAGGAAGCAGAATCATTTGTTTATATTTCAAATGATTAATGACAACAAATAATAATATTAGTCATTTCCTTATGAGGAAAAATTTAACATTCATTGATCAAGCAGCCAGTTCTACCATTGGTGGAAACTTATAAAAATCTATTAAAACATTTTCTCAGGAAAATAAATTTCTCAAGTCCAGTAACTGTTACTCTTTTTAGTATTGATGGTGGTGGTGGTGGCTTCCTTCTTATCTTTTTGTCTGAAGCAGTGTGGAATGTCGGGACCTTCATAGTGCCATTATTTTCTCTTTGAGTTGCATATGCTATCCATTTTAGTTGTTGCTGTTGCTAAAAGTCTTCAAGTGATATGGTTTCCATTATTAGGTACAATTCTTTGTTTGTGATTCTGTACTGGGCGAAAAAGAAGTGGCAAACAAAATTTACATGTGTAAATGATGGGTTGTCATTGTCAGTAGAAATCAGAGAGAATGGAATAAATTTCAAGGTGTTATTTTCATGTTATATAAATGGCTATTAATTAACAAAAGAGAGAAAATATATATGCTAATATGCATGCAAATACAGCATAAAAGAAAGAATACATTGAAATATAGTTATTAGAAATTGTGTCCGTATGTGTGCGTGAAAGAGTTCTGTCACCCGGAGAAAAATATTAAACCCCAAGCCAGGAACCAGTGCTGATGTTGCTACTACCACATGCGAGAAGAAAAAAATGTAAAAGAGAAAGAAACAAATTTGTCCCTCATTTTATAGCATTTTAACAGTGTCATCTAACAGCATCTTGGCAAACCTGACAGAGCCAAGTGCGGGTAACCCACACAGGGCTAAATTGAGTAATATGGAAAACAAAAAGCAAAGAATTCTGCTCATGAGAAAAACATAGAAAGTAAAGTGAATAAATGTGTCAAGTAGGTATTCAATTATACACCAAATGAGAATAAATAAGAGAACTGATCTACATTAAGCAATTGTCAAGAAAGAAAGAAACTAAAAAAAAAGAAAAAAATCCTTCCTTATCTCATAGATTTCACTATCTATAAATGTCTTTTCATTTACATAAAGCAATCAAAGTAAAAGAATGAATACAAAAAGCTAAATGAGAGGAATGAAAAAATATTGGCAACTAATGACTGCATCTCATTGTACTAATGACTTTGGCATATTGTTCTATTGCATTCTCTTTTAATCATTAACAAGGCTAATAACTGCAGGCAGAAAGGAAAAAAAAGGCCATTTGCAATTATTGATATGCTAAGTGAGTTATTGTTTCTACTTTGATTTTTCTCTCTTCTGGTAATTTGTTTGTTGTTTGTTTTTTTTTATCTATTTGTAGCCACCATTTTTTCTTATATTAACACCTTTTATTACATATTTACCAGCTATTCATGTAAATGCTTGGCACCCATATTGATTAACATTCCTTCAATCAGATTTACACTTTCTGGCATTTCCACATACACACACAAATAAAACATGAAAGTAAATATAAATTAGATAATAACGTTAATATGGTGGCTAATAATGGAAATTCATTTATAATCAGAAGAGTGCAATTGGCTAAATCAGAAATTTGTTTCTTTTCTCGACCTTTGGCCTTGTTTTACATTAAGTAACAGTCAGCCAGGGGAAATATCTGTCACCTATTCTATTTATACTCAAAGGCATCGCTAAAAACACCTGATACCAAAGAAAAATATCTTTTTCTGGTCAACCTCTCAATATTTGATTTAATTTAATAAATATTGTGCCATGCTTGGGATGAAAAAACATCTCAGACTACCACAATGAATGGATATCCCTTTGAGGATGCTCCATGACTTGAGAATATTGGGCTTCAAACTCATACCTGACCTCAAGAGGAATTCCTATATATGATCAATCACTAATGATACAAGTAAAATGATCATCTCCCTGTACCACTCCTGTAAGTGGCTGATGCCACATGCTATCCTCTACCTTTATAAGCACCAGATATGTCCAAAATGGAGTACTGTTGCCATATTTGGACAGGAGTGGCCCAGATCTCACTTTCCAGACTTGATAGAGTTCAAAAGTGTCTCAGAGTCCTTTTTGGAAAAGAATTATTTTCCACCTTCCAACATCTCTCACGGGTGGGATGTAGTGAGTCTCTCACTGCTCTATTGCTTGGATGAACTACATTCCTTGGTTCTGGCTAGCACCTGCCATGCCACTTACATAGCAGCAAACCTCCCACATTCCCTATGTATTTCATCAACAAGAAGTAAGTTCCACTTAAACTGCTTCTTTCTGCAAACAACTGTCCTGTGGAACAGACTCCCAAGAGGATGTTTCCCTGATCACTACAATCTTAACCTGTTCAAGTCTTCCCCTCCTATCCGTATAAACTACTCCTTAACTCAACCCTCTACCTCAAGTGGCTCCTGGTCCTTGTACATGGTGAACCATAGTGTAAAAATAAAACTTTCTAAACTTATTTCTTTTTATCCAAGAAATATTTTAAGGCCCTCCAGATTACAAATGTAAGAGGAATTCTACTCAGGTAGCTTTTTCCTTATTTCTCTTCTTTCTTTTTCCTTATTTCTCTTCTTTCTTTTTTCTTGAACAGATTCCTATGGGAATACTTCTCTGAACAGCACAATCTTAACCTCTAAGTTAAGGGTCAATCATTCTATCCTCCTTTTCCTCATAATCTTCAATTCCTCCCACCTCTTCTTTCATTCATATCACAATTCATTAATCTGAACCATTTTAACAGTAACCATCTATCTTGAGAGCTTCCTGTTCTTGTATTGAGTGACCTTTAGTATAATGAAGTCGTGATTCAGCTAAATTTATATTTTTTATCAATACCTTAAAACAATTAAATCAGATATTATTAAAATCATAAATTAATTCTATTTTGCTGACTTTGAGTCTTCAACATATATATGAATCAAAAGACAAATTATCTATCTTTATATATTATATGAGGATGGATTACCAAGTCTGTCACTTGCCAATAGTTATTAGCTAAATTCTGGTTTGAAATTTCCACTGTATAATGTTCATTCTCTGAAATTAATATTTGCTATTGAATTAAGAGCATCAACAAAGAAGATTATCTTGAAAAATAAATATTTGTAGCATAAAATAAATGTTTTCTTTTTATCAGAAGACCTATAAAATTGTATGTGTAACAAATAACATTCAAGTATCTATAAAAATGTTTTAACACTAATAAATTACAATTAAATGATTTTAAATTATTGTTAATTATTATGATGATATATATACACATGTATGTATGGATGTATTTGTGTGTGTATATATATATATATATATATATATATGATAGAATACATTTTTAAGGTATGCTATATTTATGGGATAAAGTGCTCAATAGCAAGAATAGAGCATATGTAAATATAAAAGTGGACATTGAGGTCAACACCTAGTCTGTTTCACAAAATCTTCAGGCCATTGACTGTAATAACTGAGAAGTGTAATAGACTATCCGATACTGTAAATTAGCATTCTTTTTCTTAAAACCTTACTGTCATATTTTACCATTGAAGTAAAGCCAATGTTAATAATGATGTTTAGGACCATTTACTTTTACCATGAGACCCAAAATGAAATTTGATAGAAGATTTCAATAATCTCAGAATAAATGATGGATTTATATACAGAATTATATGTAGCATAACACAGAAAAGGAGAAAAAAATACATTCTTCAGTACAGCCACAAACTTTGTACTGTGAGTGAAGAGGTGACTGACAATACTGAAAAAATTTTCACTTTGTCATAGATTTTCATAAAATTGTTCTTGATATATAAAAATCTCCACAGCATTTTTTACTATAAATTTAAATTATTATTTATATGAAAAAAAAAACAAAATATTTAATTTCTATATTTTGTAATTCTGCTTAATATTTATAAAAGATATAGCATAATTAATTCTAAAACAAACAGCTTGTTAAAGAAATAAGAAAGTCCAATATCTTTTATCAATTTTATTTCCGAATTTAATTCCAAAATTCATAGTTCAGTATTAAAAAAATACTTATCTGAAGTTTAATTTTGTTAAAGTTGAAAGTGTTACAGTTGCTCTTTTCAAATAAAAGGATTAAGTAATAACAAATATTGTCTTCTTTTTCTGTGTCATATTCTTTCAAGACATTGGTGATCATGGCTCTCCACAATTTCCTGTCCTTTGTAGCTTTTAATAAATTTGGTCTTTTTGTTATCTTTCCTAAATCCTTTTCTGTCATTGATTTAACTTGCTCGGTAGATGATCAGTTGTTTTTCTTCAAACACTCCTTTGAGCATCAAATTTTCAAAGCCCTCCTTCCTCATTATATGCCCTAGAAATTTCAATTGTCTTTTTCTCATGTTAAGTATATGTGTCCTTTTTATTTCAATTTTCTCTAAAATCTTTTTGTTACTTAGATGTTTGCTCCATGGTACTTTCAGCATCCTTCTGTAGAACCACAGTGTAATATTTTTTGTTTCTTTTTATAAACATAAAATATATTTAAAATCACAGTCAATTTTTTATATATTTGGATATATATGTATTGGATAAATCAGTAAATTTTTAACAAACTTATCTCATTGACGGACTCTTTTGCATCAAATTATTTGTCAGGGTCACAGATGTTTGATGCATCTATTGAGATTATTCTATTTCATATTTATACTCCTTGGAATAAATGCTCATCAAACAGTTCAAATTCATATCATGTTAGAGTTTCAATAAAAGCATAACATTTCAATTTAGAACCATTTATTTTTCTTTTTATTATTTTATTTGACTTTGTAATTCAAAAAATTTTATTTAGACTTATATATACATGAGTACTCTCAGTTACTGTGTGTTTATTTAAAAATAAATACGCTTAAATTCACCTTCATCTCTGCCATGCGCCAATGACTTAGCGGTGGAATCTCTGACTGATGACAATTAAGCTGGGTTTCAATCCTAGCTAGAGGCAACCGGACGTCTAGTCACACTGATGAGCTGTTATACAGCGAAACTGTCTGTGGATGACTATATATATATATATTAAACCATAATCAGTTGCTTTGGGTAAATGGAGCTCAACAGCCTAGAAAACCCTGGTTTTAAGGCTCTGCTGCCTTGTGGTCATATCCAAAACACGGAAAATGTTATGAAAGTAAATCCAGACAAAAACATAAAGAGTGGAACCCCAAAGGCCATTTGCTGTTATTAATGACAATTTTCCAGGAACTAATGCATCCAAGATATCCCCAAATATCCCCAAATGTAATGCTCTGTATTTCTTTGTATCTTTTTGGTATAGCCAAGAGGGTTCTATGTAGTCTGGCCAGTGCATGACCTCTATATAAAACGAACCAAGCCTCCACCCTGCACAGATAACCAAAAAGCGACTGAATTTTGACCAAACAGGGGCCTGCCTTTACCTTTATCTCACAAGATAAACAGATGCCTACTATATATATAAAATATATTTTTAAATTGGAATTGCATTCTGGTTTGCCTTCATTCTAAAAACAGAATCTTACTTCAAAAACACCTTCGTCTTTTTCAATTTATTTACAGAGAAAAATTCTTCTAATATATATTTGAAATGAGGAAAATAACAATTAGCTAAAATAAAATCTACTTACCAACAACAATGGAGTTAAAATGGTAACTGAGACTGATAAAAAAATGTTAATTTACTGTTTAGGAAAATATTTTCAAGGGCTTCATAATAACAACTGGAAACTATTTTTACTGTCTCTTATGAATGCCATCTCATCAAGCCACAATTATTTTCTCTGTATTTATTTAATTCATTGTGCATGTGTCTAATTGTTCAGATTTCTTAAGATGTTTTCAACATAGGTAATTGTAGTTATTAACTGTGGGTTGGATCTTTTTTGCTTTTGATTTTGTTGTCTGCTTTTGGCTGCTATCTTTTAGTTTTGTTTATTCCTTTTCATTCTAATGATTCCTTTTACATGAACTCACAATAATTTCTGATTAATACAATCATTTCTATTGATAAATGTTTTTTCAATGCTTTATTTTACAAATGTAATTCAGTTGTATATTTAGCTATTTTATCTTTGCTTTAATATCATGTTTGGTCAGCATTCTGCGAATATGAAAAGATGGTCAGAACATCAACACTTTGGAATCAAAAACCATTTAATTCAGTAATGATCAAGTTAATTTCTCTATCACAGGCGACATAAGAATTCTTTGATTTTTTTTCTTTACTTTTCCATGAGTATATTGATGAGATATAATAGCTCATTGATGAAGTCATTCACTTAATGAAAATATACGTCTTAATGTTATAATGATGTTGATACATGCTAATTTATTTCCTTTTAGCATCTTGTTTAGGGAAACACATTAGCAGATGACAAAATTATTGACATGTTTTGTTGGTGGCTATAAATTTTGATAGTTCTCTATTGTAATTTCACCATAGCCTCTAATTAAAAAACATTTTCATTAAAGATTTAAAAGCTACACTTATAGCAGTGGCTTTTAAAACCTAATTCTTTTAACATTTCTTTGGTTAATGACATCCTTAATTCATTTTTATCAAAGAGGAATCTAATTCCTGAACTTTCTCTTTTATGTGATGTGTCCCTTCAGGATGTTGTAGATCATGGCTTTCCACAGCTTCCTATCCTCTGTTATTCTAAGCAATGTTGATCACCTTATGACCCCTGTCAGTCTTTGCTTTGTCATCCATTTACACAAACTCATTAAGTGGATTACTCACTCTTTCCTTGTCCCTCTTGCTTTCAATATGTCCTGAGAGTTTTAAATTCTCAAAGCCCTCCTTCATTATTAAGTGTTCCAGAAATTTCAATTCTTTCTTTCTGATTGTATGTGTAAGTGCCCTTTTCATTCCTATTTTACTTTCTTGTTGTTCACATGGTTCATCCATGGTATTCTCAATATCCTTCTGTTGTTTCAAATCTACTCTTCATCTGTAAAGAAATTATCAAGCATTCACTGCCATACAGGAATATTGATATTACATAGCAGTTCTGTTCTCTTTTCTTTATTTCCAATGAATAGACTTTTGCCTGATTTTATAAATGGTTACACATTCTACAATTTTAAAGATTTCAGATTTGCCCATTTTGTTTTATTTCAAATTTTTAACCATGATCAAGCAATTAGAAATTCTTGACTGTTTGAATAGGTTTTCATTTTGAGTTTTCTTTTAGATATCTTTATTTTCCCTTTATTAATTCCTCAAATATTTTGTCCATTTTACTTTATATATACAATCTATTTTTTTAGTATAAAGTTACCTCAGATTTCTGTTCTTAAATTATGATAATAAATTATGATAATTAATTATAATTAAATTATGATAATATAATGAGAGAAAACTATGGAAGAATGATTCATTCTCCCATTTATGCTTTCCCTGTTATATCTATGATATAATAACACCAATATTTCACCGATGGAATGAAATGGCTGAAAGGAAAAGGAATGACAAACACGCTTTGTTCTCAGAGAGACTTTTAAATCACTAAGGCATACATAAAACTGTATATACATATAAACACCTGTGCCATGCAGAGAATAATATATCACATATATCTACATAGTAAAGCAGAGTGTAGGGAGAAACAAAAAGGAAGGGTCTTACATATAATATGGAGATACTCCTGTGGCTGGAGAAACCATGATTAGAACACTAGAATCAAACAGGTCAGATTCATCTATGTCCCAGGTGAGGACATATTCCATGAATGGGAAACAATGAGTCTTGAGTTTTCCCAAATTGAGGATTGTGAGCTTAAGTTGTATTCTATATCTGGAAAAGATGTCTTCTCAAAGGGAAATGGCACCATGAGTTTGTAAGATTTATCTTCAGACCAGCTCCTTTATCCAGGCTAAAAGCAAGCAAACTACTTTTGTCTGCAGTAAAATGAACTGAATTTGACTGCCACTTTCATCACCATATGGAGTGATGTCACTAGGCAGCCATCATGTGATCCCCATGACTTATCTCTACCAAACGGAGATAAGTGGCTTCTGTATCCTTAGAACAGGATTTTAAAAAAAATTTTTAATTTAAATAAAGATATCAACTTGCAGTACCTTGTTCCTTAAGAAGTTATTGGGTGGCATCATGGCCACTGGCACAGAAAAATTCTTGCTGAGACTATTTCTATTCATTTTTGTACTAATGTTAAGAATATAAACTATGCCTATCTTTTTGTAAGCTTCTATCTTGAGTGGCCTTGTACAGAGTGAACATCATTGTGAAAAAATATATATCTTTTATCATTGCTCTGAGGTACCTAAAGGGGGAGGATCATCTTTCCTTTTTTTAGTGAATTTACTGACCCCACAAGCTAATTAAAGCCACCTCTTTTATTACTTTTTCACTTTTTGAAATCTTTAAATTGTTTTCTAATGCCACTTTATTTAAGATGCCTCTCATTTTTTATATATTGACAAAAAATCTATTAGAAACCTAAGAATAAATATATTAGCAAAATGTCTTATCACTGACATGCCACACTGGTTAAAGAAGAGAGTAAATGAGTGAGAAACTGAGTGAAACTACTCAATATTATTTTTCATTACCAGAAATTAGTAATAAAATTGATGTTCTTATAATGACGGTTCAATCACTATTCTCTCCAGGTCAATTTATTTATTTTTTTTATTTCACCTTCTGATAGGTGATTAATACAGTCAATGAAGATATAATTAGCCTTGTTAGACATACATATTTTTTAAGTGTTAATAAAACAATCATTTGTTCAGATTTAATTTTAAATACCCATGCATACCAGTATTTTATGGCTTACAAAATAAATCTTTTTTCTACTGGACAAGACTATCCTGATTTACATTATTTACATTTGGACTAATGTCCTCATCTTTGTTGTCATTATCACATGTATTGTACTCTCTGGTTTTCTTCAGGGCTCTCTTGTTCCAGATAATCTTCAGGGAATTTCAAACTGAACCTTTTATTTTATATATACAGGAGGATATTGTTCAAGTAGCACATTTGATTTAAGGTTCCAAGTTTTTAGTTCAAGTTTATCTGTTGGAGTAATGGTAATATTAGCTGTTTCCTCATAAGGAAACATTTGGCATTCATTGATCAAGCAACCAGTAGTACTTTTGGTTGAGATTAATAAAATCTTTCTCTTAAAACAATTATTCAGAAAAATAGTTTTCTGGGGTCCTCTATTATCATTATCTCCAGTATTAATGGAGGCTTTCTTCCTGTCATGTAAATGTCAGCATCTTGATTATATCATTATTTTTGAATGACATGTGATATCCATTTTAGTTTTTGTTGTTGAAAATCCTCCAGTGATGTAGTTTCTGTTATCTATTACAGTTCTTTGTTTGTGATTCTGTAACGCCAGTCCACAAAGTTCAAAGAAGGATGATCCTCACCAAGAGGCTTTACTCACTCAAATCTATTCTTAATCATTGATCTTAGAAAGTGGATTAAAATGTTAGATCATAAATTCGGTGTCATATTAATTCTGAGTTCAATCCCTGGGCTGGTTGAGCAATAACTGAGCAGTATTAAATGCTTAGACATGGACTGAGGCACAAGAACAATCTACCCCCATTGACTAAATAAGGGGTTCAGTGGAAAATTTTATGAAGGTTATATATTATGACAGACACATGAAGAAGGCTGGAGGATACAAGAGCCAAAACATTGTAATACTAACAACAAAAGATGAGGTTATTAGTCTGAATGTAAATAATATAAAGAAGGATAACTTCTCATCCCATAAATTCAGACAGAAGGTTGTCTGTTTTCCTTCTTTTTTTTTTTTGAGCACCAGCAGATGGGGAAAAAATTATAATTCATCAATTTCTCTATAGGCATACAAAAAATGTATTCCTACCAATGATAATATGAAAGGCAGAAAACTTCAGGAAATAAAAAAAGGCAACTTGTCTTTCACAAATGAAGTTGTAATTATCACTCTGATTTTTCTGAATGTAATTCAGAGGCTGCAAATGAGAAGTCCAGATAAAGAAGGAACATTCTAATCAGACCAGTGAACCAAAGGGAATCTTCTTTAAGTAGACTTGGTATATAATTGGTAGAATTATCAAAAATTAGGACCAATCAACTTGAAGATAATAAGGCTAGAATCATGAGTCAGTTCAAAAATATCTTTTGCTGGAAGCTATCAGTGGTCGATTTGGCAGCCAGTGGTCAAGATAGACAAAGACTTTCAACCATGAAGAAGACACAAAGCTTAAAGGAGGAAATGAGAGGTGCCAGAAAATGGGGTCAGTAAGAGTTAGGGGATTTGGTTGCTACAAAGATGAAAAGGGACAAACAAAAGAAGATGAAAGAATTTGAGTAATTAATTACAATCCTTCACATTTCTAACAGAGGTTTTATCTTGGATTTACTTCATTCTTTCATTCTGGCATATTTTGGGTGTTAGATATAATATAAAGTTAAACTCATTAATACTCACCATAAAACCCAGTATAAAGTATATGTTTCTACCAATGACTTATAACTCCAATAGATTCTGACCATTTACCATCACATTAACTTGCTAAGTAGATTACTTGCAGTTTTCAAATAACTATCTTTTCTTAAATATATCCTCTGTGTGTTCAATTCTCCTGGCCCTTTTTCCTCAGCCAGTGATTCAGAAATTTCAGCTGTTTCTTCCTAAGTACATAGCTTACAGCCATATCATGTTGAAGCACTGTTTTGCATACAGTCATTAAAATTAAGCAATGTTAAGCCCGGTCAGTATATAGATGGGTGACCATGTAGGAATAGCTGTTGCTGTTTGTATGCATGGATGGTATAATAGATAACAGCTCGGAATTGCAACAGGCTCATTTTACACAGTTGGAACCAGGCCACTGCCAGACTACAGAAAAGGCCAGATGACAGAAATTACCCCTAAAAAGCCCTATGTAAACATAGTCTTGGTAGCTCATTTCATACACACACACACACATATATATATATATATATATATATATATATATATATATATAATTCTTATTGGCCCGATGATTGCATCTAGCATGAAACAGACTGTCGCCTCTAAGTGTTGACTTCTATGTTCACTTTTATATTTATTTATATATATATATATATATATATATATATGTATGTGTGTGTGTGTGTGTGTATATATATATATATATATATATATATATATATATATATATATACTGCCAAACAAACTTTGTATTGTTTCATGTAATACAAAGGCTAAAATAAAGCCTAAAACCAAAACATAATACATACTGTTCTGAATGGGTAAATATGCAGCTATATATAAGAAATAAGCAAGACTGTGGAAAGTTGTTAAGGATGTGTGTTGCTGCCCTTTTAGCCGCTCAATGAACTAATGACAACTGTGTTTGATTTTAATCAGGCCATATTGGTTACTGGGAATCTTGTCAAAACATTCTAATAAAAATGTACCATTTTCTGAAAAATGTTTTGAAGGAATAAAATTATATGCAAACATATCCAACTCATTAACTAGAATAATTATTTACTTTAATCCACATGTGAAATGATTTTTACACTGAATTAGGAAGGTTCATACCAATGCCATGTTGCAAAGCATAATGGGGCACCGTATATAGTGCAGCCATAGCAATAGTTGCATGGGAGGTGATGGACCACAGAGTCTCTGACTAAAGATGTCAAACTGTATTCACTTAAATGTAAAAACCCTTGGAAATGGTATGAATCCACCTCCAGTAATGGATTAATTAGTAGGACTTGTATCAGTAAATCATTATTATCTTCAAAAATATTCTTACAATCTAAACATATTTTCTGCCTTTAAATAACCTGCAAAATGTTGATAAAAAAAACAAACAAATCAATCCTAGATTGATTGGTTGACTTCTGATTTTCTAGCAATTCACGGAGCTTTCACCTGTTTTATTCTGAGAAAATTATAAGGAAACTTTTAAATTTCACACAATTGACATTACTGATTCATTTGGTGACCACAAGTAGTAAGGTATTTGCTAATAGTTCCATGTGAGCTTTTAACAGTCAATGCAGAGATGTGAGAAATGTACTAATTAAATGGGTCACAGATCTATTATTGAATTGTTATTGACTTCTATTGGTTTGATAAAATGAATAATCTTGCACAATCTAGAAGCAAAGGTGCTGTAAAAGTGGTGGTGTACCTGTTTCATTATCTTTGAAATTCCCATTTTCTTTAAACTTACTGCTTGTATCATTCAAATCGAGTCATATAACTATTTTTCATGATGATGACTGAAAAATAAAAGCAACAATATTAAGATGAAAGAAATCTTCTTCTCAGTAACATGTACTTTCAGGACATGGGTAATCATGGCTCTTCACAACTTCCTGTTCTTTGAAGCTCTTATTAAAATTTTTCTTTTTGTGCTCTCTCCTAATCCCTGTTCATTCAAACATCTACACAAGCTAATTAGGTAGGTTATGCTCTGTTTTCCTCTATCCCTCTGGCCTTCAATATGACCTGTGTGTGTCAAATTCTCCAAGCCCTTTTTCCTAATTTACCCTAAAAAATTCAATAGTCTCTTTCTGATGTCAAGTATAAGTGTCTTTTTGTTTCCTTTTTCTCTAAAATTTTTTGTTGCTCACATTTTCAGTCCAAGGTATTCTCAGCATCCTTCTGTAGAGCCACATTTCTGTTGCCTCAAGGCTCTTCTAATTCTGGGAGGAGATTGTCTGGCATTCCCTGTCATATAGGAGGGATGATATTACATAACAGCTAACTACTCTTTTCTTTGTTTCTAATGAAATTTTACTATTTCTTAATACTTTGCTTAGCTTTTGTAACTCATCTTTCACCAACCCAATGTGCCTTCAGATTTCAATGACACATTTTTCGTCCTGTGTTAAAACAATTCCTAGATATTTAAATTTTTGTATTTGCTTGATTTTGGTGTTGTGCTGACAAATATACATTCTATTCTCGCATCAAAATTGGTGATTAGTCTTTTATTCTCGGTTTCCTTTACTAACTTTACCAACAGTGTGTTATCTGCATTAAACAGTAATTAACTTCTCAAATATGCTTTGAGTATTTTAGTTTGATTTTCATTTGTACATATTTCAAAAGAATATTCCAGAAAAAATCTGACCATTCATGTAATAAAGATAACTGACACAATTATTAAGAGGGACGAAAAGGAACTTTCTTCCAAGAGGAAAAGTCCAAGAGAGACCAAGCAGAAACAAAGGTGTACAAGAGAGAGAAAAAAATTGTTTTATCTCATTCAGTAAGCATACTTCAATGTGGTTCATTTTAAATGAGATTTGTTTTTATCCAGTTATATTTTTAGAATTTAATTTTTTTAAATAAGGGACTGCAATTAATTGTAATCAAGGCAAAAAGTAGAATTGAAAAACTGTGTTCAAAATCTGAAAAAAATTATTGCATTGACTTTTGCACAAATGCTCTTCTCCCCAATATGGGGAAAATAGCAGAACAGACTTACTAGGCTTGGGAAGCATCTATTCTAAGTGACAGGCAACTTTGCATTCAACTCTAGTTAGGCTTTGGGGCTACAAAATGCAACCCTGTAAAAACTGACTTACTACTTAAACCAGAAAAGCAGCATTGAGTGAGATTTATCTGTAACCTTATGCCTCACAAGGAATTTCCAGGTTCAAGAAGGAAAATAAGAATGTCAGGACGCTTCCAAAAATCTGACCAAATAAGAAAATGTTTTTTTAACCTCTTCAAGATGAGAACTTTTCAGCACTTCCTTATACTCTATTTAAGACAGGGCACAAAATGTTATTTTTAATGAAACTAAAATTCATGTTAATAAAAATACATTCACTACTATCTCAGTTGCAAAAAAAAAATAAGAGAAATAATTAAACACTTATTTTTAATTCTATATATTTTAAATCTCATTTCAAAACTGTAAAATCTGCAATAACCACAGGATTTTAATATATAAAATTCAGTAAATCAGGACAATTGGCTAAAGACAAAAATTATGCCTATCATATTAATGAGGTTAGTATGACTTTTTTAAAACATGCTAGTTCATTAACAAATTATTACATATTAAATAATTATAAATAAAAAATTAATAATAAAATAGCAAGTTATTCAGAGGTAGTATAAATATTGTATTGAGGCTACAAGGAGAATTGTAGTCATTCACAAGTTAGGGTCAACCAGATTTTCCTATGGATGTCATGCATGGTACCAAACCAATTCAGAAATATCTAAAGTGTCAACTGTATACAGCCACTTTCTCAGATCAATGGTTAAATATGACTTTGTAGCCTGTGAATATCATCCTTCTTCAAACATTGTAGACTGTCACTATAGAATGTTCTTATTGAGTTGCTACACCTCACCCAACCAATGTTGCACACAAACCCTTGACTGGGGTGTTAAGGTTTCAAGGTCATTAAGTGTGCATGGATCTTCAAGATTGGGACAAACTAGAAAATGAGAATCACATATAAAGAACTGTAGGAGATAACAGAAACAAGATCACTTGAGGACTTTCAACAACAACAATACTGAAAATGGATACCATATGGAATTCAAAGGGAACATAAGGACATAGTCAAGATGTAGATGATTTATATTATTCAAACAAAAGATGGAAGCACCCTGCCACCATTCTCAATATTAGAAAGATCAATAACTGCTTGACACAAGAAACTTATTTTTTAAGAGAAAAATTTATAAATTTCAAATGACTTGTTGCTTGGTCAATGAATGCTGAAGCTTTCCTTATAATGGTAATGATAATATTAGCCATTTCCTTATAAGGAAACATTCGACAATCATTGACTGAGCAGCTTGTATTACTTTTAGCTGAAATTTGTAGGGCCAATCCACAAGATTCTATGTCTTCGCTCACTCAAAGCTGTATTTAGACATCTTAGAATGTGGTTGTATACAGTTTAGATATTTCTGAATAGATGTGGCACCATGCATGGTATCCATATGAAAGTCTGGACATGATGAGGCTATTTAAGAACATGACTCAAGTTTTCATATTCTGCTTTTATGTACAGCTTATTCTCATGGCTAACATTACCATTACAAGACTAGCCTCATTAGCCATTATCCACACTAAGGTACCTGATTACTCCAGTATTTTGTTTTAAACAAAGCAATTACTAACTGATCAGGTTAATATAATGAATACTTGTATTTGTCTCTGAGAGTATATGATGCTTAAAACCAGAGTATCTGCTGGCTCTTCATAATTTGACATTGTTTCAAACTGGAATTTTTTTATTGTAACTTCTTTTAATCTCTCACGTTCAAGTGTACAGTGACCAGATCAGTCAGAGCATATCATCTGGCTTCTTATCAAACTCATTCACAGAAAATGACCTGTTCTTTTAGAATACAATTATCAACCATCAAACTGATATTCATGTCTTCATTATTGTATAAATAAAATTAATCCATTTGTGAACACATAGAAACACCATAGCTTGGTATTTAGTAAACAATTAGAAATACATTTACCAACATCTCACTTGATATCTACTGATCTACTGGATATTTATATTTGAAATAATCAAAATCAAATTATGTACTACAAATATGTGAATTTAAAAAAAAATTATCTTTCTTTATTAGAAAAAATATCTCTTGATAAATATGTAGCTATTACTCTTTCAGCAATCAGGCGACCTTGGTCACTAAATGAGCAAGTCATTAAGGGTGTAGTTTACCTAAGTAAGTTATGCACTGTTTTCCTCTCTTCCTCTTGTCTTCAGTATGTCCTGTGTGTACCAAATTTCCCAAACCCTCTTTCCTCATTATATGCCCTAGAAATTTCTCTTTCTAATGTTAAGTATCATTGCCTTTTTGTTTCCATTTTCTGTAAAGCTTCATTGTTGTTCACATGTTATTTTACTAAAAGACTAGACAGAAAACAAAATGGTCATTCTAAATTTTCTTCCAATAATTAAATGTAGGGAATTAAAATCTTGGGAATCCTTTCAGAAATGTAGATTTTATTCTCTGCTTTGGGCTCAGGAAAAATTTATTGAATTAGATAACAATTTGATAATGCACTAAAGTTCTTTTCTTGCAATCTTTGCTGTCATTTTAAACTCAGTTTTGTGATGTCAGTTTTAAATTATAATGAAGCTCATACAAAAAATTTAAACAGTTTTTTAATTTTATTTTTTTCTTCTACCGATCAATACTGGATACCAATTTCTGAAGTGATGGATTGCTTCATTGACCTTCATGTGACTGTTTTGTGAGTGAGTATTCAAGAGAAAATGCTGTAAACTTGTTAAGTTTGAAAGGCCAAGTAACCCAAATGAACCTTGGAAAATTGCTAAAAGAGGTGGCAAAACTGTCCTCCTTGCTTGCTGGTGCCCTTTGTTAGTGTAATTTGCAAGCAATAAAAAAATGTTAAAGACAAAGTGGGAAAAAATAAAGGTGAAAGGAATATTGTGTTTTTTTTTTTAAAAATGACATGACTTGTGTTTTGAGTGTCTGAAAATCAATACAACAAGAAATGCATCTTTTGGTAATTAAGCATGTGTATGCATAAACATGAAGGAATAATTACTTTTAGGTATAAAAACAGACCAAAAAATGTTTATTTCTATGGGTTATTTAACATTTAACCTTGGACACTGAATCAGGGGTCATTGTCATCAAAATGATATAGAAAAAAATGTTAAAATTGATTTGATAAATAAACTTAACAAAAAACAAAAAGAAAATTATTCATTAATTTTTTTCCAAATGAATGTCTTGAAGAGGAATTTGAGACAAGAGGTGAAATTTTTCATTAAATTTTATAAATTCTGGAAAAAACAATTAGAATTAAAACATTCTTTTTCTAATTAACCATATATATCTTCTTAATTAAATACTCTGAATTAATAACTTTTCTTAAAGATTAATTCTGAAAATCTATTTTATTTGAAAATAATTTCCAGATATAATAAAATTTCCAGATATAAATTTACAATTTTCATCTACATATATTTATTATATTCTATATGACAAATGTTATATTTATCTATCACAAATTCACACTTTATAAAATTTGCTTCACTACAGTAGTGATGATTCTTTTTAGTTCAAATGTATTACATTGAGGACAAACATAGAAACCTGCATGTCTTATATTCTGTCTACATTATTTTTTAAGTATGCTCACGGTAATAGTTATAATTTTTAATATATTTAACACAATTCCTCTCTTGTATATTAACAGAAACAGTGATACAAACAGGGGTGTTACAGCAAGAATGTTTGGTCCAACTGTCAGAGCTGACTGCTGGAAACTTCCCTCTCTAAAAGGCAGTATCTGCTCTTATTTATAGCTGGGAGAGTCCATGCATGCATGGGTAAATTACCACAACAAAAATCCTAGTAGAACAGCAATCCATGAAATACTCAGATCCATTTATTTGGCACTAGCAACTATGTCACATTCAAAGTCACTTAAACACCTTTCTTTCCTATACTAATACATCAAATGAAATTCAGCAGGACACTATAACCATGTTTAAATGCCTATATATATATATATATATATATATATATATATTAGAGAATTTGTTCATCTGTATTTAAGTAAGTGGCCTGTGAGTTCATAAGCATATATTTGATATTATCAATAATTTTTAATAGAGAAGAATTTTTTAAATATTTTATATTGGTGTTAATTAAAAATGACAACTAATATCAGAAATGTTTACCTGTTAACATGAACTATTACCGTGAGCATACTTCAAAAATAATGTAGACAGAATATAAGATATGCAGGTCTCTATGTTTGTACTCAATGTAATACATTTGAACTAAAAAGAATCATCGCTACTATAGTGAAGCAAATTTTATTTCTTATGATTGTGTACCTTCATAAAAAAAGCAGATGTGTATATCTAATGGTATTACAGTGATTAGCATTATGGTCTTATTAACCATTGAATGTGAGCTTCAATCCACTGCATGCTTTATGAATACAGCCAATTCTTACAAATACCTACTCACCTTTAGGAAAAGTGCTATTCTAGTTTCTGTAAAAGCTATAATTACTTACTGACAAGCAACAAGATAAGCCACTATTAAGCAAAATATTTTTAAGCTATTTTCTGATCCTATGTTATTTCGGACAAATCTTCTGCAAAAGACATGAATGCAAATATTCTGGTACTTTTACTTCTCATTATTAGACTACAATAGAAGAAAGAGAGAGAGAGAAAGAGCACAAAGGCAATGCTGCACAAATTGTTCTGTTATGTTATGTAATTCCATACATAAGTAACATTTTCTTGTTTATACTGCATTTACACTATGGAAACAAGAGGCAACAACGATATAATCATTCATGTTATATGTAATCGCATAGATGGTATTCCTTTTTAGAAAAGAATTCTGCTCATGTTTTTCAAGATATTGTGAGAAATATTTTCTCATTTTAGACATAAAATCTTAGACATGTTTTTTTATGATTTTATGTGGGAAAATAACAAATGGATTCGGTTAGAGACATTATAAAAGTTATTTGTATCCAGATGACCCAATTCTTTCACTTACTTCTTTTTTTTTTTAATGTCATGTCCATTCAGGACATAAGGAATCATGACATGCCACATATTTCTTTTCCTTCACTGTGAATTGCCATGCATTCTTGATAAAAAAAAAGTGGTTTCTCATTGTCTTTTCCATAATTCAGAATTCACAGTTTTCCATCTTTTAAATAGGTTGCCATCCAAGGCTAGAGAACCAAGTCTATCTTCCTATTTAATTCACAGGTGGGATGGGATAAAAGATAGATTCATTCCTTTACCCCATCCTCTGTAAACTACATCTGAGTCCTGGGTAAGATGATAAACTACGTCCAACAGCAAGGCCTCTGATCAGGAGGTTTTGAGGAGTGTGGAACCACCACTTAATTGCTGATGTTCCCAGGTTCACCCTGACCTGGGGTGGTAGCACCTGTTAGGGTCCCAGCTATGGGCAAATAGTTAACCCCCAAACTGAAGTCAAAATAGTATGAAAGTGTAAAAATAGGTTTTAATACCAGAAATAATTTGTAAAGCATAATTATTACCAGCAATCAATTTTTGAAGGAAAAAATTATTATCAGCAATACATTTAAAAAAAGAATATTACCAGCAATACAAACAGCTATACATTTTTTGAAAAAAATATTCTCAGAAATAGATTTTTGAAGGAAAAAATATTACCAGCAATATATTTTTGGAAAAAAAAATTACCAGCAATAAAAATTTTGTCAGCATTAAATAACCCATTGAGGTTGATATGCCGTAAAACAAACCAAGCCAAAACCAAACCAAACTATACCTTTTCCAAGGGTATTAGTGCAGAAGTGAAAATTACAGAAACATTAGAAAGTTATTTGTATCCAAATGATACAATTATTTCAGTGACTAATTATGATACCCCAAAGATTCCTTTTACTTTTTATTATCTGTGAAATTGCATACATTCTTGGGGGGGAAAAAAGTGGAGTGGTTTGCTATAGTTTTCCTACAGTTTTAGATTCTGTCTTCCTTCTTTCACACTGATTTCCACTCAGGGCTAAAGAGCGTAATCTTCCCTGATATTTATCCATAGTTGAGGCGAGAAGAGATGGAGACATGACTTTCCTAAGAGCATTAGTACGAAAGTGAACACAACTGACTAGGCGGCAATTTGAACATGATTTTCTGATGTCCACTTTCCACACCAGTAATTTTTACACTATCCACACATCCATTTAAAATTGCCTTTGCAAACAGATGAACTAATTAAGCAGTTTGTTATTCAATAATTGAAGTTAACAGTGAATGATAATATTTTGCATAGAGGAAGCAATCATATAATATATACATATATCTGTCATGCAACATGCACATCCCAATGAGTGTTATAAGGAAAAGAAGAAATGTCTTA
>OZ038480.1:82179198-82231698 GCA_964036315.1 Acanthosepion esculentum | reverse complement strand
AGTTCATGGTCTATGCAGGTAAGATAATGGGTAACCATAGACTTGAAGAGATCAAGATTGTAGTGATTGGAAAAGTATCTTACTGGGAGTCTGTTCCTCAAAGTAAAAGTCTTTGGAAAGAAGCAGTTCGAATGGAACTGGATTCTTACTATTGGAATAGGATGGGGATAATTCACCCTTTTGTACTTGGTATGGCGGGTCCCAATTGCAAATGTCAGAGGTTGTGGGTCTCAGCAACATGTCTCATCAGATTAGATGTAGGATCTTCAAGTCTTCTACATGCTGCATGCTTTCAGAATGTGGGCAGTCACGGTCCTCTACAGCTTCCTATCCTTTGTAGCAGTGAGCAATGTTTGTCTTTTTACTATCCATCCCAGAACCTGTTCAACCAACCAAGCTTGTTAGGTATCTTATGCTTTTTTGCTCGGAACCTTTTACCTTCAATAGGTCCTGCATAACAAATTTTCTAACCATTTTTTCCTCATTTTCAGTTACCATGGTAATGGTAATATTTTTTTTTTTCCTTGCGTAGAAATATTTAGTATTCATTAACCAAACAGTCAGTGTTACATTTGGTTAAAATTTATAAAATCTTTCTCTTAAAACAATTTCTCAGGAAAATAGGTTTCTCACGTCCTGTTATGAATTTTCAAGTATTAATGGGGGTTTCCTTCCTTATCTTTTATTTCAAGTAGTGTAGAATATTAACATTTGGATTAAGTCATTATCTTCTCTTCAAGTTACATTTGATATCCATTTTCGGTGTTTCTGCTGTTGAAAGTCTTCAAGTGATGCGGTTTCTGCGATTTGATACAATTCTTTGTTTCTGATTCTCTAGTACCAGTTCACAAGGTTTGAAGGCGGATGGTTCTTGCTAAGACCTAAATTCTTCAATTGCTGAAAGCGATTTTAAACCATTGATCTGAGAAAACAGTTGTTTACAGTTTGAATATTTCTGAAAGAATTTGGTGCCATGTCAGTCAGTTGAGATACATGCATAGGCGATCATGTATCTTTTGATACGTGACTGACGAGGCAGATTTTTTCCCGCAGTCAGTTACCATTTCTTTCTGCAGTAGACCAATTGCCATCCAAGACTATAGAACCCGGTATTTCCTGCTATTTAACCATAGATGAGGGAAGCAGAACAGGATTCCTACCTTTCCCAAGGGTATTAGCACATAAGTGAATGTAATGGATTCGACTGGAATTTGAACTCGGCTCTCCGATTCCTCAATCCGAGCCACTATCCATGTTTTGCACAACACTGTCAGATGCTATGAAGCTAAAAACTTGGATCATGTTCATAATTAGAAGCATCATATCAAATTTCATATGGTGCCATGTATGACATCCATATGAAAGTTGATATGATGCTGCTATTTATGAAGATGATTCAAGTTTTTAACTTCATAGCATCTGACAATGTTGTGCAAAACCACCTCTAGTGTAGCCTATTCTCTGTTCAATTTCCTTATCTCTGCTGCTAAATTTGATCCAAACGCTGAGGTATTTGAAGTGTTTTATAATTTAGAAATTATAGTAATAAAATGTAGGCATGAATTTTTTCATATGTGAAATGATAATGTTTGATGAGTTTTTTGTTTAAAGAAACTCTGCTTTCCATTTTATAATCTGATTTAACTACTTTGTCTGTTACTGTAAGTCAAAATTTACTTTATCAGCTATCTGCCAGAAATCTTCCTGCACGTTAAAAAGTGTCAATAAATGGCAAATGTCCAAGTAATAACAGCTAAAGAAATATTGATGTCAACAGCAGTGAATAAAAAGAAAAATCAAAAGTCTTTCTGCTTGAATCATTGTTTGCTTATAGGAAGCGCTTACAAGTTTCTCATGTTCATGTAATGTTTGATGAGCAGTAGTGTTGGCAAAGAAGGAAATAGAAAAAACAAGATATATTTCTTCTTTGCCGTAATACTTCTTTCCGAGCATAGTTACATGCCTATCTACAAAAAGGTTACAGTACCATTCAATGTTATTTCTTTAGAGAAAATGGGTTTGACATTTTTCACATTGGTTCTTTTATATTTTATTTTTGCAAATCTCTTAAGAGATAAAAGTAAAGATAAAAGAAAATGAAAAAAATATATGAATAATGTCCTCCATATTTTTTCTTCAGAAACTTTGTTGTTATGCTTAGATAATAACAATGATTATATTTGTTTTATTGCTAAAAGAATATCATGTGTCTGGTTATTTTTTTTGTGCAGAATACACATGGTGTTCTAATGATTATCAGTAAGTAGTTCTGTTACTGAAGAGGCTCTTTATTGTTGAGACTTAATAAATCAAGGATCAAAACTTTTTTGTTGTTTACTGGCTTCTTTCTTTAGGTGCTATACATGATGCACACTCGAGGGATCATGTCGCTTTTCAATTAACGATTAACTTGGCAGAAGAATTACTGCAGTAATCTGCCATTAATCTCTGTGGTAGACTGGTTACCAACCAAGGCTATATGACCCAGTCTATCCTAGTATTCAACCAATAGCAGAGGGAGAATAGATGGACGCAGACCTTTTCCAAGAGTATTTATGCATAAGTGAATATAACGACCTCTGTTCAAATTTAGACTTGGTTCTCGGATTTCTTATTCTGAGCAATAACCCTTAACACCACTGATACATACACGCTTACCACATGCATTTGGGAACAGATCAGGCTCAACATTGGTTCTTGCCCAATCATTGGAATTAAACATGATATGGCTGTAAGCATTACCATAATATTCTTACTAATTTCAGTATTTTAACTTCTATCAGTAGTTTTTATTTACATAAAATATTACAGAGAAAATTACAAAATTCATTAAACCCTGTCGTCTCAAGCAACTACTACTTAACAAACAGAAAATCTTTTTTTAAATTGATTTCATCCCAAGCAAGGCAGTAAAGCCACGAGGGATTACTGGGCTTGGAAGAATTAGAAAACAGAAACATTACTAAGGAGTAAGAACAATAGAAGAGTAATCAGGAGGACAGTAGATAGCAGTTGACATTGCATTTAAATTTTTTGACAGGACAACATTGAGCCAGAAGAAAGTTCTACAAGTGAAAAGTGCAAGAAAAGAAACTGTTAGCATAGAACTTATGGTTACATCTAGCAAATTCTACTGTAAATTGGTGGACCTCATCAACAGTCTAGTACTACAGTTAAATTCATAAAAATTTCATACTATAGTGAAGAGCTTAACCAAAAAGTTGCCATGAAAGTATTTATAGAAAAGGCACAGGGAGGCAACTTTATGGTGATGGGAATGTAACTGAAGCTGAGATCCCAGATCACGATCAATAATATTGCTGATTCTTCTTTTCACACAGATATCCAAAAGCACATTAGACTACGAAAAATACCTTACAAAAGCTAAACAAAGTATTAAGAAATGAGAAAATTTTGTTAAAAACAAAGCAAAAAGTGTTCACTTGCTGTGTAATATCAATCCTTCTGTATGGAAGTGAATGCTGGACAATTTCCTTAGAGATGAAGTGGAGACTTAAGGCAACAGAGATGTAGTTATACAGAAGGATACTGAGAATTCTATGAGAATACTATGGTACATTAAAAGCATTTTAAATATCTTAATAATTTGTAAATTTTCATGGTAACTTACTCCACTTGTAATCTTTATACACAGATGCATTCAGAACATGGGTGATCATGACTCTCCATAATTTTATCTCCTGTTTCTATGATTAAATTTTAATTCTTTTTGATTCTTCTTTTTTGTCTTTGTTCTGCCATCAGTTCTTTCTAGTTTGAAAAGTAGAGTGTTTGTCATTTTGTCTTTCTTTGTTCTGGTTGGACACATATCTTTTTTTATTATAAGAAAATGGTTTTTGATGGCTATAAAGACAATAAAAATGTTTAAAGTGATAATAATTATAATGTTCATTTAAATATTTTGTAAATTTTCTCAAGTAATTCTAATTTATAACATTTTCTTTGTCTGATAGCAAACTGAGGAAGGCAAGTTAAACACTGTGAAGAAAAATGTCTTTGTAAAAATATGGTTTGTAAAGTTGTGGGTTATCCCACTTGACTTTACCCAAAAAACATTGCCTTTTATTCATTAAGCTTATAAAAAGGTGTTGCATTTTTCTCCCTAGTTCTCCTGGCATTAAAATGTAGTTGCACATTGGTAAAGTGTCCCTGACTGGGGCACATTCATTTCATGTTTTCTCTCTTGATATTTGTATTCTTTCTCTCTCTCTCACACTCACACACATACACATGCACACATCCTTCTTATAGCTGGTTTCAAATGCTTTTTCCTTTCATCACATGTAATTCATTTTGTAAATACATGCACTGTTTGTCTTTTCAAGGGTGTTCCAATAACTTGGACCAATTTTAAACTTAATTCATATTTAAAATCGGTCCAAGTTATTGGAACACACTTTTATTTATTTTTTCGTGTTACTCATTTTTTATTTGGGCTCTCACTGAGTCTGCCAATATTATTTGTGGGATAAATTTTCCAGGACCCTTAAATATTTACTATCGAAAGTGTTGATTCCCACAACATAATAGTGACTAAAAATTTATCCAATTATACTAGGATTCCCGTAACTATAAAGACATTCTTCTTCTATGTGCTGTGTCCCTTCCCTGTCCTTTGCAGCTCTTAATAACTTTTGTCTTTTTGCCATCTCTCCCAAACACTGCACCAACATCTATTCTCTCAAGTTGGCCAGGTTTGGTTTTGTGTTGTTTTCCTTTGGTCCTCTTAACTTCAATCTGTTCGGTGAGTATCAAATTTTCCAATCCTTCTTTCTTCATTATGTAGCCCAGAAATCTCAACTGTCTGTTCTTGTTGTTAAACATAAATGAACGTTTTGTTGCCATTGTCTCTAGAACTTTATCATTGCTCACATGTTCCATTGATATCATTCTCAGCATGCTTCTGAAGAACCACATTTCTCTTGAGCCAAATCTCTTCTTCATCTGTGAGGTGATTGTCCAGCATTTACTACATAACAGTTCAGTACTATTTTCTTTATTTTTAGTGATATTTTTCTGTTTCTTGATACTTTTCTCAGCTTTTGGATGGCACCTTTTGCTATCCCAATGTGCCTTTGGATTTTCGTTGTTAAAAGTAATAATAATTAAAATGATAATTCCATTATCCTATTATAATTGTGCTTGACCCTCTCTTCATTAGGCTGCATGACGATTACACTCTTCCAAAATCTCATAAATAATGGACTATTCCGTTTTGATTGCATGGAAAGAAAGGAAAAGACACTACATGGTTTCAGAAAGAAAGAAAGAAAGAAAAAAGAAAGAAAGAAAAAAGAAAGAAAAAAGAAAGAAAGAAAAAAGAAAAAAAGAAAAAGAAAAAAGAAAAAGAACGAAAGAAAAAATAAAGAAAGAAAAAAGAAAAAAAAGAAAGAAAAAGAAAGAAAGAAAAAAGAAAAAAGAAAGAAAAAAGAAAGAAAAAAGAAAGAAAGAAAAAAGAAAGAAAAAAGAAAGAAAGAAAAAAGAAAAAGAAAGAAAGAAAAAAGAAAAAAGAAAGAAAGAAAAAAGAAAAAAGAAAGAAAGAAAAAAGAAAAAAGAAAGAAAGAAAGAAAGAAAAAAGAAAGAAAGAAAGAAAAAGAAAGAAAGAAAAAAGAAAGAAAAAAGAAAGAAAGAAAAAGAAAGAAAGAAAAAAGAAAAAGAAAGAAAGAAAAAAGAAAAAAGAAAGAAAGAAAAAGAAAGAAAGAAAAAAGAAAAAAGAAAGAAAGAAAAAGAAAGAAAGAAAAAAGAAAGAAAGAAAAAGAAAGAAAGAAAAAAGAAAAAGAAAGAAAAAAGAAAAAAGAAAGAAAGAAAAAGAAAGAAAGAAAGAAAAAAAGAAAGAAAGAATGGTTGTTTCAGTGAAATGGAAAAAGTTGTCAATTTCAAATTTTTTCATTTCTCTCCACTTCTTAAAATAATGACCATCATTCATATTTATGATTGTTAGTGTAATATTTTGTTAAAGTTGTTAAGTTCAAATATTAGATGATGAGAATTTTTTATTTTTTTTTTTTACATAGAACTTGCCATGAGCTTATTCAGTCATTAAGTATGAAAATTCATCAGGATATTAAAACAGGAAAGCCATCAAATTTTCACTAGTTTCATGAGTTTTCTCAAGTAATTCTAATTTATAACACATTCTCTGTCTGATAGAAACAGATGACAGCAACTGAAGCATTGAGCAGAAAGACGAACCTTTAATAATCCTTTTGTATAAAATAATAGATATGTTCCTTGAACTTACTCAAAAATCTTTTCTCTTCTTTTTTCTGCCAAATAGACAAACACAGAATTAACAAGTAGCACTGATATGTGATGGGAAAAGAAAAATAAGAAAAGAAAACTTTAAGAACCAGAAAAAGACCACAGCGGAAACTGTCAGTTATTTGCTATATTGGGGCAATAGCAAAAGAGTTAACATCTTAGAGACATCTTTCCACCCAAGAAATATTACTCTCTTCCTCTCCTTTATTCTTCTTCAATGTACAAGTCTGTTGGCAGAAAAGGGGGCAGCATCTAAGAAAGAAGCCAGGTTGTTAGTAATAATGACCTTCAGTTTTGTTCGATAACATGCTATCATAATGACAAGAACCTGATGGAAGTCCCACATGACTCATATCATCTAATTATGTTAATTCTGTGAATGCGAGTTTTCAGCCTGTTTCATTTGCAGGGCCAGGGTAAGCGATTAGACCAGAACAACAGAATCTCGTCAAATAGAGCAAAGAAGGTGGGACTGAGTGAGAGAGAGGTCGACATTTACAACGTGGCCTTAATGGTTTACAATTCCACATTTAAGCTTTCTAATAAGCCTAAGTTGTGCAGCACTTCAACTAATATGTTCAGTTGATAGAATTCATAGCAGTTTATTTTAGATCCATTGTTGTTAGCAGCTTTAGGGAGTCAAAACAGGTAAATAAGTGAATTAGAAGATTAAATAAATATGCCAAAATTAACACCGCTGCCCCTGATGATGATATTATGAGAATACAGAAGAGAACACTCTCACTAATGGTAATATAAGTTTTTTAATGAAGCAAGTATCACGAAAAGGGGATGGCAGAAATGATTTTTTTTCTTACTGATATCATCTTATGAAAGGTCAGTAAAGCCACGAAGACACAAGGGACTAGGGCAGCTAGTCAATCTCTGTTGCAGACGCCAGCTCAGGCACATTTGTATTTTCTCAACACCCACAGAGCCCACCTGTGGTTTATACTGCAAATGTTCTGAGTGGACCTTAGTTACAGTTTCTGGGAGAGAGCACATTATCTAGTGTGATTAGCAGTCGAAACAAGGCCAATACACTCAAACTCTGTCATGATGACTTGTGACTTTGTGCTAGCACAAACATCGACAGCTCCCAAGGAGTTCCATCTACTTAATTTCACTCATAAGTCTTAGGTCAAGTCGTGGTTTGATTTTCAAGCACTTTCCAAAGATGCCGCACGCTGGGAGAGCCTCCCCCAGACTAATCACATCAAGAAGTCACCTTCCTGACAAATCGACTATGTTGAGATACAAACTCAGGTCTCATGATCAGAAAGTTAATGTTCTAACCAATTGGCCATGTGCCCATACATTTATAATAAGAAAACAGTACAGCTGGCCACTCGTATTTGAGGATACCCGTCTACTAGGGTGGCTAGCCAATCCCTATTGCAGACGCTTGCTCAGGCACATTTGTGTTTGCTCAACACCCACAGAACCCACAGATGTGGTTTATACTGCAACTATGTTAAGAATACGTTAGTTACAGTTTCTGGGAAAGAGCATGTTATCTAGCGTGATCAACAATTTGAACAAGGCCAGCACGCGAACGCCCTCGGCCACGATGACTTGTGACCGTGCCAGCACAGCTATCGACAGCCCCAAGGGTTCCGTCTACCTAATTTCACTCACAAAGTTTGGGTCAAACCATGGTATAGTTTTCAGGTACTTTCCAAAGGTGCCGCATGCTGGGGACAAACCCTCCAGTTAGAAAACATCAAGAAGTTTCCTTCCTGACAAATCAAATATGATGAGATTCGAACCCGGATCTCATGGTCAGAATGTGACTGTTCTAACAACATGTGCTAATATATAAGAAAATAGTAACAATATCAAGAATAACTTCAAAGTGGTAATATAAATATAATAATGTTTATAATGAGGATTTTGAAAATCAAAATAAAACTTTAATAAAGAAAGAAAGAATAATTTGTGGCTATGACAAATATGACAATGGCTTTGGTAGTAATTAATAATAATGTATGTGACAGATTGACAAACTGCTGTTAGGAATTGAAACATAACTAAGCCTGAAGTTTTTTAATGATTATATTGGTAAAACAGATTTCCGTGATACAAAAATATCTTGAAAGGCTGATGACATCCGCATTAAATATCCACATATACCAAATAACTGGAATTCATGAATTGATTTTTCTTCTTTTATTTCCCCTGCTGAGACTCATATATTAAAGAATTCTTTTTCTTTTCTTGCTCCCATTGTCTTGAAGGCTGGCAGGGAGACTGACATATTTGGCAAGACATGTGACACGTCCACAAAAAGCTATCAACTGTTGAGATGACACTGAAACAATATCAACACTCATCCTGTCATGCTGGCTAGTAAAATTATTGTTCTCCTTTTCTGTCCTCAGACAGATCTCGATTCTTTTTTGTTTTAAATATTTAATAAAAATGTCACTGAGGAAAAGGAAAATTTAACAATTATTGAAAATAATGCTGATAGGTAAAGCAGTAAGACTTTCACCTGCACTAGACCTCTTTTTATATTTTACTCTCTGCTTATTCAACATATCATGAATAAAAATGGGGAAAAAAGAAAATCAATGAAATTGATCTCAAATCTAATTCTAAGAAATACTCATAATAAATACTCTTGGTAACTTTTTTTTAGAAACCTAAAACACTTAAGCTTTTATGATACAACAAGGGTCACCTCCGAGTCAAGGCTTTATTGAACAAAAAAATCTTAAAAAGAAATTATAAGCATTTTCAGTTAATCTACTGAGAGATGTTAGTAAGGTACAAAAAATACTTTTAAGATTAAAATGACTTTTTGTAGTCAGGATTAACTCAAAAAAGTTGTAACATATTTAAAACCCAAAATGTTTTTCCCTCCAGTTTTATTTTTCTTAAACAATAAAAGGGAAAAATTTGATCCTAGGGTACAACTCTTCTCAGAAGATGAGAGTTCTTTTTGTTTTGCTTTTCAAAAGCCCCCTAGCGCCTACTTAGGGAGAAAAAATTCAGTTTTGATATTTTATTCCACAGATGAAGTAGAACTCAAAAACTGCTAAGTTCAGCAATATTTACAGTGCAATAATTTAAATGTTTGATGCCCATGCACCAAAATGTAGTAGCATTAATCATGATGACGATGTCTTATAAATGGGTGTGGTCATAGTATCGCTACACAGCTGAGTCCCTGACCAGTTCCCACCACATATCTGGGTTGAATGCCAGAGAGTTATCATTCATTCATAGCATGTGTCAGGCAAAATAAACCTAGTGGAACCCATCCCTCTTCAGGTCAAACACCAGCCTATGTCCTCCAACTTCTTTGTTACTGCCTTGGCTGCTAACTTGATTCAAGGAAGCCCTCTTCCCAGTGATGACATGTTACCACAACACTGGCTGCATCCATAGCTATAGAACTCAGTAAACACCATTGTGTTAGATGACTGTTGACCCTAAAAGAAAGTTCATTCACTTATTGACAGTTTCTTTTTATCCTTTTTAGTGTCTAGCCACCCTCTTTAAAAGCCTGGTGGGGAAACTAGTTTCATGGTAACCTGGCCTGATATTAAATGTAATATTAACAGGTTATGATCTTCTCATGTAGTTGTAAAATACACAACACATTAATTAATTCCAATTAATTCAGATTTTTTTTTTTTTTTTACAATGATGTTCACGCTGTACAAGGACCGAGAGCCACTCGAGGTAGAGGGTAACAGAGTAAGAGGCACAGTTTATGCAGATATGTGGGGAAGATAACAGTTAACCCTAGATGCAAACAGGTTAAGATTATAGTGATAGGGAAAGCTTCCTCTTGAGAGTTGGTTCCACAAAGCAGCAGTTTGTGGGAAGAAGCTGATCAAGTGGAACTTACATCTCACCAATAGAAGATGAAGGGAATGAACACTGTATGTGGCATGGCAGGTCTTAGCCATGAAGGTTAGAACTGATGGAACTAAGGAATGTAGTTCATCTTAACATTTTCCAATTTTTTTTAAGCATTTCACCCTAAGCAAGGTGAGAGTGCCACTAGCACACAAGGGGTTACACAGAGTGGTTGCAAGAGTAGACATGAACCTATTGGAGTAGAAGAGACGGCTACATGTAACCGTTTTGACAGTGAAAGGGTGGAACTGAGATACCAACCTAGTAGCACATTTAAATTCATGCAGTTTGGGAACCAACAAAAGTAGCTCATCAGAGCAGTTACCGTGAAAGTATTTGTAGAAAAGACAGAGCATCGCATCTGTGAGAGAGTGACTGTAAACAAGATGCAAGGTAAGGGTCAATCACATTAGATATCCATCTCTGTGGAAAAAGGATTGTAGGCTGGAAAATAATTCATCACCCACAAGGATTTGGAGATGCTTTTGGAATTTATCAAGACTAGAAAGTGAAGACGAGGCAAATCCTGCTCATATATGGCAACAGTATGTCATTTTTGTCTTGATCTGACTCTTGTAAAGATAGCAGATAGTAGAGGGAGTCAGATACTTACTGGAATAGTTCAGGGAACTGGCTATTTTTATAACATTATTATATGTATGAGTTTCACTTGATGTCTGAGTTGAGTTTAAGTCCCAACAGGCACTCAAGGCATGGGGCCTCCCCGAGGAAACATCCATTTATCATGATTGTTGATAGTTCTGGATCTAATTGGCAATGATGGAATGTCACTAGTTTGGGTTTCAAGGCATTGAATATAACCTGTTTAGGATTGGGTTTCCAGTTCCTTCTAAAATCTACTTCAATATACTTCTAAAATCTTCTTATCAATAGGAGTAGATAGGTTCACTTATTGTCTGGTTCACACTCTTTTCTGGCCTTTTTGAACTGGAGTAGAGGTTTATCCCTTGTTCCCTGTTTAGGACTGGGTTTCTAGTTCCTTCTAAAGTATTTTCATTCTCTTTCACTCCCTCTTGTGTCTTAGTGGTATTATCACTTTGCTTGGGATGAACTGATTTAAAAAAAAAAAAAAAGGCGGTCAGCTTTTTCTCTACAGACTTATTAGAGCTAAGTCAGAGGAGAAATCAGCTGCCAATCTCTGGCCATCATGAGATTTGGAAGTTCACCCATATACCATTGTATCATCAGCATAGACATTCACAAATGATTGGAATATACTCCTAAGCAGATCATTTATGTAAAGTAGAAAGAGTGTTAGTCCAGGAACAAAACCCAGGGAGATACCTGCATTGATTTCTAGGGCCTCAGAGGACTGGCCGTTAACAATTATCTTCAGGATCCTACCCATTAGGAAGGACTTTATAAAGATGTAAAATGAAAGGAGAAAAAGAACACAAACAAATTTATTTCAAATCACCTGACTATCTCCAGTGATGTAGGTTATAGTGGTAGATACTTGAAATGCTGGAAAGAACCCTGTGTGTATATGAATACACTGATAATACCTTACTAATCACTTATATATCAATAAAATGATATATAAATTTTTATATATCAAGAACAATCTTAGAAAAATCTTATTTTTACATGATGCGTTTTGCTCTTTAGGAAAAAGAGGAGATGAAGAAATTTTAAATTTAAATTTGATTTTTTTTTACAAATGTATTTTGAGTATATAGTCTAGCTGATTTAAGTTAGTTCCTTTTTGTTTATGTTTTTAGCACTTTTGTTATTAAATATCCCATATTGGGATAATAAGAAAGCGCGCACACACACATGTATATATGTAATAATGGTAGAATTTATTTTGTGTCAATACACACACACACACACACACATATATATGTATTTGAGTTACAGATCAAATACAGATCCAATATGTATTTGCATCCAACAGGATAATAAGATAAAGAATAAACAGGAAACATATATCACCCTAACATGTTTCACCTGATGAAGCTTTAATAAAAGTGAAATGTGTTAGAGTGATATAAGTTTCCTATTTGTTCTTCATCTTATCATCATCATCTTTTTATATATATATATATTAGTGAAATCTATAACAATCTATTTTTTTTGTGATGCTTTTTGTTCATTGGACTGAAGTGATATTTATGTTGATGCAACTACACATATGCATGAAAGAAAGGAAACGCTGATAATTCTGAATCAGTTTTTTTTTTAATATATATTTTGTGTATATAGTTTAGCTGATTTCATTTAGTTTTTTTGTTTATGTTTTTATCACTTTTGTTATTAAATATACCACATTGTGATAATAGATCTGCCAAGAAAGGCGAAATATTCTAAGAACATGGATGTAAATTTACTCTGTATTTTTGTTTTAGTAAATTGCATTCAATTTTGATTAAAGCAGCAAATTTTAAATCAAAATTATGGTCAGACTCATTTTGCTGAGCCACCAATGCATTGAGCGAATGTTTTGTAAAATATCCTTTTTGAGCAGATATATTCTTTTATTTAAATTCCTTGAAGTTTCTCCTATGTATTCCTTGTGGCAATTATTACAGGTGATAGAGCAAATCCTTCTTTCAAGTTTTAGCTTATAATTATTTTATATTAATTAAGCCTTTCATTGTTTTATAAGTAATTGTAACAAATTTTAAGCTTAGGTAAATTCTTTTTGGTTGTAGTTGTGACAGAGTTTTTGGGTAGAACAATATATTTTGATTCATTGGTTTTGTCAGAATGGTACACTCTTCTATTTTAAAATATTTTATGTGCTTTTGGTTTTGCATTGAAAGCACACTTATATATATTTCAGAGGTCAAATCCACATCAGCACCTGGTCATATGTACTCAGTTGGTCACATGATCTTTAATGATTTGTCATGTTTTCAGAGATGAGATGAAATACTTGGTCTTTGGGAAATGAGAATTAACAAAACTTTGAAAAAATATACAGCTGATGGAGTTGCAAGAATTAAGTTTATTTTCAAAATTTTGAAGATAGGGATTTCCTTTGGCAGTATAACTGATGTGCTATTGCCTTGCAAACACACTTTTTGTAATGGCAATAATTGTATTAAACAGTTTCAAAAGAGAAAAAAATTATTACAAGAATTGAATAAATAATACTTTAAACCTTATGGCTTGAGCTCTGTGTGAGCATCAATCAGATTGATGGTTCAGTCACCATGTTCGGCATACTCCCTAAGGTTGTGAATGTTTTACAAGTACTCAGATGTATAGACAGTTGTAATGTATGAAAAAGTGTCAAAAAATACTCAGGTTGACCAAGAAGCTCTTCGAAATAAAAAAATATTCTTTTTGTGTTGTAGCATACCTACGGATGATAATGGGTATGTCCCCATTCACATAAATACAGTAGTAATTACTGTATGTTGGTCTGCAGTTGGAGAGTCATTGTGGAATTTACTTGATTCACTTCTAGCAGTTGACTACTTCTTCTATGTACCGCTGGCGAATCGTATATGTGTAGTTCTTGTCCTAAGTGTTATCGTTCATTACCAACATTTGTCTGATTATTCTATTCAGTAAACTTCCCTAGGACAACATTTTGATTATATTTTGAAGAGTTGGTTTGTGTGTGTACTTTTCACTCACACACACACACACATATATATATATATATATATATATATATATATATATATATATATATATATATATATATTTAATAAATCAAGAAAGGTTTCAGTGACTTATCTCAACATATATATATATATATATATATATATATATATATGTGTATATGTGTGTGTGTGTGTGTGTGTGTGTGTGTGTGTGTCATTGTGTATTTAGAGGGGATAGTTGGGGTTCATAACCCTTTTGGGGGCTAGCAATTATACAGTTAGTATCACCGAATAAAATACTAATTTCAAAATGCACCGTTTAAAAATATCTATTTTTAAAATACTGTGTCCTTTCAGAACGTAGATGATCATGGTTCTTAAAAGATCCCATTTTGTTATTATCTGTGAATTGCCATTTTATTGGGAATGATAGTGTGGAAGTTTCTGATATTTTTTCCACAGTTTGGAATTAAGAGAAATTCTTCTCTTATATCGCTTGCCATCCATGGTTAGAGTTTCTAGTCTTACCCTGCTATTTAATCTATACCTAATCGAAATGATTCCTACCTTTTTCAAGAGAATTTTCACACAATACACCAATTCCACTTTCCACTCAAATAAACATTACAGTACCAGATCCCTCCCCACAAAAAACATTTCAACTTTCACCTATTGCTCCATTTTTTACAAACTTGATAATTTTCATGGAAATATCAGAATATATGTGAGAAAACAATAAAAAGAATTGTAAGAATTCATAATCACTTCTAACTTTGATGTGTTCATTCATACCAACGTATGTAAGAAAGAAAATTTTAAATCAGAGTCAAAAGCATTTCAGTCCAGTACAAATAATAAAAAGATCTAAGAGAAAAAAATAGAAGTAAATTTTAAAGATATACACTACAGGTCAAAGGTAACCCCTTGCAATTTTTAAATTGGTTCCAAAAGTAGTTGTTTTGTATTTTAAATAAGAGAAAATTATGGTTAAAGAAAGTGAGACATGATCTTTTATTAGAAATTTTATTATGGCAAAAAAAAAAATGCATTTTATGGTTAAATTTTGGTTTTGTCAAAATATACTCATTTAGCCTTGATTACAGCAGCACAAACTTTGGCATTCATTGCCAAAGTTTCTCAAAGTATAAGTTTGATAATTGATTCCATTCTTTTTTTAATGACTCTAAGAGCTATTTTCAAACTTTCTAACCTTTGAACTATAGTTTATGTCTTTGGGTATGCAAATTAACTGTTGTATATTTTATCCTAATTGGTAAGTTTTTAGAGAAAAATGTAGAATTAAAGTTACTTAAAACTTTCTTTTTCTTCTTTCATGTACAGCATGACTTTAAGATATGGGTGATCATAACTCTCCACAACTTTCTTTTATTTCACAAAGTCACTGTTGATTCTTTACCATTCCCCTTGACCTTGCTCTGCCATCCATTCATGCAAATTTGATAAGTTTCCCTCTGTTTCTCTTATCTTCAATATGCCCAATGTGTGTTAAATTCTCCAGACTTTCTTTCCTCATTATATGCTAGAAATTTCAACTGTCTCTTTCTGAGTGTATATACAAGTATCTTTTTAGTTTATATTTTCCTTAAAACTTCCTTGTTTCTCACTTGTTCAAGTCATGGTATTTTCAGTGTCTATTTCATGAAAAATTAATTTAATAAAAAGTAACATCTGAATAATACTTTAGCTAAATTAAAAAAATAAACAATTATATGTATACTATATCAGATGTTATTATGCAAGTCAATGTTTTCACAATCAACTTGGCATTAACCAACACAAGTTGGTAAAATCTGCAGTGTATACTTATGCCTATATGAGCATATAATCTAATGGTTATTGGCGTGGTATTTTTGCTGCCACATGTGGTCCAGTGCCTCTGCTATTTAACTTGAGCTCATTGATAAAATCGAAAGAAAAATCAGTAATATTATTGGTCCTGGTCTTGCAGCTCAGCTTCAGTGACTTTACCTTTGCTGTAAAGTTGCCTCTCTCTACCTTTTCTATAAATACTTTCATGGTAATTGTTCATATGAACTCTTCGCTACATTTTGTTTTCATATTGTAAATACTCATTGGGGCTAGTTTTTAAATTATTTACCCCCACCAAAGACAATGAATTGTAAATATGGGGGACTAGTTAGGACTTTCATTAAGCCATTGAGGTATGATGGTGGATGTAGTAAGAAAGGTAAGAATATGTTGTTTTGGTGTTAGAATATTGGGGCATGTTTGGGTCAGTGTTTGTGGCTAGCTAAGTTTAAAGTTAAGACAGATGAAGACCGCCCTCTTACCCATTCCCCATTTTGGCCTTGTGCCACATTATGTAAATAATTACAAATAAATATCACTCTTCACTATGGTACCTAGACTTTTTTCGTTTATGCTAAACTAGCACCAAAATCTCATTAATTGATAGATGAGCTGGCTAGATGTAGCCATAAATTCTATGCTAACAGTTTCTTTTCTTGCACTTCTTGTTTGTGGAACTCTCTTTCAGTTCTATGCTTTCCAGCCAACTTTAATCTTCAAATATTTAAATACAACGTCAATTGCTATCTGCTGTCGTCCTGATTACTCTTTTCTCTTGCTCATTATTAATGTTTCTATCCTAATTCTTCCACACCTTGTAACCCCTTGTGTCGTAGTGGGTTTAATGCCTTATATGGGGTGATACTGATTAAAAAACAAAGGAAGTTACATAAAGATTGGAATGGTTCATAAAGATATAACTTACAAAGAGAAATAAGGTAATTTAATATTATTAAGTGATAGGGACATAACATTGAAAATTATGAAGAATACTGAAGAGAAATCTTGCAACTATTAAAAAAGAAACTGAAAATTTTGGTGAGATCAAATCTAAAAAAATTCAACTGGCTCTTTGTGTTTGAGAGAAATTGAAACGGTAACAGAAATGATAATATTAACTCTTTCCTTATGAGGAAAAATTTGCTATTCATTGACCAACCAGCCATTGCAACCATCAGTTGAAATTCATACAACTTTCTTTTAAAACAGTTCTTCAGGAAAATTGATTTCTCAAGTTCAATTATTGTTATTGCTTTCTTCAATATTCAATGTGGTTTCCTTGCAAACCTTTTGTTCAAAGTAGTGTGGAATACTAACATCCTATGTTATTTTCTCTTTGAGTTACATGTGCTATCCATTTTAATTGTTTCTGTTGTTGAAAGTCCTCAAGTGATGTAGTTTCAGTTATTTGATAAAGTTCTTTGTGATTCTGTAATAAAGAAAATGAATTGACTAGCAAGAAAACATTTGAAGAAAATATTTTTATGAGCATAAACAGAAAGAAGAGATACAGAATATGAAGAAAAACAGCTAAAGATATGAAAGCAACTAAACTAGCAGCTTTACGTAAGCAATGTAAAAAGAAAGTTAGAAGACGTAAATAAAAACTGATTTCTCAAAAGTAATATTTAGTAATAAATGAGACTTGGTGGTCCAGAGGTTGGTTGCTTCATGGAAATTGTTAACCAATACTACTTAGAAGACAATAGTGGGAAAATGGAATAATGTTTTGTTAATATTGTAGACAGCAAAAATGTGGGTATCTTCAAAGTAGATAATGGTATCAAGATAAATGCAAAGAATTATTGTGAATTCTTAGATGTTTTTCTTTTTTTAGTGATGGCGATCACAACCAAAAGTTAATGAGCATATTAATGCAAGTTAATGCTCTTTAACATTCTGCAAAGCTGACACTTGCTACCCTTGCCAAAAAAAAGTTTCAAAGGCAGGAAAATGTACGGAATGGCCTCTCAGTCTCTCCATATATTAACCTAATAGAAAATTTGTTCTTTATGAATAAAAGATATATATATATATATATATGAGAATGGTAAATGATAAATAGTAATGCATTAAAGTTCTCTGGGCAATAATAATAAAAAATTACTGCAATAATGTCAGAGCTCAAACTGGAAATTAAAATTATCTGATGATGGCTATGGAATATAACGAAGCCCATATTATCATGTAAATTAAAAAAAAAAATGATTATTTACTCAGGTACAATAAATATTTTGTTAATCATATATATATTTATATGAATATTAAACTGAATGCTTTATTTAGTCCAAGGGAGTAGATTGTTCTAATTCCACATGCCATGCCTTTTCTGGATATCTCAGTTTCAGTTCATTCCCTTTTAGTAACTCAACTCTCCAAGTTTTTGTTCCCTCTGCTGTGGCCAGGCGTTGAACTCACAACTCTTTAGGTCAAGTCACTTTTTGGATTATTTCACCTAGTGCTTTAACCACTGGGACATGAAGAAGGCTGGCCAAAACATTGTAAATATGGCAATAAAGATGAGGACAACAGTCCAAATACTGTAAATAGTTATAATACCTCATCTCAGAAATATAGATAGATGTTTATATGACTTGTATATTTTTAATTTATTTATAAATAAAAATGTATGTTTCACTTTGTATAAAATCTGACAACAACAAAAGAATATATTATTGATATTTTTAATAAGGATCATTTGTTTGTTTTTATTCATTTAACCCCAAATACAGCAATAAGGCTACTTACAGGCAAGTGGTTACTAAGAGTCAAAGAAAATGTTAGTAAAGAGAAAAGGGTTAAGAAGACAGACGATGGCAATAGATGTTAACTTTAATTTTTTGAGAACTGTAGGTGTTAGGAATGCAATAAACTACACAGGTGAGAAATGAAAGAGTAGAAACTATTAGAATAGAACTTATAGTTGCATCTAGTTAGTTCAACAGTAAAATGATAAAACCTAATGGACAATCTAGTACTATGCTCAAATTCATGAGGTCAAGATACCAAAGAAAAAATCTCATTAGAAAAAGTACCATAAAAATATTTGTAGAAAAGACAAAATGAATCTATGTAATGACAGTGGGGAAATGAATAGTCAAGATAGCAGGTCAGGCCCAATAGCATTACAGATCCCTTCTTTGGATTTTGTCTATAGTTTGTTTTGTTTTACGGCATATAAATCTCAATGGGTTATTTAATGTCGACAAAATTTTCATTGTTGGTAATATTTTTTTCCAAAAATCTATTTCTGTTAATATTTTTTTCTTCAAAAATCTATTTTTGGTAAGAATTTTCCTTCACTGGTAATATTTTTTTCAAAAAATGTATTGCTGTTAATATTTGTTTTTCAACAATGTATTGCTGGTAATAATTTTTTTTTTTACAATGTATTTCTGGTATTAAAACCTATTTTTACACTTTCATAGTGTTTTGACCCCTATTTGGGGGTTAACTATTTTCCCATAGTTGGGACCCTAACAGGTGCTACCACCCCGGGTTGGGGAGGACCTGAGAACACCAGCAATTAAGAGGTGGTTCCATGCTCCTCAAAACCTCCTGATCAGAGGCCTTACTGTTGGATGTAGTTTATCATCTTACCCAGGACGCGGATGTCGTTTATCATCATACCCAAGACGAGGGTTTTGTCTATAATCTCGAGATATATATGCAAAGTAATAAATCAGATATGGCAGCAATATACAATGCACAGATGAATGGTAGATTTATAAATGTGCAAGATGGATTTTTGTAAGAAACATTGATGGGAAAGTGACTGGTTGAGATGTCAGTTCAGCTCAATAACATTACAGACCCTTCTTTCAATTCTGCCTAGAATCTCAAGATATAGTGATTTTCTAAGAATAGCTTAGATGTGGCACAAGGCCAAAAGTATGGGGCACCCAGTGAAGATTGAACTCACTATTCAGTCATAATTGATTTAGCAAGACGAGCTTGCTATCCATTACATCACGTCAAGGTGCCCAAATCTCAAGATATATATCCAAAGTACCAGATCAGATATGGCAGCAATATACAATGTACAGATGAATGGTAGATTTATAAGTGTGCAAGATGGATTCTCATAAGAACATTGATGGGAAAGTGACTGGTTGAGATGCCAGGTCAGCCCAATAACATTACAGACCCTTCTTTAGATTCTGCCTAAAATCTCAAGATATATATCCAAAGTACCAGACTAGATATGGCAGCAGTATGCAAAGCAGAGATGAATGATAGATTTATAGATGTGCAAGATGGATTCTTGAAAGAAAAATTATCTGGCATGGCACAGTGATAAGGATATCCTCAAAATTTTATCAATATCAGTTTGCTAATAGAACTACATAATAAAAACAGACATGTGTAGATCTAACTTTTCAATTTTACTGTTTTGTTTTTGTGGGGTTGGAGGTGTACTCTATTATTCATAATAGTTTAATTTACTGATGTTGCCTCTTTTTCTCTAATGTTGAGTCCATTCTGTTAGGTACATCATATTTTATGAGGCTAAATTAACAAAAAAAACATGTCTAGGCAAAGGAGAAACAAAGACAGAAGTAAACAAAGTAGAGTGATGGGGGGTGATGAAAAGATTAGGTGAGGGTGTTTGTCAATTTATTCATTTATAGGCTCACATTCTTCTTCCCATCTTTATTTCTCTTCTGGAAATCAGGCCATGGAATCTGGCTTTGAACAGGAAAATGATTTTGCTAAACAGCTGGTATTTTCTATCAAGAACTCTGCTCCCCTACACAAAATGGATTGGGTGGGAGGAACAAAGAGAGTGTTATTGTGGGGGGAGTAAACAAGAGGAGACAAGAAAGAAACACACTTGATCAGGGAGAATAACAACAAATACCTTAAAGAAATAAACTGGAAAAAAAAAAGAGAGAGCTAGAAGATGGCCATAACAGAGATAAGGAAAAAAAAAAAGAAAAGAAAAAAGAAGTCCAAAAAAGGCAATTAGAGATTGTGGAATTGTCTACGATTGCAGAAGGCTAGTTGTGAATGGTCAACTTCAACTCGGCTGTTGATGAGATTACATTGTTCTGCTCTAATTGCTTATTATGTTTGGAAATGAAACGGTCTGAATCTCACGTTTTGAGAATTAACTTAATTACAGGATATGACTCATGTGTGCTTTCCATCAGACTCTTGTCATTAGAATGGTCGAAAGTCGGACACAGCCATTCACCTCCACCTTGCAGAGACACAAGAGGAAGATAATCGAAGTACGCCTGGGCTAACATCTGAAAATAGTCAGTTGATATCATTGTTTGTAGATTGCTTCTTTGCGCGTTAAGCAGCTTGCCTCATGTACACACTATTGGATTTGCTAGACCCAATACAATGATTTGAGTTCCATTGACACCACTGCACACTGACCAAAGACACCTTCAATTACTAAAACTAACAACAAATTGTAAAATCAGATTGAATTCTTGACCCGATCAGAAAATTACTCTTTGCATATGAGATTCTATTCAGCAAATCTGATTGGATGTTGCTAGGGACATTTTTTTTCTTTAATTAAAGTTACTTAGTGACTCATGCCTTGGCATGATGACATGGAATCCAGTGAGAATGTTTTAATTTAACCAGAATTATAGCCAGTTAATGAAAGGATAATATAAAAAAAAATGTTATATTTAGATTTTTTTTAGATTGATGTTTTATTTCTTTCACAAGAATATATTTTTGAATGCTTTATTTCAACAACAACCTTATTCAATAAACTGATAACCAATTATTCCTAATCCTTTTTTCTCTTCAATGAAATAAGAGTAACGTCACTATTTAAAATGATTTTTTAACAATTATTTAAATGATAAATATTATCTTTGAAAAGCAGAATTTGTATAGGTTTTACTTTTTCATAATATATTAAATGACAAAATGCTGATAATTTTAAAAATGAATTCTATTTTTTTTTAAACTGGGAAAAACATATTAAATTATGGAAAGTTATGAATTGTTGAAGTTTTGCTGCATTTCTTTTTTTTTTGCTTTTAACTGACTGGTATTTCAAAACTCATTTCAAAATCCAAGCCTATTTAAGAGAATATTTTTACTTTCACTGGACATTTTCCAAAGACTATAATATGATTGGAGAGCCATTTAATAAAAAAGTGAAATGTTAGTTATTTTATTCATTTCTTTAAGAGAAATCACTGATTATAGAACCTTATAATAATTATGAAAAAATTATTTTCTGATTTTTTTTTCCTTTCTTTAAATCAAAAATACTATTTTGTTTTTTATTCTTCTAAATTTAGTATTTTAATTAAAGAGCATATTATATAGTCACATTAAATTTAATTGAATGAAACAGTTTTTACACAGAAACAAACAAATATTGAAATATGCCAAATCTGGTGTCTGCCTTTGATCCTTGTAACTGAATCAGGCATGCAAAAAATGTCTTTCAGTTTTGACAGATTTTTATTTGCCCTTTGCAAAATAGTAATATTCTCATAGTGTGAATCAGGTGGCCTGTTTTCTTTCATTCACAAACACTCACATATATTTGAGAAAAGAAAGAACAAAAAATTGTCTTAAAATACAGATATTTTCATCTACATTTTAAAATGAACACAAGATTAATTATTTATTTCACAGCAAACAGCAATTATTCTCAAGCCTAATTTTATAAGTCTTTTTGTTTGACAAATTCCAATTAATGATTATTACTTATAAAATGTTAAAGAAAGCTGATACATTTTTTTAAAATTTATGCATTTTAGATTTAACATTTACTCAATATAACATTTGCAAACTTTCTGGTATTTCAGTTATTTTCTTTCAGTTCTATATAATCCAATTAAGTCAATATGAATAAGTGAAAATATATTACAACTTTCATCTTGACTCCCTTCAATCACTATTATATATTTTGTATTTTTTAAATGTCCTTTCCCTACAGGATGTGGGTGATCATAGTTCTTCACAGTTTCCTTTTCATTATTATCTGTGATTTGCCATGATATTTAGGAACATTGGTAAATTGGTTTTCACCATTGTCTTCTCCAAAGTGTGCAATCGAGAGTTTTTCCTCTCTTATACTAGATGCCATCCAAAGCTAGAGAGAATAGTTCACTCTGCTATTTAACTCATTGTTGGAGAAAGAAGAGATTGATTCATGCCTTTTTCAAAGGCAATAGTGCAAAAATGAATGCAACAGATGAAGTGATAATTTGAACTCAGCTCATCCCTTGATTTAATAGCCATAATACCTCAAATAGATGCCAGCTGTTGACTCTTGAAACTTTTAACTCCTGAGAATGTAAGAAAAAAATGAAAACTGGGCAATCTTTAACTTTCGTGCTCACAATAAAATAGTGTGTCAAAAGAATAGATTTTCCATTAACTCTTTTATTATTTTAACTACCATCCTTCCCTTGGCAATGTTTCTTGTTTTAAAAAGCAATGATTAGAATTTTAATAAAACCCAAACTTATGAAAGTGAATTTATACATTTTCTTTGTTCCTTGAGAATTTGCAACACAAATATTAAACAGTATTTATTAGTTACTTTATTTACAAGAATAATTTTACATTTACAACATTATAAAAATGGAAACCAACTAATACAATGCAATGATAATCATTTGTCAATTTATAAAGAAATAAATATGAAAATAAATTTCTTTTCATAAATTTAAAAAAATTTCAGTGAACAAAAAACGGTAATTAAACAGATAACAACAATTAATTATAAATTTTGAAAAAATGCATTTTCTGGGCTTTTCTTTCATACAACAATTCATTGATATTTTTATTAAATTATGAATAAAGACTTGTTTTCATAGTAGATGGTTTACAAATTTTGTAATTTTGAAAAAGTTTTGAGTAAAAATATTTCATTTCAAATTCATTTCTTTATAAAATGGTAAATAATTCTTTATAAAAGATAAATAATAAATATTGCTTTGTACTTGGTTCACATGTATTTATAATCTTGTAAATAAACATTACTGAGGGAGTAAAAGTAGTCCAAAATAATAGCAGTATCAAGGGAAAAGCCCTCCTTTTGACACACCATTATTTTGCAGACACAAAACTTAATATCTGTCTATATTTCTGAGATTAGGTTTTATGTACACTATTTAAATTATTCGAACTATTGTCCTCATCTTTGTTGCCATATTTATCATGTTTCATCCTTCTTCAGGTGGTTGGAATGTCAAACTGAACCCTTTATTTCGCTCTCTGGGATAGACTGTTCTAGTTCCATATGCCATGTCTAATGGATATCAGTTATCTCCACTCAATGTTCTCCACCACCTTAACCAGGTATTGAACTCACACTCTTTGGGTCCTGTCACTGGATCTAACTAATGACTTTATCCACTGCGCCATCTGTCCTTGAGGACATCTGTGTATGAATTTCTGGGTATTATAAACCTAATGTGTTCAGCAAACATTTTTTTCCAGTGCTCACATTGCAATTTTTCTAGCATGATCAGTAGTAGAACAGCTAGTATACTCAAACCCTTGGTTTTGATGACTTGTAATTTTCTGCTAGGACAACCATAAATGTCTTCCAAACAAAATATCTCATTGTTAATAATCTCATGATTCTCAGTGGTAAAAAAATTAAGCATGACTTCCCATCATAATAATTTATAAGATTTACCTTTACACTAACATATAGATTATATTCTTCTATGTGCAGTGTTCCTTCAGAATGTAGACAATCATTTGCCATTCCTGTCACTCCCTATTCCACCATCCATTCACTGAAGCTCACCAGGTTGGTGGATTGCTGCCTTTCCTTGTCTCTTTTGCCTTTGATATGTCCTGTGAGTGTCAAATTCTCCAAGCCTTCATTATGCATTCAAGAAATTTCAGTTGTCTCTTCTGAGTATAAGTGTTCTTTTTATTTCCATTTTCCAAAAAAATATTGCGTCATAATAAAACACTGCATCTGAATTTCTTGATCATGTTAATAAGTTTTGGCAATGAATGTGAAACCCTTATGTTTTTCCTTGGAAAAGAATTCATGTTCTCTGCACTGTTTGTTGAAAATCAAAACCAAGTTCAAGACTTCCCTACCAGCCTCAACCAATCACAACTTTTTTTACCCTAATAAAAGAATGCTACTTTGGAGGACAACAGGATTCCTTGTTCTTCATAGGTGAAATAAGCAGATGTATGTTGCGAGTCATGGATACAGATTTTAGACCCCTTTTAGTTTATGTCCCGAGAATTTTTAACTTTGGACTTTTGAGATTGATTTATGACCTTTGGAATTACAACCCCTGATTTCTGATTTGGGATCTGAATCCACCATCACAACTTTACCACAGCATACAAGTCAATAAGAAATATACCTAAGCTCTCAATAAGAGACACACTATTTCATTGAAAACCATTGTCTTCCTGATAACTCTTCTATTGTCCTCGCTCCTTAATAATGTTTCTGTTTTTTAATTCTTGCAAACCTAGTAACCCCTTGTGCCTTAGTGGCTTTACTACCTTGCTTGGGATTAATTTCAATAATAAAAAAAAATGTTTCTACTATAGATTCTTCATATCAGGACAAAATCCCTAACACAGAAGTCTTGAAACAGGCTGGATGCCAAAGAGTCCACATCCTCCTGTAGAACGCACAAGCTGACTATATAATGTGCATAACCAACAACCATGTTCTTAAGTAAGTAATTTATGGAGACATCTGCTCTGGCTAAAAAACAGTTGTTAAGCAAACAAAACACTTCAAGGGCTATGTAAAGACTATGTAAAGGGTTATTCAAAGAACTGGACATTGACATCAACTCATGGAAGTGATTCATGGATGCAGAATCTTTAAATATTGAATTTAGAAATGGCATCGATGTAATTGCTATGAAAGTTATCTTACATGATGAAGTAATGCTGAAAAGTTCTCAGTCTGACCTACTTCACAAATATGACAAAATGATCAAATATCAAAATCTTTTGGTTGAGAAATTTTCAGCATTCCATCATGTAAAAAGCTAAATTCTTCTCAGTTTTAATTTTTTAAATAATTTTGTCAGTTTGACAATTATAAGGAAACAGAAAAGAATATATTTGCACATGAAAGTCAAAGCATTTATCTTGTAAAAGCCTAACATTTAATAAAGTAATCGGCTTAAAAATAATGATTTTAGCAAGAATGAAAAAGACTTTTATAATATGTGATATAATATATGAGAATTAATAGAGTATCTAAAAACGTGAGAAAAATCAGTGAAATTGCAAATTTTACTTGGACAATTAAAGTTTTATTTTCATGTTCTTGTTTTTACAATATTTTAGCTTAGCAATTCTTCAGTTTTTTCTCTTTTCTTAATGGTAATATTCCTGAAACAGAATATATGCTTCACATCAAGAAATAGGAAAGGATTGAACTGAATTTAATGTCCATAAAGAAATTTTGATCTGAGAAGAGTTGATCTGTGAGGGCCCAAATATCTACGGGGTTCACCCTAGGAGATACCAAAGTGAGCTTTGTCTGTGTCATGTCAGAATGTCAAAATATCTAGGTGTATCAAGAATTGAGGTAGATGGCCTCAAAGTCACCAAGTGCAAAACCGGGCCTTGAATGATGTCATTGGGTGCACCAACATAAATGCGAACCCAAATGAACTTAGGATATACACATATAAGAAAACTGGATGATAGGTAATTATATATATATATTATATATAACTGCCTTACTCCTGAGGAGGCAGCAGGGTTACTCAGATACTCATGAGAAGAAGACTGAACATTCAAAGAAAGAGCTGAAAACACATACCCTCCATGAATTATGTCAGTCTCATATTATTAACTGGTGAAATGTGGTAATACAAAGAGCTTAAGGATCAAATTTAGAAAGATTCAGAGACTATAGATTACGTATTAACACACTCAAGTAAAAGAAAATTGGACAGTCTCCTCAAAGATGAAGAAGAGACTTGAGGCAGCAGAGGTATGGTTCTACAGAAGGATGCTAAGGATACCATGGACTGAACATGTGAGCAATGATGAAGTTTTGGGGAGGATGCAAACAAAAAGGAAACTTATACTTAACATCAGGAAGAAGCAGCTAAAGTTTATGGGACATGTAATGAGAAAGGTGGGCTTGGAAAATCTGATACTCACAGGGTGGAAAGAGGGAAAGCAATATGTGACATACTTAAAGAGATTAAGTCAGTGGATGGCAGAACAATGTCTGGAAGAAATAACAAAAAGAGAAAACTTATTGAGAGCTACAAAAGACAGGAAGAGATGGAGAGCCATGATTGCCCATGTCCTGAAGGGACATGGCACATAAAATAAGAAGAATTTGAATTAGATAAATCTTGTTAAAGAATTTTTTCTCAATCCCAAACAAAATTGTTGAATTTGAAAGAACACAAGAAGCAGAAGAGTGACAATAAGAAATGAATGTTTGAACTTTATTGGGGAAACAGCCATTATTTAACATTAAAAAGAATTTTAAGAATGAAACAAGCAAGTCAGGACATGGGAGAATGATGCTGACTTGATATGAATAGAAGGAATTTCAAGCTGTTTTTTGAACAGCTGCTGGCTTTATCAGTTATGAAGACTTACTAATGCAACAAAACAACAGTTCTCAGCTAATGGCATTTCAATAGAAATGATACTTTGGTCATTATTTTCTTGTGTCAAAATGTTATCTTTCCAAATATCTTTGAGGAAAGAAAAAATCATTCAACTGTCATGTGAAAATAATATCAAGAATGCTATTAATTGCTTTGAAAACTTAAATTGCAACTTCAATTCACTTTTGTCGATAGAAAAGCCTCAGTAAGTGAAAACAAAATGATACAATCTTATTTTCAATTAATGCCATGATTTCTACTCATTTTTGTGAGAATAAAAATATCTATTATCAGTAACATTTTTAAAAATAATCTCCTAAGAATAAAACTAAAAGAATAGATGAAAACATTCTCTACATTTTTTTCTTAAATCCACCAAATGATTTTTAAGTGGTTTTAGAATATTTAAAAGATATTACCTTTTCTATTTTTGTGGAATATTTAATTGGAATCACATAATATGATGTTGAGTAAATTCTGTTTTGGGGAATGATTGCAATGACAAATCTATCATCCTAACTACTAATCATTTATGGCAGTTAAGAATAAATTTTGAGTACATGAACATACAATAATGTTCAACAACAAAATTCAATGAATTGTTAAGGATAATTCTCCATAACAAACCTCAAAAGCTGAGCATTGTGAAGAAAGATGATATTATGCATGCAGTGGGATTATTCATATAGAGTTCTTACTATATGTGCACATTTATATCAGCTGCAAAAAAGATCAATTAACATTTTATTCATTTACATATGATGTAAATAACGGCGAATTTGTAATTGAATAAAATGTTAATTGCACTTTATATTTTGAAGAATAAATTTTATTAAACAAAAATGGAGACTCAGCCTAATATTTAATGAAGATCTAAAACTTTTGCAATCGTAAACTTCTTCGTGCAAAAAATTAAATCTTAATATGATTATTAGGAAAATGAATAAACAATGAATTCTGCATCATTTTTTCAGCCTTTCAAGAAATTCATGAATCTGGTTTTCATTTCCAGAGAAAGTTTTCTCCATAAAAGTGTTTTGCTGCAATCATAAAGGTAATAATCAGTTAGTGCAAGACCATGTGAATATGGTGGATAGAATAGAACAGACCAAATGAGTTCTAACATTTATTTCTTGAGTTATTCTTGCTGTATGTGGCCTTGTGCTGCCAGACAGAAGAATAACATTTTTCCTTTAATCCACGATGTACGCTGCTACTAACATGCAAAATCTAAGATATGTTAGTGCACTCCAAATTTATTCTTAACCGACACATGATTAATAGTTAGGATAATACATTTTTCATTAAATTTGGTTCCACAAAATGGAAATTACTTATGACTCATGAGTGGAATTATTTAAAATTATATTTCAATTTTGAAAGTCCAAATGATTTCACTCTCAACATTTCTCTTGAAGCTAAATAAATAGTGGAACAGGTCAAATTTATTCAGATTTCCTGCTTACCTCTTACTTAAACATTCTGTCAGACTTTATCCAGGTTTTCAAATCACAAATAAATATATATATATATATATATATATATATATATATATATATATATATATATATATATATATATATATGAGAATTAGCAATAACATACTTTTTTTATGAGTTATTTATGGTTCAATCTAATTTTAGGAAACAACCTCCTGCAAGACCCTTGTGAACAAATGGTAAATTTTTTCTTCAATATGTCTTTTCAGATTAGTAAAATATAAAAAAAACATGGTGTACTTCTAAAATGAAAGTGACTCGTTACATTTACATTTTTTTTTATATATTTTGTTCATTCTTTTTTCCAAATTTTCATTCAGTTTGGGAAATTGTAAGATCATTTCAGTTCCACAAATGTTTTATTTCTCCCAGTGAGATCCATGTTAATGTATATTTTGCATTACTTTTTCAAATAACTCCAATACCAACAAGAAATTTTCATTTAAAAGTAAAATTCCTGGAAAGTTTACAGAAAACTTTACATTGAAATAGTTTTGAATTAAATGAGTTTTCTTTGTACTTAAAACATTTTAAATCTTAACAGACTTTTTACAAACAATTCGTACTTCATCAAACTATCACAACTGTTAGAGTTTCAATTTTTAAATGAAATATTTTAAAGACTTTAAATCAAGATTGAAATATGTATTTTTTTAAATAAATATTTATTCAATAAAAGGCTGAAGAATACGCAAGGTAGAGGGGTTTAAATAAGTTTTTCTCTTTGTACAGAATTATGAGGATAGGTCCCTGATAACTACAATCTTCAAAAATTTAAATTCAGTGTCACTCACCATCTTCTATCTTTTGATTCCCCTTTATCTTTTGTCCTTTCAATTTCACTCCCCATAACTTCCTGCATACTAGTGGAATTCCCATCTTGCTTGAAGTGAAACAATTAAAAAATAAATGCAAGATATATTAACTCTAGAATTGAAAAGGTTAGGATTGTAATGATCAGGGAAACATTCGCCTAGGAATCTATTCCACAAAATAGTGGTTCTCGGGAAGAAGTTTCTTACCAATGGAATACAAAGGAAATGAAGACGATTCAACCCTGCGAAGGTGGAATGGAAAGTCTTAACTGTAAAGGTCTGAACTGGTAGAACAACAGAATCTAGTTCATCTGAACATTTCCCATGGAAATAAAAATAGAGAATGCTTGCAATGTTTCATCTGTGGGGAAGGGGCTGTAGGATTGAAAATAATTCAACACCTACAAGACCAGGTAAACTCTTTTGAACTCTGTCAAGTCCTGAAAGCTTGAAATTTGATTCTGATGATTCCATTTTAACCACTTAGGAGAAAATATTACTAATTTTAACTTCAAGAATGTTTTTAAAGAAAGTCCTGTATATAATCTCTTAATTATAGGTGTGCTTATTCAGGTGAGGTTTTAATACTTGGAGGTGGATTTCTTTTTCAATATTTAATAAATGAGAGGAGTTTTGTTAAAAGGCGGGAGATCAAAAAATCATCTTTCTCCATCATAGCGGCTGGCAGAGGATAGAAAAAAAAATCGTTTATAGTTACGTTGTTCTGGAATTGTCATCATTGGCCGACTGAACTTGCTTTGTTTCAATTATTGTTTCCCTTAGATTGAACTTACCATTTCTTTTTATACTATAATGTATTTCAGTGTTATCCAATAAATTACCTTGTTTCCCCATTAAAGAAATAACAAATAATTGTATTAAAAATTCATTTTTCATTGAAAAAATTTTTGGCTTTCAGAAAATATTGTCCATATTCATAAAATCAACTAAAAGCAAATAAAAGCATTTGAAATTATAAACAGAGTGGTCCTAATAATCTTGAGTAAGCTGGAAAAGTTCCTAAAACATACCCCTTCCCTGCATTCCTTAAGCATCTAAGAGTAATGCAAGTCAGAGAGCTTCTTCCCAGGAACTGCCCTTTTGTAGAACAGACTCCCAGTGGGATGTTTTACAAATAAATACAATCTTGACCTCTTCAAATCAAAGGGTTAAACATTAACTTTTTTGTATAACCTCATGAATGTCACTTCTTTACTTTTCTTGTGCTCATACAACACCATACTTGAGTGGCTCTTTGGCTTTGTAATAAGTGAATATTAATATAAAAAGTTATTGTAAAAGAAAAATTAATTAAAAATGATAAGGGATACATCATAAAAGATTTCATGAGATTCAAATTTTTTCAGGTCAAATGATGCAAATATATATATATGTTTTTTTTTTTATAATAAGAAATGTTACTTCTTTGTGAGAAGTTTTACATTCTTGAATATAAGATTTAGTTTGTAAAATATTTTTATTGTCACCATGGGTTACAAAAAATGTGTAACTCTATTAAACATTGTACTTATCAAAAATTAAAAAAAAATTTGTGTTGTGTGGGAAAAGACTGCATATAAACAACTTGTCTTTTTGAAAAAGATGAGAGTATAAATGAATGAAAACAAGGGAAGGTGGCGGAGCACAATGGTGACAACATGGAAACATTGTGAAATTAGACGCAAATGAGTAGAGAAATGAGATTAGTGGTAAGCAGTGAGATGAAGAACAAAGAAAGAATGCTGCCAGGGAATATGTAATCAACTGATAGAGTAGATCAAAAGGATTAAACAATGAAAAAAGCCTCCAGCTCACTTTACAGACATGGATGCTTTGGTTGAAGACTTCCAAAACTTATTGTAATTTTTACAATGAAAAAAAAAATGTTATCGACAAAAACTTCTTCAAGTTTCCATATAAATTATTTTAAAAGTTTCTGAAAAAAATAAAAACTTTCAAAGCAGTGATTTTTTAGTAAACAGATATTGGAAGATTCAAACCTGATAAAATAAAATTCTGAAATGTTTTCGCAGTATAATAATGTGAACAGAAGTAATGCTAAAAAATGATATTGATAGTCTATGTTTTAATTAATCATTTTAAGTAACAAATTAAGAGTAAATAACAGAACAAACTGGGCTCTGACTTCAAAACCTCACCCACCCACAAGTATTGGTGAGTATAACTACATCTCTGAAGATATGGTCAATCAAGGAAAGGTTCCTCCAACAAGATTAAATAATATTTGGATATTGCTTTAATGCTTACAATTCAAAATGATTATTGACAACCAGACCATATATTTTAGATGATGTTCAAAATCATAAGAAATTATTTGCAATAATTTCAATATTTTCTCAAATCAAAATAATAATGCTTCAATCTCTGTGATCTGATATATTATTAACTTAGCTGAATTGTGATAAGAAACATTCACTGTAATTAATATTCACCACCAAATTAAATGCTTTGATGATGAAGAAGATTATCTAATAAATATTTGTTGTGCTAAATAAATATTTCTATTATTATACTAAAAACTTTATTTTCATATGTTGCTATGTCTCATTTTAATAAGGGTTCAATACTCTACAAACAGTATACTCTATACAGCCTCATCAGCCATTTCCTTATAAGGTAACATTTCACTAGTATTCACTGACCAAAGAGTGCTACCTTCAGATGAAATTTTTAAAATCTTTTTCTTAAAACAATCTTTCAGGAAAATAGGTTTCTCAAGTCTAGTAGCTGTTATCGCTCTTTCATTATTAATGGGGGCATTCTTCCTAACTTTTTGTTCAAAGTAGTGTGGAACTTCAACATTGTTTTCTCTTTGAGCTGCATATGCTATCCATTTTAGTTGTTGCTGCTGTTGGAATTTCTCAAGTGATGTGGTTTCTGTTATCTGGTACAGTTCTTTCTTTGTGATCCTGTAATGCCAGTCCATGAGATTCACAGAAGGATGGTCTTTGCTAAGAGCTACAATCTTCCTTTGCTCAAAGCCATTTTTAATCTTTGATCCGAGAAAGAAGTCTTAGAAAAGCTGTTGTAAACAGCTGATAGTTTAGATATTTGTGAATGAGTTTGGCAGTATACATGACATCCATATGAAAGTCTTAATCTGACGAGACTATTTTAGAACATGACTAGAGTTTTTAGGTTAAGAATTTGGTTTTGTAGCAATTTACTGTGTTGGGAAAAAGTGCCCATAGTGTAGCCTATTTTATGTTCAGCTTTCTATACTAAATTTGTTATAACTTATCTATTCATAGAGGTTTTTGAAGTTGTTTAGTATTTGCTAATTCCACATTCTAAATTTTTATGATGGATTCCGGGTAGGTTCCATAACCGCTTTCATTCTGATACCAAATTTGTTTTGGAATGGTTTATGTTGAGTTCTATTACTTGGAAGAGGATGCTAGGTTTTAATTGATTAAAAAATTACTCTCATAAAAGGATTTTATAAATTTTGACCAAGAGTAACATGAACAGTTCAGTCAATGAATGTCAAATGCTGCATCTATGGAGACAGTTAATTTCACCATCACCATTAACTTTTAAATGATCAGCATCATTGATATTTCACTGGAGATCTGTGGATATAATCAAATGATGATTTAAGCTGGTTGGTCAATGAATGCCAAATGCCTCCTATATGGAAACAGCTAATTTCGCCACCACCATTATCATTAACACTTAAATGGTCAGCATCATTGATATTTCATTGGAGATCAGTGGATATCATCATCAGCTGATTAAATCTTCTTCCTAAGATACAAACATCATTTATTCATTATTTGAGGCTAAATCATTAATTAGTAATTAGTTATGTCATTTCCTGGATTATTTGTCTGTGAATAAAGCTGAAAGAACAAGACAAGACATGCTTACTTCTCAAAGAGAAAAGGCATGAAATGGTGAGAATTTGGTGCAAAGAATGCACAACACCATTGTGCATGAAATGCTTCAATATCATCCTGTTCTCACTATTAAATACAGGAACCTAACATTTTTTTCTTTATTTTTCATAATGTAAAAGAGTTAAAGTGTTATTTTCATAGCTTTTGAAGCATAAATTTATGCTTTTAAAAAACAAATTTGTTATCTTTTTCACTATCATTAACCCTAACCCTGCCAATGGTATAATAAAATCATTTGAGTGCAAAAAAATGTAAAAGTAGAAAAAAGTTGAGTCATGAAATAATAAGCAAAGTATTTCAGATTGTTTAACTTATAGCCTTTAATGGCTGATGCAGTAAAAGTGCTGTACATTGACTAAAATCTTTGAATAGAGGTACAAATTAAAGACTTGATTAAACTTCATTACTCTTGTTCCAGTTTTAATCATTAATCTTGCACATGCATGTATATGTGCATATCAGCACAATATATCAGTGTTGCCAGTTTTTTGTTGAGCTTATATATTCTATCATATAATGAATATTATGGGAAACAGAAAGTCTAAATATTAAGATTTACAAATATTAAAGTCTTTATTCTATATTTCCTAAAAAAAATAAAAATCTGCCAGTGTCTTGGAGACACAGAAATTTTCCTTTTCCAAGCATAAAATAATCATAGAATTTATATCTTGATTTGGGGTTTTTTAAAAGCCAGAATTATGTAGAGGCTTAAATCATTTTATTTTTTCTGCTTCAAAAATAGGTCTCTGAATAACATGCATACCTACTTTTTAAATTGTTTTGTACACATCTAGTGTATAATACAATATAATAATTGTAAAAGTTGCAGATTTCCAAAAATATGTACATTTCCAGCATTTATAGTTTGTCAAATGACAGGTAGTGACATAAAATGCTACCCAATTGCAGGCACATTGCAGGCACTTCTGGGCTGTAAACATATGAAGCTTATGTACATTTGGGCACTTCCAGTGATAAAGAGTCAAGATACTTTCAAAGGGAAAGGGTCAACACATAAAATGGAACAATATAGTCACTTGGCTTTGAGGTTTTTGTTTTGTTTCAATAAATAGTATGAGTATCTATAAAATATACAACTGCGTTATATTCCTAAATCATCCTAAGAAACTAATATCAAAATATAGGATTTTTCATATCAAAATAATGCTTACATATTAAATTTATTATGTAGAAATAAAATGAAATTGTTAATTTACTGGTAGCTGTGGCCCTTTATATCCCAGGTGAAACCTACCTTTTTTTTAATCATTTCAAAGTGATAAAGTAACTATGATGCAAGGAGTTATTGAATGTGAAAGAATCTGAGAAAAAACATTAAGGAGAATGGATAATAAAAGAACAGGTGTTAAGAAGACAGAAGATCATGATTGACATTGCATTTAAATTTTTGAAGATTAAAATTGACCGGCAAACAAGAAGGCAGAAGAAAATTCCACAAATGAGAAGTTCAAGAGTAGATTCCATTAGAAAAGATCTTGTGCTTACACTGCTATTATTTTAACTACCTTCACTCTTTAGCAATGTTTACTGTTTTAAAAAGCAATGATTAGAATTGTAATAAAACCTAAACATATGAAAGTAAATTTATACATTTGCTTTGTTCTTATAATTGATAAAAAATAATAAACTCTATTTATTTATTAGAGTTTTCACTTACATTATTTATTTATTTATTGTTTATTGGAATCCTTGGCAAAACATCAGCTAATTGCTAATTGGTTTGAACTTTTATAAAACTGTAAATAGTAAGGATTTACTTTTTGTTGGTTCACATATTTTAAGAATTTAGTAAATGTTTATGAATTCATGAATAAAAAATTGTTTTCAGTATTATTTATAAATCAGTTAATGATGAATATTGCATTAGTCTTAATATGATTGTATTATTTTTTGAATTCTGTAAATATAAAATCATTCTTTCAAATAAACAATCTAATAAATAAATAAATAGCGTTTAATATTTTTGTTGTAAAATCTCAAGAATAAAAAAAATGTATAAATTCACTTTTATCAAAAGTTTTTTTACAGTTTTAATCATTATTTAAAACAATAAACATTGCCAACCAGTAGTTAAAATAAAAGTGACGTCAATGGAAAAACTGTCCTTTTAACCCCATTTTTTAGGGCACAATGATCCATATTTGCCAATAAATCTATGATATATAAACGAAAGGCTAAAACAGCCACAGAAAATGTACCTCCTTAGAAGATTATGAATAAAAAGATGTCAGATGTGAGGAAACTCTAAAAACATGCATCCAAAATTCCAACAATTCACAGTTCTCTTTTATGCGCCATGTCCTTCAGAATGTATGTATTCATGTCTCTCCACAATTTCCTATCCTTTTAAGTCTAACCAATGTTTGTCATTTTACTATCATTCGAACTCCCTGTTTTGGCTTCCATTTACACAAGCTAGTTAAGTGGGTTACTTGGCGTTTCCTTCTTACTTACCATCGGTAGGTCCTGAGAGTCTCAAATTTTATAACCCTTCTTTCCCTCATTATATATCCTGGAAATGTCAACTGTCTCCTTCTGATTCTAATTGCAAGCATTTATTTTAGTTTCCATTTTGCTTAAAACTTCCTTGTTGCTCACATAATCTGTTTATAATTTTCTCAGCATTCTTTTGCAGAATCGCATCACTGCTGAAAATCTCTTCTTCATTGTCCAGCATTCACAGATATAGGAGGACTGATGTTACATATTAGTTCAACACACTTTGCTTTGTTTCTAATGAAATTTTCCTATTTAGCTTTTGGAAGGTATCTTTCATTATTTGGATTTCAATGTCAAATTCTCAGTTTGCTTCATTTTGACATCTCCAATTTGTAGTTTGCATCTTGGGCTGTCCCTCTTGCTGACAACTACACAGTCTGTCTTCTTATAATTGATGGTTAATTCGGTCTTCCTGTTAGCATTTACTACCTTGTCTCACAGTGGAATAAAATAAAAGTTCTCACTTTGCTGTACGATAATGCTTATTCTACTCTTGCAAAAATAATGTTAATGCTCTGATTTTACTCGACCTTACCTATTTATATAACCTTCCCATTATAAATTACCATTGTTTTAAAATCTAGGGATGCGTGGTACATGTAATGGGTAGTGGCTCTTGATGAGATATCAGAGAGCTGAGTACAAATTCCAATTGGGATAGTTACATTCACTTATATTAAAATACCCTTGGGAAAGGTGTGAATCCATCTCCCCCTAGCTATGGGTTAAATAGTAGGATTTGAATCTGGAAAAATCATTGTTATTCTCAGAAGATTGTTCATGCAATATTCACTTTCTAACAAAGAAAACTTATTCTTATGATCCAATATATGTTTTGGCTTTAAATAACCCACAAAGAGTTGATAATCCTTAAAACAAATCAATCAATTTAAAATCGAGACCATCTCCTAACAGGTAACAACTTCTCCAATGAAGATAAAACTGAGAAATCCTTGACTCAATTTAATTTTTGAATATAGAATTTTTTAATAATTAAATTGATAATTTAGTGCTAAGGTGTAATAAATATATCAAGATTTAAAAGCAATATTTTTTTTATTTTGTTCCTCTCCAATTTATTTTGCTTATAGAAACTGTCCATTTCCTTTTGATCAACCTTAAAAGCAATTATATATATATATATATATATATATATATATATATATATAAGGTCATTGCAAAAATTTGTGTCTCATTAGAGAATTATAAATAAAATTATGAAAAATATGAAAATTAGGCATGAATTTTTGCAATGATCTTATATATGTGTGTGTGTGTGTATGTATATATGTATGTATAAACCTTCATCGCAGTCCATTTATATTAATATCATGTCTTTAATACTACAATCCAATAAAATGTCAAACTTAAGAAAATCTACATTATAAATATTTTATTTTAGAACAAAAAATAGCTTTTACAGTGTGAACATTACTTTCAGTTTTACATTATATTGTTATTTTCATGATTAACTAAGTAAATACACACTGTAAAGCATAGTAAATTGAACATTGCCTTTTTTAAGGTGCTTTATCTAAATAAAATCTTTCTGTGTCAGAATAGTGATTTGGCAGAAAGTTTCTAAAATCTCAAATGTTTTCTGGCCCTAAATCCATCTTGAAAAGCCATTAAGGCTATACATGTAATTAAAAATGAACTTTAGCTTGAAACAATGCATATTTTAACTGTTCAAGAATTCTAAGAAAAAGACAGATTTATGGGCATGTAACCAACGAATGGCTTTTGAAAGCAGACACATTACCAACATATAGTTCTGGAAGAGCGATACACCAATAAATAATTCTTGGAAAAACAAATTTTGTCAAGAAAGTATCTCAAGGGAGGCGGCCTGCAAGAAAGGATATCCAGCCAGGAAACTAAAGTAGGCAAAGATGATTATAAAAAGAGGATGAAGTGTGAAAATCAAAATGGGATAATGTAATAAACATATTACACACAAGGAGGATTTTTATTGGCTGTTTTGCTTGAAATTAATGCACAAAATATGCTAAGACAAAACTCTTTCGAAAAACGTGGGGAACACACAGCCATGTACATGCACACATACATTTTTGTGTATTTAGTATTTTTATAAACATTTTGTGGATACATATGTTTCAGTAATCATCCTTGTTTTTTAAACAGTGAAATTAATGTCAACCAGCCTAGAGATTGAAAGTCTGTATTTCTGAACATTATTCTCATACAGAAAATGAAAACAAAGTAATTTATAAACAATTAAAAGATTTACCATATATACTTGCATATCATGTGACTTTTCAAGACCTAATTTTGAAGCAAATTTGACTACAGTAAATTGATATATAGTTTAATCAATGGCATAGTCAGAGCCAGCAGTACATAAGCTAATTTTATATCTCATGTATGATGCGACCCCCTTAAAATTAGCTTCAAAATTAGGTCTTCAAAAGTCACATGATATGCAAGTATATTAAGTATAATCTTTTTTTTTAATTATTATTATATTTAGTGGATACACAAGTTTGATTTGAAATACATTGAAATTAATGTTGATTGTTAATTCAAAAGGGAAATGTACCTCCCAACTGTAATCAAACCTGTATTCCATTTTTAATCAGGGTAACTGCTTTCAAGCTATGCCTCTTTTACCATTAAGTCATAAGAAGGCATTACAGTAAAGAAATGCTCATTTACGTTTTTACCAGTCATCTTCACAACATTTTGGCCATTGTACACAACGACCTTCTTCAGGTGATTGGAATTTCAAACCAAATCATTTACTTCATTCACCAGGGTAGATTGTTCTAGTTCCGTGTGCCATGCCTCTTCCAGATATCTCAGTTTCATTTAATAGAACAACAAAGATGAGTCTGAACAATGTAAATAGTGTAAATACTTACAATATCTCATCTCATAAATATAGACAGACAGATATTCAAGATATTTGAATGTATGTAAATATGTTATATTCTTCAGGATTTGATGATCAAGATTCTGTACAACTTAGCATCTTACATTGTCATCGGTAAAAATATTCTGTCATTTTCTAACAACTTTACATTTTTGAATTCGATACAAACTCTGAACTCATGGTCACATCATGGAACCCATAACCCTTGAAAGGTCATAGAGGCACCGCATTTACTGCATCCATTTAATCTCAGCTCCATACAACCCTTTCCTCAGTGAATGAATCCTCTAGGTCTTAGAGGAGACAATTCTTTATAATATCTTATAAACTGGAATTACAGTTTCATAAACAAAAATCTTAAACAAATAAGAAAACCACATCATTTGAAGACTTCCAACAGCAGCAACAACTAAAATAGGTTGCAGATGTTACTAGAAAGGAATATAATGATATAATCAAGATAATGACTTTCCACACTACCTTAAACAAAAGGTTAGGAAGGAAACCTACATCAATACTAAAAAGAATAAGTGGGTTTGAGAAACCTATTTCTGTTCTAATAAAAATTATTTATTAAATTTCAACTGTCAATAACACTGTTTGGTCAATGAATGAATACTGAATGTTTCCAGTATGGAGATGGCTAATATAGATCATTAATATCACAATATATTTACAAGTCTATCATTCATTCATGCTTAGAATACTGCTGCCACATGTAGGCTGGTTCTTTGAATAGCCATAGTAAAGTGAAAAACAATGAAATCAATCATGACTGATCATGTATAAAAGGAAAAGTGTACTTTATGTACTTTATGAAATTAATTAAAAAATACCAGACAGAGAACAACATTGTGGAATCAGCATATATACTAGGCTATGACAACCACCTCAGTAGCTGATATAAATATATGGAAAGAAAGAACATAATGCCCCAGGAATACCAACAAGTAACAGGGCATGGAAAAAAGACTGTGGTGATAAAGGAAGGCGATATTAAAAAAGAAATGGCAACAGAGGGAGTAAAGCTTGACAACAAGGCTGTAGTAGGTGAGGCAAAAAAAGACATTTTAGATAAAAAAAAACTCTGAAGTTTAAGGAAATTCAAGTAACATAGTCTTGTAATTTGCAACATTTGGCAAACTACCAAAGCAGTTTGAAAAGATAGGAAACATTTGGCAAAGGCTGACCCAGAGTTTTCACTTTAATGGAAGTTTCTGCACCAATGATTGACTTGTGATGAAAGAGAGGAAAATACAGGAGGCCAAATGCAGATGATGGAGAGGTGTGGTGACTAGACAGACTTTTATTGACATTAGCAGAACTGGTTTCATATGGCACTGGATAAAAAAATCACAGATGTATATTATTTATTACCTAGATTGACAGTCACCTGAAGAAGGCTGGAGGGCAAAACTACTGAAACACTGTGTTAATAAAACCAAAGATGAGGAAATTAGCCTGAATGAAAATAAAAATAAAAAAAGTTTTAAATTTGCAATTGCACTGTATTTTAAAAACATGCTTCCTGAATATTAATCTAAATGCAAATTAAGTAAAGATAAAAACTGATCCTTTGCCTTATCTCCTATAAATGAAAACAATTACTATAAATGAAGCTAATTTTTAAGATATACAAGGAATGCTAAAATGTTCTTGTCCCAACCAAAAATCCCTTCCAAAAATCAATATTATGATGTTTGATAAATAAAATTTTATATTAAGCCAACCAAAATTTTGATTTGCTTCAACACATAACATTTCTTGAAAAAACAATTATGGCATTTCTGCTGTCATGAGAAGAATCCACATCATAAAAATGGGCAATATTTTCATCTGTGTTGCGAACTATTCTGGTAATATAGAAGAGTGTAAGACACACAAATATATATATATGTAAACAGCGAGGAATATCAGAATAAATATAACAAGAACATCCATTTTGGATCTTGGAATGTTTGCACTCTTCAGAACAATTATTCTGCACCAGAGCATAAAACAGCTCTTGTTTCTCTCGAGTTAAAGAAATATAACATCGACATAGCAGCCATTAGTGAAACACGTCTGGCTGGTAATTCTCAGCTTAGGGAAGAAAAAGGTGGATACATAATTTTATGGGCTGGTAAGACTGAGAAAGAGCCCTGCCAGTCTGGTGTTGGCTTTGCCATCAAGTCAGACCTTGCTAGCTCACTGTCTTCCTTATCTAAAGGTGTATCTGATCACATAATTGAATTAACCCTCTATCTGGAGTGCAACACCCATGTGACGATGGTTAGCTGGTACGCGCCAACCTTAGGTACTTCAAATGAAGAAAAAGATGATTTTTACAATCTTGTTCAGGATGTCATCTCCAAAGTCCAAAATAAGGATAAATTAGTCCTTACAGGTGATTTTAATGCTCATGTTGGCAATGATTATCATTCTTGGAATGGCATTTTAGGTTGCCATGGTCATGTGAATTCTAATGGATTACACCTTCTCACTATCTGCAATGAATTTGACCTTAGTATCACTAATACCTTCTACCAGCAACCCAGCATCCTCATTCGAAAGACTGGCATCTGATCGACTACGTCATCACCAAAAGACAGGACATAAAAGATTTTAAGATAACACGTTCATTCCACACAACATGCTATCTGTCAGATCATGCTCTACATCAGAGTAAAGCTACACTGCATCCGCAAAAGCGAAGGATTATAAAATCTACTGTGCCCAAACATTAACGTACTGCATCTTAAATTGACTGAAACAAAAATTGAGCTCTCTGACAAACTTGATGCTGCACTTGCTTCTGTAAACATTACCAATGATATTGAATCATCTTGGAAGGCTCTGCGTGATGCAACATATTCTACATCCTTGGAGGTTCTCGGCCTGCCATATCGTAAACATCAAAACTGGATTGATGACAATAATACAGAAGTTCAGCAGCTTATAGATCAATTGTACTCTTCTCATAAAGTATGGATTGAGGACAAGAACTCATCCGATAAGAAGATTGCTTACAAGAAGTACAAAAGTCAGGTTCAACGAACTCTCAGAGCCATGAAAGAGTATTAGTGGTCTGAAAAGGCCACTGAATTCCAAGAATCTTCAGATAGAAAGGATCTAAAGGCTTTCTATGCTGGCTTCAAGAGCATTTTCGGTCCTCAGAAAAGTTGTGTTGCTCCTATCTCCCCAGAAGATGGTGAAACTCTCTTGACGGATAAGTCAGACATTTTAAATTGCTGGAAAGAGCATTTCAAAACTGTGTTAAACACCACTTCGGTTACTGATGAGGAAGCCATCACATCAATTGAGCAAAATCATGAAATTCCGAAGTTGTCTTTTGAACCTACTTATTAAGAGGTAATTGACTCCATCAAGCAAATCTCATCTGGAAAATCTCCTTCTCCTAAGGATCCTATTCCACCCAAAGTGTATAAGCATGGTGGCTAAAAGTTGGTAAAAATTAACATCTCCTTTTCATGGAGATATGGAAGGCAGGCTGTGTCCCACAGGATTATAAAGACTCCTCTATCAAACACCTCTACAAAAACAATGGTTCCAGGTGTGACTGTGATAATCATCGGGGGATATCACTACTTTCAATTGCAGGCAAAATCCTAATGAGACTGATCCTAAACAGAATCATTATACATCTTTTTGACAACATCTATCCTGAATCGCAGTGTGGTTTTCGGTCGGGTTGTGGCACCATTGACCTGATATTTTCTCTTTGTCAAGTTGCAGAGAAGGTTTGTGAGAAAAACCAGGAGTTGTACATGGTGTTTGTGGACTTGATGAAGGCCTTTGACACTGTGAATCAAGAGGCTCTTTGGCAAGTCTTGAGGAAACTCGGCATCCCTGAAAACATGCTAATGGTCATCATCTCCTTCATGAAGGAATGAAAGGTAATATCATGTCTGATGGTATGATGTCAGAATACTTTAATATCACAAATGGCACCAAGCAAGGTTGTGTCATGGCCCCTGTCCTTTTTACCCTTTTCTTCTTGCTGAAATATGCATTTGCAGACACAGAGAGTGGTGTCAAGTTTCAGTTTCGAACAACTGGTGGTCTCTTCAATCATCAGCACAAAGCCAAGACCCTCCTTCGTACGCAAATTATTCATGATTTGTTGTTTGCTGATGATGTGGCTCTTGTAGCAACATCCTTTGAGGAGGCCCAACATCTAATAAATCGTTTCTCTACTGCATGTAAAGCATTTGGTCTTACACTTAGCATAAAGAAAACTGAAGTTGTGCACGAACCTTGTCCTACCCCGAAGCAATGGCATGGTGAGAAACAAAAACCACCAGTCTACAAATTACCAGAGAGACCATTGTAAGTAGAAGACAAAACCCTGAACTATGTAAAGTCTTTCACATATCTTGGTAGCAAAGTCAATTACAGTGGAACTTTAGATGATGAAATCATGCATCGGATTGCTAAGGCTACCAGTGCTTTTGGCAAACTTCACCATTGCTTGTGGAATGAGCTGGGTATTCGACTGGATACAAAAATTCAGGTTTACAGAGCTGTTGTACTTGCCATCCTTTTGTACGGCTCGGAGTCGTGGACTCCATACAGGTACCATATACGCCAGCTAGATGTTTTCCATAAAAGCTGTCTGCGTGCAATCTGTGGAGTTAACCTTCAAGATAGGACATCTAATGTAGACCTGTTTAACAGGTGTAATATTGGAGGAATCGAGACTTTTCTCATACAGTCTCAGTTACGGTGGACTGGTCATGTCTTGAGAATGTCTGATGACGGATACCCAAGATCCTAATGTACAGCCAGTTCGATCAGGGCTACAGGAGTGTAGGACGACCATGGCTAAGATACAAAGACAAGTTGAAAAGCAATTTGTCAGCTGTTAATATACCACATAACACCATTGAGTGCTTAGCTTTGGAGCAGGTAGAATGTAGATCAACATGTTTTAGTGGACTCAGCAGTTATCAATCTGCTTGTCTGAATCCTCTTCAAGAAGCAAGAGCAAGATCTAAAAGGTCAGCCAATCTAACAGTGATCTCATCTCATAATCCTCACACTTGCTCCATATGTGGCCGCCTTTGTAAATCACTAGTGGGTCTTAAATGCCACTTAAGATTATTGCACAAAATTTCATAACTGAATCAACTAAGCTGTCAGATCCTCATACATTGAAACCAAAGGGAGAGTCCATTATATATATATATATATATATATATATATATATATATGTAAAAAGACATTTTTATGTTAAACATTCTTTTTATAGATACAAGTATTTAAGTAAATGCTCTGTTTATAATAAACAGTATTAAATAACATTTACCGGCCTGAATGTCCGAGGAATTTTAATAGAAAATATTTGTCCTCCAACAGGATTTGAAACTGTATCCTATACAGAACCGTCATATAGCCTGATGTGCCTTAACCGATTCAGCCACTGAGGGTCGTTCAGTTGGCAAGGTCGAATTTACTGCTTATAAACTTCAATATTCCATGAATCTCTCATGTACATTCATAACTGCTTATGGCATATTAAATGTAAACAAATGACGTCACACATTATGAAATGGACAAAATCCAACAATTATTTAAAGGCATTTTTATGTTTAACATTCTTTTTATAGATACAAGTATTTAAGTAAATGCTCTGTTCATAATAAACAGTATTAAATAACATTTACCGGCCTGAATGTCCGAGAAATACTGTTTATTATAAAGTGAGCAGGAACACAGTAGATAGCAATTGACATTGTACTTAAATTTTTTGCCAATTAAAGTTGGCTGGAAATCATGGAGCTGGAAAGAAGTTATATATATGGGATAACAATTTTTTTTTAAGCATTTCACCTCAAGCAAGGCAGGAGTGCCACTAGTATGCAAGGGGCTACAGAGAGTGTAAGTAAGGGAAAAAACTGAGTATAGGGTGTGAGGAGAAGATAAAAAGAAGAATGGGAATCAAGGCAACAGAAAATGACAATTGAAATTACATTTAAATTTTTGAAGATTATAGTTATTAAGGAAGAAAGTAAGAGGGAGGGAGTTCCACTGTCAGGAACTGTGAAAGAAGATGTTTGAATAGAAGAGGCAGTTACATTTAACTGTTTCAGCAGTAAAAGGGTGGGACAAAGTTGCCAACTTAGTAGTACACTTAAATTCATGCAGTCAGGGTACCAGTGAAAATAGCTTGTCAGAGCAGATGCCATGAAAATATTTATAAAAAAGACAGAGGGAAGTTGAAACCCAAAGTCAAGACCAATCACATTGCATATCGGACTTTGGATTTTGTCAAGAACCTCAAGATGAACATGGCAACAGTTTCATGCATGGACTAATGGTAGATTTGTAGATGTGAAAGATGGACTCAGATGAGAAAAACCTTCCAGTGCAACACCAAAACACAACTTTCCTTGCAGTAGATGCAGCTATTAATTCAATATAGGTCAATGGAAAACATGAGGCCAAGAAGGTGCAGTGAGGTGCTCTCATGGACTTGAGCATCAACCATGCTGATAGGAAGCAGGGAAATTTCTCTCTGGTGAGTAAATGACAGCAGTTTTGTTTTGGATGCATTATAATTCACAAGTCATTTCTTGTCCCAATCAACTACAGCCAGGTTAACTTTGTCAGCAAAGCCAGATTTACTATCAAGATAGAAGTAAGTGGTAGTGTTGTCAGTGGAGAATCCTACTTGAGAACTGATGACGTCAGGAATATCATTGATGAAGAAAACAGTGAAGGACCAAGGATATAGCAGGAGAAAGAAACATGACAAAGTGGAAAACGTTATTTCGTAATGCATTTCATCCTTCAGGACATCCTCAGACTAAGTTTGTATTTATGCAAGTACACATGCATGCAAACGAAAGAGAGATGCTGAGGATTTAAAATTTTAAAATTATTTTTTTTTTTAATATTTTTCTTTTGGGTATATAATCTAGCCAATTTAATTTAAATTTTCTTATTTCTGTTTATGTTTTTATAACTTTTGTTATTAAATATCACACATTGTGATAATAGAAGATCTACCAAAAATGGTGAAACATTATAAGAACCTGGACACAAATTTACTGTGGATGATCTAGTAATTAAACTCATATTACAAAAAATTATTTTTATATTTAAAATTCTCAACATCTCTCTTTCATTTGTGTGCATATGTAGCTGCATCAAAATAAAGATGAATTTGTCCGATGAAGTGATAACATAAGATCAGTCAAGAATGGTGAAATATAAGAATCTAGATGAAAATTTACTGTGGACGATCTATTTTTTTTTTTAAATTTTAAATTATCAGTGACTCTCTTTCAGTTTGTGTATGTGTACTCACATCAACTTAAACAAACGTTCTCAGCTGACATGAAGTGTAAAAACTATATTGAATCCAATGCTAGGTCACCTGCTAAGAAAGTCGATTCACTGTTGCGCAAAACAATTTCTCTCTCCAGAATCTATCTTACATATCTATAAGCCTACCATTCATCATCCACATTGCTGCCATATATAGTAAGGTGTCCCTGCTATTTACCTTGAGCTCTTTGATAAAATCTAAAGAAGGATCATCAATATTATCCGTCCTGATCTGGTGACTCGACTAGTCACTTTCTACCACCGTGTTGTTGCTTCTCTGTCTTTTCTATAAATACTTTCATGGTAATTGTTCAGATAAGCTCTTCGCTATGGTACCTAGGCTTTTTGAATTTTAAGTAGACTGGTTTCAAGATCGCATCAATTTACAGTTGAGCTGGCTAGATGTAATTGTAAATTCTATGCTAACAGTCTCTTTTCTTGCACTTCTTGCTTGTGGAATACCCTTCTGACTCCATGCTTTCCAGCCAACTTTAATCTGCAAAAATTTAAATGCAATGTCAATCGCTATCTACTGTCCTCCTGATTAGTATTTTCTTTTCCCATACATTAATAATGTTTCTGTTCCTAATTCTTTCACAGTCTGTAATCCCTTGTGTCTAAGTGGATTTTTTGTCCTGCTTGGGGTGAAATTGATTAAAAAAAAACAAAAAATCATGAACTTAGTCAGATGAAGTCCTAAAGGAGAAAATGCGTCACATAAAAACTTTTTGTCATACTTCTTCCCCCTAATAAATATATGTGTGTGTGTGTGTACACATTGCATTTTATTTATGGGAATTATGTAGTGTTTAAAAATGATTCCTGTATGACGTGATAATATTTTCTTGATTTAAAGTCTTACAAATATGTTTCTCTGAAGGGGGTCATCATTTTACATATATTTCTAAATTTTCTTATTATCGCTTGACAATTATTTTCTTAAACTTGATTCCTTGCAGCTTCTTTTTATTTCTTCTCTTTTTAGCAAAATATTTTGAAATCTTTTGCTGTTTACCAATACATATAAATAGCATTAGTGATGCTTACTTTGTTTTGATTCAAAATCAAGAGTAATTAATTATTAGTATGAAATAAACAAGACATTTTGTGTTTTCTCCTGTCAAGCATTGAAATCTAATCTTTTATGAAATAGTCCGCATCTGGAAGGCATCAGTTGCCATGCTGAGAACTGCAAGCTACCTCCATAGAGGGTAGTTATCACTTGACCTAAGCAACAGCAAGAGATTTCAACTTGCTTCACAAGGTTCATCGTGTTGTAGAGCTTTAGACTTTCTGACTTGCAGCAATATTTCCTGATCCAATAATAAGATTTCCACATGCAGGAGAACCATTCCACCCACGACAGGTTGTCTCCATTTTTGCAAATGAGAACAACAGACCCCCAACTAGATGATGAATGAGAAAATGCCATCTTGCTTTCCTTAATAAAGTCACTTTTCCAGCCTTGTATTTGGAAGCCTACTTTTAAGAACTCAAAATGATAATAGCTCTCAAGTACTAATTATAGGCCCAAGTCAAAAGATCTCTGGGAATGCTCACAGTTGAGACAATATGGCTCCACTCAATCTTTTTTGAGTCAATTATCTATAGACTAAATGTAGACTGAAAAGGCAGGCGGTCTCTTTTAGTTCCTTTATATTTTAGCTATTTCACTTTTACAAATGCCAATATTAGAACATTTTTTTTTAATTTTAATTTATACTTTGGTAAATCAGTATCAAACTTTGTTTGCACCCACTCATCTTCTTCTTCTACGTACCATGTCTTTTCAGAATGTGGGGGATCATAGCTCTCCACAACTTTCTATACTTTTTAGTTCTTAGCAATGTTTGTCTTTTAAGTAGCCATCCTACTCCCAATTCTGCCATCAATTTACACAAGCTCATTAGCTAGGTTTTTCTGTTTCTATCTATCCTTCTTGTGAGTGTCAAATTTTACAAGCATTCTTTTCCTCATGATGTGTTCAAGAAAATTTCAAGTGTCCTTTTCGTTTTTATTTTCCTCAAAACTTTCTCATAGTTGATATGTTCCATGAATATCTCCAGTGAGTTTCAAATTTTTCCAAGCCATCTTTGTCCCATTATGTGTTTAAAAATGTCAGCTACTTCTTTATAATTTTAATTACAAGTGTGCTTTTTGATTTCATTTTACTTAAAACATCTTCATAGCTGAAGTTCCATGAATATGACCAGTGAGTGTCAAATTTTCCAATCCTTCTTTTCCTCAATATGTATTCCATAAATTTCAACTGCCATTTTCTAATTCTAAGTACAAGTCTACGTTTTGATTTCATTTTCCTAAATACTTCCTCATAGTTTGTATGTTTAATCCAAATATTCTCAAACTCCTCTTATCGAACTATGTCTCTGTCGCCTCAAGTCTGTGATTTGAGGCAACAGAGATATAGTTCTACAAGAAAAGTGTCCAGTATTCCCTTCCTTATCAGAAGATTGATATTACATCTCAGTTCACCCCACCCCAATACTAATGATATTGTAGTTTTTATTATCACAAGAAGATAAGAATTTTTTGAAAAATATTATATAGATTCCTTTCTTTCCTTCAATTGCTAATATCTAAACTTTAGATTGTTATATAGGAATATTATGTCACTACCGACACTTGAGTTTGAACATAGATCGCCTGTGAGCAAATACAGGCAGTCCCATTATTCAGTTAAGTAGACCACAAGACCATAGAGGACACACATATATGGGAGGTAGCATGTGTATAATTGATCATTATTTCTAGTATTTTATCCCATATGCAGATCGGATTTCTATTCTATCCTCTATACTATATGGATCACTATTACTACTCTAACTTTTCTTACTATACGGACCGCTGTTCTCTACTCTATTCACTATACTATTTCTCTATACGGATCACTATATGGATTACTATCCAAGCAAGTATTATCGTGCAAATGCTCTTCGAAGGCATCTGACATCAGTATTGTTCAGCGGCATACTATAGTTGCCTCTGCAATTGCAAGTCTCTACTACAATGAGTATTATGAAAGTAACAAGTATTTGTTGACATCACAAAAGTGGCAACAAGTGTTCGTTGACATCACAAAATAGATATAATCACATTATTTTATGAAGTAATTACTATAATTATATAGATACATAAGGAATATTTAAGTTAAATAACATGGAAAATATGAGATATGTAAAAACCAAATAAACTTAAAGAAAATGTACAAAATATTTAAATGTTTTTTTTTTTTTTACTTTACTTGAATTTTGTCTTTCAAAGGTTTATGGTAAAAAAATTCATAATAATATTTTTTTTTCTTATCAAGAGTTTTTTTGTAAATTTTTGTATGTATTGAAATTTAGTCAAGGTCATAAGCATAGAAAGTTTGAAGTAAAATCAAACATCTTGCAGAGAGAGTACAGCTTTATACAAATATTGATTCTCATAAAAAGGATATTATATTAAAAATATTCCCAAAATATTTTTATCATCATTTCTTGCTAAAAAATCTTCTTTGTTATTTATTAAAATATTTATGAATGAAGAGCATTCTTTGTATTAGTCATTGACCTTTGAGCAAAGTAATATTATGATAAAATGGATACTTATAGTGACAAATTCAGTTCAAATAGATACATGTATTTTAATATAAAAGTTAAAAAAAATACCTTCAAAGGAAAGATTTGTTTTCAACAAGGCATAAAAGTATTAAATTACACTGATATGAATTAAAAATAGCAGATTAATAAGAAATTAGTTTTTTGTTCAAAGCTATAAAGAAATTTTGTTTTTATGACACTGATATAATCAAAGAGCATGATGGGTACATACATGTCTAGTGATATATTTAAATTGATAAAATAGCTATCTTTAAAGAATTAATAGATTTATTTTTCATTTGAAATATTTATTACTTCAAACATTACTTTTAGTGGATACCCATGTTTGAAATAGATGTGGCATTTTTAATTTTATTTTAAATAGTGGGTATTACAACCATCAACTTGCATACTCAAGGAAGATTAAAGAAAAAAAATGTGCCCTCCAACATGGTTTGAATTTGTGTCCCCCTTTGTAGGAGAAACCACCATTTCATCCAGCATGCTTTAGACCACTTGGCCACAGAGAACCTCACAGCCCAGCAAAGAATTAGTGGATTTATTTTTAATCTGACATTTGTATTACTTTAGACATTATTTTTAGTGGATATTCATATTTAAAATAGACACCCTGTTTTATATTTTTATTTTAAACAATGTATATTAAATCTATCAGTCCGCACACTCGGGAAAACTTAATAAATTACATTGGATCAGACGGTGGTTTTTCCTACAAAGGAAAATGAAGGTTCAAGCCTTGCTAGAGAGATTTTCTTTCTATGTACTGTGTCCTTTCAGGGCGTAGGCAATCATGGCACTCGGCCTCCCTCTATCCCATACAGTTCTCAACAACTTCATCCCCCAGACCACGTTCCGTCATCCACTTGCTTAAGGTCGCTAGGTATGTCATGCATTGTTTTTCCTTGTCACTTTTCCCTCTATTTGACCTGTGAGTATCAGATTCTCCAGGCCTTCCTTCCTCATTATGTGTCTCAGGAACTTCAGCTGCCTCTTCCTGATGTTAAACATAAACCTCCTCCTTGTTTGCATTCTCTCTAAGACCACATCGTTGCTCACACACTCGGTCTATGATATCCTTATCATCCTTCTGTAGAACCACATTTTTGTCGCCTCGAGTCTCTTCTTCATCTTTGAGTAAATCGTCCAACATTTGCTGCTGTAAAGAAGGACAGATGTCATGTAACAGCTCAGTACTCTTTTCTTTGTCACCAAAGAAATCCTCCTGTCTCGCAATACTCTGCTCAGCTTTTGGAATGCATCCTTGGCCATCCTAATACGTAAGCACATTTTCTTTATTAGGTTTTCTTGAGTGCACAGGTAGATAGACGTAATAAACACTATTTAAAATAAGATAAAAAGTGGAGTGTCTATTTCAAACATGAGTATTCACTAAAAATAACACTTGAAGTAATAAAATTGATATGCATGCACCAGATAAAGATAATTCTGAGATATCATAACTACCAATATAGTGTTTCATCTGAAAATATTACTATCACTTCAGTGCAGTCTTTTTGAGAATATTATCATTTTCTCCCATAATGTCGGACTAATTATTTTTTATGTGCTATATCCCTTCAGGTTGAAAAAAGGACAATAAAAGAACAGGATTTAGGAAGACAGAAGATGGCAACTTACATTGGACTTAAAACTTTGAAGATCATAGGTGGTATGGAAGCAAGAAACTGGAAGAGTTCCACAGGTGAGAAGTGTGAGAATGATGAGACCTAATTGACAATCTAGTAATATACTTAAATTCAAGCAGTTGCTGTACAAAGGCGGAGAGTATATTTATATGTAATTTATTTACAAAATGTGGCACAAGGCCAAAATGGGGAGTGGGGGAAGGAGGACGATCTTCTGTCTTAATGTTAAACTTAGCTAGCCACAAACACTGACCCAAACATACAACAATATTCCTTACACCAAAACAACGCATTCTTACCTTTCTTACTGCTACCATAATACCTTGTTGTCTCCATGAAAGTCCTAACTAAACCCCATATGTACAATTCATTGTCTGTGGGGAGAGGGGAATAAAACAACAATTTAAAAACTAGCCCCACTGAGTATTTACAATATAAATACAAATCTATTTACTAAAGCTGTCATGAAAATATTTATAGCATAGACAGAGGGAAGCCATGTCAATGGGAAAGTGACTGAAGTCTAGATCAAGATTGATAACATTACAGGCCTTTCTTTGAATTTGTTGCAAAATAAACCTGAATTCTCCCTCCTCAAAAGAGAAAAAAATAACAGCAAAGAGCAGTTTCTTAAGTTTCTCTCTTTTGATTCAAACCTGAATAAATTTCAAATCAAATGACAAACTTACTGTATTTGAATTCATTATTAGATTATTTTCACTTTGTTATTGCATTATACACTTTCCATTTAAATTGGAAAATTCTGAGATATCGTTTAAAGCTGTAAAATGAAAATTAATTCATGCTAATATATATATTTAGTATCTGCAGCTTCTCTATTCAAAGTTAACATTTTATCCACTTTATATTATTCCTGTTCATAGATAAACTTTACCAAATAATAAAAATCATGTCAGCTGAGGTTTCAGAATACATTGACAGCACCTCTGCAGGGGGGGGGGGTAAAACACCTACCAATAAGGCATAATGACTATAAACTACATCTGGCAGCAAGGCCTCTGATCAGGGGGATTTGAGGAGCATGGAACCACCTCTTAATTGCTGGTGTTCCTAGGTTCACCTTTTAGGGCCCCAGCTATGGGCAAATAGTTA
>OZ038480.1:82079198-82174198 GCA_964036315.1 Acanthosepion esculentum | reverse complement strand
CCAACTTGAACAAAATAGATAATCATATTCTCATTATGTTTACCATCTTTAACATCAAGTGTTAATCTTATTTCTGTCACTGACTTTAGAAATTCCAACCAGATGAAAGATTAAAGAATTTCTACTCATTCTTTTATTTTTGTTTTCATTTCATTTATATTATATTATCACTTGTCAAAACAGACACGTAAAAGCTACAAGAATGATAGACTGAAGAATGTGAAAGGAAAGACTGTTTTTTATTTTTATTTTTTTTCTAGAGTTTATGACTTTCAATGATTCTGAGGTCTTGTGGATATTAAGTGAAAATTAGTGATGGAGAGGCACCTGGTTAGAAATCCAGGTATGGAGATACAGGAATCCCTGAATTAAAGACTTGAAAAAAGGACAGAATTGCTTGAGAAAGGATTTGTTTTAAGTTCATATTTTATTTAGGAAAATGTTTCTTTCATTTGGATGCTTGATCTCTCCTGTCTAAAAAAAAAGAAAAAAAAAAGAAAAAGATTTTAAACTTGAATTAAAAAAAGACCTTGGAGATATGAAATTTCTTAAAAAAATGACCATTTATAGATGAATGATCAAAATTACATTGTGAAATCATTGCTAATATCATTTATGTACTCATTGCATTGTTTCTTACATACCAAACTATGAATCAAAGCTATATGCATTTATAAATCACTAAAACATTTCTTTGGTATTATTCATTGTTATAAAATACTGTTGAACAATTCTAAGTTCTATTCACACAGCCTTATCAAAAACAGAATTTTCAGGTAAAAAAAAAACAATAGAATTCTTTCCCCTTCAATGATATCAGAAAAAAAAAAAACTTGCTTGTTTATTTTTCATCTTTGGAGATTTTCTTGGCATATACACAAACTAAACCAACTAGTCCTAAGCTTTTCTTAATTGTTTGAGGCTTATTTTGGTTTTATTTCATATTGTATTTTCTGGTTTGTACAACAAAAAAAATTTAAAAAAAGAAAACTTTTTAACTAATTTTTTTATTTTTTTTAATGCTGGGTTGGGGATAGGAACAAAGATGGATGCAATGGGTATAGTAACAAAGTCTAATGCAATATATATGTGAATATTTGTTTTTTAAAGTAAATATGATTTTAGTAAAACTAAATGGCATGAGATATAAAAAGACAAAGAGAAGAGGAGAGACAAGGAACTTGCTACAGATTTTTAACATTTTCAGAATAATCTAATAGGTTTATAAGTCGTTTTTTTTAATCTTCATTTTTTTTCTTTTCATTATAAAAACAATGACAGAATATATATTTTTCAGCTGATCCTTTCATGGAATGCAGAAAATGCAAAGAATAAAGCCACACAATAGAAATAATACTGCTCAGTAAAAGTGTTGTGAAGATACTTTACAAATTCTGAATTCTTAGATGCTGAGCACCTTCTTCATTAATCTGCTTGTCACTTACTTAAAACATTTGTGAGACTGAACTGACTCAGAATCTATGTGTCTTCTTCTATTCATGTTTTCTGGATTCAATAAATAATCAATAAATATTGGTTTCTGTGGATCTTAAGCCCTCCAATTCTGAGTTCACTTGGTATACACTTGCTCAGTCGAGCTTTAAACTTGCTATTAAGAAACAGGAAAATAGTACTGAAATTTATTTACTATTAGTCCTTCTATATAATAGTGAATGCTGGAGTATTTTCTCACAGATGAAAGAGAGACTTGTAGCAACAGAAACGTTGCTCTACTGAAGAATGTTTAGAATACCATAGACCAATCATTTGAGCAACAACAAAGTTCTAGAGACAATGGAAACAAAAAGGACACTTATAATTAACATAAAAAATACAGAGTTGAAATTTGTAGGACACACAATGAGGAAAGAGGGCTTGGAAAATTTTATACTCACAAGACAGATTGAAGATAATAGAGACAGAGGAAAACATATAACCTATCTTGACAGGCTTAAGGGATAGCTGAGCAAGGTTTAGGAAAGATTGCCAGAAGACAAAATTTATTAAAGGACAGGAAGTTTTGAAGAGCCATGATCACTCATGCTCTGAAGGGACATGGCATATAGAAGAAGATTGGATCAATCAAAGATTTTACAAATACAGTGGTAATAATGATTTCAGAGCATTATTTTTTTAAAAAAACATTGATAAAATATTGTTATATCAATAATAAAAGATAATTTTAAAAAATTTGCATAATTTACAAAAGATATCCATTATTCAGGAAAAAATATGTTCATATTGTATTTGTTTCTTTAAACACTTATCCATTTGCGTAGCTTCTTCCCAAGAGATTCTGCTTTGTGGAACAGCTGCCTGTGAGGTTGTTTCCCTGGCCACTACAATCTTAACCTCTTCCAGTCTGAGGTCAACCACTATCTATCCTATATATCCTCATAATCTATAATTCTTACATCCATAAAACAACTCCATTCAGTAATCCTCTACCTTGAATGGCTCTTGTATTGTGTGAAAAATAGCATTAACAAAAAGATTTTGCTATTAACTTTTAATATTTTTTTTTATTAAAGGTCACCCTATGCAAAGTCCAAGAACAACTCAAGGTAGAGGGATACTGAAAGAAGTTGTTGTGTAAGAGGTAAGAGGTGAAATTTATGAGGATATGTGGGAAAGATAATGGTTAACCCCAGACTTGAACAGGTTAAGATTGTAGTAGTCAAGAAAGGATTCTCTTGGGAGTCAGTTCCACAAAAATATCGATTAAAAGTTAATATTAAGATCATTTGTTTTATGTAATCCACTCAGTTTTTCAGATATTTCATCAAACTGTTTCTTAGTTTGTCAATATATTACTTTTTTTTTAAAAGAATAATAAAAATTAGTCATCAACAATAAGTTTAATGAGTAATGAATTTGACAATATATTGCTTGATACTAGATTTTCCCCTGCAGATTCAAATATTAAAACAATTAACTTGAAGTTTATATGATATTGCATTTACTGTATAGTAAAAGTCATCATTAAAGCGCCTCCAATGGAAAAAATACAAAATGTATCTAAGGCAATTCACAAATAGTACAACAAACTTTCAAACGTTTTTGATATGCACAAAGTCAAATGTGAGGTAAATATTCTTGATTTGTTACACTTTATCAAAATTTAAGTAGAATATAAGCAAAAAATTGAGAAACTGATATCTTTTAAGATAAATAAACTGAACAAAAATAAATAAATTAAAAAGTACAAGAAATAATTACTATGAGGTATGTAAGCCATATTTATCTTAATTTATCTGAGAATACAATGAACTGAACATGTGAGAAACAACAAAGTTTTAGAGAGAATGAAAGCAAAAAGCACATAGTTAACATCAGAAAAAGATAGATTAAATTTCTAGAGTACATAATGGGGTAAGATGGCTTGGAAAATTTGAAACTTACAGATGAGATTGACAACAAGAGGAATAAAAGAAAGCAACACAATATCTTACCTAGCAAGGTTTAGTGGATGGATGGCAGAACCATAAAAGATATAGCAAATAGACAAAATTTTCTATGGGATACAAAGAACAGGAAGTTGTGGAGAGCCATGATCGTTCACATTCTGAAGGGACATGGCACATAGGAAAAGCATATTAGTAATCAAGTCAGAATCTACATGTATTCTAAAACTGAAACCTTTATTTTTTGTCTGTATCTTTTTTCTGTCTGAATTTCTGGGATGAGGAGTTATAATTTACATGCAGATTACTGTCCTCATCTTTGATGTTATCACAATGTTTTGGCCATTGGGCTCTCTGACCTTCATCAGGTGCTTGTTGATCTGGTTAACTTACAAGGAATTTCAAACTGAATCCTTTATTTAATCTACAGGGATAGATTCTTCTCCTTCCATTGCCCATATCTAGGGATATCCTATTCTAGTTCTTATTTTATTACTGCTCAGTTATTGCTCGCCAAAGTTTTCACTGAGTCCAAATACACACTACCCAAGCCAGGGATTGAACTCACAATTACTATGTCACCAAATATATGAACCAATGCTTTAATCCAATAGGTTATTGTCCCATGAAAAATAATAAAATTTCTGTTGTGTCAAAAAAATAAAATGATTGAATATTTTAAAGATATATTGTCACCTCTCATAAACTAGATATAAGGTCAAAAGAGTTCATTTTATTTGTACATATCTTTTTGCATGATGAACAGTCATAGAATCAGCAGTCCCATGTAATAAGTAGACCTATTTTTAAACTGTTATTTATTCGACCCTCTTCTTTTATGTGCCATGTCTCTTCAGAAGGTGGGTGATCAAGGCTCTCCACAACTTCCTATTCTTCATAGCTCTAAGTAATATTTCTCTTCTTACTATCCCTCTCGGTCTCTATTTACATTATTTACACGCAGACTATTTTCCTCATCTTTATTGTTTTTATGACAGTGTTTCAGCCATTGTACCCTCTAGCTTTCATTAAATGCTTGTCAATTCAGTTAAACTTCAGGGAATTTAAAACTGAACTCTATGTGGTTAGATTGTTCTCATTCTACTAAGCATGTCTAGGGATATCCTGTTTCATTTAGCAATGAGCAGTTATTGCTCTCTCTGTTTTCACTGGATCCAAGCACACACTGTCTGACCCAGGGATTAGACTCACAGTTAACGTCACCAAATTGAGAAACCAATGCTTTCATTCACAAGGCTACCGTCCGATGAGACAATATAAATAATTATCTCTCCATCACAGAAATTCAGAGAGAAATTCTCAGTCTCTGTTCTGCCACAAGCTCATTAAGTAGTTTTATTGTGGCTTCCCCCACTTACATCTAATATGTCCTGTGAGTGTCAAATTCTCCAAGCTTTCTTTCCTCATTTTGTACCTCAGAAATTTCAACTGTCTGTTTATGTTTCTAAATATGTCGTTTTTGTTTACATTTTCCTGAAATCATCTAAGGGTAAAAAAAAACTCAATTTATAAATTCTCCTTAGATACCTGACCTAGCATTTTGGCTTCAGTCCCTTTCTCACCCTCATAATGTAGATTCCCTGTCCTTCTTCTATAAATACTTTTATGCTCATTGTTTTGATGAACTTTCCACTGTGGTACAGAGGCTTTGTGAATTTAAGTGCAGCACTAGATTTACAGTAGAAAATGGCTAGATGTAAGTTCTATGCTAACAGTTTCTTCTATCACACTTTTCGCTTGTGGAACTCCTTTCTGATTTCTTGCTTCCCAGTCAATATTGATCATTAAAAATTTAAATACTACGTCAATTGTTATCTTCAGTTTTCTTAATTCTTGTTCTTTTGTTTTCCTTTTAACATCTAACATTCTTTAATTCCTTGCATCCTAGTGGCTTTGTTGCTTTTCTTGGGGTGAAATGATTAATAGAAAAATACAAAATAAATTTTAACTTAAAGTCATTAAAAAAAATAAGAAAATTAACATGCTTTTTACCTCCTTTTTTAAATGCTATAACTCTTCAGAATGTGGGTATAATGACAAAAGTACACAGGTGTGGGCTTTAAGAAAGCTTTATTCAACTGAGAATACAATGTTCGTGTATAGTGTCCTTTTATAGTCCCAATAAACAGAAATAGCTCACTCAAAGAAGGGAGTAACAAAACAAAGGGAGACTTGATTATTTAGGAGGTAATTTAGTTTCCTTTTCTTTATTATCTTTGAAATGCCATAACTTCTTGTGAAACATTATTAAATGGTTTTCTGCCGCCTTCTCCAGCATACATATAGAAGGGGGAACTGTGTTTATCATTGATAACGAATAAAGGAAATAGAATAAATCATTAGAAAAATATAAAATAAAGTTAAATTGTAAACATAAAGCTTTAATTTTACAAATGAAATTTAATTTTTCTTAAAAATCAAGTTTAATTTTAACAATTATTAAACAGGTAAAAATAGAAAAACTAAAAATATGCATTGAAAGAATAACTGAACATCCTCTCCTAATACAATGTGAATTAATTTGTGAGCAAACAAGTAGTGTGTACAATTTTCTAGAGTGAAAGAAATATAGGATTTCAAAATTCAGCACAAAAATAGATGGAGGAGCCAAAGAGATTCCAGAGGAAACGTCTTACAGGTGTCATTTCCATTTCCAGTTTGGCTTGCAGTGGACAAGATCACTCAGCATTCTCATTAAAAAGTTGATTATTAAAATTGCCTGCAGTGATCTGACAATGTGTGAAGCAGTTTATCAAATATTCTCCTGATTCTTCTACATAAGGGATCGATCAGTTGGCTCACACACACACTTACTTATAAACCTCTCACTGCTTCGTGGGATACCTCTTTGTTTTTTTTTTCTTTTTTCCTCACTGCCACAAGCATTGATTCTCTAATAAGAAGGCTGCAGCCCTATTTCACTTGAATGGAATTATATTCTGCAAATGTAATACAGTTCAATCATCCTGTTATTTCTGACGAGAAGATAAAATTAAAGCTTGAGGCATGTTACTAGTAATCAACATTGGAATCTATTTAAGTAAAGAATTTCCTATTGGTTGAATTGGTACCAATAGAAACCATATGAACATTATTCCAAAAGTAGTTATCCAAATTGAACTGTTAATTTCAATTCTTGTATAACTTATCTGAAAAGTAAACTGCTAAGTCCAAAAATTACATTCAATTAGAATGTTTTTCAGCACTCCAACATTTGCAAAACATTAAAAAGTCATGAAGAAAAAGAAAGATTCTCAAAAGAGTCATTTGACAATTTATGAGAAAATTTAATTGGGACACTGACATATCATTTACTCTTATGGAGTAATAAAATAATAAAAACCAAACCGCTAATATATCTTTTCTTTTCTTAAATGAAAAATGCCAAAAGTATTCATGCATAAAAAAAGTGATTTGAACAGAAAAAGTTTTCCCGTGTCTCAAAGAAACATTTTTTTTTTTTCTAAGGGATTCAATTTCACTTCTCACATTTTCAAAAATATTTAAATTATACTGATTTTGTGTAACTCACAATGAAATATTGGACTACTTTCTCAGATGAAGTATTTCGATTGATTGATTACTTTTTGACTATCACCTTTATTACAGAACTTTTACTGACTGATTCAACAGCCCACTGCTTCACTTTCTTTACTTGTATGTATACCTCAAACACCTTTGCATTTATTCCTTTTAATTTCGTTTTTATCTCATATTGTATTTATTTATTGATTGATTCATTTGCAGGTTATTTAAAGCCAGAAAATATTTTTTGATTGTAAGAATCATCTGATATATAAATTTGTATATCATTTCTTCCACTAATGACAATCAAGCTTAAATCTTTCTATTCATGAATAAAAACACAACATTTATATTTAAATAAAAGGAATTAATATAAGAATTTTAAATTCAATGTGTCATTCATTTTCTACAGTATATCAACTTTCTGCCAGTTATTTAAAGCCAAAAAAAAAATTTTGTGAGATTTTTTTGAAGGTAAGATTAAATACAAGTCTTACTAATTAACCCATAGCTGGGGGGAGGAGATGTGAAATCATACATTTCCCAAGGATATTTGCGCATAAGTGAATATAACAAACCCAATGGGAATTAGAACTCAGCTGTCTGATTAACAATTCCAAGCCATTATCTTTTACAAAACCTGGAATTCCCAAGAGGTCACCTATCTAGGTACTGACCAAGATCAATGTTGCTTAACTTTGGTGATTGTACAGGAACTTGAGTTTCAATGTGATGTGGCCATAACCCTATTTCATATTGTATTTTCTGGTTTGTAAAAAAAAAATTAAAAAAGAAAACTATTTGACTAAATTTTTTTTTAATGTTTATTTCTGGTGTCATCAGTGATTTTGAAGACAATATGAAATTTTCTTAGTTGCCCTGTAAATAACAAGCTTTTGTTTTGAAAATGTACAATGTATGCTCACCTGGGAGTAAGGAGATCTGTCCACATTGCACACCTATGTATACACTCAGTAAAATATTTAATGTTTGTTTCTATTAAAAAGGCATGAACTGTACCAAAAATAGCTTATGTATTTTTAACATTTTAGTTATAAAAATAACCACATCATTGAAATGTTTTTAGATCTTATCTCTCAATCTTTTGGTATATTCAACAGAATTCTAAATTCAATTAGCTCACATCTACTATTAAAAATCATAGTATTCTTGAATTCAATCTACTGTCTTAACTATATAATAGCCTAGTAAATCCATTTTATCATGTCTTAATATTAACTAATAAGACATCATTAGAATATAGGAAATTATAAAATTGTAAATCATATAGAACGTTTTTAATTTAACTTTAGCAGAATGACTGATATTTTGATACATCAGGCATAGCATTGTTTAAATGGAGTTCTCAAATGATTCTTTGTGTTCCAATGCATTCCCGTTAGAAATCATGGAAACAAAGTATGTTTAACAAGTCACAAAACCTCCATTGCACTTTCTCAGGTTAATGTTTTCCCCTGGCATGAAGTGGAAAGATTATATTGAATCAATTGCTGGATCTGCTGCTATGAATGTTGGTTCACTGTGTTTTACTAGACAATTTTTCTCATTAGAAACCATCTTACACATTCAACCATTCATCGAATATGCTCCCACATACGGCTTGATGCTCCTTCTATATATTTAAAGATCCTTGATAAAATCCAAAGAAGAACTTGCAATGTTATTGATACTGACCTGGCATCTCAGCTTCAGTCTTTTTTTCTTACTGCTGTAATGTATCTCCCCTTTGCCTTTTCTATAAATACTTTCATGGTAATTGTTTTGTTGAACTTTCCTCTGTGGCACATAGACTTTATGAATTTAAGCACAGTACTAGATTGATGGGAAGATCTCATCATTTTATGTCTCAAGTGGCTTGATGTAATTGTAAGTTCTGTACTAACAGTTTCTTCTATCACACTTCATGCTTGTGGAACTCTCTTTTTCTTGCTTCCCAGTCAACTTTGATCTTAAAAATATTAAATGCAATATCAATCATTATCTTCTGTCCTTTCAATTCCTGCTCTTTTATCATTCTCACACCTTAATAATGTTTTTCTTTTTCTCACTCAGTAGGACCCTGCATCTTAGTGGTTTTATTGGCTTGTTTGGGGTGAAATGATTAAAAAAAAATCCCACCAAGACAATGTCAGTCATTATCTTCTGTCTTCCTTAATTCCTCAAGGACACATGGCACAGTGGATAAAGGCGTTAGTTAGATCCAGTGACAGGACCCAAAGAGTATGAGTTCAATACCTGGTTATGGCAGTGGAGAACTTGGAGAGGGGAATTAACAGGAGATAACTGATAACTGACATCCATTAAACATGGCACATGGAACTAGAACAGTCTACCCCAGTGAGTGAAATAAAGGGTTCAGTTTGACATTCCAACCACCTGAAGAAAGCCGGAGTGTACAACAGCCAAAACGTTGTAATAAATATGGTGACAAAGATGAGGACAATAGTCCTAATAATGTAAATAGTGTACATAATACCTCATCTTAGAAATATAGAACGTTTCTTAATTCCTGTTCTTTATTTGTTTCTGTCTCCCCTCTCCTCCATGCACATGAGTAATCACATCAACATAAACATCACTTTAGTCCAATGAACTAAAGGTCAAAATACATGACACAAAATTCGTTTTCCCTAGATTTTCCTAAAATTGTTCTTGGTACTATATTTTTTATTCAATTTTTCTTGTGTTTTTATAAGTTTCTTCTTTTCTGGACATAAATTATGTAGAAAATATCTGAATGTTCTGTATGTCTGAGCACTTTTGGCCATACTTTTAGCCATCATCAAGGATATAACAGTATAACTATGTATACAGACATAAAACATCCATACATTCAGTTAAAAGTAAAAATAATATCATACTTGATAATGACTATAAGTATAGGCAAAAGTGTTCAAACATACAAAACATTTGGAAAATTTCTAAATGAACTTAAACTTATAAGAACACAAGAAAAATTAACTAAAAAAATTAACTATAGTACCTTGTCAGTTGTTTTTAATGAAACTATATATATATATATATATATATATATATATATATATATATATATATACACAGAGATAGATAGATAGATAGATAGATAGATAATATTAGTGATCAATATATATATATAATGGATAGTTTAGAAACATTACATGAATTGAATATTCAATTTAGAGCATTTTAAAGATCGAAAATGTTCACTTTTATGTTTTTTAACATTCATACAAATCAGGAAGAGGGCACTTTGAGCATCTCTTGCTAGATTAATTATGACTAGTAGAAAGTTTGAATATCAATGGGTGCCCCATACATTTGGTCTTGTGACACAACTAAGTTATACTTAGTAAATCACCAGGAATATATCAGAAACTAAACTAAGTTCTATATATATATATATATATATATATATATATATATATATATATATTGACCACTAATATTATCTATCTATCTATCTATCTCTGTATATATATATATATTTCCAAGAGGATAGAATATAGGTAGAGCTCAATGTACAAGACAGAGAAAGAATATAATATAAAAGACTCAAACACTAATATTCCATGGTTATAATTTATTACATTGGAATCATAATCATGATCAAGTCATTGAATTCCAATGTAATAAATTATAACCATGGAATATTAGTATTTGAGCCTTATATATACATATATATTGTAAAAAGAAAATGCAGTTTTTTCTTTGTTACACATTGTTTGTAAGTTACTTTTGGTAATATCATCCTAATGATGGCAGCATACATAGCTAGTTTGAGTTCTCATACATAATATGCACCCCTAACTTTTAGGTTTAAAAATCTAGAAAAGAAGAGAATATTATATGCAAATAATTATGCCAAATGACAAAATTGTCTGCTATGTTTACTAACCAAAATTTAAAATGAATTTAAAATCTTTCTTAGAAAATTAAGAGTAATAGAATATATATCTATGTCTAATCAAAAACAGTTAGAGTAGATATCTTAAAAAAGAGCAAAAGAATATATACAGCATGACAATGGAAAAGTTCATAAATCCTCACTATATTCTCAAGTTAAATAAAACATTTTGATTTTGTCAGACAGAATTTGAATTCCTAAGGAATCTGAAGAAGACATCAGACAAGAGATTATTGAAAACTTAAAGGAATTTAATCAAAAACTTTGAACAGTTGGCATATAATTTCATATCAACAGAATTCAATTAAAACATGAACAGAAAAATTCATTGATATCAATGGATAGTTTAGAAACATTACATGAATTGAATATTCAATTTAGAGCATTTTAAAGATTGAAAATGTTCACTTTTATGTTTTTTAACATTCATACAAATCAGGAAGAGGGCACTTTGAGCATCTCTCGCTAGATTAATAACGACTTGTAGAAAGTTTGAATATCAATGGGTGCCCCATACATTTAATATACTAAGTTATACTTAGTAAATCACCATATACATCAGGAATATATCAGAAACTAAACTAAGTTCTAGAGTCTACACCCAATGTAGTTTTGAAGTCAAAACTTATCTTTGATTCTTAATGACATCTACATGTATGTATATATATATATATATATATATATATATATATATATATATATATATATATATATGAAGATTTCAGTAAATTTTCCCAAAACTGGTTTCAAGACATGACTGCTTTAAAATAACCTAACTGCTACATGACATCATAAAATGCCTTTTTTTCCCTCAATGTATGAAATTGTTTAAAAAATAAAAGTAAGCCTACATTTTTATCTACATTTGAAGATTAACTATATTATTATTCATTCATTTATAAATACTTTTGTTAAATGATAAACAATAAACAAATGATAAATATTTTTGTTTAAATGATAAACAAATGATAATCAGTTTTTAAATACCTGTAAAGTATTTTAACAGAAGATGAAAAATGTGACATCAAAATGGGAAGGTGCACTGGAATAGTGAAAGATGTCTTCCAAAGCAACGTATTAAGAAACAGAAAAATGTCATTAAAAAGAAAGTAAAGAGTGCTGAATGCTATGTTGTATCAATCTTCATATATGGCAGTGAATGCTGTACAATTTTCTTATGTATGAAAAGTAAACATGAAGCAACAAAAGCCAAGAATGCTATGAGAAATGTGTCTATTTTAAGGGATATACAAACAAAAACGATGATTGTAATATAGCAACAACTCTAAGTAGAAGCTTATGAAACTTTATTTGACTAATTCAGCTTTAGTGCTGAAAACATTTATTTTATTATAATGGATGGTTACAAGTGAAAGGGGAGTTGGGATGTTTATTTTATTACCACCATGCTTATAGAGACAATCAGAAAGAGACAGTTGAAATTTCTCTGGATACCTAATGAGGAAAGAGGGCATGAAGAATTTGACACTCACAGGACATATTAAAGGTAAGACAGAGAGTGGGAAGACAGCAAATAACTTAGCTAACATGTTTGTGTAAATAAATGGCAGAACCAGGAGTAGTAAGGACAGTAAAAAAATACATTGCTAAGGGCTACAAAGGATGGAAAGCCGTGCAAAGACATGATTTCCCATTTCCTGAAGGGACATAGCACATAAAAGAAGAAGAAGGAATCAGTTTTATTAAATATGCAAATCCCTTAAAATAATATTTTTCCTTTTTACATTGCTTTCTCATAAGAATGATTTATCATTATTAGAAAATTACAACAACTATAGGTTACTAACTCAGGTCAGGGATATTTTAAATTTGTATAAAAATACTTTGAATAAAACATTCATTAAAGGTAAAAAAATATTTTCCATTCAAAAGATGGACCCAAAAAATACAAACAGCTTATAAACTTTAGTGCAAATGATAGAAAAGATGTTTTAGTCGACACATACTCACTCTCTCTCTCTCTCTCTCTCTATATATATATATATATATATATAAAATAACATCATTGATACAAGCCGAAAAAAGCTGTAAAATAATCCCAATGTATTGATTGTTTGGTAAAAGGAAGAGTTTTGATGTTGATCTGTCTTGAAGTGAGCTGATCAATCATTTATACCAGCTTCAAGAGTATTGATGAGTGTGATCTGTCAATATCTTCAAAGAGGATAAATGTTTTTCTTCTGGCTGACTTTAAAGTCCTGAGTCATTTAACATTGAAAAGAAATATTTTAGATGAGACAAGCTAAGATTTTTGGTAGTAGATGAAAAGTTGACAAACAGAATGTAGTGTTCAAGTTTAAATGCAAAATGATCGGATGAGACAGATAAATGAAAATAAGAAAACCGAGGCTTATTTGAGTGAAATATCAGATATAAGAAACTGAAATCCAAACTATTCAAAACTGACAAAATATTTCTCGGATGATAAACTAGCAGTATTTTCTTGTGGTCCTAGACAAACTGATGAAATGTTAAAGCAGTATTTACACTATTTACATTCAGACTATTGTCCTCACCTTTGTTGTTATCATCACAAAATTTTGGCAGTTGTTCTCTCTAGTCTTTGTCAGACAAGGACAGTATAAGAGAAACAAGAAGATTCTCCCTCTGTAAATTAAATAAAGGGTTCACTTCAAAATTTTCAAAAGATTAGGTAGATTGATTGATACCTAAAGGCTGAAAACATTGTAATAATAACAATAAAGATGAGGACATTAGTTCAAATGTAAATAATGATAAATAATATAAATAATGTTCTCAGAAATTCAGACAGAATTTTACTGTACTCAAAATGACAAAATAAATAAGGATAAATAATGTTCTCAGAAATTCAGACAGAATTTTACTGTACTCAAAATGACAAAATAAATAATGATAAATAATATAAATAATGTTCTCAGAAATTCAGACAGAATTTTACTGTACTCAAAATGACAAAATAAATAATGATAAATAATATAAATAATGTTCTCAGAAATTCAGACAGAATTTTACTGTACTCAAAATGACAAAATAAATAAGGATAAATACTGTTCTCAGAAATTCAGACAGAATTTTACTGTACTCAAAATGACAAAATAAATAATGATAAATAATATAAATAATGTTCTCAGAAATTCAGACAGAATTTTACTGTACTCAAAATGACAAAATAAATAAGGATAAATACTGTTCTCAGAAATTCAGACAGAATTTTACTGTACTCAAAATGACAAAATAAATAATGATAAATAATATAAATAATGTTCTCAGAAATTCAGACAGAATTTTACTGTACTCAAAATGACAAAATTATTAACCCATATCATGTTAGACTCATTCATAATTTCCACATCAAATTGAAACATTCTAATAATAAGAACAAAGATGAGGACATTGGTCTGCATGTAAATAATAACTCTTCATCTCAGAAGTTCAGATAAAAATTTAACCCATAGATGGATGAACAAGAGACAGATTCATGCCTTTCCAAAGAACATTTGTGTGAAAGTGAATGCAACAGATTAGGCTAGAATTTGAACTTGGCTCCTTGGAACCACCTTCCATGCTAATATATATGACATTATACACACATCCTAATCAATACTATACAATGTAATAATGATTAATGAATAAGAATAAAAGCCACGTTTTATGAAGGATAGAGTAAATGTTTTCCCTGCCAGCAGGAGAATGCACAATGTACATAATGAAAGAATTTCAGATTAAATAAAGGATTCACTTCAAAATTTTCAGAAAGTTTACCAGATTGACAGATACTTGAAAATATTGTGATAATAACAAAAAAATATGAAGATGTTAATGCAAATAATGATAACCCCTCATCTTAAAAATTCAGACAGAATTTGACTGTTCTTAATGTTACCCATTCTCCAAATTAATAACCTACGTCATATTGATCCTTCAGTAATTTCCAAATCAGGTTGAAACATTGTGATAATAACAATAAAGATAAGGACATTAATCGGAATTTAAATAATGATAAGAAATTCAGATAGAAATTTAAAGGAGTAGTTTCTACAGCACTATAAAAATTCTAGGTTTTAACGGGCATTGAAGATAACACGAGAGGTTAACATTCTCAGTGGGATAAGATATCAGTCACAGACATTCTTATTAAATTTTATCAATACTAATTAAATGAAAAGTGTAGAAAAGAAAAGCGTTCATTAATTAATGACATCAAAGCACCAGAGTCTGTCTATATTTCTGAGATGAGGTATTATGTACAGTATTTACATTAGTCGGACTATTGTCCTCATCTTTGTCGCCATATTTGTCACAATGTTTCGGCCGTTGTACACTCCAGCCTTCTTCAGGACACATGGCACAGTGGATAAAGGCGTTGGTTAGATCCAGTGACAGACCCAAAGAGTGTGAGTCCAATACCCGGTTCAGGCAGTGGAGAACTTTCAGAGGGAAAATTACCAGGAGATAACTGATAACTGACATCCATCAAACATGGCTCGTGGAACTAGAACAGTCTACCCCAGTGATCGAAATAAAGGGTTCGGTTCAAAATTCCAACAAACCTGAAGAAGGCCGGAGCATACAACGGCCAAAACGTTGTGACAAATATGGCGACAAAGATGAGGACAATAGTCCGACTAATGTAAATACTGTATCAAAGCACCAGTTCCGTGATATGATCTATTTTTCTAAAAGAATTTGTTAAAGTAACTTGTTGAGGAAGAATTTTTAAAATGACTGTTCATTTAGCAAAGTCAGAATATGAAGATATTCATGATAAATTTCAGTTTTCTTTACCCTATTAATAACTATCTGACCCATATGTAAAATAGTGATTACACTGGGGAACAAATTTCAATTTTTTGTCCATTGAATTAGATTTGACAGTTCGATGTAATTTGGGCACACCAAGCACAAATTTCTACTCAGTTTTACTCTATCAGGTCCTGATTTAGCTCAATACTCCTCCTCTTTCATCATATTCCGAAAAATGTTTTTCTCAATACACTAATCTTTTTGCAGTTACACATGATTCAACTAGGTTTTTATCTACATATTTGTATCTATTATTATGGTATTGTTGTATTATGTATTCTTTTATATGTAACACCCTAAAAATATTTTTAATTTTGTCATTTTTAACCCATTTTAACATTAGTAAATTAAGCTAAAAATATAGAATTCTAGAATTTTCTTGAATGTTTCTGTTTTCTATAGAATATTCTAGAGGGACAACTAAAATATACAAAAGCGACTCATTTCCAGAATTTATCAGTCAATTAAATCAATACTGTAGTTTGAATTGCTTGTATTCATAAAACTTGCAAAAATATTTTAACATATGACTCAATTTTTTAGTCCTAATTTGAAAAATCTGAAAAATGGCATATAGCCTTTTAACAAGAACCAGAACCTAACAGAGCCAAACCGAGTTGAAATTTGTATGTAGTGCATGCATTTGACCTAGAATCAAGCATCAGGTATCATGCAATAAAATATGTGTTCTCCAGTGTTATCAATAAAACAATATTCTTTAATATCAACAGAGTATGTTAAAGATATGAACACAAAAATATACAAGGGTACTAGAAAGGGCTAGTTAATTTCAGTAAGTTTTGTGATAGAAATGAGAAGTGACTACTGAGCTAACATAATCCTTGTTAGTAATATAAATGTTACAGTGAATACATACATTTCAGTAGACGTCCCGTTTTTTTGTAAACAGTATAACTAATGTATTCCAGACTCAACATTCAAGTGTCTTAAGAAGGAAAATTTGTCTTTCAGAAGGGTTTGAACCTGCATAACTCTTATATTTAGGAGGCCAATCAAATTTAAAAAAAACAGATATCTCTACTCAACCACATGTATCCATAAAATATAATATTTATAGTAATAGGAAATAATTTTAGATTATAAATAAAATCCATTAACTTCTTAGAAATTAAATTTTAATCTGTTCAGACTTGACTACTTGCTGATACACTATCCCTACATCAGTCAGTTATGTGCCATGTGCGATACATGCTTAGGCGATCATGTATCTTTCGATACATGAATGATGAGGTAGATTTTTTTTTCCCTGCAGTAGGTTGCCATTTCTTTCTGTGGTAGACCAGTTACCATCCAAGGCTATAGAACCCGGTCTGTCCTGCTATTTACCATATTCATACCTTTCCCAAGCATAGGTGAATGTAATGGATTCAAGTGGAATTCAAACTTGGCTCTCCGATTCCACAATGTGAGCCGCTATCCATTACTCCACCATGCCTCCTATACATATTTTGGGTTAATGCCACTATTTTACAGTTATCTTCAGTTGCATCTCTGTCTTTGGGCAGAGTGTGGGTCAGTTGTGTCTCTGTCTGTACTAGAGACCAGTTATCATACTAATGTCAGTGCAACCACAGTTGTAGGGGCTGGGCAATTTGGGGCTCTGGCCAAGGTGTACATGCTCAGGTTCCCCACATTAAACCAGACCTTGTGTCACATCATGTCTCAGTAGGGAGACAGAGTAAATATAATTATCTGAAGAAAGTAGTGAAGAGCAGCAAATGGCTTGTACAAAGTTGCTCATATGAACAGACTTTTTCTACTAGCTTTAGCCTATGTAATACTTTTCATTGATTAAATGCTAGAGATAATACCCAACTAAATTTTAATCTGTCCTGAATTAGACAGCAATGTTGTAGGATATTCTTCACATCTTATGATTTTCAGCAAGTGTTTCTTTTTAAATGTACAAATGTCTAAATATAAAAAAATAAATAACAAAGCAAAATATGTATCAGTCTACTCTGATATTTAACCCAGATATGAAGGTAGAAGGAACGGGTTCATGCTTTTCCAAAAGACATTTGGGTAATTATGAATGCAATAGATTGGGTTAGAATTTGAACTTGGCCCACTGGAACCAACTTCTATGCTGATATATATTACACTATCCACACATCCTATAAAATTCATACATTAATACTATAAAAAGTAATAACTACTAAAGAATTAAAGCAATGCTTTAATAAGGATAGAGTAAATGCTTTCTCTGCCAGTGGCAGAGTGTGCACAATACAAACAACTGAAGAATTTCACTTGAAGTCCTTTTTCATGGGTGAATGCATCCTTACAAGTTGCCCAGGCTTGCTGGGAGATGGGTGAATCTAGTCTATCATGCTATTTAACCTATAGCTGGGGAGAAGGAATAAATTCATATCTTTTCTAATATATATATATATATATATATATATATATATATATATATATATATATATGTATATATATATATATATATATATATATATATATATATATATATATAGAGAGAGAGAGAGAGAGAGAGAGATACCAATAAACTAGCTGTTTAGAAAAAACAAATAGAGATAATCAATCCAAATAAATAAATTAAAAACTGTTCCCGTCAAAATAATAGTCAGAACAAACCACAACAATCAACCCCAAAATTCAACAAATAGCTTTATCTTCCCAAACAAAAACAAAATGGTTAAATAAGCTATATAAACAAATTTTTATTACGTTAATAAAAACACCGATCAAAATAAAAATAATAAATAAATAAATATATAAGATAAAAAATAGAAATAAAAATAAATAAAAACAAGCAAAATAATTTGACCCAAATAAATAAACAAATTTCGGTAAAATAGCCGCCATAATAGACTACCCACAATAAGCTATATAAATAAATTTTTACTACGTTAATAAAAACACCGATCAAAATCAAAATAAAAATAAAAAAGGATAAAAAACAAAAATAAAATTAAATAAAAACAAGCAAAATAATTTGACACAAATAAACAAATAAACGACTTCCGGTAAAATAACTGCCAAAATAGACTACCCACAATGCAACACTGACCCATATATATAAATAGCCGAGAAAAAAAAAACAGCACTCGTGGCATGATCATTGCATCTAGCATGAAACAGACTGTCACTCTGAGTGTTGACTTCTATGTTCACTTTCATATTTATATATATATATATATATATATATATATATATATATATATATATATATATATATATATATATATTATTTATATATATATATATATATGAATTTTGGCTAGGATTTGAACTTATCTCTCTGATTTCTCATTCTGTGCTGTAATGCCTGACATCACAAGAACAAAAAAAAAATACATAAATAAATCATCAAATTTTAAAAAAAATTTTTTCTTTTATAAAATCAATGGATAATTCATCACCTCTTCATTATATTATGCATCCTTGGTATGATGATGAATTACATCTGGCAGCAAGGCCTCTGATTGGGAGGTTTTGAGGATTATGGAACCACCTCTTAATTGCTGCTGTTCCCAGGTCACTCAGATACAAGGTGGTAGGACGTGTTAGGGTCTCAGCTAGATAAATAGTTAACCCCCACAAACTAGGGTTAAAATGCTATGAAAGTATAAAAATCAATTATTATAGAAAAAATACCAGCAATACATTTTTTTTAAAATATTACCAACGATATATTTTTGAGAAAAAAAATACCAGCAATACCCTCTTTACTAAAATATGTCAATGAAACCTGATCTACAAACTGATTTCTCACAAAGAATATATATTGTATTTATACAATCCTTTCTTAAAAATCTTGTTGCCATTAAATAAGTCATTGAGGTTGATATGCCGTAAAATAAACCAAACCAAATCAAGCATTATGTTATATACTTTAATATTTATTTTTATCTCATGAATAATAACAACCAAAATTGAAATTAACACAGAGCAAATGATAAAGTTTTATAAACCATGAAAGAAACCAAAATAATAGTCAACATAAAAAAAAACACACATCATTCCTTGTTCATTTTATTTAATAGAGCTTACAGTTAAATCTCACTGAAAACATCACTTCTTGCTTTATCACTAAAGTTAAGCAATGTCCAACATGGTCAGGTTAGTACTTAGATGGGGAATCGCTTGAGAACAACGGGTACTGTAAGTAACCTCCTACTATCCGAAATATTTTTGAGCTTTTAATAACCCATAGAAGGTTAATAAACTGCAACAATCAAGTCAATCAATCATTTTATTTAATAAAAAACTGGAAAAAAATTGCTTTAATTTAAAAAAAAATATTAATACCGTTATTTGACCTCTGATGAATTAACTTGAAAATATTCTAGTTTTTACTTAATAAATTTCAAATACTTTAAATAAATCAACAGAGTAAAAAAAATTTCATCTTGTATTAAATCTTGTCTCCTTTTCAAATATTTTGTGTATCTTCTTAAGAAATGACCAACAGTAGGAATAAACATAAAAAGTGAATTATCCATAAGCTAAAATTACAGATAAAATTAAAATGCCATCAAGGAAATAAAATCATAAATTTAATAAATTTTGATTCGATCTCTACATCTACTTGAACTTGGTCATATTTTCGGAAAAACCAGAGCAACCAATATTTTGCAGATAAAATTAGAAATACTTTCTAGAATTATACTAAGCAATGAAAATTCTGGCCCCCAAACATGAAGGTTGAAAATGAAGACAGATGATGAAGAGAGTGAGACTGTCAGATATTGGCCAAGTCTTCTTAGCTGCAAAGCGTCTTTGATGAGTTTGTCAAAGTAGATAATTACCCCAAGTAGCAAGCAGAAGAACATTTCAATGCAAGAACAGGAATTACAAGGGCCATCTCCTTTTGTATCTTATTTGAAAGACAGTCAAGTGGACAGTGATAATGATACGAATGCAAAAGAGAAGAATTGTATTGCTTCTGTCCAGCAGATTGTTTGATAGTTTGGTTTAGTGGAGAAAAAAGGGCACGACATTAGAAGGAAATTTGACTGACAGTTTTGCTTAAGACATATCCACTGCAGAGGGTTTTAGGGAAATCCGGAGAGATGGAAGAGGATCCAGTCTGTCTGATAAGGCATGCCAGATGAGCAGGAGGAATAAGCTAAAAAAAATAAAATTAAAAATATCTGCCCATCCACAAAAAAACAAAACGAAACAAAAAAACAGGAAAGACTAAAAGCAATGGCTTAATGCACGTAGGATGATTTTGGATCCAAAAATCTTGCACCCCTCAGAATACACAGATTATCTGCTTAGGCATGCAAAAAAATGGAAGGTCCATTCCAATGAAAGCATCTTGGAGATATTCACTAAGACCGACTAAATCAAAAGCCTCAGACAGAGGTAGGTCAAATGACAACTTACAAGGATAATTTCTTTATCAGTAGATCTTTAATCAATTATGCTGATCTACAGAAGTGATGCCTGGTATATCTATATGCCACTCTTCTAATGCCCCTCTATATAAATATTTGTATGTTGTATATTTGGGCAACAAACTTTGTTTTATACATGTTTCATTAAGTGCAACAAACAAGTTTTTCCAATGTTCTGATAATTTCCCTTTTTCAGGGTGGCTGTCTGTAGTGATTATTGTCCCAAGTACTTTTGGGCAATAAAGAGGAAAGATAGCTTCGAGAACTTGATATTAACAGGGAATATTGAAGGAAAATGTGACTCAGGGAACTTTTACATCATATATATATGTATATGTTGTAATCTAGGAAAAGGTTACTGAATATGAATAACAAAAAACAAAGGATGGAAATGGAACGATAATATTTATAACAGAAACAACACACAAGATTTACCAGCAGCGTGTAGTAAGTAATCAACTGCTAGTGGTGAGCTAGAAGTGAAACAAGGTGAATCGCAATTTAAATCCCACAGTGAATCAACATACAGTATATTCCACTGTATTTATAAGGATTGGGACATACCCATTATAGTCCATAGGTATGGCATAACAGTATATATATATATATATATATATATATATATATATATATATATATTAATACATGTCTCATTAAATAATTTAAACAAGTTTTGTCTACTTATTTTTAATAGGATCCTCTCTTAATTGGAGACAAGTTTCTTAGTATCCTTATTAAAGTAAGAAAGAAAATTACCGTGTTGATGCATACTCATTTTATTCCAAGTACTTTCAACATTAGCAATGCCATCATCAGTGTCTTGTTTTTTCTAAGCCATAAATTGTTGTGTTCATCATTTTTCTAATCATTCTTTAATAAGGATGCTAAGAAAGTTGTCTGTAATTATGAGAGAACCCTATTAAAAATAATTAGAAAAAATTTGTCTAAATTATTTAATGGGACATGTCTTAATGAAAACATGCTGCCAAAATATATGTGCTCTCTTTCTATATCTCTCTCTCTCTCTCTCTCTCTATATATATATATATATATATATATATATATTATGCACTATTAAATTAGAACATGTACATACCCACTACAATAGTCTGGTGGACAGGTCATCAAGTGGTTCATTATGAACTGCTAACAACGGGCCAAACGGTCACTGGAGACCTATACTCGCAGCAATTGAAACGTGTGCAACAGGCATTGCGCCAGAAGGAGCCAGCACTGGTGAATCACAAAGGTGTGCTTTTCCTCCATGACAATGCCAGGCTGCATGTTGTGCGAGTGGTCAGGGATACCATACAGCAACTTGGGTGGGAGACTTTGTGCCATCCACCTTATTCAGCTGACCTTGCGCCATCCGATTACCACCTCTTTCACTCCCTGGATAATCATCTTCGTGAGAAATCCTTCACCAATGAAGCAGACCTGCACAAAACCCTCACGGACTTATCTGTGTCAAACCCCCCCGAGTTCTACCGCAAGAGCAGTGAACAGCTGGAGACACATTGGCAGAAGGTGCTTGATGCCGATGGTGATTACTTCGAAGACTAAATACAAGTTACACATACTGTGAAGTGTTTTCTTTTTTCCCTTTAAAAACGGACAGAACTTTTTTGGTTACCTTGTATTTACCCACTGCCCCACGCAGTAAGATGTGGCACAAGGCCAAGTTTTAAAGTCGGGTATCCGAGCTCGTAAGCTTGGGCAAAAATTCCCTATAGACCATGTAAAAATGGAGTCAGTTTCCGGAGACGAGACTCTACTCTTCGGGCACAGCCTCGTCTGGGGGATACCCTCTGACATGTGCCAAGTTTTACTAAGTATTCATATAAATATTTCTTAAACAATATTTGGATGCTCAGTTTCAGGTACACCAATTACCACTAGGTACATTAATGAATAATTTCTGTCACCTGTTGGCTTTTCTAAAGTCATGAGGTTTCTTTTTTTTTCTAAGATTACACCTGATGAAGCCTAAAGACTGAACTGGTTGAAACATTTGGCTAAGAACACCAAATGCACAAAGAAGAGATTTGAGTGTCAAAACAATGTTGGATGTGTTAATGACTCTTCTCAAAGTTTAAATAATAAACATCTCTTATTTTTATCAACAAATGACGCAGTGCAAGACACCATTAGACAAGAAACAGGACCATTAGATAACCTCATAACCACTATCAAGAAGAGGAAATTGAAATGGTATGGATACAACATAAGAGCCAACAATCTTTCCATTCTCATCCTACAATGCACCACCTTAGGCAAAAGAAGAGACAAACAGAGGAAACATGTGCTGATAATGTCACTGAGTGAATTGGAAGATATTTTACAGGGATTAAGACATTGACACATGACCAAGATATATGGCAGAAACTGGTCAAATGTTCAGCTGTACAGTCACCCTATAATCACACCCAGTTATGCAATTGACAGTGATGATTTTTATCAACATGATTGCTAATTTCGTTTTCTTCATCAACACCAAAAACAATTCTTACACTCTCAAAAGAAAATTTAGTTACAAAAAAAAAGTAACATTGTTGCTAAGCAACCAATTCAAAATGTCATCATCAAAATTAACTCCAATTTTGTCATAGTATACAAATAACATTATTTGAAGACCTGACATCTTAATAAATTAAGTAAATTTCAATTATCATAATTTTTGTAGAGTACCTATGGACAATAATGGGTATGTACCCATTCACATAAATACAATAGTAAATACTGTATGGTGGTCTGCAGTTAGAGATTCATTGTGGAATTCACTTGACTCACTTCTAGCAGTTGACTACTTCTTCTATGCACCACTAGCAAATCTTATATGTGTTTTTCATGTCATAAGTATTAGCGGTCATTACCAACTTTCATGTGATTATTCTATTCAGTAACCTTCCCTAGGTTACAACATTAGGATTAGCCAAAATTACAACAATAATTTAATAATTTTTGGTATTTTGCATGAGAGAGTAAAATTTTTAAATATTTTTAATGACTTAATTTTCAAAAAATTCGAACTTGTTGAAATCTTAAATTTAAAACAAAATGGTAGAATAACTCCAATGGCACTCATTCTTATAAAGAAAATTGGCAAATATTTTTCATCTATTTCTACTTGGCAGTTTACAGCCTATAGCGGAGAGAGAAAAGCTGATACACCCATCAAATAAACATTACTTATCAACTTATATACATTCACACAGAAAATAATGATGACAATGATCATTTATTTTATTGTTCTTCATTGTTTGCAGGAGTTTAATGTGAGTACACGTCATTTTTAAGCATCTATTTTCCCCCTATTTCATGCGACTGAACTTAGCAATGAGTGGTTTTATCTCTCTTCTTTTGTGATGAAGAAAGCATTTATAAAAACAAAATCTATGAAAAGCACTTGAAACATAAAGCAATGGGAATGTCTAAATAAAAGGGAATTATCAGCAAATGGTCCAAAAAAACATTCAGGCATCAGAACTTTTTTTTCAAATTATGACTGAAATGGAACACTAAAAAGAAGAGTAATATCAGTACAAACATTTTACGTCTATCATCAGCATCATCATCATTGCTTATAATTATTATTCATTCCATAAGGTTATCATTATCCTGTTTTCATTATCATAAGTATTGTTTGATTTATTATTGGGAGAAATATGAGTCCTTAATATCTATATTCATTTTATAGTCAATATTTATATATAATATACTTCTTTATTATTTTTATTTATTTTCTATTATCACTGCCAATTTTTATATGGTTCATGATAAGAAATATTATTGTTTATTATCAATGTTCATTTTCTTTTATTATTGTCAATATTTAGAAGAAACATTATTCTTTATTATCTATATTTATTTTCTATTACTACTGCCAATATTTATATGGTTCATGATAAGAAATTTTATTATTTATTATCAATATTTATTTTCTGTTATTGTCACTTTTTATATGAAACATTATTCTTTATTTCATATACATATTTGTTAATATGTATATGAAATATTATTCCTTATTATCAATATTTATTTTCTATAATTACTGCCAACATTTATATGGTTCATCACAACAAATATTATTCTTTATTATCAATATTTATTTTCTTTTGTTATTGTCTATATTTATATGTAATATTATTCTTTATTATCTACATTTGTTTTATATTATTATAGCCAACATTTATATGGTTCATAATAATAAATATTATTCATTATTATCAATATTTATTTTCTATAATTACTGCCAACATTTATATGGTTCATCACAACAAATATTATTCTTTATTATCAATATTTATTTTCTTTTGTTATTGTCTATATTTATATGTAATATTATTCTTTATTATCTACATTTATTTCATATTATTACAGCCAACATTTATATGGTTCATAATAATAAATATTATTCATTATTGTCAATATTTATTTTCTATTCTTATTGTTAATATTCATATTAAATATTCTTTATCAATATTTATTTTCTATTATTACAGCCAATATTTATATAGTTTTTATCAAGAGATATGATTCCTTAAATTGGTGATATGACAATTGGTGAAGGTTTATACCATATGTTGAGATCAATATTTTAATAATTTGTACAAAATATTGAACACATTTATGTATATATTACATTTATTAGTTATTCTTTTGTAGATATGAGCTGATTTATATGAAAATGAAACCAATTTAATTATGCAGTGGGAACTTTATATTTTTTTCAATATTTTATGAAAACAAATCCAACAAAAGAAATCCAACATTAAAAATATACATTGAAGTAAACAAATTATTATAGTTTAACAAGTTTCTGAACTGGAAAATATTCTAAATACCAATTTATAAAAATGAAAGAAAGACATTCAAATGAATATTGCTTCTTTTGTTAACGTTTGTTAGATTGTTTCAAACAATATTCTGAACATAGTTTCTTTTGTTGGATTAGATTGTTTCAAGCAGCATACCTTTGAAATTTTTTTGATAACAGTATTCACTATTTAAAAGTTAATTCCCATCTGGGGGTCATACACATGGAAAGAAATTTATCCATCTGATAAGAAAGTTTTAATGAAATGTGAAAAGTTAAAACAAAAATGTTGAAAAAATGCAACAAAATAAACTCATTATTTTGTAATCTTAGTGCAAAACAAAAATTCAGTGTTACAGAAAAACATAATTCAAAAGAAAAATCTGGCAGGAAACAAAGAATGATGGGGGAAAAAAGAAAGAAGCAAATTAAAAATTTAATTGAAACAAAAACCTATGTATCTTTGTTAAGGTAAACAAGTTAGATCTTTTCAAACAGGTCATTTGCATGCAGATAAGCCCAAGTCTGATGGAATCTATAAAGCTTTTCTCCTGTTTTTTTTTCCATTTTATCTAATAACAACATGAGTTAATGGCATATTAGGTAATTTTCTGCTGGCTACAGGGGTATTCATCACCTCAGCTACAAAGATATCTAGATAAGAAAATAAAATCTTTAAAAAATGTTAATAAAATTTCACCAAGAAAAAAAAAATAGTCTGATAAATAATTCAAAAACTGGAACCAAGCAAGATATAGAGTTTCACTGAATATAACAGCTTACAGCCACATCATATTGAAACACCGGTTCCCATAAGATTAGCAATGTTAAGCAATGTTGAGCCTGGTCAGTAGTGGGTGACTAGTTGGAAATACCAGATGCTGTAAGAATGGATGTGTGGGTGGTGTAATGGATAATAGCCTGGAAGTGTTAAGTAGAGAGCCAAGTTCCAATTCCTGCTGGATTTGTTATATTCACTTACATGCAAATACCCTTGGAAAAGGCATGAATACACTTCTTTTCTCCCTCAGCTATGGATTAATTTATAATACTTGTATCAATACGAACATTATTATCTCAAAAAAATTCTTACAGTCTAAAAATATTTTCTGGCTTTAAATAACCTGCAAAAAGTTGATAAGCTTTAGAATAAAATCTATCAACTGAAATGTCTAATTTTTAATGAAAGAGAAAGTTGGGGTTACACATTTGACAACAAAAATATTAATCATTATTTATTTATTAGATTGCTTATTTACAAGAATAATTTTATATTTACAACATTCTAAAAACTAAAACAATTGAATCCAAACTTTCCTTCTTTCCTAATTAATTTGCATCATATTTGGCCAGTCATGTGACCCTTAACAGCCAATCAGTGAAATGTAGTCTGTAGAGAGTTTTTGGTAGACACTATAAAGATTCTTTTTTGACTTCTTCTATGTGCTGTGTCCCTTCATGTTAGTGATCATGGCTCTCCACAATTTCCTGTCCTTTGTAGCTCTTATTAAATTTTGTCTATTTGTTATCTCTCCCAAACTCCATTCTGCTAACAATTTACACAAGCTCATTAGGTAAGTTATGTGCTGTTTTCCTCTGTTCTTCTACCCTTCAATATGTCCTGTGCGTGTCACATTTTCCAAGCCGTTTTTCCTCATTATGTGCCTTAGAAATTTCAACTAACTCTTTTTGATTTGAAGTGTCTTTTTGGTTTCCATTTTCGTTAAAACTTTGTTGCTGCTCACATTTTCAGTCAGTGGTATTCTCATCATCCTTCAGTAGAACCACATTTATTTTGCTTCAAGGGCAGTGAATACAGGACAATCTCCTTACAGATGAAAAAGAGACTAGAAGAACAGAGGAAAACAGCACATAACTTATTTTGTAAGATATTTTGTAAAAGTTCAGTAATATTTTCTTTGTTTCTAAGAAAATTTTCTTGTTTCTTAATACTTTGCTTAGCTTTTGGAAGGTATCTTTCATTATCCCAATGCATCTTTGGATTTCAGTGTCACACATTCAGTCCTCTGTTAAAACAATTCCCAGATATTTAAATTTTTGTACTTGCTTGATTTTGGTATCTCCAATTTGTAATTTGCATGTTGGGCTGTTTCTATTAGCAGCAACCATAAATTCTATCTTCTTGCAATTGATGTTCAGTCCTTTCTTTTCACTTTCCTTCACTACATTTTGTAAAAGTTCTTGTAGTTTCCTTTCCTTGTCTATCAACACTGTGTTATTTGCATATCGTATGTTGTTAAGATTGTGGCTGCCAATAATTAATCCTGATAGGACATCTTATTCTTTCACAATCACTTCACTATATAAGTTAAATAATTCCAGTGCGAAGACACCACCTTGTCTTAAACCCATTTCTGTTTTTGTATATTTACTGAATTCATTTTCTATCCATATGCTGTCAGTTTACTCCCAGTATAGGTTCTGAATTATTCTAATATCCTTTCCCAAATATTTCAAGATGTAAGTAAAAACACAGCCTCTTACAATATAATGTGCTAGATCTGTGCATAAAGACAGACTTTTGTAACATTTACTAGCTTTCCATTTCAGGGTCAGAGTGAATGTATATAATACTTTTCTACTTGTGGTTAGAATAAAATAAAACATTCAGTGACATACAACTTTTCTCCATCTGGCTATGCTTTATTATAAATGTTTGAGTAAATATCTCTACCTATGGTAGATATTACTAAATCAACCTACATATATTTGGTAGCACTCATGCTTTGTTAAACCACAAAATGTTACTGAACTTGTTATAAATTTGTAACTTTCAGAAATAGCCTTCAGTTTTTGAATAAAATACTTTTAGAAGTTTAAAAAACAAATATTTTATCTTAAGTCAATATTTTTAATAAATTGAATTCTATAAATAATAAAAAAAGGCTGTCATTGTTTTTAGATCATTCTATGCAAATAATGATGGGTTTTGAGATAATTGTTTTAAGTAAGTTATATTAGGTTTGTATGTAAAAAACATGGAAAGCTTTACAAATTATTTTATTTAATTTTTTTTAATTAAAGAACAATACTATCGTTAATCTCCAACCTAAATTCCAACAACTGAAACCCTTCTTCCTTTGTTTGATGCAGCAAGCAGCCACAAAAGGTATTCCCTTTTCAAATGATACTTATCTTTGTGTATATCACCTTAACAAGATTTTGTTTGTCTCTATATCTGAGCAATAACACGCTTGAGAAAACAGACAATGTACCTAAACACTGATGAGAAAATTATTATGGATGTAGAAGGAAGAGGAGGTAGCAGATGTTTGTAAACTTCTCTTCTTTCTTTTTTTTCTAATTCTATATTCAGCCAGAATTCCAACCAAACAATAATAAATTCTCCCTTGAAAGAAAAGTCTTGCTGACTGTTTACTAAATTATCTAATGTTTGCATCAACTTTGTGTCAATATCCTAATTTTGATCAGCATCTACGGAATGTCTTCATTTCTAAATTTTAGGACATCTTTTATATTTTTTGTTAATCTGTGTAATTATTATTGGTGGAAGAAAGACATCTGATTGTTAAAGCAGAGAATATTTACAAAGACTAACAAATTATTTAGACCTGTGATGCATCTATCGGTGCAATTTCTTGCTGGAAAAATTTGCCAACACATGGTAAGCCGTGTGCAAGCTTACATACAAATACACAATGGTATAAATATATTCTGGGCCACTAGCAAGAGTCTGCTTTCAAATATCTGATACAGAAGAATTTTCTATGCAACTAATTCATAGCAGTCAGCATTTAAGAACTTATATTGTATTGTTTGTTGTACATGTTGAATATGGAAAAGTGAAGGGAGGTGGGAATAACAATGAAAACAAAAGTGAAAGAAAATATAGAATAAAGTTTGCAGTTCAAATCAGTTCCAACAGGAAGAAAGATAGAGGCAAAATGTCATGAGAATAAGAAAGAAAGGAAAAAGAACAAACCAAGTGTCATTGTTAAAAGCAGAATGATTTTTGTGGTTTGAAATTAGAATATCTTACATGAATACATAAATGTTTTACTTGCAAAGGAAGTGGGCTAATAGTAGTGTCAAATGCCAAACTGCACATAATAGCAAGCCACTAGTATTTTTTTTCACAAATATTTTATATTATAATAGCTTGAATTGAAAACCAATATTCATCAAACTCCTTTCTGTCTATGAATGTATGGCTTTGACCAAACAGAGAGAAAAAGAAAAAAAAAACTTAATATATAGAAATGGCTGTGAGAAAGCAGCTAAAAAAATGAAAAAGATTCTCAATGCAAAATCTACCCAAATAATCAACCTTAAAAATACGAAAACTAGGTTTATCTTAGCTTTGAGCATTTGTTTATGAAAATACAGGCGCATACATGGCATTTTACATGCATTGATGTATATGTTGCAAATAGGCATTGTTTGCACATGAACACAGATCATGGTACATGTGCATAGCAATTATAGACTCTGTGTGCATATTGAAACATCAGGATTTCTTTGCAACTTTTGGACTGCATATTGCAAGAACATACATGTGTGTCAGATACGTATTAACATATGAACACAGGAAGCAATTGAGTTTTTTTAGCATTGGGAACATAATGTGTTTGTTGGATGAATAGAGTATATATTCACAAATAATATACATAGATTATGAGAATGATATTTGTGCTTTATACTCTGACACACACACACACATATATATATATATATATATATATATATATATATATATATATATATATATATATATATATATAGGGTGTGATGCATAAATTGTCATTAAATTACACAAAAATGAAAATAACACCTACTCAGAATAGATCTCTGATTTTTCTTCACTATATATATATATATATATATATATATAGCATAAAACCTTTTTAAACAACATCTAAAATATTATCGTTAGATTTACGTTAGAAATATTCAAACACAGTTGCATTCCACATCACGTGACGTCCGCGTCTCGCGACGGACGCTACTTGAAAACAAACTTCTGAATACAGTTATTTAATTAATTTCTGAGGAAAGATCGAGGCGATCTGAAATATCAAATAAATATATATAAAAATATACAAATAAATACTTTCACAAAAAAACATTCAATTTTTTTCTTTTAATTTGCAACTTTTCAGTTGTTTTCTCTATATTATATATATATATATATATATATATATATATAACAAACAAACAAACAGTGACTTTCTAGCTCATATACTACATTGTGCTATTATTGCTTTTGCAAAGAGTATTGATATTATGTAAGGTCCTGGTCTTCAGACTGGCATTTATTAAGTTGAAATTGTGCTCATATTATACAGGGTGCATTTCATAAATTGTCCTCTAAATTATGCAAAAATTAAAATAACACTGACATCTAAACAAATATATTTACCAAAATTATACAAAAATATCTTGAAATACTAAAGAGTAAGTTTATTCAATAATATCACCATTGGATTTAACCACTGCCTCCAGATGACTTCAGAATCTCCTGCAACTCTTCTGGACGGTCTCCTTGTTTAAGTTGGTGAATGCTGCCATAATCCTTGTCTTTGGTGTTACAAGGAGTTTTGTTGGTCTCTTGCTCAACTGTGCCCTACACATAATAATCAAGTGAGTTGCAGTCTGGGGAGTCAGGTGGTTAGATGTAAGGGGTGATGTGGTTGTAGAAATTGTCTGAGAGCCATGACTGGGTTCTCCTGCTTATGTGGCATGGTGCAGATTCCTCTTTCCAGACATAGGGTCTTCTAGCTGCCACCCTCTTGACTCAGGGCAGCACTACTTCCTCAAGGCACTTGATGTAGACCTCCAGGTTGAGTCTGAGGCCTTGTGGGAAGATTAATAGAGGCATAATGTCACTATCACTAGTGATCACACCACACACCTTTGTAATCACCATTAGACTCATCCAACTCTTTCTAAATTCCCTGTACTGTCCTCAGATTGATATCCAAACACTATAAAACATTCACGTTGGAGCTTCTGGTGCAAATGCCAAGCAGTAAAGAATGCCATTTTCAAATTTCTAGCAATGTGAATTGTGTCATGGTGCTCTTTTTCTCACTGATGGTGCCCAACTGACCCTACTGTACTGTGTAGTCAACAAAATCAAAAATGAACAATGCGCATGGGCAAAATTAAAAATATAAAATGATGACAATTCATCCATTGCACCCTCTGTGTGTGTGTGTATATATATATATATATATATATATATATATATATATTGTTTTTGTTATATATATATATATATATATATATATATATATATAACAAAAACAATATATATATATGACAAAAACAATATATTATATATATAACAATATATATATTATATATATATATAAACAATATATAAAATATATATATATAAACAATATATAAAATATATATATAAATATATAACAATATATATATTATATATTATATATATATTATATATTATATATATATATATAAACAATATATAACAATATATAACAAATATATATATAACAATATATATATTATATATATATATATATATATATAACAAAAACAATATATATATATATATATATATATATATATAACAAAAACAATATATATATATATAAAACAAAAACAAAATAAAAAAACAGTAAACTCACATATTCGGATTTTCCTTTGTCTTTTCCACATTTTCATCATATATATATATATGTATATATATATATATATATATGTATGTATGTATATGTGAATATTTATATATGATAAAATACAGTTTTCAAAATATGCTCCATTTATGGGTGCAAAGTGCAATCAGGAACAGAATGTAGGTACATTTAAACAGTGTAGATATAGGTATCAACACTGGATGACAAGAATCTGTTTCATGCTTAAACACAATCATCCTGCCTGAGTGCTTTTTGTAAAACATGAAACAGACTGTCACCATTCAGTTTTGATACTTATGTCCACACTGCTTCTATATATATAACAATTTTAGTATAGGAGATAGTGAAATTGGACACAGAATAGGCAGCGTGAAGGTAGTTTTGCCCAACACCAGAAGATGCTACAGAACCAAATCATTAACTTAAGAGCATAAATCATGTTTCTCATCAAAAGGTTCATCTGGATGCCATGCATAGCATCCAACCTGTTCAGAAATGCCTATGTATACAAATGCTTCCTCAGATCAGTGATTCAAAAAGGACTTCAAGTGATTAAACCCTCTTGGTAATAAAAAAGACTATCTTTCATCAGATTTCACAGATTGGTTCTACACAATCACAAACATAGAACTTTGCCACATAACCACATCACTTGAGGACTTTCAACAGCAGCAACATAATTAAAACAGATATCATATATAAATCAGAGGTAATAATGACATAATCAAAATGTTGACATTCTACAGCACATCAAATAAAAGGTCAGGAAGAAAGCACCCCCATTAGGACTGGAAAGAGCAATAATTGATTCATTCATTCATCTTTTAGAGTTTATCGACCCTTTGTGGGTTATTTAAAACCAGAAAATATTTTTAGATTGTAAGAATCTTTTTGTAGGGTGGGGGCCAATAATGATTTAGTGATGTATATCTTACTAATTAACCCATGACTGGGGGAGAAGAGGTGGATTCATACCTTACTCAAGGATATTTGCATGTAAGTGTATATAACAAACCAAAACCGAAATTGGAACTCAGTTCTCTGATTAACAATTCTAAGCCATTATCCATTGCACAACCCGCACATCTAAGTTTACAGCATCTGGTATTCCCAAGCGGTCACCCATCTAGGTACTGACCAGGCTTCAACATTGCTTAACTTCGATAATTGTACAAGAACCAGTGTTTCATCATGATATGTTGAGAGAGCAATAAGAGTGGACTTGAGAAAGCTCTTTTCCTGAAGAACCATTTTAATGGAAAGATTTCATAAATTTCAACTAAAAGTAGCAATGGCTGTTCAGTCAATCAATACTGAATGTTTCCATATAAGGAGATCTCTAATATTATCATTAGCATATATATTATGCAGTAAACAAATGAGTTTATTCATTTTTCATTAATACTCTGCACTTAACATAATTACATAAACAGTGTTTGAATGAATGTGAACCAACTTACCTATTTGCATATGAAATACATTACTGTAGATTTTTATGCTTATTATGGGTTTTCTTTAGTTTTTCAAGTTCATACGCATGATTTAAAAAGAACCACTATACTCTTTCTATTTGTTTCTTTTAAATGGCCAAACTGCAAAACAAAATTTCTTGTGATGAGGTATTGTAATTATTTACATTGTTCAGACTGCTGTCCTCATCTTTATTGCTATATTGTAGATGGCAATAAAGATGAGGACAACAGTCTGAACAATAAAAAAATAATGTAAATAAAATTTCAGACATTTCTTCAGAATAAAAAATTTAAACATTTTCCACACATGTATCTTTTATGAAAGAAATATTAATAGGAATTCCACTGCATCCGAGTAAATAAAAATGAAGTGTAAACAAAATGACTGTATAAATATAAAACTTTTGATTGAGATTAATTTTTATCTTGAAATTTTGTAAAATAAAATAAAACCATATACAGTGTAACCCGGATATAAGAGAAACTCGGATATAAGAGAGATTTTATCTGGTCCCAAATTAGAGCCATACTTACCTAAACAAAATGGACCAAACCCGGATATAAGAGAAACCCGGATATAAGAGACTTCATATCCGGTCCCGACAACTCTCTTATATCCGGGTTACACTGTATTGGGTTCAAAAAATTTTCCCAGAAAAATAACTAAAAAATCATTGATGCTCACTACGATAAAATTAGAAAATATATTTTAAATCCTGTATTTCTAAAATGAAAATAAAAAGCTGGCTGGGATAACTTCAAATCTTGGATGCCTATCGCTCAGCATTCTTCAAATATAAAGCCTTCAGAAGTGCCACCAACATTTCTAAATGGATCTTTTTGGGCATCAAAAGTTTTATACCCCAGAAAAATACTACAAGAAACCAAATAGCTAGCCCTGGTACACTCCGTAATGTGCTATAGCTTACCATAAGTACTACTATATTATCTATCACAGGGAACAATGTAGTAGGATTCTTGCTGCATTCAGAACTACTTGCAATCATTGCAAGAGTGATATAGAAAATGCAAAGTGCAGCTATGCACAAGCAGTCCAAACCAAAGTCGAAAGCAAAAGTCTTAGATTCTATGAGTTCTGGATATTCTCTAACCAAATTCTCAACAGAGACAACGCATCAGTGCTGACTATCATAAATGGACCTGTGTTATCTCATTCTCATCAGATTAAACTTTCTGATCTGAAGTAATGATGTTCTAGATTGTTATGCTATAGTGAGACAAACTTCTAATATTTAATAAGCTTATCTTTTTTTTGGTACAAAGCCACACACATAGGGCACCCAGTAAGGATCAAGCTCACTACTCAATATTAATTATTTATTTATACTAATGTTCACCCAGTACAAAGCTCAAGAGCCACTCCTGAGAGAGTATTACTGAATGAAGTGTGTGATATTAATGTAAGAGTAGGTAGAAGAAAGTGAAGACTATGAGGATAAGAAGGATAGATAGCAGCTGACACTTGACTTTCAAGAGGTCAAGATTGTAGTGATCAGGAAAACATCCTTGCATTTACTTTTGTATTAATACCCTCTAGAAAGGTATGAATTCATCTTTTCACACACCCAGCTACAAGTTAAATCACAGGGTAGACTTGGCTCTCTAGACTTTGGACAGTCTAAGAAAAAGACAATTCTGAATTCAAAACCATGGAAAGGCAAAATAGAAATCAACTCCATTGTCTTTACCCAAGAAGTCACAGCAATTCTTCTTCTTTAGGATGGTGGTGGTTATGACTCTCCACAATTTCCTGTTTCTTAATAAAATCTTTTCTCTCTCCTAATCCCTCTTCTGTCAACCATGTACACAAAAGCATTTAGTAGGTTATGTGCTGTTTTCTTCTGTCCTCCTTGTCTTCAAAATGTTCTGTGAGTGTCAAATTTTCTAAGTCCTCTTTCTTCATTTTGTGCCCTAGAAATTTAACTGTCTCTTTCTGATGGTAAGTAAAAAAAAATGATTACCTATGTCCTGAAAGGACATGGCTTCTGAAAAATGCTTCAACAAAACAGTACCAGAGATTAACTCAATGAACTGTAACTTGCTAAGAGACTATCCATATATATTTTGGATAAATTTCACAATTTCAAAAATACCTGTTCTGAATTAGCAGTAAGGTGAGAAGCAGTCTCATATAAAATTGTCCATAAAAAACAATCTTATTTTACTTGTGTGTTGGGATGTGTCAATCTTCATTTTACACAATGATAATGGTGACAGTATCCATATCTTACAGAAGTGATCATCATATAGAGACAGAAATCTTTTAAATTGTTTGTAGAAATATAGAAACAAATGTTGCAGTCATTCAATTTACCCTATTCCTAATGGTAATTAGCAGTATTACACTGAATACTATGTTGCAATTTATTTTACACACTCTAAAATTGAGGTACATGATTTTACCTGTTTATAAGTACTCCTGTGATTAGACACGGAAACATTTTGCTTGTAATCCAGTCCATCACTGCTCTTTGCATTCATTTCTTCGATTACTCAACAATTTCTCAAAACTATCATAGATTTGTGGGGGTTGCTCCACTTAGGTGGTGTTCTATTCAGGACTCTATAAGGAAGACACAAAAAAAAAACTCTTGTTCTTTTTATTTCAGATGTAGTAGCAATAACTTCTTACTTCCTGGCAAGCTGTTGAGTTAATTCCAAATGCACACTTTAGTATTGAATTATCAGATAAATTTGTTCATTTTTTTCAAATGTTATTGGAATTAACACACAAAATATTTTTACTGTTTTGTTTTATGGTTTCTTTTAGCCCCTATTATTCCTCTACAACTTCAAAGGAACAAATTTCTCTGACAACCCAAAGATGGAAAACAATATTATATGCCAAAGACAAAGCAATAACAAGCAGAACCTAATACTTCATGAAAAGTCCTTCTTTCAGAATGACATCCCTTTGTTGCTTTCTATAAGTAACTGCATGGCTTTTGCATGGGACCTTATTGGGAGTGTCAGGCATTGCTTTTTGACCATCACTACCTTATCAAAATTTACTTTTTTCTATTTACATTTGAATACATTACAAATTAAATTAAGTACAACTGACTATTGACAGATGAAAAGTTTTGCAGATTTTGACATCACACTGGGCTCTTTTTTTCTAACTCCAAATTTGTGAATTTGTTTGCCCGTGCCAAGTCTTGAATAACACTATATAAAATTTACTATTTCTTATCCATATGTATTTAAATTATTTAACATTTTAGCATGAAAAATCTCAAGTCGATGTTAAAAATTATTGACTTATTTAGGATTATGACATGTCTCTAATTTGTATTTAGATACATTGTATTTATTTTCAATTTTTCTAGTTGAATTGTTCACCTATATTGCATATTATCCATTATTATACATAATTAAGCTACGATAAAATTTGTATTTTATATGAATACTATCTTATGAAAATTGAGAGGTATTTGAATGGGGGGGGGGATCATATATAATAGATTCAGGGGAGACCACGAAACCCTTGTAACGGCCTTGTGTAACCATTAATGTCAAACACTTACATACACATATATACATAATTACTTGAAAAACTACATCATCCTTGATGAATTTAATCTTAACAACAAGGAACTGATTAGAGAACTGGAAAGGATCAATATGAAAATAAATAGAAATATTATATGTCTATATTATTCAATGAAACATATATATATATATGTTTCATTGAATAATATATGTATGTATGTATGTATATATGCATGAAGATATTTAGTCAGTTTAATATTGTGTCCCAAAGGGTGAAATAAGAGAAAAGTAATCACGATGCTTGTATCACACCAATTTTCAAATAGGGGAAGTTCACCTACCTTGTAAATAAGCATTCAAATTCCCGGATTTCAACTGAGCTGAAACACCAACTACTAGTGTTCATAAGAATATATCTTACTAACAAGACATGCCATGCTTGTACATACACATGCACTCATACGTACACACACACACACACACACATTATATATATATATATATATATATATATATATATAATTACTGGGTTTTCAGATAAATTCATTTGCTATTTCCAATGTTATTTGAATTAACACACAAAATATTTTTACTGTAATGTTTTATATAGTTTTGTAGCCCTATTCTTCTTCTACAACTTTTGTTTATCCTTTTATATTATTGATTGATTTGTTAAAATTGTTGATGAATAATAAGATTATAATAAATGAAAAAAATGAACAAATTTATCACACAACTCCATACATAAAAGCTTTCTTTCCTTTTATTGAGCAATCTGAAAACATATAAATATAATTATTCTTTTGAGCATGTGTTGAAATTCATTCTTTCTGAAAATGGTGAATTTGTTTACATCATAAATTTTCCGCCTCAGCTGTAACAAGTACTAAATCCACCCGCAACAAACTGTTGACCAACAACACAACATCCTTTACAACCTGTAGCTCTGTTATGCCACCGATTAATTAGTAACATTTATCAAGTAGAGGCATGTGAAATAACCCTGTCTTATATTTCCATTGAGATAAATTTTTGTTATAATCGAAAGAAATCTTTTTCTGGAAAATTATTACATCAGAAAATAACAATACTTTTATCAAATTGCTTAATATATGGCAAACACTCCACCAAAAAACATTATAAAATACGAGTCAGTATTTAAATAATTGTAATTGATACTGTCATTCTAGGCCACCATTGCAACTTATGAATAAGCGATAGACTTGGATGAATATTAACAATTACACTACTGTCATGTTTTGTAATACTTTTTTTTTTTTAAGTCTGTTGACAAAGACTTTACAATTCTCTCTCTTTTTCCTGAGGCAATTAATTTTATTTTATTGGCTGAAAGAATTCTTTTTACTCTCATATTTCTTTACAACCATAAATAATCAGAACAAGGTAGATGCAGACAAGATGCCATTAAAAAAATATAAAATATTTAAGTAACAATTTACAAATGAAAATTATTGTAATTGAGAATCTAAAAAAAATTATATTCTGGGAAATTTTTGTCTGTTTGTGATATTTTTTTGTTGGAGTGATATAAATCACAAAAACATATATATATATATATATATGTATATATTATATGATTCAATATTTTGATTTGAATGTACTTCCTGTGACTCTAGAAAATACAAATTGAGAGTAATACATTAATTTTTCAATGTTGTCAGAATATTAAAATCTATGACTATTCAACACACACTTTGCCTCCTTTGGATCTTTGTTTTAAATTATATCTTGTATTTTTTGATAAATTCTATGTGGTAACATTCTTTGACTTTTTTTCTTTTTGTTATTATTACATTAGAGATTTTGTAAGACATCTACACATTATTTTGTTCCTCCAAATTTGAAGTATTAAGAAACAGGAAAGGTTTGTTAGAAACAAAGAGTGTTACACTATTTACATTGTTCAGACTGTTGTCCCTAAATTTGTTGCCATATTCATGACGTTTGGGCCATTGTATGCTTTCTTCAGGGGATTTTTCTAGTTCCACATGCCATGCCTCTTTTGGATATCTTAGTTTCAGTTATTTCGCTTTTAACTCAACTCTCCAAGTTTTTTTGTTCACCTCTACCTTGGCCACGTATTGAACTCACAACTCTTTGGGTCAAGTCACTGAATTACTTCAAACCAATGCTTTCGGTTTGATTTTCCAATCACCTGAAGAATTCCAGAGTGTAAAACGGCCAAACCATTGTGAATATGGCAACAAAGATGAGGACCACAGTCCAAACAATTTAAATAGTGTAAATAATTACAATACCTCATTTCAGAAATATAGACAGAGTGCTGAACTGTTATGTAAAATCACTCCTACTTTATAGCAGTGAATACTGGGCAATCTCTTCATTGATGAAGAGACTTGAGGCAGCAAAATTTTTGTTCTACAGAAGGATGCTGAGAATACCAAGAATGAAACATGTGAGTAATGAGGAAATTTTAAGGAAAATGGAAACAAAAAGGATGCTTACACTTAGAATCAGGAATTGAAATTTCTAGAACAGATAATAATGAAAGAGAAATTGGAGAACTTGACACTCAGAGGCAAGAGATGCAAACTGAAACAGTGAGTAGCCTTTTTAATGAGCTTGTGTAAATGGTTGGCAAATACAGGGACTGGGAGGGAGAGTGAAAAAAAACAAGCCTTACTAAGAAATACAAAGATAGTAAGTTGTGGAAAGCCATAATCATTTATGCCCCGAAGGGACACATAAGACAGAAGAGGTAGTTAAATTCCAAGTTTTCTATAAAAGTTAGTTTAAGTATATTTTTTAAGTCAATTCTTTGTTTCCTCGTTGCCAATCCTTGGTTCTTATGTCAGATATGAGTTTATCCTGCCAGATCGTGGTTCATAGTATTAAAAATAAATAAAAAATTACATGTGTCCCTTGCTGTGTTTAGCAAGCTACTTTTGCAGATAAACTTGTTGGGGATTACCTATTTTCCATCCTACAGCCTCTTCCCCAAAGATACAACCCTGAAAGACTGTCACTAATCTGTTACCATTTCTATGGCATATCTTCAGATGAGCTCCACACTTTAGTCCCACCAGTTCAGACATTTATGGTTAGGACTTGCTATGCTATGTCCATGGACTGAAATCAACCACATTTCCTACATTTTGCATTTGTAGGGAGGAAGTTTTACTAAAATAGCTTTTTTGCTGAGAACTGCTACTTTGTGAGACAAACATCCATCTGGATGCTTTGATAAACACTACAATCTTAACCTCTTCAAGTCAAGGGTCAACTACTATTTATCTTCCTTTTTACATTATATCGCACATCTCATTCAGTAACACTCTACCAGGAGTGACTCTTGAGCCATTTATTTGGTGAACATTAGTAGAAAAAAATAATTAGTACTGAGCTTGATTGTCACTGGGTGTTCTATGTGTGTGGTTTTGTGCAAAAAAAAGATAAGCTTAGTAAATACTAGAAGTGTGTCTCACCGTAACATAACAGTCCAGTAGATAATTACTTCAGAGTAGAAAGTTTAATTATTACTAGATGCTCAGTACTTGTGACCTTGTGCCAAGTACTAGGATAAGCTTAGTAAATATATGCATGAAAATGATTTAATATGACTTGCAAGTAAAGTTTGGTGGACAGAGCACAGTCAAAAAGTGGCAAAGATCTCTAAATTTCATTTTGGTAAAAAAAATAAACCTATTGCTATGCGCATTAAAATCACAAAAACAAATAAAAATATAGAAAAAAGACCTCCTTTTCTGATATAAATTATCAAACTTTAACGTCTGTAATATCTGAGTAACTGATCTTTAACAATATTATCGAGTTGAGGATGTATCTTTGGAAAGAGTGTCAAAAATTGAGTCATGTCTAAATTGAGAAATTATTATTGTTTAATAAAATCACTGCTGACTGCGTTTTCAGCATAGAGAAAATAAGAAAAAAAGACTCTGTCTCGTTTATATTTTGATGAAACCATCAGTGTGGTTCATGACTGAAACCCCCTTAATTGTAATTATGAGAAAATGACTGTACCTACCCTTTCAAGGGAATAAATAAAACCCTGTCAGATTCTGTGGTTTCTATCCAGATTCATAAAAGACTGTAATCAAGTTATCAGTCAAGCAAAGAGAATTTGTACCTTTTGGTTCTGTGAGCTTAGAAACACTGACATCATCGCTAAATGGTAATAGCCTATTTTCTCACAGAAGCCTAAGAATATAAAAATGACTGGTCAAATTATACTTCGCTATCAGTTATAAATTCATCTAAGAAATATATGTATAGGATTGAGAGTTATATGACTCATCTCTCACCAAGTAAAAAACTTTTTTGTACTGACAAAAATTCATATTCATATATCTGTTATATAATAAAGCATAAAAAATATTACTAGTGTTATAAGAGGTCGATTTTCAATGGAGAAAATAACCTTTTCCTTATTGATTTCTGTCTTATTTTTGAAGGTCTTATCAATTTATATCAGAATTTTTTAACATTTGTCAATTCATGATTGAATATTTTGAGCCCTAGTCAATATATGACTTAATTTTTTTAACTCTGGTCAATCTAAATATTGTCAATTTATATGTGAATTTTAAAACATCTTGTCAGTTTATATCTGAATCTTATCACTTGGTCTATTTATATCTGAATTTCTTTACTTGGTCTATTTATATCTGAATTTTATCACTTGGTCTATTTATATCAGAATTTCATCACTTGGTCTATTTATATCTGAATTTCTTTACTTGGTCTATTTATATCTGAATTTCATCACTTGGTCTATTTATATCAGAATTTCATCACTTGGTCTATTTATATCTGAATTTTATCACTTGGTCTATTTATATCTGAATTTTATCACTTGGTCTATTTATATCTGAATTTTATCACTTGGTCTATTTATATCTGAATTTCTTTACTTGGTCTATTTATATCTGAATTTCTTTACTTGGTCTATTTATATCTGAATTTCTTTACTTGGTCTATTTATATGTGAATTTTATCACTTGGTCTATTTATATCTGAATTTTATCACTTGGTCTATTTATATCTCAATTTCTTTACTTGGTCTATTTATATCTGAATTTCATCACTTGGTCTATTTATATCTGAATTTTATCACTTGGTCTATTTATATCTGAATTTTATCACTTGGTCTATTTATATCTGAATTTTATCACTTGGTCTATTTATATCTGAATTTTATCACTTGGTCTATTTATATCTCAATTTCTTTACTTGGTCTATTTATATCTCAATTTTATCACTTGGTCTATTTATATCTGAATTTCATCACTTGGTCTATTTATATCTGAATTTCATCACTTGGTCTATTTATATCTCAATTTCTTTACTTGGTCTATTTATATCTCAATTTTATCACTTGGTCTATTTATATCTGAATTTCATCACTTGGTCTATTTATATCTGAATTTCATCACTTGGTCTATTTATATCTGAATTTTATCACTCGGTCTATTTATATCTGAATTTCTTTACTTGGTCTATTTATATCTGAATTTCTTTACTTGGTCTATTTATATGTGAATTTTATCACTTGGTCTATTTATATCTCAATTTCTTTACTTGGTCTATTTATATCTGAATTTTATCACTTGGTCTATTTATATCTGAATTTTATCACTCGGTCTATTTATATCTGAATTTCTTTACTTGGTCTATTTATATCTGAATTTCTTAACTTTTATCTATTTATATCTCAAATATGGGTGCTCTTATAAAGCTCTCTCTGATTTTATGAGTTTCTATTAATGCAACCTGATTTTTTCAGACTAGTAACCTCTTATTTGCTGTTCTAATTCCATGATCTATTGGATAAAAATATTTGTCTTATTTTGTGAAAATCATAAGTTCAATTCCAAGGTTAAATATAACAGGAATGCATCATCTGAATGGAGTAAGCAGAATGACAACACAAGAAGCAATTTAACAATTACAGGGTCTGATGTCCCTCAGAACGATTCTTGATGTGACAAAAAGCCAAGGATCTGAACAACATCCTACTTTTGACGAAGTAAATTTTCATTCAAAATTCCCTAAAAGTCATTGAACACAACAAATATCAAAGGAATACACCATAAACAACAGCAGAAGCATTGAAATAAATTAAAACTAAGTTGAGGATGCAAGTCTCAAAAAATAATTTATATCTTTTCCTTTTCCGTCAATCACCAGACAGTGAACAGATACCTTAAGTAAGTATCATATTTGATAGCATAAAAGATACACAAGCATATGAAATGCACCCCATTTCAGCAGAGCATTTAAAGGAAAAAATATGGAGTGTATTTAAGCATATTGTTCTGTCGAGATTTGCTTGTTTCTATCTCGACTTTACAAATTTAAGCACATTACCAGATCGGCAGCCTGGTCTCATCATTTTACTGTTGAAATCTCAAAGTGTAAACATAAGTTCTATTCTTTTTTTTTTCTCATACTTTTCCGGCTTCTTGCTTTCTTGTCAACTACAATCTTTGGAAGTTTAAATGGAAAGTCAATTGTTGTCTTCTGTCTCTTTGAATACTGTTCTTTTATTGTATTCACTGTTTCTTGCACTTTCAGTAACCCCTTACATCCTGGTAGTTCTTGCTTCCTTGCTTGGGATGAAATGATTAAAAAAAAATGTAAAGTTTAAAGGAAGATATCACTATATGACAAAACATTACAAAAGCGCTTTAGCTAGAAAAGAAAACATTACTGTATATAAAAAGCAATCTAGCAGAACAGCTGAATATAAAACAAGAAATCACAATATAAGCACACCCACCCTTTATATTTCTTTACAGCCTTGTAATATACTAACAACACTAAGTAGAACCGTATGAAGCTTTATTCGACTCATTCTGCTTTAGTGCTAAAAACAATTATTTTATTGTTGTTGTGTCGGAAACCTACCACCCCTCTTGAAGATGAACTTGTCTGCTAGCAAAGACTTTATATAGTGGCACGTCGAGAAACAGAGAGAGAAAGTTCTTGGCTGAGCTAGTTATAGACTACTCAGGCGATTTCTGTACCTTTTACCAACCAATAAAACCCTTTTTATTGTTACGTGTTATTTGTCGTTTGTCTCTACAAACCCCAAACCAACATCATAACAATTGTGATGGAAGGTTGCAATCAAGAGGGGAGATAGGAATTATTACCACAAGCCTTAATGTTATGTTTTACCGGGCTGGTGTTTTACCATTACCAATATTTCCTTACACTTATTCCTCTTTTCTTCTGTAGTTTCCTGTTGGTTAAGGATAGGAAAATGTTGTGACATATTTAGTTATGATAGATCACCTGGTACTGATGAGCATCACTAGTACTTTGTTATGATCATTCATTTTACATTACTGTTGATAGTAATAATAATAAATGTGATAAATATTCAGAAACAATTGTATCAGGTTGCACACTAACTGAGTATAAAACTCAGCATGATAGATTGGGCTAATATCTGCACTGAAAAATATGCAATATTTATGTGAAGGAAACTGCAAGAAACTGGTATGAACATCACCCAAGCCCAATTACAGAAACAGGACCTGTAACAATTTTATGGGACTTTTCAGTACACACAGAAAAATCAAAGCTAATCACCCAGATATCGTGATCAAAAACAGAGAACAGAATGTGCTTTCTTATTGACATGGCAGTCCCTGCAGATTGTAATGTATCTTTGAAGATCTTTAAAAAAAAAACTATCAAAATACATTGATTTTGAAGTGGAAATCTCAAAAATGTGGCACATGCAGACATTAATAATACCAGCTGTAGCTGGATCCCACAGTTTGATTTGAAAAGGTTCCAGTAGATATAATGAGTGGATCTCTGGTAGCCAATGCCTTAAAGAAATACCTAAAATTGTACTCATATGTACAGCTCACACATTACAAAGAGCTTCATTTATGTAAAATGTGTGTGATCTTAGGGGTTTTATGGGTTTTTTCTTTAACAAAAGTGATCAGTGGAAAATGTCATGAAGCCATTTCTGACCTTAGGTCACTGGTTAGGACATGGAAGGAAATGGGTATACAACAGAAATCAAAAGAAATAATAATAATAATAATAATGATGATGATGACAAAAACGACATCATTTGAGTAAATAATATTATGTTTTTTGCATAAGTACAAGTGAGCATCTGGAATAAAATTATGGTCTACAGTAGTGAGCCTGGATAAGATAAAGGAAAGGATTAACCAAATAATAGATAAACATCATACCAAGAATATTTGACACTGTAGATGCAAAACCCTTTTTTATTAACTTATCTCCAAATCATGAAAGTGTATTTTATGCCTAGTTAAATACAAACAAGCAAACCTCAAAAATATAAATGAGCAAGCAATGATTTTATTGCAAACAATACTGTCCATTTTTGACTCTCACAAACCTGTGAACAATCATAAAGACGAGATTCATTCTGGTCTTCATTTCATAATCTTTCCAGTAAATTCTTTCCTACAGATGAGTAATTAATTTGTGAAAAAGATTAATTAAGCTGTTCTCATTTTTACAAACAAAGAAATTAATGTCATTTTTTTTTTTTTTACTTTCTTTAAATGATATTCTTTGGAAAAGTGATAAAATTTCAGCACATTCATTTTCCTTATTAATGAAGACTTGAATATTTGCTTAAATTGCTTGTATATATTTCAAGAAAGTTTAATATAGAAATTATAAGATGATGACTGAAAATGAGAATATTTTAATTTGCATCAACAGTAAAAATTAATTTGTAATCAAACAAATGTTTTATTGTGTTGTCTCATTGTTATTAAAATATGAATTGAAGAAGAGTAATCACTTTTGTAACAAGAATATTCATAATGCAATAAGAAACACTATGTAAATAGCCTATACTATCACCAGGAAATATCAATTAGTAATTTACATAAATGGTACATGGCTAAACAGAGCATTAGTATTCTTACTATGAAACGTAGTTCAAATCTCACTAAGGTGGTGACTACTAGATAAAATCTACCCAGCAAGTAGCATCATTTGGAAGTAAGGTGGAAAAAATACAGTAGGTTGACCCAAGCCTTGTAAGTAAAACTAGATAGTAGAAACTGCTTGGAAGCCATTGATGGTTGTGTTAATATATAGTTGTCTACTAATGTTCAGATAGAAGTTCTTTATCATGTAGAGGTATTATTATTATAAATAAATAAAAATAAAATATAAAATAATAATAATAAGGAACATTATAAATAAAATAAAATGTAACAACATGAAAACATGGTTAAAAATAAATTAAATAAAAAAAAGTAATAAGTCCTCCCAGCATGCAACAGAAACTGTTCCTGCTGGAAAACACACTTCCTGCTGGAAAACACACTTCCTGCCAAAAGATGTTGGATTCAGTCTATTCGCTACCAACCTTGGGACAGTTAACATATCAAACTTTCGCTCTGGGATACTGCATGTAATAATACAAAGGACTACTTCTGTTTATTACATGCAACCTGTAAAACACTTGTAACCAAAAATATACACACCATTACACAAAATAAATAAATTGTATGATATTAATATACAATTTAACATGCCCCTACTGTGTATGTTTAATTTCTATGAAGTACATTTTTATTTTCTGTGAATATGAGGCTATGATGTGAGTGACCACACAAGCCTCAAGATAGTGTCTTGATAAAAAGACCTGTCTCCCAGCAGCCTGACGACTTGCAAGGAAGTATCAGCTTGAAAAATGCATTATAATCAAAAAATAAATCAGGCATGTAGAAATGACACAACATTTTTTTTTTACATAATGCTACACTGACTGTTTGCAGCAACAGAATGATGACCAAAAAGTGTCAAGGATTTTGTACTTGTGCCAGACTTTTGAAGCTCATTACTGCATAAGTATTTACTTAATTTAGTCTTACTGATGCTTGCTAATCACTATACCACAAAAAGGTGAATAAAGCTCATTTATGCATGTGTCACTTTATCTTCTCAGAATACTTGACAAATTTCAAACATCAAAAGGACTGACCCCACTATATAATCAATCATCAATGAGTAACTTATTACAGGTATATAGGAAATAAACCCTATTCCCAACACAATTATATATCCACCTACATACCATATTAAAATATGCCAAAACTTTAGTTTCTACCCAACAATAGACAATATTTACAAACATACCAAAAAGATTCTACAATACAACTCACCATTTAAATCTAAGTGTCTATTGGTTAGAAATTAATATAACCATGTGAAAGATTTGACCAACCAGAGGAAACTAAAACTCTATTTTTTAGAGCCAACTTTCAGGAAAAAATTCTTATAAAACCCATAGATTTTCACTTTCAGGAGCAGACATGTGATGGTCTTCAAGCTGTTTGAACACAAGAGAAGACATGGCTATCTAGCTTTTTCCTCTCCCCAGTGCATGTTGAAAAGAACATATCTTGGTGACTTCAAATGAATCATCTCCAACCATGGCATCGACAGCCATTTGGCAACTTCAAACAAATCCTCTGCAACAATAGCTCAGATGGTCAGTGAATCTTCACTAACAAAGTCTTTTCTAAACTACTGCTTCTTCTGTGAACCAATTACCCTTTAACTCAGTTAAAAATTATATTTTGACTCTTTGAATTCATATACATATGTTTGCAAATACAAATGATTTATTTAACAGACATTAATATGTTTTTTTTTTTTATTTTATTATTGTTTGGAATTTGGATGTTCAGATTTTTTATATAAAAAAACATGGGCAATGAATTTCCAACAAGCACATCATAAAAAATTTTTTTAAAATTGGGAAGTGCTAAATCAGTTCATATAAAAGTGACTGGTTGGGGATTAAGTCAGATGTTAAATTTAAAAGATTACTGATATTTTTTTTACAGTAAGGTTCACCCTAGACAAGGCCCAGGGTCCACTTATGGTAGACAGTTATGTTAAGAGGCAATTTGTCTAGATAGGATGGGGAAGATAATGCTTAACCCTTGTCTTGAACAGGTTAAGATTGTAGTGATTGGGGAAACATCTTCTTGGGAGTCGGTTTTACAGGGCAGTGGTTCGCAGGAAGAAATTGTTTGAGTGGAACTTACTTCTCACCGATGGGATATGGAGAGAATGGGGGTGATTTGCTACTATCTAAGTGACATGGTATGCCATTGCCATGAAGGTTTGAACTGGTAAAACTAGGGAATATAGTTCTTAGCATTTTCCATGGAAATTATGATAGAACAGCGAGAGGCTTGCAACTTCTAAACTTTTTAACTAACTCTTTCATAAAATGAATACTTTTAGACTTAACTGTGAACATTTTTGATTTTGATTTTAAATACACTTTTTTGCTCTTCATTTTCTGGAATGAGACATATAGATTTTTTTCTGCACATAAAAAACTTATGTAAAGTTTTTGAAGCTAATGCTTCAAAAGAAAAAGGGGAAAACAAAGTTTTATTATTTATTTTCAAAATTAATGGCAATAATAATTTTAGACAAATGATACAGCTCAGCTCAATAGCATTGTCATAGGCCTAAAAGTCTTCTGTTTAATTTTTTCCAGCAAAAAAAGGTGAGGGTGATGAAGACCCTTCAGCTTTCCTTCTAATGCCATGGACATGTTATGGTCATCAAGAAAAATATGAAAAAAAAAACTGCTTCAAATGGAAATATAAAATAAAACTTTTATTTTTTTATCGATTCATTTTAAATTATTTGGCATTGGGAATAAAATCATATCTTTGCCAAAAAATATTCTGCTGAGATATTATATATCAATAATAGCAAAGAAGGGAAATGTACTTTACCAAAATTTATGTTTTAAATTTAAGCTTTTGATATCTTATCAAAAACCAGTTTAATAATATTAGCTGTGGAATTTTAAAAAAAAAAAGCAATTTTAAGTATATAGAATTAGAACATTAATTTATGTCGAAGTCATTTGGATAGCTCCAAGGTGTCATCAACACTAGAAGCTATAAATAATCAAGTATATTTTGCTGTTTTTCACTTATGCACTATTATCAAGAATTTTTTTTAAATCATTCTAGATGAATAACATGTCTACCAAAAGAAATTTGCAGGATTGAATTTTAAAACTAGAAATAAAAAAATAATAAAAATAAAACTTTAAAATAACATATTATTGATAATTTTTACAAAAATAGTTTTAAATTTGTTTGTTTTTCAATTATCACAAACAAATACAAAATACTGGTAACATTTATATATTACAGTTCACATATCATTTTTTTTAATTATATATTTTATAAAATGGAATGCAATATTTTTGTATAATAATAAACAGGAGTATTTACACTATTTACATTCGTACTATTGTCCTCATCTTTGTTGTTATTATCACAACGTTTCAGCCATTGTGCATTGCGGCTTTCATCGGGTGTATATTGACAACAGACTAGTGAATTAAAGTGTTGGTATGAGAATTTGGTGACATAGTAATTGTGAGCTCAATTCCTGGGTCAGGCAGTGTGAACTCGGACTCAGTGGAAACAGAGCGTGCAATAACTGAGCAGTACTGAAAATATGAACTAGGTGGGATGTCCCTAGACATGGACAAGGGTAGAAGAACAGTCTACCCCACAGTTTAAATAAAGGTCTCAGTTCAGAATTCCCTGTAGGTTATCTGTATCAATATTAAACCTGATGAAGGCCAGAGGGTCGGCAGTCGAAATGTTGTGATAACAACAACAAAGATGAGGACAATAGTCCAAATGTAAATAGTGTAAATAATGATAACTCCTCATTCCAGAAATTCAGAGAAAAATAGAGATGAGGATCAATTACTAAGAGGGTGGGGAGGTAGAAAATGATGGAAAAATGAAAATCAGATGACAGGAGAGCCACTTGAAGTAGAGTGTTACAGAGTAAGAGTTAAGAGTCACAGTTTATGGGGAAGGTAATGGTTAATCTTAGACTTGAACAGATTAAGATTGTAGTGATTGGGGAAGCATCTTCTTGGGAGTCAGTTCTACAAAGTAGCAGTTTGTAGGGAGAAGCTGTTCAAGTGGAATTTGCATTTCATCACTGGAATACGAAGAGAGAGATGGTGGGTAACTACAATGGGCATGACATCGATAGAATAGGAAAAGAAAATTGAGGAAAAGGACAACATTCAAGAGAATAACAAGGCTCTCACTCAATTTCATAGCATATATTTTAGTGATTAAATTACTACAGCTTAAAAGAAAACATTCGTATATTTTTTAGTAAAAATAATGCTGAATTGTTTATGTATCTATTTTACAATTCTAAAATATTTCACGAAATAACATCACTGTTTTTAAAATTCTATCAAAATACATAAATACTTTTTTTTAAAATCTTCCTAGTCTTGGATATTGTTTGAAGAAAACATAAACAGTGATTGGTGCCCGTGTGTCTGTGGATGAAATATTATTTATGTTTGGAAATATCCCAATTTTTAGAAATATAAGCAAATATCAAATCAATGTAAAATTTAAAAAAAAAAAAAAAATGTCCCTTCACAATGAGTTAATAACTGAAATATACCATAAAGTGGAAGGCTAATTTTTTCAAGCTCTCAATAAAAATATTTTAAAAATTGCTAGAAATAATGTAAGAAAGTTTACAAAAATAATCTTCTGCATGTCACATCCCTTCAAGACATTGTTGATTATGGCCCTCCACTGCTTCCTGTCTCTAAGCAACATCTGTCTCTTCACTATCCTTCTTTTTCTCCCATTGTTAGGTAGGTTTTCTCCAAGTTTCTGTCTGATCCTCTTTCCCGGAATATATCCTGTAAGTGTTAAGTTCTCCAAGACTTATTTACACAATTTATATTTGGACTATTTCCCTCATCTTTGTTGTAATTATCACAACATTTTGGCCATTTGTACCCTCCCATTTTATAAGGTGTATATCAATCTGGGTAACCTACAGGGATTTTGAACTGAACCTTTTATTTAATCTATAGAGTTGACTGTTCTTGTTCCACTGCCCATGTCTATGGATATCATCTAGTTCTTATTTTTAGTACTATTCAGTTATTGCTTGCCCTGTTTCCACCGAGTCCAATTACACAATGCCTGGATCAGAACTAGACAATATTCATAGATATCCATCTTCACACAGATGAAGTGGAGACTTGAAACAATAGAAATATGGCTCTACAGGAGGATGCTGAGAGTACTATGGATCAAACATGTGAACAATGACAAAGTTTTAGAGAAAATGGAAACAAAAAGGTAGGTAATACTTAACATCAGAAAGAGAGATGAAATTTCTAGGGCATGTAATGAGGAAAGAGTGCTTGGAAAATTTGATACCCATGGGACAGAGTGAAGATAAGGAAGGTAAGTGGAACATAGGAAAACAATGCATAACCTACCTACCAAGCTTTAGTAACTGGATGGTGGAACAAGGTTTAGGAGAGATAACAAAAAACAAAATTATTAAGAGCTACAATGGACAGAAAATTGTGGAGACCCATGGTCGTCAATGTCCTGAATGGACACAGCACATAAAAGATTGCTGCCAAACACAAATATTGTCACAATCTACTTAAATTCAATGCAAACTAATTCTATGATTTAAATCTCAATGTATTGTAGTGAATAGAGCTATAATATGTATTGGACAAGGCTGTTGTCGGCTACCACCTTGTTGTGTGAAGAGTTACTACCTATTACCACTGATTAGGATGAAAACTTTCAAAGCAAAATGAATTCAGCATGTGGAGGATTTTTATGCATATCTATATAGAGAACAAAATGAAATAGAAAAAAATATATTGCCAAAAAGAAAGAAAAGAAAATCATTTATATGTTTAGATGTAGTGAGTGCATACCTGTTTTTGAATGTACCATGTGGTTGGGTGAAAGTTAGATAGTTGGCTTAGTCTTCTCAGAGGGGAAAACTGGGCATGTTTTCTACCTACCACATCCTGTTTCTGAATGATCAAAAAAGAATGTAAGAGTGTTTATGCTTCTCTCTTTTTTAATCCTGAATATAGTGGGTATTCTAGTAGACAAGGTGGATTAATCACCATAATATTCTTATCAGTCACATAGATTAATCTCCACCATTTACTGATGAAATTTTCAATTATTACCATTATAATGGAATATTACATTAGAATGTAGTGAGAATACGTTTCTAATTTTTCTACAATGATGTTCACCCTGTACAAGGCCCAAGAGCCACTCGAGGTAGAGGATAACAGAATAATAGGCACAGTTTATGGGTATATGTGGGGAAGAAAATGGTTGATCCTAGACTTGAACAGGTTAAGATTGGAGTGATAAGGGAAGCATACTCATGGGAGTCTATGTGGGAAGAAGCTGCTTTAGTGAAAATTACATCTCACCAGTGGAATATAAAGAAAATGTGGTGGTTTGCTACAATGTGAATGGCATAGCAGTTTTAGCCGTGAAGTTTAAAACTGGTGAAACTAAGGAGTGTAATTCATCTGAACATTTTCCATGGAAAGTGTTCAGCATTTTAGTGATGGATGGTATGTATGAGTTCCACCAGGTGCTCAAGACATGGGGCCAGCTCTGAAGGAACAACCATTCATCTGGATTGATGAAATTCATAATTTGTAAATTTACAACATGGACTCTTAGATTTTTTAAATATTTAAAAGCAGTGTAAATTTTATTATTTTCTCAAAAGATACATTAAAAGCATTAGCTAACTTTTAACTAAATCAGTGACTATTTGGTCATATTATGTTGCTACCGAAGAGTGATCTCAATTACTTGGTTTACTTTAATTCCAGTCTTGTTATTTGGCACCAAAGTTAAGTAGATGAATCATAGATGGCATTTGGTTGATAGAATTAACTCAAAGAATAGCTGTATTATTTTGTCTGAGGAAAAAGAAAAAGATCTTGTTTTCAGGAAGACATATTATAAGGAAAAAAAATGAATGAACCTACCTGTATTACTTTTAAAGTAAAACTTCTTATCTGGCTCTTTTAAAGTAAATTATAAAGTGAAGAAAATGCCAGTCTATCTAATGGGCCCCATTAAATAAAAATGGAAGCAGCAGACAATCAGTGTTTGAAGGAGTAAGAATGTTATTAAAATGGCAAAAAAAGTGTTAGTTTTTATAAGCTATTTTGTTGATGAGCGAGATAATGTGCTTTAGATGTGCGTATTGAAGATTTTAGAAGTAAATAGAAAAAAGATACATTTTCCCTTCATTTGATCATGAGTTTGTATGCATGTATGTGAATGAAAAAAAGATTACATTGTCAATTAAAGTAAACAAAGAAAATGAATTTACCATTTTGGTCAGCCTATAAGACACATGGTTGAAATGGTACTTAGGATAGAGTCCCTTTGTCATATTAATATTACCAAGGCAGTGGACACAGTGTAAGATTTGCATTGACTTTCTTAATATGCATCTAATATACAGGTAAAATATGTATATTTGTAACTTAATGATAAAATAAATGAAAAAGAGACATAGTGTATATATATATATATATATATATATATATATATATATGTGTGTATTGTCTAATGTCACTAAGATAGTAACATTAGATAATAACATAATGTTACTGATAGTAACATTAGACAGCTACTCACTAACAATATCAAAATACTAAAATCAACTAGTAAAAACAGATTTATGATCCTCAAAGCAATACTTATACAACAGAAACAACCATCTATAAATAAAAACAATTATAATTTTTTAAGACCCCGTATTTTCAATAGCATAAAAAACACAGACACATCACACTACTCTATGCCTACATCACTATATACGCTACCATTTGTCTCTACCTACTATGATGATGACTTAAGAAAGTTGAAAGCTTGGACCATAATTCTTCTGAAATGAACTGTGGATAATCTCTGATGGAATTTCCTCCTTATCTGAGAAGGATTATTAATAATTTGGTCAAGTCAATCAATAAAATTAATTGACATAAAATGCCTGTTGCTTTTAATATTTATTATATATGTTTTCCCACATATGTAAATAAGGAAACACCTGTCAATATTGGAAAGAGCAATAACAGCTACACAACTTGAGGAACCAATTTTCCTGAAAACTTGTTTTCATAGAAAGATTTTATAAATTTCCACTGAAAGTAGTACTAGCTACCCAGTCAACGAATGTTAAATGTTTCCTTGTAGTGAAACAGCTAAAATTAACATTACCATATACCTTCAGGATGTAGATAATGATAACTCTCCACAGAGACACTGGAGGGGTTTCCTGTTTCCTTCTCTATAGTTTTGAATTCACAGATTTTCTTCCACTATACTTTCTGACATCCAAGGCTATAGAGCACAGTCTGCCCTGTTATTTAACCAGCAGTAATTTTGTAATATTTCAAAATAACACCATTCTTTTGTTTCAAAAGAGTTTAATCTTAATTCTGGAATTGTAACGGAAGAAATGATTTTCCTCACCATTTGTGTGAAACACTTGCAGTTTGAGATTTCACAATAAGTAATCATACACTGTCTTTCCTGAACAAAACTTATTGAACAAATAATCACAATCATTAACAGAGTATGCCCATAAGAATGTTAATTAATGTTTTCATTGGGATTGTGATAATATTATTGACCACTATTCAAATTACTCTAAAGATGAGGTGATAATAACGTGCGGCAAAATCAAGGAAGCAAGATCTAATGGCAAAACTTGGCAAAGAACAAGGAAATTTTTGGCTGAAATACAGAATAATTATTGTGCTGTTGTAAGATCCGCCCAGTAGCATTAGTTTTTACTGATCCTACTCTTGTTAGTTCAAGTATAAAATGGTAGATTCATTCAAAGTGTAGTCCAGGGTATGATGATAAACTACATCTTACAGCAAAGCCTTTGATCGAGAGATTGAAAATTTTGAGGAACCTGGAACCACCTCTTAATTGCTGCTGTTTCCAGGCCCACCTAGACACGGGGTGGTAGCACATGTTAGGGTTCCAGCTATAGACAAATATTGACCCCTTGCCAAGCAAAACACTATGAAAGTATAAAAATACATTTTTATAGTAAAAATGCCGGCAATACATTATTATATAAAAAATTACCAATACTTTTTATCTATAGTTGAAGGCATACAATTGCATTCAAAATATATTTAATTGAAGAAATAAAATAGTGTTCATATATTTAGATTTCAGCATTAAATAACCTATACAGGTTGATATGCCGCTAAACAAAATCAACCAAACAACCAACACGAAAGAACTCTTTCATGACATTAATTCGTATATCTTACAATTTCTTCAAGAAATCAAACTGTATCCTAAAATATAACATAAAAAAAGCTGCAACATAAAGCACACATATCACCACCTCTAGTAATTGTCCACACAAACATGTATATGCACAAAACCTGAGTTTCATCTACCATGTATTCAATTATGAAAGCAGAATAACATATATCTTATTTTTACTACTTCAAAACACCCAAGAAATTCAATTGTGGCATTAAATAACCCATAAAAGAGTTGAAGTACCATTAAACAAAATCAAATCATTCAAAGTGTGAAAATAAAGTATTTTTAAAAACAAAGTCTACTTTTGTATTTAATGAATGAAGGATATTTTAGGATCTTCATAATTACATCTATTTTTAAGCTTTGGTCTAGAAGCTTACCTTTTCTAATAGAATCTCCTTTTTTATTAACAAGATTATGGAATTGAAGTTTTAAAAAAGTAGTGTATATTTCAATGACACAAGCAGATCTAAAATCAAACACATTGTATAAATTAAAGCTTTGTGATATAAATTACGTTCGTATATAGATAACACTTTACAACTATGGTGGAAAACAGGTATTAATGAGCTGTCAAAATAAATGTTCCACTAACTGGAATCTTGTTACAAACTAACAACAGCTGAGTAAATATAATGTCATTGTTATCTCCCACTCCTTATTGTGGTGTTTTGAGAAGAAAGCAACATTAGAACGAAGGAAACTTTGTCTGAATTTCTGGAATGAGACATTTTTATTTACATTTGGACTAATTACCTCACCTTTGTTATAATCCCATTTCAGTTCTTGTGTTGTACGACCTTCTTCAAGTGTCTGTTGATCTGGGTAACCTCCAATGAATTTCAAACAGAATCATTTACTTAATCTACAGAATTTACTCAGTGGAATCGGGGGAAGCAATCATTGAGCAGTACTAGCAAAAAGAGAACAAAATGAGATCTGCAAACATTGACTGCAAAAAGAGAAGAATCTACCCCCATAGATTTAATAAAGTGATCAGTTCAAATTTCCCTAACGGATACCTAGATTGTACAATGCCTGAAGAAAGCTGGAAGGCATAATGATAAGAACAACAAGATGGGAATATAATTCCAAATGTAAATAATGCAAATATATTTCTTCAGTTCTAAAACTGTAGACAAAATAGTAAATTATGTGTGGTGATTTATACTAAACAGTTCAAATACCTCAGCATATGGATCAGTTATAACAAATTTAGTATAGGAGATAAGGAAATTGAACATAAAATGGGCTGCACTAGAAGTAGTTTCTCCCAACACTAAAATATCAACCTGAAAGCTCAAGTTATGTTCTTGATACTTAACATTCTGCATCATTTATAAATATTAGTTCCCCTTTTACTGTATATGGAATCCCCTCAAAATATAGTGTTTTATTAGTTCTCTATATTTGAAATTGCAGTAGCCTGGCTCTTAATTTCAGTTAAGATTGTTTTAGGTGTTGCCATAGAAGGATATGACTACACAACCAAGAAATTCAAATTCAAATTGCATTGGCAGGACTAACATTTTGCTTGGTGAAAATAGTTACCTACAGAATAGTAATAGTTAAATAACCTTATCAGATCAAGACTTTCATAGGATGTTATGGTACCAAACCCATTCAGAAATCTCTAAACTCTAAGCTGAATACAACCACTTTCTAAGATCAATGTTAAAAATGGCTTTGAGTGAGTAAAGCCTGAGGATCTTGACAAAAATCATCCTTCTTTTAACATTGTGGACTGGTGCTACAGAATCACAAACAAAGAACTGTAACAAATAACAGAAACCATATCACTCGTGGATGACCAACAGCAGCAACAATTCAAATAGATGGCACATGTAACTTGAAGAGAAACTAATGATATAATCAAGATGTTGACATTCCACACTACTTCAAATAAAAGGTTAGGAAGGAAACTGCCATCAATACTGGAAAGTTTGAAAACAGTTACAGGACTAGGGAAAACTATTTTCGCGAATAAGTCTATTAAGAGTAAGATTTTCTACATTTCAACTGAAAGTAGTACTGGCTGTTTAGTCAATGAATGGTAAATGTTTCCTTGTAGGGAAATGGCTAATATTGTAATTATCATTACTCAAAGATTAATTGATACTGTGAAATAGAGATATATAGAATTTAGTTGGCATTATTTGAATTACTTCTAGTGCATCTTTTCTCAAAGGATTCTCTCTAATGTGTTTTATATGAATTTGCTGAAATTAACTGCACTGAGCGGTATATTAATGACCATTATTCTTTCAGCTAACATTTTTCTGAATATATAAGATTTTCCCCTTAAATTCACTTGACATCAGCATAATGAACAGATTGGTGGAAATATAATGTGAATGGTATCAAGAACACAAAGAAAGGATTTATTTAACTCAACAAATTTAGCTCAACTTCTCGAGAGCTCCTCTCTGCGGCTGCTCGGTCTCACACTGTCTGCTGACCTGAGATGGAACAAATACTTTGAGTCAATTGCTTCATCCACCACAAGGAAAGTTGGCTCCCTGTGCCAGGCCAGGAAATTTTTCTCCCCGGAATCAATCCTTCAAATTTACAAATCAACTATCCGCTCTTGCATGGAGTACTGCTGCCATATATAGTCTGGAGCCCCTTCTGTTTGTCTCGGGGCTCTTGATAAGATCCAGAGATGGGTATGCAATGTAATAGGCCCTGATCTGGCATCTCATCTGAAATCTCGCATCAAGGACACATGGCACAGTGGATAAAGGTGTTAGTTAGATCCAGTGACAGGACCCAAAGAGTGTGAGTTCAATACCCAGTTAAGGCAGTGGAGAACTTGGAGAGGGGAATTAACAGGAGATAACTGATAACTGACATCCATTAAACATGGCACGTGGAACTAGAACAGTCTACTTCAGTGAGCGAAATAAAGGGTTCAGTTCGACATTCCAACCACCTGAAGAAGGCCGGAGCGTACAACAGCCGAAATGTTGTAATAAATATGGTGACAAAGATGAGGACAATAGTCCGAATAATGTAAATAGTGTACATAATACCTCATCTCAGAAATATAGACAGATAGTGAATTGATTCATAAAAAAATTTAATAGTTGTTTCTTTTTGTATTAAAATCCTTAAGCCCATTTTAAAACAAGTAACAAATCAAAATTGGTATTCCAAATTCCTAAATAACTGCTTCCTCTTAGTTCATCTAGCGTCTGATATCACTGTGTGGGTAAGTGTGTGCCTGTGGACGGAGTAACAATCAGCATTCATGTACCAAATGTCTTTGCCAAATCACATCTGTGACAGTCCATTTATCTAATTGCTAGTCACCAATCTATGCATCAATCAATTTTGTTCTGTCCATCAGGTTGCAGAGAAGGGGCTTACAATTGCAAGACACCAGGCTTAATGGCACGCTGGTAGAGATGTTGTGAGTAACAAGGAAACCTGTCAAAAAGAAATTGGAGAAGATCAGACCTGACAAGTCAGTAGGGCTGTATGATATTCATTCAAAAATACTTAGGCAACCTGTTCTTTGCTCAACGATTCCCAAGGTCTTCAAGAGAAACTTTTTAAAAGCCGCTAGAGGAAAGATTACAGCCAGGAAGACAAGAACAATTGGTAATCAGAAAATGTATATATATAAAAAAAAAATAGTTAAACAAAAAGAGAGAAAATTTGATTTTACTGCACAGACTATTTTAAATCCCCTGGGAACCACTAACAGGCTTTATTATTGAATGTCAGAAGTAATCGTTAAGTAATTTAACTTGTTGGTCTCCAGGGACTTCTATACAGCTTCCACTGACTTATCATGAAATGTAATTGTTCATCATAATGCTTGTGAAGTCATATGATACTTGGTGATGCTTAACTCTTCCCTTCTGATCCGGTTTTATTCATCTTTTGTTCTTTACTATTAATTTCACTTAGTGCAAGTCAAGCCTAGAATATGCTGAGTACATCCCATGCAGTGGGGTACAATAATCCCCCCCACCAAAAAGAGGAAACTTACACACATGATTTATTTGTGAACTCAAATTATAAAAATAACCAGTATTTACCTACAGAGAGAAATATAACAAAAAATAATTTTAATCTGAAGAAAACTCAATAAGAATTAATATACCATTAAAACGACCAACCCAACTTGCTGTGTTCAATATGCACATTCAAATATGCCAGATTTACATGGGTTGCCATGGTAATGACTTTTCCTGAAAGGTTTTTCATATATACAGACATGCATTATACAAAGGGTTACTGAAGTGTTCTTATTCTAATCCAATTTCAAAACCTGACCAAATAACAATTTTTTTAATCTAGTCTTAGTTGGCTAAGAAATGTTCAGCATTCACTTGCATGTCTATGCCCATATATATATTATAGATATATATGTGTACATGTACATATATATATATATATTATAGATATATATGGGTGTGCATGTATATATATATATATATATATATATATATATATATATATATATTATAGATATATATGTGTGTGCATGTATATATATATATATATATATATATATATATTATAGATATATATGTGTGTGCATGTATATATATATATATATATATATATATATATATTATAGATATATATGTGTGTGCATGTATATATATATATATATATATTATAGATATATATGTGTGTGCATGTATATATATATATATTATAGATATATATGTGTGTGCATGTATATATATATATATATATATATATATATATATATATTATAGATATATGTGTGTGCATGTATATATATATATATATATATATATATATATTATAGATATATATGTGTGTGCATGTATATATATATATATACATATATATATTATAGATATATATGTGTGTGCATGTATATATATATATATATATATATATACATATATATATTATAGATATATATGTGTGTGCATATATATATATATATATATATATATATATATTTAATGTTTGTGTTGATGTCCCTATCTTTTTAATAGACTTAAACAGTGAAATTAATAACAACCATCCTAGATCAAGAAGTCCTACTAAAGAAAAATGTGTCCCCCGACAGGAATCAAACCTGTATCCTCTATTTTTGATAATGCTCACATAAAAGGAGCAAAATGCCAACATAAAAAATGTTTAACATTCAACTGGTTTTCTCTAATAATATGAAAAAAGATGAAACTAGATTTGATTAAAAAGACATTTTAAATTATTAATATTTCAATATTGATTTAACTAATCCACTCTGAAATTTCCCAGCATCAATTTCAGAGACAAATGAATAATTCAAACCTCTGCACAAATTATTAGAAACATTTATGGAAAAGGGTTGGCTAATTTTTAATTAGCGGATGGGACTGGGTAATTCAACAATATTTGTTAGCCAAGGATAAAGAGTTCAATCATTGGGAGAATAAACATTAACTATCTTCATAATAGTTATCTGAAAGGTAGAAGAGAACAGGGTGGGCTCATTAGCAGGTGAGACAGGGTGATTCAACAATATTTGTTAGCCAAGGATGGAAAGTTCAATCGGTGGGAGAGTGAGTATCCACAATTTCCATAACAATCATCTAGAAAGGTAGAAGAAAATAGCTAACACAGAGAATATTAAAAAAAAGAATGTATCTGAAGTTGTTAACGAGAAACAAATGTAAACAGATTGTGAAGTGAAACAGGACTGATATAGTGAATAAATAAAGAGAAAACAGATTGAACAGAAGCAAGAAGTTGGCGCCAGTCTATAACCAATAAGTTTTACAAAGAAGGCATTGCTGCAAAGCTATCGAAAATATATTCTTGTGCATCATAATAAAAAGAGGGAAATTTGTGGGGCTTTACAAAAAACATTTCTATATGTTCTTCACTAATTCAAACAAGTTTCATTTGACTGTCATGTTCTTTTATTTCTTCACATTTCAGTGTGTTACTCTATGGATTCTTTAGGTGGAATTTGAGGTCACAACATCAATTTTTGGTGTTAATAACCAAAAGATTTTATGATGAAAGATAATGGTTGAGATTGAATGTGGCCGAAATGAAATATATCATGGATCAGTTATAACATATTCTGTATAAATGAAAAAGAAACTGAGCATAGAATGGGCTGCACCAGAGGTAGTTTCACTCAACACTGTAAATTGCAACAAAACCTAAACATCAAACATGAATCATGTTCTTGAACAGCCTTGTCAGATCAAAACTGTCATAGTGATGGTATAATGGCACCAGACCTGTTCAGAAATATCTAAACTGTATACAACTGCTTCCTAAGATCAATGGTGAAAAAAGGTTTTGGGTTAGTAAAGCTTGAGGTCTTGGTAATGATCATCTTTCTTTTGTTGAACATTGTGGACTGGAATCATAAACAAAGAACTGTACCAAATAACAGAAACCACATTATTTGAGGACTATCAACAGCAGCAACAACTAAAGCAGATAGTACATTTAATGTTCTTTAAGACTAGGCCAACAGAGGAGGATTACCAACAAGAGAGTGTTGTAGTCTAGGAAGCATTACTCCGCTTAAAATATTTTAATACAAAAAATAGATACTATTTATAATGGTTTAGACATAAGAGTTCTTTAGTCAAGGTAGATAATCCCCAACAAGGGATACAGCAACTGTGTTTACCTACCATCTAAATATTTAATAAATCAACAGAAGTTTAATAGACCTACCTGAGTGACCAACTGAAGAGTTTCTCATTGGAGCTAGATGTTTGATAATGTTAAATTAATTAAATTAAATTATATTAAGTTTAAAAATTCAACCTCTGGCTCTGATTTTTGATGTGAAACTCTTAAGTTGGTTAATCAAATAGGTCCATTCCATATAACTAATTACTGATAATTAAATAGTATAGCTCTAGTTATCTAGTGAGCACTTTTTGGCAGAAGTTCAGCTCACATGAAATATATATTGAATTTTTATAATTTTGTATTGTTTTAGTTGTATTAGCATTATTATTATTCACACACATGTACATACATATACCAAAACAACACTTCAAGGATCAGTAGAAGACATCCCTGACACAAGCCAACATCAATCCTGAGACTTGGGACACCATTACGGCAAATCGACCTTCCTAGTGAAGGATTATTTGAGAGGGAACTAAGACTTTTGAGTTCAGCCATTAACATGAAGAGTATATGCAACATTGTGTCAGGTGGGCCCAACTAACTGAATTCACCACCCACACTCCTCTGTGGCTCCTACTCATGATTCTTCAGGAGTAGTCTGGGCCTTCACAGCCATCTCCACCACTGCCACCAGAGGGCAGAAAGGGAATAAAGATAGTGGATGATGATCCTGATGCTTGGATTTGAGCAGGTGCTGATTACTACTACTACTACTACACACACACACACACACACATGCATGCATATAGGCATATGCATATAAATTCAAACAATAATAAATAAATATTTAATTATAAATGTAACTTCCTACAATTAATACCCTAATAGTACTTAAGATACCAGCAAATCAAATAAGAAAACAAAAAAATGGTTAAGTGAAGATTTATATAAATATTTACTTTATTATTTAAGCATGGAATTTATTATGTAAAAAATGAAATACAATTTTCCTAACTCAAGAAAAGACTAGACTGCTCAAAAATTAACAACAACAATCTGTCTAGAGAAACTGGAAATCAAATTTCAACAATTTAATAGACCTACCTGATTGGCCAACTGAAGAGTTTCATTTTGAAATGCTCATTGGAGCAAAATGTATGATAATGTTAAATTAAAATTAAATTAAGTTCAAACATTCAACCTCTGGCTCTGATGAGCATTTTGATGTGAAACTCGTAAGTTGGTCAATCAAATAGGTCCATTCCATAGAACTAATTACTGATAATTAAATAGTATAGCTCTAGTTATGATTATTAAATATTGCAGCTCTAGGTCTGAGGAAAAGAGAAAAAGAGGTAAAAGGTTAAGGAATGAGTGGAAAGTGGGAAAAAAATGAAGAAAAGGATAAATAATCATGACAATCTGCATGTATGCACATCTGCACAGATGGGCGCATAGGTGTGAATGCACATGTGTAAACATACACTATGAAAAAAAAACTTGCACCAATAATAAGTGCATATAAAAAAAATTGAGAAGTATAAACAGTCAATTGCTGATAACTCCTGATGAGTGGACAGATGGGTCCATCTATGAAACTCTGGAGTCAGGATGCTGAAGGTAACATCAATCAGCTAAGTGACAAAGCTTTTACTTGTATTAATTCTAAATAGGGAAGGGAGAGATATATATGTGGGTGGGAGAGAGAAAACTGAATTAACAAAAAGAATGACTTTTTTTTACTCCCTCTAAAGATAATAAACTGAAAACCATTTTACAACTATTAAATTGAAATTATTTCAGTTATACATAATGCATAAAATTTTTCTATTGCATCAGAATAAAATTGTTTAAGATTATATAAACTGTTGTGAACTGTCAAAAGAAAATGCCTTTGCAAGGTGGATGACAAATTATTTTTATTTCATTGCTAAAAATTTTATGATTACTTTTTACATTTGCTTTTGACTTTGTAAAAGGGTGTTGATATTAACGTTGAATGACAGACAAGGTTAGAACAATTACTATAAAATACATGGATCAGCAATCATGCACAAAGACAAAAAAAGGAAAAAATTGTTTGCTAAATTCCATTGACACATTATCTTCGTTTTCAGTTTCAAATTCCATATACAGATCAACAAGTTGATACTTTATTTCCAGAGAATGTTTAATATTTTGTTTTCCTTCTGTTTTTTTTCTGTTATTTTACTACAGCTGAAAATTGCCAACTTGTAACTATCAAGAATGCAATCTTTAATGTTTCTCAAATGAGATCACTCTTTTGAAAAATAAAGAACATAAAAACACTCACTGCAAAAAAGACATTTTTTTTCACTTTCCTTATTGTAAGTCTGTAATTATCTTTTCTAAAATCATAGATCAAATAAATAGTGAAAGAGTTGCAGATTAGATCTTTAAATTACTTACCTTTGTCTATTAGGAAGATAAATATCTTTATTGTAAAGAGCAAAATGTCAAAACTTTTAAACATTAATTAACAGTTGTGTTTTCGTGGCATATCTTTGCTGATCAAAATCAGCTTTAACTGAAGTAAATACAATATCCATGCTTTCTTAGCAAGGAAATGGGATCAGATACAATTCATCAAGCAGTAATTTGGAAGAATGTTTTACAGCCAATATTAGCTGAGTTTCCAAACAGAAAAGGAAAGAAATCAACTGATTGCTTATTTACAAATTGAAGGTGAAAAGTTTTCTGCAGGTCGTAATATCCAACAGCTGAAAAAAACAAACAATTGCAAAATCCAGTGGCTCCAAAAATTGAACAGTAAAAATTTCAATAGTTGCAAAATCAAACAACCACAAAATCCAATCATTTCAAAATTCAGCAGTTGTAAAAATGAACAGTTGCAAAATCCAGTGGCGGCAAAAACAAACAATCACCATGGCTGGACATTTGGCCAAATGGACATTTCAGTGAAAAAGTCTAAGTAAAAATAGTAACAAGCATTACGTTAAGTATTTTAATTAGCAGTATTATAAGGTAGAATAGGACTAATAATTACCAGTGAATTTCAAGTGATTATATTATATTACTAAATCTAAATTTAAAGTTAAAAGTTTTCTTATTTCAATATTTGATTATTGAAATTAGTATTTTTTTAAATATTTGAGTGTATTTGGGTAAAAGGTAGAACCTAATTATTTAAATTTGTATTTAACAATACGATAAAAGCTAGTTTATCCCATAAGATAATGATTAAAAGTGAAATTGAAAAGTTTTTCATATCATAAAAGCCTAAGATTTTTGCTGTACTAAAATGTGCATTTTCTCAAAATACTTATCATCTTAGTTATATTTAAAGTAAAATATAATATATACAGAATAGATTTTGTAAAAAGCCTGTCAAAAAAAACTAAAAAGTATAAATTAATATAGTAAATAAATATAAATATAAGTAGCACATGATGATAAAGAGTGTGGCACACATGTAAGTATGCCACTACATTTTCGGTTAAATGTCTGTCAACCAAATGTTCGTTCAGCGAAATGTCAGTCAGCCAAATGTCCATGTACCAACAGTCACAAATCCAGCTATTGCAAAATGCAGCAGTTGCAAAAATGAACAAGTGAAAAATCTAAAGGCTACTAAAAATGTTATAGATTGATTTTGTTTTTACAGCTTATCAACCCTTTGTAGGTTATTTGAAGCCAAAACACATGTTTGGATTGTAAAAATAATAATTTTTTTTTTTAAGTGAATTTTGCATTAACAACTTTTTGAAAATGATAATGATTTTCACAGATAAAAGTCCCAGTAATTAACTCATAGCTAGGTGGGGAAGAAATGGCTTCATGCCTTTCCCAAGAGAATTTACACATAAGCAAATGTAATGAACTTGACTGGAATTTGAAACTCAACTCTCCAATTTCTTATTCTAAGCCACTAACCATTACACCACCCACAGATTCACTAAAATGAATAGTCACAAAAACAAATGGGTTCAAAATCCAACAGTTCTGAAATCCGACCGTCACAAAACACCAATGGCTGCAAAAACCTAATGGTTGCAAAATTGAGACACATATGAATGTATAGGAGTAACAAAAATACCTCCCTTAATACTCAAAGACAGGAGTTTATATACTCATCCAAGGTGCAGGAAAGGAGTCAAATCAAAATTTGCATCTATTTCTGATTTTATATAGATTAGCTAGAAACATAGCACAGGTTGTTATAATTATTTCTAGCAAAGAACATATATGACCCACAGGCATTTTGTTTGACAAATGACTACTTTCATTGCTACACAAACTTTGAGTTTCCATTATATTATTATTTTTATCACAAACCAGTGAGTCTGGAAAAGTATATATTTCTAAATATGGATCTGTGATCTGATGATCTCTTAATGGATTGTCTGGCATGCTTGTTTCCTAAATCATTGTACTGATTTTTCAATAAGTTCTAAATAAATTTAAACTACAACAAATTTGGGGAATTCTCAATTAAATCAAATCTTTAGTGATATAAAAACTATGTTTCCTATCATTACATGATGTATTTAGAGTATATGTTTTCTAATCTACGTTTTCATAATATTTCAATGTTTTGTTTTTTTTGTTTATTTATTTTTTGGTTCTAATAAGATTTCTTTAAAATAATTGATCAGAAATGAGTTATTTTAATCCAATAATTCCTGTGATCTTCTGTAAATTTTTCTGATTTAGAGGCTCTAGAGAAAGTTAATTTACAAAATATAAGACATTATTATTATCATAGAGAGTTAAGAGTTCAAACCAATTTAGGAATAATATTTGTATAACAAAATAGAGGTAATGCATTAGTTACAAATATGTTTTTGGAAGAATGCTTTGCTTTCAGATAACATCTAATTTGCAGCTTTTACATGTCTTTGTTCTTGCATTTTTTTTTAAACTGTCAGCTTCAGAATCATTCCAGTGAGTTCCATGTGTTTCTGTTAACACCATTAGGAAAGTGTCAAAAGAAAAGCAGCCCAAATCTCTCAGGCATTAGATGGAATGACTACAGAAAATAAATGCACAGAATACTTTTAAATAGAGCTCGGCAAAAAAAATAAAAACAGATCAGAATTTTCTTTAAGAAGAGAAATGAAAGTTATGCCACAGAAACATACATAAACTTATTTCTATCTGCAGAAAATAGTTTTTGTAAATATTCTGCTATAATTTGTGAATTTAGATTATGATAATTCCAAACATTTGCTCAAAAGCTGTTTTCTATACGACGTAACCGATACAGATGCACTGCAATTTATACAAAGTGCAATTCAAGTTTTTTTATTGATATAAAGTTCATATTTATTCACTGATAGAGAATATTAAAGATCTCAGAGAAAGAAAGACTTCTTTTGAAATCATGTCTACTGGAGATTTGAGGCAAGGTATCATATACGCCCTTAAAAGTGACAAAAGCAAAGCGCAGAAATAAAATGTTTAATAACTTGATAAAAAAAGGACATTTTTTTTTCAAAATTAGATCTTATGGCAAAAGGGGAATTGATTATATAATTAAAAGTAATTTGTTGTTCTAAATGCATTGAGGGATTTCTTTTTTTTTTTTTACATGAGCAAAATAATAAATAACAAACTGTTAAATGCTGAAAAAACAAAATAGCAAGTTGTTGAGAAATTCTAACAATATCTGATTTGAAGCTGTTTCTGAAAAGCACAAATACGTTGATCTGTTGCATTCACTTTCACACAAATGATCTTTAGAAAGGCATGAATCCATCTTTTCTAATCCAACTATGGGTTAAATAGCTGGGTAGACTGAGCTTTCTAGCTGTGAGTGGTAACCAGTTTAAGAGAAAGAAAATACTGGAGGAAGCAACAGAAAACTACTCGACTATCTTTCCCAAGAATGCATGGTAATTAATAGATAGTGAAGAAAGAGAAACTGTAGAGAGCCATGACAGCCTACATTCTGAAGTGACATGGCATTTAAAAAAAGAGATGATCTTTAATCCTCCCAAGAAATTTCATTTCAAACTTCAACAATGTATATTTGGCAACATCAGGCTTAAGTGAATTCAGTGATTCTAGATAATATGAAAAACTCTTGACGTGTCTGAGACAGAACTTTTAGGACATCAGCAAGAACAAATCAATTTGGTTTCCATTATTAATTCCTCATAGGCAGAGCAAGTGAATTTTGAATTCTTTTTAAATTATTGGATAAGGTCATCAACTGAATTTTAATGGCCTTACAAATAAAACAAACATTCTTTATAATTCTTTGATATATATTCAAATCTTCAACATTGCTATGAATTTATTATGTGTATTCGGGATATGCATTATACTCTTGAGACTGGCTAAACAAACACAGATTATGAATCTGTTATTTTCAATCTGTATTCCACATTTCTCCTGCACATTTGGACTTGTGACTCTACTATGGTAAGGTCACAATCATAGCACACAAAATAAAAGCAGGTGTATTAGATATGAAAGCTTGCATATGCATGTGTACATATATTGTAGGAATAATTTTCATCAGGTGGGGCCCTTTTAAATATTTGTAACAATACCTGCATTGCCCCAAAACATGATTTGCATTTTTTCAGATTTTCGCCTTTTGAGTTTTCAGATAATGGAGATTTAACCCACATAGCAAAAGATATTAAAGAATTACGATGGATAGAACTGTTTTTTTTTTATGTTTTATTGTTTGATTTTCAAAAGATCAGAATGTCTAAGAACCAAAGTCTTTGCAGTACAATTGCTTTTGTTAATGGAAAAATGGCTTTCATATATATATGACTAACAGACTTCATCTTTCTTTTCAACCATACACTATTTTTTTTTAAATTCAAAAAAATAAAAAAAAATAAGTGAATAAGATGAAAAGAGAACAACCAAGTTGTTATCAAATTAAATTATTCTCAATATCAGAGAAAATACTGATATTGAAAGTAAAAAATTATTTTGTGCATAGATAAACCAACTTGGATAACAAAAGAATAATGAACCATTGAGTAGCAAGCATTTCCATAAATCCTCATTTTGCCTGTGCAAAATGTTTCGAAATCTAGTTTCTTTTGTGCATTTTACTTAAGACAAAGTTATTCTAAGTTGGCCCATAAAGGTAATGTTGTGTTTCTTAATTTTTGATTTATTGCCAGTATTTTTGCTTCAGTTATTTTTTGTTTCTTTTGCTTTCTACCCCATCAGACACAGTTTGTAATTTGATCAGGCCATCATAAAACCTTTTATGCCAAAGTCGGGCATTAATGCAATCTATTTCCTTTTTGTGGGAGGATAAGTAAACACTTGCACATCTAGGCTTATCATCTATTTTGTCAGTGTATTATAGCGTTTCCATTGCCCCCCCACACACACACAACTATCTTAAATTATAAACCTTAGCATACTAAATGCTCTTGACTTAACCAACGACAAAAGCTTATTGAAGAGCAATGCAAAGAATATGTTCTTAGATTCTATAATGTAATCAGTTCTCAGAAATTATATTTTGGTTCCCTATTAAACATGAAACATCTAAAGGATTTCTCAAATTCTACAGAATAACTCTGAGATTCCTAATGCAAATTATTGGTAAACCTCTAGTCAAATTCTTTGTCATATTTCTAAATCATATTTGATATAGGTGGTTATTTCTGTTGTAGCAGATGTTAAAACATTTTTGTCAGGCATGTATGCATGAAAACACCTATCAGCATATATAACCCCATTTCAGCTTTTAGGCAGGTATAAAAAGAAAAGAAAAATGGAGTGCATGCGTGTTGTGAAGCTGAGCCACTAGTTCCCATTCATCTTGAGATGAGATTGTCAAGGCACAAAATTTAGCACTACATGAAATAGACAGAAAAGGACATAAGCAGTATACCTCATGTACTCACGGACTCACCAGCAGAGTATGTTCAACTTTTCCTTCGTTATTGGCAGAGGCTCATAGAATTCCTTAAAATTTTCTCTTCACAAAAGATGTACCCAATAGAATAAATATTTCCATCTTGTTTTGTTCTACTTTTTTGTTTGTCTATTTTCTCAACACTTAGATTTTTGTTCAACACAAACCCAAACTTAGTAACAGTTTTAATGATAACGAGGCTAGTTGTGAGGTTTTTTTTCTTTTACTTCATGTTAATGTTACACTGTAAATAGAAACTAAGGCGATGCTTTATGCCTGACGGCTTCTGGATATGGTACAGATTCAGACAGAGAAAGAGAGACATATTAAAATAGTGACAGTTTGCTCAAGTTTCTATTAGGGATTTTAATGAAAAAGAATCAAAATTTTGTTATATAGCTTCCTTCATAATTACAATTACCTTTTTTCTTTCTTTTTAATCATTTCACCCCATGCAAAACAGTAAAGCCACTAAGACACAAGGAGTTACTGAGTGTGAAAGAATAAGGAAAGGAGCGAGAACAATAGAAGAGTAATAAAGAAGACAGCAGATAACAATTTACAATGCATTTAAATTTTTGAAGATCAAAGTTGGCTGGAATGCATGGAGCTATAAGGGAGAGTTCAACAAGCAAGAAGTGCAACAGAAGAAACTATTAGCATAGAACTTACGGTTACATCTAGCCATTTCAACTGTGATTTGATGAGACCTTTTACTATGGTACAATAGCGGAAAGCAATATTTATTTTGAAAAATACAAAAATGTGGCACATGGCCAAAAGTGGGAATGGGGAAGGTTAGTCTTCAATCCGTCTTATTTTAAACTTAATTAGCCATAATTACTGACCCAAACATACCACAGCATTCCTTACACCAAAACAACACATTCTTACTACAGCCACCATAATACCTTTAAGTCTCTATGAAGTCCTAACTAGTTGCCATCTGTACAATTTTTCTGTTTGGAAGGTGTAAAAATAACAACTTTTAAAAATGAAACCCTGAAAGTGGAAAGTTCATCAGAAAAAATTTCCATGAAAATATTTATATAAAAAGCATGAAAAGTTACATTAGAGTGGTGGGAAAGTGATTCTGCCAGGTCAAGACCAATAATATTGCTGATTTTTCTTTGGATTTTATCAAGAATCTCTAAATATATAACAGGATCTCTGGGCCATATGTGGCAGCAGTATTCAAGTGTGGATAAATGATAGGCTGACAGATATGTTAGATAGATTCTAGAGAAAAAAATTGTCTAGCTCAACACAGTGAAGAGGTGTGAAAAAATTGCAGCCATACAATGTTATCAGTAACAGTCTGACGAGTTTAGATTCTAAGCAATCTAAGTTTCTCTTAGTGGTTAAGATAGACATTTGAATGTTTGATAATAATGCATATAACAATGGAGGGTGGGGAATGGTTTCCTTTTGGTACTGGACATAAACAGTTATTAAAAATGTGTAAATTTATCAACAGAATATATTAAAATGCTTTTAGCTTGATCTGTTTTTTGACTGCATCAAATTTAAAATGTAAATCATATAGAGGAAAAAGCATAAATCATAAAAAATTCATCTAAAAAATATAAAAAATAAAACCATAAAAATAAAGCATAAGTATGTTGATTGCAGGGAAGTATGGTGGAGTAATGGATAGTAGCTTGGACTGAGGAATCAGAGAGCCAAGTTCAAATTCTAGTCAAATCCATTACATTCACTTACGTGCTAATATCCTTGGGAACGGTATGAATCCTCTTCTTCTCCCCCCAGCTATAGGTAAATAGCAGGACAGACCTGGTTTTATAGCCTTGGATGGCAACTGGTCTACCGCAGAAAGAAATGGCAACCTACTGCAGGAAAAATCTGCCTCAAGAGTCATGTATTGAAAGATGCATGATCACCTAAGCATGTATCACGCATGGCACATAACTGAACTGATGTTGAGTGTAAATTCAAGGTGAGGCCATTGAATTTGCTTTCACACAAATACCCTTGGGGAAGATATGAATCTATCTTTTCTCAACTACAGCTCAGGGTTAATAACAGGGTAAACTGGGTTCAGGTTTGTTTGTCTAGAACAACAACTTGAATTCAAAACTGGTTGTGTGCAGAACAAGCAGCCCCACCTTGTAAAATACTACTTTCTATAGAAACCACAGCAACACCTGTGGCTGTGGCACTATAATCAACAGAGGAATGTACAGAGTTAATATGCAGTAAAATATAGTAAGTATATATATATATATATATATATATATATAACATTTCATGAAAAAGTATCCAGATATTACTGGTCATGACCGGGAATCTCAACTTCAGTCACTTTCCAACTGCCATAATATAGCTTTCCTGTGCCTTTCCTAGAAATATTTTCATGGAAATTCTTCTGAAAACTTTCCTCTTTGGTACCTCAAAGAATTTAAGTGCTAGATTTAATGTTAGGTCTCATCATTTTACAGCTGAAATGGTTAGGAACTGTTACTGCTATGCTAACAGTTAGTTTTCTCATAGATTCTCCTCTGGACTCTTGCTTTCCAGTTAACTTTGATTTTCAACAATTTAAATGTAATGTTAATCATTATATTTTGTCTTCTAAATTCCTGTTCTTTTATTGTTTTCTCTCCTTAGTAATATTTTTTACTTTTTCTCATATTTTTTCAGTAACCCTTTGCATCTTAGTAGCTTTATTGGCTTGCTTTGGGGTGAAATGATTAAAAAAAAGACATTGAATATTTTATACTGAGACATAAAGAAAAAAATAACATTCCTATTTATAAGAAAATCCTTTCTGTTTTGATTTAATATAAGCAAAAGAATTAGATACCATTGAAGATACTCTATGTAATTGTTCCCACCCCCAAGAGCCACTCAAGTGAGAGGGTTACTGTAAGTGGTTGTTTTAAGAACAGAAGCGGAGGAGGTTAAGGGCACTTTCCCATGCCACAACGGTTAGCTAGCTTGTTTCATTAGATCAGTTACAACTGGGTTCCATACTTACTGGGGGCTCCCTACTTTCAGCTTTGTGCCACATCTAAGCTATGCTTGGTAAATCTCCATAACAGGTGGAGGTAAGAAGTGCAGATTCTAAAAATATATCAGATAGATAATGATTGATCCCAGAAAACTGTTGTGATCAGGGAAGCATTCTCTCGGGAATCTGTTCCACAAAGCAGTGACTCTGAGAAAGAAGTTATCCAAATAGATCCTGTCGTAGCTGTAAAGATCTGAAACAGTAGAACTAATGAGTGTAGCTCATTAGAACCTTTTTCCATGGAAATGGAGATGAAGTAGCAAGGAGCTAGCAATGTTCCATCTGTGGGAAAGAGGTTGTAGAGTTAAGAATAAGTAATCCCCGACAAGGTTGTGTAACTGCTTTTGGACTATCAAGCTGAAGTAGTACAAGAAGTTTACCATTTTTCCATCATCTCTAGTGTTGGATCATATGTTGGAGTTTCACTTGAGCTCTGGGCTTCAGTCCCAGTAGATGTTTAAAGTATGTTGCCTCTTAGAAAGAGCCATTATTCACTTCTAATATCTTAGCTCTAAGAGTAGACAGGTTCATCTACCATCCAGTCCACACTCCTCCTTGATATTTTGAACAGGAGTAAATGTTTATCCCTTGTTTCCTGTTCAGGGGATTGGGTTTCCAGTTACTTCTAACGTCTTTTCCTTCTCTTTCACTTCCAGTAGCCTCTTGCATCTTAGTGGCATTATCATCTTGCTTGGAGTGAACTAATTTTTAAAAGATTGAGACTGGTGAGAATTCAGGCTCAGTTGCATTATGTTTTAGAAGTATATCCATTACAAATCCACTTCACAATGAGGGTATATTTGAAAAACATCACATTTCTTAAAAAGAAATTAGTCAGAATTATTTTCCTTTTCACTTTCTTTTGCAAACCATAAAAAACACTAATGATGAATTAGTGGCCATATTTAACCATCTACTGACCAGACACACTTATGATAAAGAACAAATTATCTTTTAGCTAATAAAAGAACTCACCAATCTGAGACAAGATGTCTACTGAAAGTCTTTGAGAAAAAGTTCTAAAAGTAATTAAGAATTGTCAACTTAGGAGCACTAATTCAGTCAAATTAAAGTGTCTAATCATGAGGTATTAATAACAGAACAAGTAAAAAAGAAACCAAATTAGATCTACCGACATACTATGTCCATATTTATAATTAATATTGAGCTCAGACATAGATTTGCAAAATGCCTTCAAACAACAAAGCAATCATAAAACCAGATTGCAACAATTAATATTTGAAAGAGAAAAAGGGCAATGTCAAAATCCAGTTTTATCCTTGAACTTTTATAAATATGCTTGCTTTTTTTAGTGTCTAATTCAGTAATTATAACCAAAATAAATCCATTAGATACATCTGAGTTGTTTTATGCAATTTGATTCTATTCAATATGCATTTCTGCAATATATATTGAATTTGTGCATTTTTATTCACATCATTTCATGTTTGTCTTTCATGTTCATAATTAGAAAATAAAATTTCTCCTCAGTCAGGTAAACATATTTAACAAGGAACATTTTTAGTAATGAAAATCATCTGCAAACCTAACTTTTACAGTGACAGCATTTTAGTACTAAACTAATCTCCATTCTATAGGCTTATGGCCACATCATATTGAAACACCAGTTCCCATACAATCACCAAAGTTAACCAACGTCAAGCCTGATCAGTACCTAGATGGGTATCACTTGGGAATAACAGGTGCTGTAAGCTTGGATGTGCAGGTGGTGTAATGGATAATGGCTTGGAAATGATAATTGGAGAATCAAGTTCCAATTCCTGTTGGGTTTGTTATATTCACTTACATGCAAATACCCTCTTCTCCCACCAGCTATGGGTTGAATAACAGGACAGACTGGATTCTGTAGCTTTGGTTAGCAACCAGTCTACCACAGAAAGTATTAGCAACCTTCTACGGGAAAATCTTCTGCCTAGTCAGTCAAGAATTGAAAGAAACATAACCACCCAAATGTGTGTATCACATGTGGCACTTAACTCTCCTGTCAGGACCTATGAAATCTGTGAAGAACCAAGATTGCCTTTCTTTATTATCTGTGAATTACACAACTTCTAGAATGGAATGGTTTCCCAGTGCTTTCACCACAGTTTAGAATTCAGAGTTTTCCTTCTCTTAGATTGGCTGCCACCCAAGGCTACAGAATATAATATAGCTAAGGAAAGAAGATAACTTTCTTAAAAGCATTTGTATGATGATAAACACAACAGACTAGGTGGTAATTAAAAATGGCGTCTATTAAAAATTATATTCAGAATCTTGTATATATTCAGTAGGTATTTGACCAAAGAGTGACATCATATGAGTTAACAAGGTTGATTTTAGCCAGAGAATATGCATATAAAAGCAACCAGTAAAGATTCAGAGTTGATTTTGAGTGATGCACACTTTTTTTTATTAATCATTTCTCTCCAAGCAAGACAATAAAGCCACTAGGATGCAAAGGGTTACTGAGTGTTAGAGAATATGAGGAAAACTACTATTAAGCAAAGAAGATAATAAAAGAACAAGAATTAAGCAGACAGAAGATGATAATTGACATTGCATTTAAATTTTTGAAGATCAAAGTTGATTGGAAGCAAAAAGCCAGAAGAGAGTTCCACAAGCAAGAAGTGCGATAGAAGAAACTGTTAGCATAGAACTTATGTTTATATCTAGCCATTTCAATGGTAAAATGGTGAGACCTTGCCACCAATCTAGTTCATGTTTAAGTGAACATGTATCTTTCAATACATGACGGATGAGGCAGGTTTTTTCCTGCAATAGGTTGCCATTTCTTTCTGCGGTAGACCAGTTGCCATCCAAGGCTATAGAACCCAGACTGTCCTGCTATTTACCTATAGCTGGGGGTAGAAGAAGAGGATTCATACCTTTCCCAAGGATATCAGCATGTAAGTGAAAGCAATGGATTCGAATGGAATTTAAATTCGGCTCTCAGATTCTTCAATCCGAGCTGCTATCCATTACTCCACCGTGCCATCCCAATCTAGTACTGCTCTTAAATTCATGAAGTCTAGGTACCATAGTGGAACGTTCATCAGAACAATGACCATGAAAGCATTTACACTTTGTTGAAAGTGGTTTGACCATTTGAAATAAGACAGCTTTTTCTTTTTGTATTCGACCTTTCTTCCTCTTTTCATTCTATGACCAACATTTTAAGTAAAGGAGACAGCTCTTAAATAAAATAAAAATAATTTTTACTCTTGTTATTTTGGCAGTGATTTGCATGATGTTTATTGAAACTGATGCATTAGTTAGAAAATGATTCAATCATGTCGCAAAAAAACTTTTAATAAAAGCTTTACTGGATCAGAAATAATTTCCAGATGTCACACACACCCAGTAATTTGTTCTGGGTAACAAAGTTGTGCTGAAATAGTTTTATGAGATTACCAGAGCAAAACAAAATATTGTAAAGATTTTTTTTATTATTTCAAGTTTAAAATAACAGTAAACAATTCTTATAGGTAAGTAATAAAATTAAGATTGAAATAAACAGACAATATATTCTGACATTAAGTTTGAAATTCCTATTTAAAAAGAAACAATTCAAGTTTTATTTGAGAATAATTTTCCTGTCTGATGATTAAAAGCAATAAAACATATAAAAAATGGATAATTTAACCATATGTTCACTTTTATTTCAATTTGATTATTTTTTAAATGTTCACTCAATACAAGCCTTGAGAGCCACTCAAAATAGAGGGCTACTGTTAAAATGATTACAGTGGTATGATATGAGTGAAAGATAAGGTTGGGTTTGGTTTATTTCTTTAATGGCATATGAACTCCTTATGGGCCATTTAATGCCAAAATTTAATTGGGAAATTTGGCCATTTTGTTTTTACTATTAAAATCCATTGTTGGAAATTTTGTTTTTTGTCATTAAAAATTAATTGCTGTCATTTTTACTATAAAAATGTATTTATACTTTCATAATGTTTTCATCCCAGTTCGGGAGTTCATTATTTAATAATACCTGGGACCCTAACAGGTGCTACCACACCAGGTCAGGGTGGACATGGGAACAACGGCAAAACCTCTTGATCAGAGGCCTTGGTGCCAGATGTAGTTTATCATCATACCCAGAATGAGAAAGAGAACATACTAATAAATGAATATTATGATTAACTTGAAGAGATTAAGATTATAAAATCATTATCAACATTGCTTTTATATCTTTGATGAGTAAGATAATTTAACCATAATACTATAAACATTACTGAAAAAAAAAATTACTTTTATATAATTATGTAAGTAAATTCTTTTAATTATCCTACAACAGGCATAGAGGAATATTGTGAAAAACTATATTTAGAAACTTTATGATGTGAAGGTAGCTTAACAGTTATCAGCAAAGAAAATGGTACCAATAAGCCAAGTTGAAATTCTGGGTCTATTATGTCAACTTCAGACTAATGATCTTGGAAAAAGAATGAATCTATGTCTTCTTGCTCATACTTGCATTCACTTACACACAAATACACTTAAGAAAGATATGAGTCCATTTCATCTCTCACCAGCTATAGGTTAAATAGTCATACTTATAGCTGGAAAAGTCATTGTTAATGCAATATTCACTCAACCACAAAAAAATATTATTCTGCCAATCCAAAATACATTTCAGCTTTAAATAATCCACTAAGTGTTGATAAACCATAAAAAAAATCAATCAATCAGTATCCCTCAAACTACAATGGATGTCAGTTATCAGTTATCCATATTAGGACACATGGCTCAGTGGATAAAGGCATTAGTCAGATCCAGTGACAGGACACAAAGAGTAGTGAGTTCAATACCTGGTTAAGGCAGGGTTAGGGTTAGGAGAGGTGAATTAACAGGAGATAACTGATAACTGACATCCATTAGACATGGAATATGGAACTAGAACAGTCTACCCCAACGAGCAAAATAAAGGGTTCAGTTCGACATTCCAACCATCTGAAGAAGGCCAGAGTGTACAACGGCCAAAACATTGTGATAAATATGGCAACAAAGATGAGGACAGTAGTCTGAATAATGTAAATAGTGTACATCAAAACAGAAAAAGGAATGTGACATGAATGCATTTCCTCATCAGATTTATTTAACCTGTACAACAAGATGAATTGGAGAACCTTCCAGGACTTATTATAAGTGATCAATTAACTTAACATATGTGTACAATTAACTTTAACAATATATAACATTTTATACCACATATATAAAGAGTTAACTTTAACAATGTATGCTAAGCAGACAGCACTGTAATGATAACTAATTCAGAAGGAAAACTGAAGGAACTATCAGATACGTAATCAAGGAAAGTAAGAAAAATGCATTGAAAATGAATTGTAAGAACACAGAATGCATGGTGGTGAGCAAAAGAGGCAGACCAAGATTTAAGTTACACATTAGGGTTCTCAGAATTAAACAATTACAGAAAATCAATTGAATGGTCAGTATAATAATAGAATGCAAAAAGCATGTATGAATAATGAAAGATATATTTCAGAAACTCTGTAAGGTATTAACAGATTGTAAAATAACATTAGCCTGTTCAGTGTGGTGACTCTAAAAGGACACATCAAGATTTATTATCAGTGCAGCTGTTAGACAAAGTAATCAAGGAAATCAAGAAAAAAGGATTGAAAACAAATTCTAAGGACACAAAATATATAGTGGTGAGTAAAAGGGATAGACTAAGATGTAAGTTACACATTGGGGACATCAAAATTAAACAGATACAGAATATCAACTCTCTGGTCAGTGTAATAATTTAAACTGTGACTGAAATTCAAAGGTACATAGGAATAATGAAATATACTTTTCAAAAACGTTGTAAAGTAAAAAAGGAATGAAAAATTGCACTGAAAATGAAGAAAAAAGTACTAGATGCCTGAAAAAGTTTGTTACAAATGGAAAAGTCTTAAGATAAAGTTGTGGCTCTACAAAAATTTTGAAGACAAATAATGAAAAAAGAAGGCTTGGAAAATATGACACTCACCGAACCAGTCAATGGCATGTTAAGCAGAGGAAAGCAGCAAGTGATTTAAGTCACAAGTTTGTGTATATAGTGTGAATTAACAAATGGAAGAGCAAGCACAATTATAATATGATAATAACAATGATCTGCATAAAAATATCTTGCATCAGGTTAAACAAATATTTGCATGATAAATCTTTTCCATTATTTTAAGGAATATAATAAAAACTAGAGGAAAATGTCTCAATACTCAAAAATAAAATACTTTTTGTATAATTCCTAAAAGTTAACCAAAACTTTAGGCATGAAAATTTCAATTCAAATTCTCATTTAACAATTGCAATATTTTTAATGACAGGTTCAGCCGCATTCAGAAATCTTACTGGTTCACTTTCAGTGCTGCTGACAGGATGTGTAATGTTTTTAAAAAGATGAAAAGAGATATAAAAACAAACAAACAATGAAATCAACAAAAGACAATATTTCTGATCACTGAGTATTTCATCTCTGATGCTATGCAATATGTCAGGAATTAAACATTACTAAACAAGTGGATTTATAACCTTAAAATCTCTTAGGCAGAATTTCAATTTCTTTGAGAGGTCTGTCTCTTGTAATCATCCTCAGGTTGGCAAAATTATTTCAGATTTGCCATTACTCTTTCTCTCTGCACCCGATACATTTTCTTCATTACTGAAATGAAAATACCAATACCTAACTTAAAACAATGTGTAATATTCATCTAAAGTTAAGCTATTGCCTCTTGCCTTGAAGTTATTTGGAAAAAATACAAAAATATATTGTCTATGTTGTTTTGGAAGCCATATACAATTTTATTATATTACATTTGACAAATATTCTTGATTAACTTTACTTTTTTTTCTTTCTTTTGCAATAACATTATTCTGTAGACAGGATGCCAAAAAACTGAATTAACCCCTCAAAAAATATTTTTAAAATTACCAAAGAAAGGAACTCTTCAACTAACTGCTTTTATACTTTTAAGTAAACAATGAATATCAACTTATACAGTCACTGGACAGGTTTTGAACTAGATTATTATAATGTTTATATGAACTTCAGAACTAATATATAAAGAACTATTGATACAAATGTGAATCAAAATTCAAATTCACATCCAGCCAGACAGCAGTGTATTCCCTTATAGATAAAGAGGAGACTTGAGGTAACATAAATGTGGTTTTACAGAATGGCAATTGTAATGATAATGTTAGCTGTTTCCTTATGAGGAAACATTTCCCAGTCATTGACTGAGCAGCAAGTATTACTATCAGTTGAAATTTATAAAATCTTTCTTTTAAAACATCTTTGAGAAAAATAGTTTTCTCAAGCCCAGTAGCTGTTACTGATCTCTCCCATACTCATGAATGTTTCCTTCCTAACCTTTTATTTGAAGTAGTGTGGAACATCAGCATCTTGATTATGTCATTATTTTCTCTCTTTGAGTGACATGTGATATCCATTTTAGCTGTTGCTACTGTTAAAAGTCCTCAGGTGATATGGTTTCTGTTATCTGGTACAAGGCTTTGTTTGTGTCTCTCTAGCACTAAAGAAAGATGTTCTTTGCCAAGATGCACAGGCTTTGCTCACTCAAAGCCATTTTTGACCAAGTAGGATGTTGAGAATACGATAGACTGAATATATAAGTAACAAGGAAGTTTTAAGGAAATGACAAACAGTACTAAGAGTTGCAAAAAGGTTTCATCATATTACAGTTGAAATGACTAGATGTAACCATAATTTCTATACTAACAGTTTCTTCTGCAACACTTCTTAGTTGTGGAACTCTCTTCTGGCTTCCTGCTTTCCAGTCAAGTTTGATCTTCAAAAATTTGAACACATTTCCAATCGTTATCTTCTGTCTTCTTAAATTCTGTTCTTTTATTGTTCTCACTCTTTAATAATATTTTCTTTTTCTTATATTATTTCACACTTAGTAACGCTCTGGATCTTAGTGACTTTATTACCTTGCCTTGTTAAAATGGTTTTAAAATATACATAGTTGTGTATTTGCGTAGCAATCACTCTCTAATACATGTTTCATCGAACATGACTGACAAGTTAATTTTGTTCATTTTTTTTTGTATTTCTTATGTGTGAACCACAGCTTTCTTTTTTTTAATATAGTATATGGAGAAATTTCCCAAATAACTGTTCATTCTGATTACTTTCAGCCAATCTATTATCAATTTTCAAGGTTTTTTTTTTTTTTGCAAATAGTGTGTCAGTTGCGGATAAGTTGACATGTTTTTAATTCACAAACATGGACAGTACATTATGGCCTTGTTTATAGTTACATTTACACATAAATGCTGTTCTTGTTTTATGTTCAAAAGTTTAATATGTTAAAATTCTATTATATCACTTAGTTTTTATGAAAAAAATGTAATTAATATGAATGTGACTCTTAATATTGAAACTGGTAGAAATATTTGCCAGTTTATCGAAATTCATCATTTTAAAATATGATGTCTGCACATGCATGGAGATGATTATTTTAGTGTATTTTATGTAAAATATAAAGTTTATTATATTGGAACATGACTTCATAGCACAAAATAAATATTTTCTTTGAAAGAAAATTATAATAAAATATTAGAAATATTATTCTAAAAGCATTCTAAGGCAGATTTGTTGAAGTTACTTTCCACTATTTTATTAATAATTCTTTGATAAAAGAATTACAAAGCTACAAAAGATAAGAAAAAAAATGAATCTTAAACAAAGAAGATAGAAAAGGTTTGAATGTGAGAAGAGGTTAAAACATTAGTTTTATTGCCTTAAGCAAAGATACCCCTTTGCTGTTCAACACTGGACTACCATTCCCTGAAGATGCAACAATGAGGAAAAACATTATCTAAATTTGCCTAAGAGGAATTCTTAGAAGATTTGGTAATTTTTAATGGTCTTGAGGAGGAGACATTGTGGCCTTCAACACATCATTTACAGTCCCACCATGTGGTTGGCTGGGCACTTGGACCTAACAAGCAATGCTGCTTGGGGAGGTGGTTAGCATTTAATAAATAACTAGAAAGCAACAGGAGAGGTCATGGAATTCAATAATAGACAAAATAACAAATGACATTTTTTGAACTTGTGAATTCCCTTTGAATAAAGCCTATGTTTTATAATTAGGGCTGAAAATGAAGTACAGACAGAAAGAATGACCTTCAGTTACAAAAATGATTAAAAGCCGGGAAAATTCTTCAAAAACTGAGAAGCATTTCTGATTTGAAAATGAAAGACTGTTTAGACAATGGTCTCTAAAGAATTTAACAGGAACAAAGTTGATGAATGTTTTGCTTTTTGATTTGAATTTTTTTTCTTTTTTTGAAATGAGGTAAAGAAAAAGCTGATTGAAAACTGACAGTAGTATCATCACAATCAAAATCACATGAACTAAAGATTCTGGTTGTTTCCTTTTTCTTATTTCCAACAGAAAATAAATTTCAACCTTTATGAAACTTGCTTGGGGGATATACTATTTGCTTAGGAGGTTAAAGTTTCCATATGCAATTGTTACTTCTGAATATTACTGAACAATAAGTAGCATTTCCAAAGGGAACAAAAACAAGTTTGAAAGAAAAGAGTACAAACATGTTTTATGAATATGTTCCATTTAAGGTTTATTATTTTTACTAGCAAGAATATTGATAAAAAAAACCCAAACAATAATTCACAAGATAAAGAATCATAAAGATATATTATATTGCTTGTAGTCATAAAAGTAGAGACTGTTTCAGGTAAAATAATAAAGAAAGACATAATAGATTCCATTTAACTATTTCATGTGATATAGCATATTTTATTTATTCAAAACATTCAAACACAATCCTTCCCTTCTTTTACTGTGATTTACTAAGCATAGCTTAGATGTTGCACAAGGCCGAAAGTATGGAGTACTCAATGAGGATCGAGCTCACTACTCAGTTGCAGCTGGTCTATTGAGACAAGCTCGTTAACAATTACACCACAGCAAAATGCTGAGTAACTTACTAAGCAAAGCTTAGATGTGGCACAAGGCAGAAAGTATGGAGCCCTAAGTGAGGATGGAACTCACTACTCAACTGAAATTGATCTAGCAAGACAAGCTTTTTAAACATTACAGCACAGAAAAGTACCCAGTAATATACTAAGCAAAGCTTAGGTGAGGCACAAGACCAAACATATGGAGTGCTTAATGAGGATTAAACTCACTACTCAGTAGTAATTGATCTGATAAGACAAGCTTACTAACAATTAGACTACAGAGAAATGCCCAAAGTGTATCAGACTCACTACTCATAAACATTGTAGAACATTGAAGACTAGAGGGACAGCGACAAAAAGTAATTAATCTACCTAAGAAGCTTGTGTAAATGAAGGGCAGAATAGATTGGAAGAGATACAAAAAAAGGTGAATATGGCTAAGAGTTACAAAGGAGAGGAAGTTGTGGAAAGCCATGATCAAAAACATCCTGAAGGGACATGGTACATAGGAAGAGAGAGAGAATCTGCAAGATGATGAGATGTTCCTTATGTTCAAAATATTTCTCGTGACTTTACAATCAAAATTTTGAGTCCGTTGTGGCGAAAATAAATCTTCTAATAATGGAATCAGAACACTGTGTCAGGTTTTATTATGCAAGTCAATGTTTTCACTATTCACAAAATGATTTGTTTAATGTCCTGGATATATATATGTAAAATGTATATAAATATAATATATACATATATATATATATATTCAATTTCTTTATATATATTATTTATATATTATATATGTGCGGTACTTATTGGAAAGCACTCAATATCAGTGATCAAGCTAACATATTTAGTTGGATTGATGTGAATTTGTGACCCTGGGTTTCATGCTATTTGTGATCGTCAGACAAACTGATTAGTTTTTAAAAATTAATCAGTTTGTCTGATGATCGCAAATAGCATAAAAACCCAGGGTCACAAACTCACATCAGTCTATATATATATATATATATATATATATATATATGCTAAATCCAGCTAAGCTCTGTGATAGAGCGGGTAAGGGTCAAAATAGTAGTCGTGGCTCTTGGGGCACAGGTTCCGAGGTTATTCGGGGACTCTGGATAACTCTGTATACTTGGATGGGTATCGGTGAATGGAACTGAGTGAGTAGCGGCGCTATATCGACTCTAGTTTATGTCTTCTTTGTCACTGAGTCCTGTGGTACAGTTGGTATGATATTCACGTTGTATCAAAGCGATCCAGTTTCGATTCTCGGTAGTGGATGCACACTGCTGATGACTCACAGATAGGACGAAACGGCCGTCCAGTGCTTTCTGCATTCTGTTGAGGATTCTAAGCTCGACGAATTACTATAAAATATATATATATATATATATGTATGTATGTATGTATGTAGTCATATATTTATATGACCAATATATCTTATAAATTTGTATAAAACTAAATTTTGTTTCAGTGTCTCCACGTTCTATCCATAGAACAAAACAACACACATTGTTAACATGTAATGAATATTTACCAGCATTTTACAGGCACACATACATACATATATATATATATATATATCTATATCTATGTATATATATATGTATGTATGTATGTATGTATATATGCTTGTTTGTGTGTGTATGTTTGGTTGAAGAGCAATGAAACTACTTTGTTCATGATTTTTTTTTAAAATTCCCTGTTTCTGACCGTTTTTCCATTTTGCAGAGAGAATTTAAATATAAATTGTCCAATGTCTTATGAGCATCCACAGAGTGCCTTCAACCAAACAGAAGCTTCAAAATTCTTGTAATGTGCACATACTGTAATCAAAGGAAATTAGAAAACTTGGAAATACCAGATTCTGTCTAAAAAGTATCCAGGCATCTTGAATGTCTTTTACAGGCATTTTTGGCAAAACCATACATCATGTTAATATGCCAGCCCCTTTCCAGGTCACATTTGGATCTCTGAAAATCCTGGCTTTTCTCAAAACTAGAAATTACTGTTGAAATGCTGTATACAAGATTAAGGAGAACAGTAGCTAATGACAGTCCCCCAAAATTGCACTACTGGCTATCTTGAAACGTGGAAGGGATTTTAGGTTAAGCATATAAGGTTCCAAAGTGATTACTCTGAAGGGGACTAAAGTGCTATTGTCTGCGATAGACTATTTTTTTTTTTAATTAATATTAAGTAGTTGGATAATTTTTAGATGCACTTTTACACACGCACACACATACATGTACTCCATATATCAAGGTTTAAGTAATTCAGTTTAATTTATTAATATCATATATGATAACAAATGAAAAAATATTTGATTTAGTTATTTACCATAAATGTTTTATCTCTTAATATTAAGCTCTTTATTTACTAAAGATTAAACCACCTTAAAAGAATTATCTTCATGAAATACACTCATTAATATTTTATGTCTTTCGTCAAATGCAATTCTTGTTTGCCATATATAAATTTATATATATATATACATATATATATATATATATATATATATATATATATATATATATATATACATATATATAAATATATATACATACATATATAATAGCTGGCCACTCGTATTCGAGAATACCCATCTATTAGGGCGGTTAGCCAATCCCTATTGCAGACGCTTGCTCAGGCACATTTGTGTTTGTTCAACACCCACAGAGCCCACCTGAGATTTATACTACAACTATGTTGAGCAGAACTTAGTTAGAGTTTCTGGGAAGGAGTGTGTTATCTAGAGTGATCAACAATTTGAACAAGGCCAGCACGCTCAAACCCTTGGTCACGATGACTTGTGACTTTGTGCTACCACAGCTGTTGACGGTTCCAAGTGTCCCATCTACCCAATTTCACTCACAAGGCTTGGATCAACCTGTGGTATGGTTTCCAGGCACTTTCCAAAAGTGCCACATGCTGGGACCATCCCCATTTCAGACCAATAACATCAGGAAATCGACCATGACGACATTCTAACTCGGGTCTCATGGTCAGAAAGTGAACATATATATGTGTGTGTGTGTGTGTTTGTATGTGTATATGTATGCATATTTTCTAGTGAATCAATGGAATTTTTATCTAACATTATCAAACTATAACAGTTGGAGTAGTAGGACATATATATATATATATATATATATATATATATATATATATATATATATAATACAAATAAAATTTATCACTTAGATGACTGATGTTAAATTCAGTACTTCAAATCTACAATTTCATAGATTAACTTTTTGTAATTGTTCAATCCACTCTTCAGGAGGTTTCAGCAAGTAATTACCATTTTTTCCATATTTTGTTATCTTTATACTAAGGCAAGATGAGATTGTTTCAACAGCCACTTGTGTGTGCGTGTATATATATATATATATATATATATATATATATATATATATATATATATATATATAGAGAGAGAGAGAGAGAGAGAGAGAGAAAAAGAATTAATATAAATAAATGTTTGTCACTTACAAAAGAATGTGTTTAAGATATCTCATTATGGCTAAAAAAAAGAAAAGAAAAACTTCCAAGACAAGAAAAAGAATCTAGTGTTTAGTTATTTGATTATATTTTGAGGACTTTTCAGTATGCTGACAAATGTGAACACACACACACATATATATATATATATATATATATATATATATATATATATGATGTCAAAGATAGTATAACTAGATTCATGATGTTGAAGGTAATATTGCTCAGCTAGTTACATTAATCCTATATATATATATATATATGAGAATTGGCAAAATTTAATTCCTTACTATCATCAAATGCCTGCTATTACACTTGGTGCTATTCAAAGGTTGTTACTTCTAAATTTCTTAATCTTTTTTTCTTTATTACAATTAATCTGGAACAAGTCAATGAACAACTGACGTAAAAATCATTGCTCTAATGATTGAAATTATATGAATGTTCTGAGCAATTATTAGCATAGAGATGATAATTTATGCTGCTTTGCACATACTTTGCAAATGATAGATTAAACAAAATTTTCAAATACCTCATTGGCTCTTTATCAGGACTTTCTGTCAAGTGTTTATATAAAATTTATTATTAATGAAAATTCAAATAAATACTTGATATCAGCATTCATCACCATTTAATAAGACTTTTTGCATTCAATCAATTATTCTAACACTTAATTTTCTTTTTGGAAGGGAATCTTTTAACAATCCTTAAAATATTCATTAACATTTTTTTATGAAATCTTTTATAAGACTCTAAGAATTCTCTTTGCAACATCCATTATAAGATATTTTGAAATTCACATTACTTCTGCAAAATCAAGTGTCAGATAAAGGAACTCCATTTTATGTAAAGACAATCTGTGCTGGAAATAAGTTCTGAAAACAATTTCCTCTTTTTATTCTGAAGAGCTCCAAAATCTGGATAAAAATAGATTTTTAGCTATAAAGCTTTGCATAATAAAAAAATAGGAAACATGGTCATTATGCAAGAATTTAACCTATTCTGTATAAAAAAAAAACACCCCATTCCCCAGAAATACGATTTCACATGCAATCTAGAAAATAAATCTCTGTAGATAAATACTGTCTGCTTTTCAGTACTTTAGTATCAGTTCACTGAAAAGCAGTGTTGGGTCAACTGAAATGACCAAAATTGGTTGTTTACACATTTTCTCTAAGTGGCACTTCCAGTAGTGTTTCAAAAATATTTGAAATACAATGTAAATTATTAATCGACCATTGGCAGTATTTCCCTCACATTTTTCAGGGAATTTTTGTGAACCAGCACCTTCTTAAAGGAATCTATAAATAAGAACCTTAAAGCAAACAAAAGCCAGTTGGAGCATGGATTCCACATTGTCAACTCAAATAAATTACAAAGCAACTGAAACATTTCCTTCTTTTCTGATGTAGATTCTACAATAAAACCAAGGTACAAAATTTTCCCCTTTCAAGGGGTTTTTCATTAAACATACCTCAATGTGTGTCTGTGAACTTTTCCATTTCTCATGGAAGTCATTAAACACACCTCATTGTGTGTTTAACAACTTTTCCATCTCTTATGGATTTTTACGAAACACACCTCAGTGTGTGTCTACTAACTTTTCCATTTCACATGGACTTTATTAAACATGCTTAAATGTGCTTATGGGAAATTTCCCCTTTCAAAGGGTTTTTATTAAACACACCTAAATGTGTGGATGTTAACTTTTCCCTTTCAAAGATGTATTTAAAACACCTCAAATGTGTATATGTGAACTCACTCTTCTTTTCAAGGGTCTTATTATATTCACCACACGATGTATATAACATCCAAATAAATTGTTATTTGTTGATAAATAAATCTTTATCTTGAGTTTCATTTTAAATTCACTTGTTTAAATGCAGGATTTCATCATTGTGTTACGTCTGTTTTCCATGTATGTTGGGTCAAGAGTGTGTTATTCAGGACAGAACCTGGAATAATTAGTAAACATTGCTAATACCTTAAACGAGTTAGCACAAACAACATATCACCCTCTTCACCCCATAAATCAATAATTATCATCCAGAATTTCACAACAGCCGTATGTTACAAATTTTTAAGTTTTAATTCAGAATCATTTCCTTTTAAACTAAAATTTTGGTTTTGAAATATGATTTAAAACCATTTGAATATTTCTAGTAAATTGATATAACACGATTGAAAATTTTGATTACAGGCAAAAAAAAAGAAAGAATTTAAAATGTTAATACTTTTCCATGTCTAGGCAGCAGAGATTTAATGTTTGACATCTATTTGAAAAATGCAGTACATAGCATCCATTTTAATGTGCTTCCCGCTTGTCAAATATTAGAAAACTAAAACTCGTATATGAAAACAGATTTCCTGTTAGAATTCTGTTTGTTCCTTCCTTAGTAAATTAGCATGTGATTTAGACCCTACCATTAACTTCAATAAATAATAAAACATTCCATCTTGATTGTGGAGAAAGATGGAAGAAAGAGATAGATCATAGATGCTGTTTGGTTTTAGTGAGAAAAAGAAAGCATAGGAAAGATGGAGGTGATAATGCTCTCATGTGTTTAATGTCTGCCTGAGTGAAATAAAAAACCATGTCAATTTTTAATCTTTTCATTTGTACCATCTTATTTCTTTAAATAATCACCTACATTCATACTTATGACTGTTATTGCAATATATTGTTATTATTACTTTTATATACACTTAATATTATTTTCTCTGCATTATGATAATATAACAATTTTATGTCCAAATTTTGTTGTATAAGGTATTTTTAGCTCTTGATTAGTAATGTTGAGTATTGTCACAACATTACTATGCAAAGTTTTCAAATAGTCCATCTAAAATATTACATTTAGTTTTTAATTTTCTTGCTTTGAATGTTCTTTTGGGTTTTTATAGGATAAATACAAATGAAAAATACAAAAAGTATTATATCCTCAAGGATACTTGGCCCAGTGGATATAAGCATTGGTAATCCAGTGACTTGTCCCAAAGAGTTGTGAGTTCAATACCTGGCTACTTGATGAGTTGAGTTAAAATAAAATAACTGATACTGAGTAATGTAATGGAATAACCTGTCACCCACATGATTGACTACACTAGAGGTAGTAACTATCTATAAGTATCTGTAAGTCAAAGAACTACAGAGACTAGCTGTGCTGTTGAACTATCTGCCTTTGGGCAGAGAGGAACCCGGATGAAGCTGTGCCGAAGGGCAGAGTCTCGTCCAGGGAGGTAGAGAGACCCAAACCTGTTTATGCAGGTTCTACAGGGAAATTTTGGCCAAGCCTATGGGCTCAGATGACCCACGTTAAACTCGGCCTTGTGCCACATCTGCCCTTGTGGTGGTGGTGGTGGGGGGGTTAGTAAATATTGACTAGCTACAATCTGTTGAGTACGACTCAGACTTATGCCAGAACTACCGACCTTCCAATAGTAGCACTCACTACTGGATTGACTTGCAACGACCTTGTTACCTTTATTCTTATTGTACTGGTTTTTCATAATAACATTTAATTATTTTATTCACCTTGTTTTTCAAGTATATATTCCTATTAGCATGGAATAAGACACATATATCTGGAAGAGGCATGGCTCAAGCAACTAGAACAATCTACCCTGAGGAATGAAATAAAGGGTTTGGTTTGAAATTCCAATCACCTGAAGAAGGCCAGAGTGTACAACAGCCAAAACATTGTGAATACAGAAAGATGAGGGTAACAGTCAAAACACTGTAAATAATGTAAGCAAAAAGTTTTATTTTTAAAACTGAATTTGTAGGTTTCTGAAATTCAAACATGCAAAAATAGGTTTGCAATAAACAAATAAAACAGCTTGTGAGTCATACAAATATTGTGATTAAAACCAGAAACTGTTTGCGGTTACTTGACAGAGATATTAAGCAAGCTACTTGACTCATCATGAAACTTTGAGTTGCCACTTGCTAAATATTAAGAAAAAAACATTTTGCGATGTGTTCAAACAATCCATCATACGACTGGAGAGTTAATCATTGTATGTGGGTTTTTTTTGGACTAATTACTTTGTCTTTGTTATTCTTTTCCATAACATTTCATTTATGCATTGAATATTGTATACTGTAGAGCTTTGGACAAAATCCTAGAAAAGAACAGGTGCATGAGGAAGACCAAGAGGAATACAGCTGAAAAACATAATACATTGGCATAGTCATAGTAAACCACAGGTGAGATTATAGTCATTTCAAATTATTTTGTCAGTGGCTGCATAGTATGTGCTACATACAGTTTCAAATTCAGAGTTGTTCTTCTCCTAGACTGTTTGCCAACCACAGCAAGAGAGCTCACTCTGCTCTGCTATTTAACTCATAGATGGGAGAAGATATAGATTCATACTTTTCCCAAGGGTATTTGCACAAAATTGAATGTAACAAGCTCAGCTGGAATTTGAACTTGGCCTGCAAATTTCTCATTCCAAGTTACTAATCGTTACACCACCTGCACATCCATGTAGCTAAAACATTGCGGAAAAGAAAGTTGAGGAGTTAGTCCTAAGAAAACTATGTACAATAATCATTTTAGTCAGAAGAAAATATTTTACGTAATGTTATGATTTCAAACACAAATCTAAAAATGTACTTATAAATCTTAAATGAAATGATGTGCCTATTATGGTGGCTCCTTTAGGTAAACATTAATATTTTAAATGCTGATTTTTTAAACCTTATTTGGACATTTGGTACTGCACAATCTTACATTCATTTTCTCCACTTTGCACTTTTCTCTGTTAAGCTAAGTAAAAATTAACAAGATAAAATTTATTCTATTAACCAAAAAAAATTACTTTTATCTCATACTAATCACATGATAAATTGACAGACATACATCGAATTTTCATTAAAACAAAAAAAAAACACAGAAATACAAGTGAATGCTGTTGAGTAAAAAAATGAACAGATACTACCCTTTGATTCTAAGTAAAGAAAACCTGCTGAAGAGGATCATCATAGAAACAGATTTTCCATTTAAAAAAGTATATAGGATTAAATTTAGAGCTTTCAAGTGTTATAGGGAATTGTCTGTGGATGCTTTTTATTTGCTTGATTTGTTTTTTGTTACTTTTTTTACAGTTTATCAACCCTTTGTTGGTTATTTAAAGTCAAAACATATTTTGGATTTTAAGACTAATTCTTGCTTTTGAGAGTGAATATTGTGTTAAAAGATTTTGTTTTAGATAAGTATTTTTCCAGATGTAATTCCTACTATTTAACCCATAGCTTGGGAGAGAAGTGATAGACTCTCAACATTCCCAAAAGTATTTGCACATAAGTGAAGGCAACAAACTTGACTGGAATTCCAACTTGGCTCTCTGATTTCTCCTTCTGTGACAATATCCATTACACCAGCTGCACATCCTAAATTTTCAGTCATATAATGAAATTTTCAAAATTATTTTTATGCATCTATTAAAGTGGTGGATGAAAACAATAAGAATTGAACTAAAAACACAATAAACTGCTGAGTTGCCTTAGGAATTCTTTCTCATAAAACAACATTTTAATTTAGCAAATGTTTTTTACAAATGTAAAACTAAAAAAAAAAAAAAAATTTAAAAACATGCAATTTAATGATTCTTTAAAAAAAAAAAATAAAAGAGGAAATAAAATCCCTAATGAAAAAATCTCAATTAATTTGTCGCAGCATTCCCATGGTTTTTAGCTCCAGAAATTTTGTTAATGAACAAACAGAAGCAGGCAGAGAGAATGATTTGTTAAAGTGCCTTCAATGCTATGATGAATAAGACACACAGTTAATAAAGCAAGTGCTTGATTACTTTAATTATCATATTTGTCGAAATCAGAACAATTAAAGGAAGGTTTATATCATTAATGAATATTTCGGAACATAATTAGCGGAGGGAAGCAAATCTGACACTAACGTTTCAAGTCAATGAAGTTGCTAAGTTATTTCAGCAATACAAGACTTTTAACACCAAATAATTAGTTGCCATTAGTAGATGGCCATACACCACTATAATAATAATATTAGTACAAATAATAATAGTGTTATGAACAGGTACAACTGTCCTAATCAGTTTTGCTGTTATGATGAAAATGATTACATTAGTAAAGTTGATAAAGATATAAAAGAAATGAAAACAAATGGATTGTTTATTAGATATTATTTGATGATAACAATGGTCATCATTAAAACAAAGTTTAAAAATAAACAAAAATTGCTTTTGTAGAATTGTGACATATTCTGAAGCAAAAGTTATTAATTCAGCAGACAATTAATACAAGCCAGTGAGAAAAAGAAATGACAATGTTTCAACTGGAACAAATTCATTCTGATGAAAAAAAAAGAATAACAAACAAAAGAAAAAGAATATGGAAAACATTTCAAAGGTTGAAGATGGATCAAACTCAGGTTTTGTTTCTTTTTTTTACTATTCCCCTCTGACTACAACTTTCACTCTTGTATTTTGCCAGAGGAAGTAGCCAGCCACTAATGATGTGTATGCCCTACAATGATTATGAATTCAAATTATTGGTTGGGAAAAGATGAAAAAAAAACAAAAAAAATTCTATTTCAACAGAAAGAAACTAAACCTATAATAAATAAGCCTTTGGGACAGCTGTCATGTTTTTTAAAAAGATTATTATTCTAATTAAATAATTACCAACATAGGTCAATATGTTGATAATGTTTCTGGACTGCCATACAAAAATATGGGATTCTTCAAGCACTAAAAATTCACATAGTTTTGTTTTTAGTAAAAACTGCTTTTCTTTGTGATGATGCTGTTTATTTTGTCAATATTTCTGCTTGCATGATTTGCTTGTATGTTGTAATTAAGGAGTGAGAAAAACAGTTTTTTTTTCTTTAAGATTCTGTTTTTATCCTCAAGAAAAATAGAAGGGTTAGAAGATCTCCATCTATTGTTTGACTGAAAAATTTGTTTTGTTTTTGCCAGCTGCTTAAAGACTGCTGCCAGCATTTATATCTATTTGCTATTTCTTCATCAAAACATTCAAGTGAATTAAAGAAACAACTCATTTAATTAAGGTCTGCCATATCACAGCCTCCATCTCTGAATCATTACTGGAATGTTATATTAACTTCATTATCATCAATGTGTTCAGCATGTCTTTATGGTGAAATGCAAGTCTGCTTCCTGATTGATCATTGGGCTGACTTTTCCTGAATGTGTTCCCTGAATTGTGTGTTTTAATCTTCTATCATGTGAGTTTGTTTTTTTTTTTAATCACATTCATATAAAAGTTTCTATTCAATAGAACATGGTTAATGAAAAAGTGCAGGTATAAACAACAAAATACTAAAATCTGTAGTGCATTTTCCGTGTTTCTTTCAAACCTGTAAACAAATTATTGATGTGACATTTTCAAATGTCAACTGCAATGAAGTATTTGAAAATCTGCAAAAATATTTTTTTTTTAAAATTAGCTTATTCAGCTTGCAAGGACACATGTTTTTGTCTTATGTTAAAATCAAATTTTACTTCACAAAACTGAAAACACTTGACTTTTCATCTACATTAACACGTAACACATGCATTTGTTAAAACTATGACTAATGTCTATTGAAGAAACTAAGTTAGCAGATTATTGGGTATTTAACTGAACAAAGTTCAAATAAAAGTTAAAAGTAATCTGTTATTAATTGGGGTTTGTTCATTTTAACGCCTCAAAAGCAAAACTGTTCTCTATTAATCATCTTAAAAAACTTATTTTTTTTCTGTCAGCATGGCTGAAACTAATCTCCAGGAGAAACACTCACAGCACCTTCTTGGTCTCACTTTTTCCATTAACATCAAATAAAATGAATACATTGAATCAATTGCTAAGTCTACTGTTAGGAAGGTCAGTTCAGTATGTCATGCTAAACAATTCTTTTTAACTAGAATCTATCTTGCACATTTATAAGTCTAATATTCAATCCATGTACAGCATATTGCTGCCGCAACTGGTTTGGTGTTTCTGCAATGTATCTAGACATTCTTAGCAAAATCCAAAGATGAATCAGCAACATTATTGGCCCTGATCTTGCAACTTGTCTTCAGTCACTTTCCCACCACCATAATGTAGCTTCTCCTTGCCTCTTCTATAAATATTTTCATGGTATTTGTTTCGATGAGCATTCCTTGTCGATATCTTAACTTCATGAATTTCAGCACAGTACTAGATTGGCAGCTAGGTCTCATAATTTCAGTTCTGAAATTGCTAGTTGTAATCATAAGTCCTAAGTGCTAATTGTTTCTTCTCTTGCACTTTTTGCTTGTCAAACTCCCTGTCAACTTCTACGTGC
>OZ038480.1:82071698-82074198 GCA_964036315.1 Acanthosepion esculentum | reverse complement strand
ATATCTGCAAATCACTAATGACTACAATTGAAAATAATTTATCTGAATGTAATCTAAAATTTGTTATAACTCCTTCTAAAGAAATAAAAGTTTTAATAATTACAAAACAAAATAATAACAATATGAATTTACATGACAAACTGTAATGAAAGAAGTGCATATGTGAAACTTCTTGAAAAATGACCACAAAATGAATTTTGTTATGAAATAACACTCTTAGTGCATTAATTGTTCATTGCAATGAGTTATACCAAATGGTGAATAACAAAATGTTCATTTATTAGTACATGATTAAAAGGAAAGGTGGTCCATGTGAGCTTCTTATAATATATCGGTTAATAAAATTTGAGGAATAAAATGCCAACAAAATGATAATAATATTAACAATAAAATTGATGATATTTATTATATATTAGCCTTTTGACTAGATTGAAGCACAAAGAGAAAGATTTTAATGTCGGAACTTTCGGACACGACTGTGTTCTTTTTCAACAAGACAAGGAATAAACAAAGAAGTGTAACGTACACTTCTGAGGAATGTCGTTGTTGTTGGTTAAATGGCTCCCTATGGAAATTATACTCTCTGAGTAAACTGAAATCCCTGTTTAATCCCTCAATATGTGCATATATTTCTGACAAGATTTCTGGAATATTCAGGCTGGTAGATGTAGTTGGATAAAAAATAATGCTTAATTAAAAAACAGAGCTTCTACTTAAATATGAGTATCCATCAAAAACAACGTTTAAAAAAAAATTAATTAAATATATATATGTGTGTGTGTGTATAATTACATGAATTTTCAGTTTTATTACTAAAAGCTGACTAGTGAAAATTCTTAAATTATTTAAGACTTTTCTTTTTAAGTAAGAATTTAACATAAAATATTTGGAAATTACATTTTCTTCCAATTCTGTTGAAACAAGTTTTCTTCTGTGTTTAAACTCACAACAAAATATTAATTCCCTATTATATTTACATTCTGATATTCATGTAAACAACTGAAACAAATCATTTTCATCATAAAATTATTCATCCATTAATGTCACTTCACCTCAAAATTAGTAATCCTTTTTAGATAAAAAAAAAAACAAAAAACTTTTATATATATATATCAATTTTTATTTACTTCATATTTTGAAGTAAGCACAATAAAAAAAAAAGAATATTAAATTTGCAGAAACCGTTCAATTTCTCCATAAGTAAAAAAAAAAAAAAGGAGATATTGTGACTGCATTAACACTATTCATTTTTCTTTATTTTTTTTATTTGGTGGTGAAATTCTTTCTTCATCCTCTACCCACCATTTCCTCGGAGACATGGTCTAATCCCTGACTATGTGCCCTTTAGTGTTAGTGTCAAGACAGGAAGAGATATTTGCACTTTCCTCCAATCAAATATTTCTTAATCTATTGTCCTCTACATTTCCATTAGAGGTCAGGCCAAAAAAAAAAAAAAAAAAAAAAAAAAATAGAGAGAGTAGGAGAAAAAAGAAAATGGCTTCTTAGCATACAGCTTCTCTCTCTCTCTCTCTCTCATGCGCGCTGGGTGCTTTCTTTGCATTTTGGCAATTCTACTGATTTGCTGTTTAAAATTGTTCTGCCTGATTAAATGGTTTAAGGCCAGAAAGCAAGACCACTTTTAAATACAAGCTTCTGTTAATATCTTTCTTTTAGAATATTGAAAAACTGGTTTATCATTTATGATAAATATCTATTGTTTCGTTTTTAATTGCTAAAAGAAACAGTCAGTGTCTCCATTAGCATAATATACAATGGATAAATGTATACAAATACATAAATTTAATATAATCCTGTATATATGTATATATATATATATATATATCCTTATATCATCATAGGAAAAAAATGTTTGATTGAAGAACAGTTACAAACAAAATGTATTTATACTTAAATAATGTTTTTTTTTTACAGGTTATTAAAATATTTAAGAACTTAATGTTTTCCTTGTTAAATTTAAAAAATTTAAGTATCAATTTATTTTTGATACTTTTATTAAAAAGCCATTCTATAAAAGATTAAAAAAAACATTATACTAAAGTTGATCATTTATTATAAAGTAATGCAGATGAGGGAGATTATTATTTCAATGCAGTTTTTATATTTCTTATAAAAGCAACATATTAATGAAAACAATAAAAAGCTACTTTTTTTTAAAGATTTTTGATAAATTAAAATTCATTGACTATGTAATGAAAATAAGCATATATTTAATGTACGTCAATTTTTGATTTATAAAGGAGAATGTTTCTAATATAGTGGCAAGTGGAGGATATTTTGAATATCTTATAAATTTATTACTTCTTACCTTGTTTTAAATATCTCATTTCAAATCAATGTTGTCTTTCAATAATTAGAATCTACTGCTCAAATTATCTTAACATCTAAGTTTTTCAAAGTACATGATTAAATTGGTTGATTTGATTTAAATATTCAATCAAATCTATAAGAATAACAGAATATAAGAATAACAGGATATAAT
>OZ038480.1:81984198-82064198 GCA_964036315.1 Acanthosepion esculentum | reverse complement strand
AGTGTGCAGGCCAATAGATGTGATACATACTGTTTAAAAAATAAGGTGTCTACTAAAATATGGGTATCAACTAAAAATAACATTTGAAGTGAGAACTTATATTTTTTTTTATTTATTTTACCTTTGTATATCTGTCTATCTGGGATATCTTGATTCCATTTCATAAAATGAAGTCAGCCTGATGAGATGAATACACTTATATTCAGCAAAATATATTATTGACTATGGACTTTTAAGGTTTTTCCTATTTTACACACACATATATATGTATTTTACATTCGTAAAAACAATATGCTAGAAGTAGCTGTTTCTCTCTGCCAAGTGATGATGGCTTAGTGGTAGAAACTCTGACTGACACCAAATTGGTCAGGTTTCGGTCCTGTCTTGAGGCATTCGGATGTCTAATCACACTGAGAAGCTGTGACATAGCAAAACTACTGTCTGCGAATGACATATATTGACAATATTAGTGTTAAATATACACATACATATATGATGAAAATGTGGAAAAGACAAAGCAAAATCCGAATATGTGAGTTTACTGTTTTTTTATTTTGTTTTTGTTTTTTTCTGTCAACGTCAGACGTTTCGGTCTAATAGACCTTCCTCAGGACATGGTTAATGGAGACATATTTATATTAAATTTAAGTTAAATGAAGAGACGATATATACAGGACTAGTCAGAAACAGAAAAACTGAAATTCTAAAGTCAGAGTATTCTCTCTTGGATTCGGTTACATATGTATAAAAATAATTCCAAGAGGATATGATCCAGGTAGAACTCAATGTCCAGGACAGAGTAAGGATATTTTAGAGCTGTTTTCCCTGTTTTCTTTTTGAATTTGTAGGCCTGATGAATTGGATCGTAAATTATGACCATGGAATATTAGTGCTTATATATATATATATATATATATATATATATATATATATATATATATATATATATATATATATATATATATATATATATATATAAGGCAGAGAGAGAAATATGGTCACTTTGACATGGTGTGACGGTTAGCAAGCTGGCCTCATGAGATCAATTATGACTGAGCAGTGAGTTCAATCCTCACTGGTTGCTCCATACTTTCAACCTTCAACCACATCTAAACTACACTTAGTAAATTATATATATATATATATATATATATATATATATATATATATATACACACTTAGTAAATTACTATATATATATATATTGATGAATATACATAACATCTAACATTGATAGCATTACTCTGAGTTTCATGCGGTCTTGTAATCTTTAGGTGCTAAGTATATTTTATATACTTATAGATGTGTTACATAAAATTGAGCACTGTATTTATAACACCTGAGGAAGAACTATATATGTGCATGCAAGGACATGTGCATATATGTATATTTTTTATCATACCCATATGGAAAAGAAAAATAAACAGAATATATTATATAAAATTAAGATGGTCTTAAATATCTCAGGCAACATTCTGAAAAACAAGCACTAAATTTAAACTCTACAGTAACCAAAAATGTATTTATATATCTCTCTGAAACCCATTTACACTTGAATGCAAAAAACAAAGATACAGAGAACTTAATTTTGAAATTCACTGACAATTGCAATAAAAATTATCTTTTGCTTTCATCTCATTAGATGAAAGCAAAAGATAATTTTTAGATTCTTTTTCTTTATTAATTTTTTTTTATATTCCTATTCTAATTTCTTTCAATTTCTCTTTTATCAATTCTTTTGTCCCTTTGCACCTATAACTATTTGTTTGTGCCAAGCCAATAACTTTATTCCATGGCTCAGAGATGTTAGTGATTAGTCAATGGACATCGGCACACTCATGGGCAGATATCATTCTATCCCTGTTAACCAGGTGGAATTGATCTTTTCATGTATGTTTTTACCCAGCTTCCCTTAGAATGAGTAGAACTTTGCCAACAATGGCAATGATGGTGACCATCTACACCCGACTGGGCTTTAAGGTCTGACATACCACAAGGCAGTGTTGCTCTAGTCCATCACCCGAAGCTTAATATTGTTGTGTTTTGTGAACCGAATAGCCCGGCCATCATCAACAGAATGACGGCAGTATGTTGGAATGTGATTTTACCAGAGCTAATTAGGAAATGGTTTTCAATATCTAAAGAAAAAAGAAATCGATGACTAGTCCGTCTCAGTGTTGGAAAATTGAAGTTGTACTAATTACTGTCCACACTGAAAAACCGAGTATTGTGCTTGATTAAGAGGAAATTAAAGCAGGCGAACAATTTCTGTGGTGAAGATTGTTAGCAGAAGCAGCATCCAATCAGGACAAGGGCACTTGTTGGTGGTAGAGGTGAAAGTGGCAATGGTTATGCACTAGGAAAACAAAGAAGTGGTGGTGGTGGTGGCGGCAGCGTGATATTAGCCGAATCTCATCTAATTGACATGGCCTCCCAATGATGGTGCTGGCCTATTCATTCTGTAGGGAGCGCGTTGGCCAATATCGGAAGTGAGTCACACACCACAAAATCTGTAGGCTCTCATTCTGATGGTCTGTAACATGGACAATATAAAAGGCCAGTCCGCTAATGTATTCATCAGCTGATCAGCTGCTTGACTATCATTATCTCTTGCCCAGTTATCATGACAGTGACCGCAAAGGCTCTGCAAAATAGATCTGATATCTAGCCGAGCAAAAACTATTAAACAAGATAAGTTGGTCATCCAGAGACATCTTGGAGCAGCCATGATTCAGAGATCCTCATTAAGAGAAATTTATGTTTTCTTGGCTTTCTCGGGTAGAAGGTGGAGTTAAGAGCGGGGAGTAAATTAGTCATAAAAAGGAGGAAAAGAAAAGAGGGATAAAAGAAGTGGGTGAAAAATGAGGGAACTGAACAAAGATTGAAAAGAGACAGGGAACAAAAAACAAAAAAAGGAACCAGAAAAATTAGAGGAATTTTTCTTGGATATTTTTATGTCATAATAGTTATTGGTAATCCAGCCTCCATATTAGGCATCAAATCTGTAGAGATGTCTTTGGGTGACTTCACACTTTGCTTTGAGGTAGAAAAAGAACCTCAAAGAGAGACATCAGACATTTTTAGGTAGATTACATTTCCAAATATTGTATTTATTTGAAGGTATTTTTTTCTCTTTTTTTTTTTGCTATTAGACTTGAGAAATCTTTTTTTCTCTTATTAGCATTAATCAGGACACTGCTTAAAATTTCATGTCTAATTCAATTTTTATTTGTGTAGCTTTTTGTAAGCTTAAAAAAATCAGGGACATAAAAACAGATTGATGGACATAAAAAGAAACAAGGATCAGAAAGACTTGCAGACTGAGGGCGTCAGTGACAACAGATATATCAGCAGTTCAGCACTGTGCTGTATCTATATGCACACATATTCATCAATACAAATTGCAATCCTTTCAAAATTAATTTTTTTAATAATCTTTGCAAAAATAAAATATAAAAAACTATTTTTACTTTTACGTAATTAAAGCGTTTGTTCATGAATTTGATTAAATAATGGTTGTGGGTTCAATCTCTGTGTTGGACAGTGTGTACTTGGACTCTGTGAAAATGGGTGAGCAATAACTGAGCAGCACTAAAAATAAGAACTAGATAGAATATCACTAGACATTGGAGCAAGAACAGTCTAACCCTGTAGATTAAATAAAGGGTTCAGTTCAGAATTCCCTGTATTCCCAGCTCAATATACTCCTGAGGAAAGCTGGAGGGCACAACATCTAAAATGTTGTGATAGCAACAACAACAAAAAAATTATTTATATATATATATATATATATATATATAGTGAAAATAATGATTATATATATATATATAGTGAAAATAATGATTACTCCTCATCCCAGAAATTAGTAACATTCCATTACCAATGAGTAGACCATGAATTTTCACCTATCACAATGGATGTGTATTCTCTGAAGGGGGTCCCTAACCATGATCATCTATTGGGACATAAGATCTCCCCAAACCTCAAGTGGATCTCATATATATGATCCATCACTACAGATGTTGAAAAAAATGGTTGGTCCTTCTGATGCTCCAGTAAGTACCTGGCTCCTCCTACTATGCCCTATATGTACAAGAGACAGATCAGACTGAAAATAGAGTACTGCTGGCATTTCTGGGATGGAGTGGCCCAGTCTTTACTTTCCAGTCTTGGTATAGTTTAAAAAACGCCCACACAGCCTTGTGAATGATGAATTATTATCTACCCTACAACCCTTTTCCAACAGACAAAATTATCGCAAGTGTCTCGCTGCTCTATCACTATATCCATGGTAAATGTTCTGACAAGCTATATTCCTTAGTTACCACTCTCTTGAGTGGTCTGTAACACCCGATTTATCATCTCTCAGTTGCACCTTTGCCCTTGAGCAGAATGCATACAGGGTCAACTCTGTCAGAGGACAGAGTTGCAACTGAGGAAAATTATATTGAGAGGTGCCCAGCCCTGGGGAACAGCTGCCCGATGATGTGCCCTCACGTTGCACCAGAGAGAGGGATTGGTGCTAACACCGAGGCCAGCACAATCGATGAGTGCAGGGGCTGAGGACAAATTTTTGTTCCTGGTCCAGGTGTACGCACTCAGGTCCCCACCCTAAAAAAGACCTTGTGTCACAACTTTAGTGGGGAGACAGAGTAAATACCTAGTGAGCAATTCTAATCTTCACATCCGTTAGTAAGAAGGAAGTTCCACTTAAACGGCATCTTCCCATGAACCACTACTTTGTGACTCCAGTGAGGATGCTTTCTTGACCACTACCTTCTTAAGGGCTTCAAGTGTATAGGTTAACCATTATCTTTCCCAAATATCTTCATAAACTGTGCTTGTTGCTTCTTACTGTTATCGCTCATACAACAGTATCCTTCAGTAAAACTTTACTTTGAGTGGCTCTTGGGCCTTGTTTATGGTGGACATAAGTAAAAAAAAATTAGATGTGTGTAAAGCTCAAGTTTTGTCAGTCATAAAGAATAAAAATCAATTATTTTTCATTTAACACAAGTTTTAACTTTTAATATCTGATTACAATTGTAATAATTTTTTGTAATAGTTAATTCAAAATAGTGATGCCTTTAAAAGAATCTTTAGCAGAAAACTATTACTATTGTAATTAAATTTATGACAACATACAATATGTTTATTCATGCTTAAACTGTTTGATTTTTCCCGTATGTCCACTTCTGTATCTTATAGTATCCTATCATAGTAAAACGATCTTTTCTTCTATAACTGTGCACCTTCAGTATATCGGTGATCATGGCTCTCTACAATTTTCTGTCATTTGTAGCTTTTAATAAATTTTGTCTTTTTGTTACCTATTCTAAACCATGTTCCACCATCCATTTGCACAAACTTACTGGGTAGGTTACGCATTGTTTTCTTCTGCTTTCCATCTGTCAACTATCTCTTTTTGATATTAAATATAAGTGTGTTTTTTGTTTCAATTTTCTCCAAAACTTTGTCATTTCTCACATGTTCAGTCTATGGTATTCTCAGCATCCTACTGTAGAACCACATTTTCTGCTGCCTCAAGTCTCTTCTTCATTTGGAGTGATATTATTTAACAGTTCAGTACTCTTTTCTTTGTTTCTAATGAATTTTTTCTATTTCTTAATACTTTGCTTAGCATTTGGAAGGCATTTTCACTATCCCAATGTTCCTTCAGATTTCAGTATCACATATTCCATCCTCTGTTAAAACACTTCCCCAATATTTCATTTTTTGTATTTGTTTGATTTTAGTATCCCAATTTGTAATTTGCATGTTGAACTGTCCCTTTTGCTAACAACCATGCATTTAGTTTTCTTGCAATTTACATTTAGTCCTTTCTTCTGGCATTCATTCACTAACTTATGCAAGAGTACTTGTGGCTTCTTTTCTGAGTTTGCTATCAACATGGTGTCCTCTGCATATCTTATGTTGTTAAGATTGTGTACACCAATAATGTGTCCTGGGTATGACGGTAAACTATATCTGGCAGCAAGGCCTCTGATTGGGAGGTTTTGATGAGCATGAAACTACCTCTTAATTGCTGTTGTTCCCAGGTCCAAACTGACCAGGGTCGGTAGCACCTGTTAGGATCTCAACTATGGGCAAATAGTTAACCCTTCAAACTGGAGTCAAAACACTATGAAAAGTAAAAACACATTTTTATAGTAAAAATACCAGGAATACATTTTCATAGTAAAAAAATTACCAGCAATATATTTTTGAAAAAAAAAAAAAAAAAAATTATAATGCTCCGAAGAAAATTAAATTTCAGCGTTAAATCACCCATAAGTAGTTGATATGCCACTAAAAAAACAGATAAACAACGCCACCAATAATGAATCCTTGTAGGACTTCTAATTCTCTCAGAATCACCTCACTGTATAGATTGAATAAAAAAGATTGCTTTAACTTAGCTGTTGTGTCTGGGGAGGAAGAGTGAAGAGATATTTGGAATTAGTTGTTAAAAAATAGTAGTAATTAGGACAGTTAATCTTCCACTTAATTTTATTTTGATACTGCAACTTATAGTAAGTTAAAAACTTAATAGAATATAATCTACTGGCCGTCCCCTTTTACACCCCTGATGAAATGCATGCACTTGAGTTAATCCTACACATAGAAACACATTGCTTTCTTTCTGATTTTAGTTAACTCTGTTTTTGTTACTATTATATATTGGAGAGATGGGGTTGTGTGAAGAGGTGAAAAAGGGAAAAAATAAATGGAAAGTGTAAAAATTGAGATTTTAAGCAATAATGACAAAAATGCAAGCCTGACTTATCATAACTGAAGAACTAACTGGTTCACACTTTTGAAGAGGAGTAGAGGTTTATCCCTTATTTCCTGTTAAGGATTGGGTTTCTAGTTCCTTCTAAAGTCTACTTCAACTCTATTCTCCTAACATCTCTGACTAAAATCAGGAAAATGTATTTACTATTTATTTATTTTTTCCTCAATAGGAGTAGATAGGTTCACCTATCATCCAGTTTTTGAACAGGAATAGAGGTTTATCCCCTTTTTTTCCTGGGTTTCGGATCCCTTCTAAAGTCTTTTCCTTCTCTATCACATCCAGTAACCCCTTGCATCTTAGTTGCATTATCACCTTGCTTGGGGTAAAGTGAAAAAGAAAAAATGTCAAGTGAAGAGATATATCCTAATCTTACAACTCTTTCTATTTCTAAATATTTAATTAATTCATTTTCTATACATAAATGGACAGGAAATTGTAGAGAGCTATGATCACCAACATCCTGAAGGGACACAACATATAGAAGAAGAAGAATTAATACCAGAGTTTTATTTTAATCTTTATAATTAAATTGCATTGTGGGTATTATTGGTTTAAGATGCCAGGAAAATGACTTTGATCACTGAATAATCATGGTATGAATTTATTTTCATAGAACTGCAAAATCTTCCATCAAGCTAATAATAATTAGTTCTTAGGCAGGTTTTAAAAGAAGGAAGTTTTTTTAGACAAAAGTAGCCTGATTACTTTTAGCTTATATTTAATTCTTGTAAACAAAAGTTTAAAATGAGGCATTGTGGAGTAATGGATAGCGGCTCCGAGTGAGGAATCGGAGAGCCGAGTTCAAATTCCACTCAAATCCATTACATTACGTGCTAATACCCTTGAGAAAAGTATGAATCTTCTTCTTCCCCTCCCCCCAGCTATGGGTAAATAGCAGGACAGAGCAGGTTCTATAGCCATGGATGTCAACTGGTCTACTCCAGAAAGAAATGGTAACCTACTGCAGGAAAAAATCTGCCTCGTCAGTCATGTATTAAAAGATACATGATCACCTAAGTGTGTATCACGCATGGCCCATAAGTGACTGAAACAAAAGTTAAGCTTATTCAACAATGAAAAATAATAAAAACAGCTAACTAAGCAAAAGTGGCATTTATTTTGATACTGCAACTTACTGCAATGAAATATCAATCTTCATATATAGCAACTAACAATTTCCATACAGATGAAGAGGAGTCATAAGACAACAGAGCTATAGTTCTACAGAAGAATGTTGATGGAGCATGTGAGTAACAAAGAAATTTTATCTGTCTATATTTCGGAGATGAGGTATTATGTACATTATTTACATTATTCGGACTATTGTCCTCATCTTTGTTGCCATATTTATTACAATGTTTCAGCCGTTGTATGCTCCGGCATTCTTCAGGTGATTGGAATGTCAATCTGAACCCTTTATTTCACTCACTGGGGTAGACTGTTCTAGTTCTTTGTGCCATGTCTAATGGATGTCAGTTATCAGTTATCTCCTGCTTAATTTCATCTCCAAGTTATCTATTGCCTTAAACAGGTATTGAACTCACACTCTTTATCCACTGTGCCTTTATCCATTGTGCCATGTGTCCTCGAGGACACATAGCACAGTGGATAAAGGCGTTAGTTAGATCCAGTGACAGGACCACAAGAGTGTGAGTTCAATACCTGGTTAAGGCAGTGGAGAACTTGGAGAGGGGAATTAACAGGAGATAACTGATAACTGACATCCATTAGATATGGCACGTGGAACTAGAACAGACTACCCCAGTGAGCAAAATAAAGGGTTCAGTTTGACATTCCAACTACTTGAAGAAGGCCGGAGCATAAATCAGCTGAAACGTTGTATGGCGACAAAGATGAGAACAATAGTCTGGATAATGTAAATAGTGAAGAAATTTTAGAGAAAATGAAAAGAAAAAGGTCACTTATATTCAGAAAGAGACTGTTGAAATCTAAGATGCATAAAGAGGAAAGACGGCTTTTCCATGACTGATATACAATATCCTGAAATGAGCAAATGTACAAACCTTGTAGATTATGGAAAATAAAAACCCTTTTACTTATCTCAACCATGTCTCATCTCCATTTGATTTATCAGTTCCACTCTTTTTTCTTGTTAACAGTAAGGCCACCATTACAATCTAAATAATTTTACAAGAAAACTTAGACACTTTATAATTATTCAGTATGTGACAGAGATGTACAAATACTTGTTATATACATCTAAAAAAACAGGAAGTTGTGGAGAGCTATGAATACACATGTCCTGAATGGACACAGCACATAGAAGTAGAAGCTATCTTAAATTCTTAATCCTATAGAGAAAAGCAGTTTTAACACATTTTTGTCTGCTGTATTTTTTCTTTTTGCTAATGCCACTGAAATGCTATTAAATAAACATGTTTGCCTCAAACCATCTGTTTCCACAAATGTAAACTTTTTTATTTTTTATTTATAACACCCAATCAAGAGATGGGCATGATTCCTTCATCTTATTTTTTCTAACTTATCAATCGAAACCCCAGTTCATATTGAGATGATATTGCCGTTCGTATATAACACATTCTGACATTTACTTACTCCCATCAATTCATGTTTGAATGGGAAGAGGAAAAAGTCCACCCACCAATAAGTATCAGAGATAAAAGCTGTTAAAAAGAATATTAAAAAAATATTCTTTATGTCTCTGGGAACTATTCAACTTAAGATTAAGAGAATACACACCATCAACATTTTTGCTGAAAAAATACCTCAGCTAAATTTAATAGATAAATATTATCTACTATCAATGTGTGTGCATCTATGTGTTGATCTGAGTCATAGAAAACTGAAACTAAAAAGACATTAATGAAATTAGATTAAAAGAATGAAATTTCTTTAATTTGGGCATTTTCTCTTCTGGAGCTGTCCAAATTTTTTATGGTAGATGCTAAGGTTTTTAGATTGAGATTTTTGTAAAATTGGGATGATAATTTTCCACTTAACTCTGAACTGAATAGAAATGGAGAATGATAAATATACAGATTTTTATTATCACAGATAAAGCAAATACTTTTTTAATAAAATTTACCCAATACATGGCCCAAGAGCCACTCAGTATAGACCAGTGGCACATTTAGATGAAGAAAGACACTAGGCTATTCCACTTTTGAGGCCCCTCCCAATCCTACATTCTCATGAGTAGAGTGTTAAATTAAATAATTTGAGTAAAGCTGAGGATGATGTTGGGTGTTTAAAATTACTGAAGGGTTGTTTAGAATCTACAATGCATTAGGGCAGCATGTGTAAGAAAGGCCTATGACAGTGTCAAAAATATTATACACCCCTAAATTTTGAGGCCCTAAACTTCAGCCTGTTAAGCCTATAGGTAAATCTAGCACTGGTACAGACAGCTACTGAAGGAGATGTAATATGAATGTAAGAGAAGGAAGTAGAAAGAAGATTAGGAGGACAGACAAAGAGGTTAAGACTGTAGTGTTCTGGGAGGATTAATGTGGAAATCTGGTCCAAAAAGTAGCAGTTCTTATGAATAAGCTGTCTGGGTGGAACACCTTACCAATGGAATATATAAGAATTGAGGATAATTCAGTCTTATGGACATACCAGGTGGGGTCTTGGCTTCAAATCTTTGAGGTAGTACCACTAACAAATAGACCCTATCTGAACAATTAATATCGAATAGCAATAGGTTTTCAGTGTTTCATCTGTGGCAAAGGTGGAAAATAAGTCATCCTCACAAGTTTGTATAAATGATTTTGAAATTGATGGCTGGAAAGTGAAGATTGGACAGATACAGTCCAGATATGGAAGCAATACTCTATTTTTGGTCGGACCTAGTCTTATATTTTCTTCTGTGTGCTGTGTCCCTTCAGGACGTTGACGATTATGGCTCTCCACAACTTCTTGTCCTTTGTATCTCTTAATAAATTTTGTCTTTTTGTTATCTCTCCTAAACCTTGTTCTCCATTCATTCCACAAGGACAATAGGTTATACATTGTTTTCTACCATCTCCCTTGCCTTCAAATCTGTCCTGTGAGTGTCAAATTTTCCAAGCCCTCTTATATGTCCTAGAAATTTCAATTGTCTTTACACAAAACAAAATATGCCATTTTTAATATAAAACTCCATAATTTCTGCAAACAGGATTTATCCAACATTATATATGCACAAATAAATATACATTCTCTCTCATATTAATAAACATCCAAGGTGCAATAATTTGTTAAGATAAATATGTCACACACACACACATATATATATATATATATATATATATATATGTATATGTATGTGTGTGTGTGTGTGTGTGTGTGTGTGTGTGTACTTCAGAGGAGGCATGGTCAAGTAGTGGATAGCGGCTTGGATTGAGGAATCGGAGAGCCGAGTTTGAATTCCAGTCAAATCCATTATGTGCTAGTACCCTTGGGGATGGTATTAATCCTCTTCTTCTCCCTCCAGCTATGGGTAAATAGCAGGACAGACTTGGTTCTATAGCCTTGGATGGCAACTGGTCTAGGGGAAAGATCGTTTAGAGACCTTGTGACATGTAGTGCACCAGATCTCTGTATTTGGCCCTTCAAAAAGTGTGGTTGGTTCTGCACAAAGCCTTCATCACTATAATCAAACCATATGTGCTGGTGTCAATTGAAGAGTAATCAGAATGACAGTAGATAATGACTGACATTGCATTTAAATTTTGAACATCACAGCTGGCTGGAAAGCATGGAGCTGAAAGTGAGTGCCACAAGCAAGAAGAGTGAGAAAAGAAACTGTTAGCATAGAACTTATGGTTACATCTAGCCAATTCAGCTGTAAATTGATGAGACTTTGTTGTTAATCTAATTCTGTACTTAAATTCATAATGTCTAGTTACCATAGCAAAGAGCTCATTGAAAGTATTTATAGCAAAGGTACAGGAAAGCAACTTTACATTGGTGGGAAAGTGACTGAAACCAAGATATTAGGTAAGGACCAGTAATATTGCAGATTCTTCTTTGGATTTTATCATAAATCTCTAAATATATGGCAGGAACACCAAACCATATGTGGCAGTAATATTCAAAGCAATTAACAAATGATAGATTTATAAATATGTAAGAGAGATTCTGGAGAGAAAAATTGTCTAGCATAAAAACCAACTTTTTAGAAAACCAACTGTTTTAGCAGCAGACCTATCAATGGATTCAATATAATCGTTCCATTTCATGTCGAGTGGGAAATAACAATGAATCACTCTCTTGGAGGTTAGCATCAGCCATGCCGATCAAAGGCAGAAAAGGGTCTCTCAGATGATTAATGGGGAACAGTATATCATTTTTGAGATCAGTGACCGATTTGACCTTATGAAACTGATCACACTTTTGTTTATTTCATAGTCTTTTTCCAGTTTTTGAATAAGATGATGTATATCTGAATAAAAATTGTTTGAATTTCATGTTTTGTTTTGTTTTGTTCAAGAATTTTTTATCAAGAACTAGGCAACTAAGTCAGTAAAAATTACTTGAATATTAAACAGTAAAGCACAAATTTTGGACAGTTTGTCCGCAAATTTTGATTCAGATGTAAAAACCCATTTGAAAATTAGAAAAAAATACAATAAAAAATTAAACAAAGAGACATTGCTTTTTGAATTTCACAAAACTTGTTTATTTATTTATTTTCCTGTGTGTATGTGTGTGTGCGTATGTGCATGTATATATATATATATATATATATATATATATAAGGAGACAGAAACAGAGACAGAGATATAAAAGAAAGATGTGATTGGGCTACTAATGACAATGCACCTGATGAGATTTTAACCTCAGGGTGCTTTTTTAAAAAATTTTTTGGTAAGTAGCTGTTTTATAATTGGTAAATTCTGAAAAACTAATGTTGAAACAGTCTAGATGAGTTTGAAGCCGTACTTCATAAGACAAAATTTTAATTAAAAATATTCATACTTATATCAAATTGCAATTACTTCATTTCAGAATTTAAAGACTATTATCATAATTAATAATTGAACACCTGCAGGATAACAGTAATAAAAACGGAAAGCCTCTTGAGGAGTCATTGATGGTGTCTCGGGAAGCTCAATTAGAAAAAAATAGTATCACTAATGGAGGAAAATGTTATTGTATTAAGTATTACCTCAAACACACCCTATTTTATTCTTATTCTTCTATGTGCCATGTCCCTTCTGGATGTGAGTAATCATAGATCTCCACAGCTTCCTGTCTATTGTACCTCTTAGTTAGGTTTGTCTATTTCTTCTCTGCCAACCATTTACCCAAGCTTGTTAGGTAGGTTATTCACTGCTTCCTTGTCCCACTTGCCTTCAATATGTCCTGTGAGTGTCAAATTCTCCAAGCTCTCTTTCCTCATCATGTGTCTGAGAAATTTTAGCTATCCCTTTATAATTCTAAGTATTCTTTTTGTTTCTATTTTTTAAAACTTCCTCATTACTTACATGTTTTGTCAATGTTATTCTCAATATCATTCTGTTTGAATCACATTTCTTTTGCCACAAGATTCTTTGTAATGAGATTGACCAGTATTCACTGCTATACAGGAGGATCAATAGTACATAGTAATTCACTGGTCTTTTATTTGTTTCTAATTAAATTTTCATGTTTCTTAATACTTTGATTAACTTTTGGAAAGCACCTTAGGTAAATGAAATTATGATGTATCTAACCCTGTTCATAAAAAAACACATTTTATTTTACTATATGCTCAATAAACCTGAGTATATATCAGACAGAATGAAAAATAAAAATAAAAATCTTTTTATTACAAAAGTAGGTCTTTGATAGCTTTCATAGTTTGTTTTTATAAGAGTATTATTCTTTTAAGTACTTTCAAGACAATTATGGCTCTCCACCACTTCTTGTCTCTTTTTGTTCTAAGTAATTTCTAACCCTTTACCATCCTTCCTTGTCCTTGTCCTGACATTCATTCTCAAAATGTCATTCACAATTTCCCTCAACTTCTCTTGTTATCATTATGTCCTCTGATTGTTAATTCTTCCAGGTTTTCTTTCCTCCATATGTGTCTCAGATATTTCAGTTGTTTGATTGTAGTATCAATAGTCTTATAGTTCCTATTTTCTTTAAAACTTCTTTGTTGTTCACATGATTCCTTTGGTCCAGGACAAATTTCCTTGAGATTGTCAGTTAAATAATGAAAAAATTTCATATGTTTGTTTGTAATTATTTTGCTAAAAAAATTATTATAACTCATTATTGGCTACAGGACAACTTCCCCTTGAAAATTGCCCCCTGGTTAATCATCCCCATAAGACAACTGCCTCTGGACAATTGTCCCCATAAGTCAACTGCCCTTGGACAATGGAAAGGACATTTTTTTTTAAATGGTTTTACTTTTACTTCAATAACAAAGATAAATTTCTAAAAGCCATCATTAAGTTTATTGGATTATCCTGGCCTGACATGACAGTCAGAATAGTAAATATCATACAAGTCTTCAAGAAACACCATGTATTGGATTTTTGAGATGTATAGTCCATAATTTTCAATTTTAGTTATATAATTTTAGTGATATAAAAATGTAAATCTTATTATTGGATTATTCTTCTTATTGGATAACTGATAATACATGAAAATAAAACCCTAATTTGTTTTATTAGTATTTATCCAGAAGTTGTGCTCTCTCTTAATTTTCTTAATGGGGGCAATTATTTGGAGGGCAGTTGTCATCTCGGAGCAATTGTCCCAGGGACAGTTCTGATGCCATCATTATTAAATTAATATTATTATTATCAGTAATTACTAAATTATTATGAATCATTATTACATATTATTATTAGTTATTATTAAGTTAATATTATTATTAGTCATTATTAAATTAATATTATTATTATCAGTAATTACTAAATTATTATGAATCATTATTACATATTATTATTAGTTATTATTAAGTTAATATTATTATTAGTCATTATTAAATTAATATTATTATTATCAGTAATTACTAAATTATTATGAATCATTATTACATATTATTATTAGTCATTATTAAGTTAATATTATTATTAGTCATTATTAAATTAAATATTATTATCAATTATTATTATTCATTATTAAGTTATTATTATAGTTACATTCCTTAGTTTCCACAGTTCAGACCTTCGTAGCTAAGATTCGCTGTGCCAAGTATGTGGCACTAACTCATCCTCATACCCATTGTATTCCTTTCATAAGAAGGAAGTTTCCCTTAGACAGTTTCTTCATAAGAACTTTCATTTTGTAAAACAGACTCCCAAGATAATGCTTCCCTGATCATGACAAACTTATCTTCTTCAAGTCTAGAATCAACATTATCTATCCTATATATTTTCATAAAATGCACTTCTTACCTCCTCCTTTTAGGCCATAGAACAACCTCATTCAATAACACTCTACATTGAGTGGCTCTTCAGCCTTGTATTGGGTGAAAAATAGTATAGAAAAATAAAAAGCATATTCTAGCACTAAAGTAAACTTGGTACATTTATCAAGTGACACTCATTTTCAGTGGCTAGCAAGACGAGAAAGCTAATTATTATACCATATCCATGAAGAATATCATTAAATTAATCTGATTCAAAAGCTTAAGTGCCAAATCTTTGTTTGCTAAATTCTTCTTCAATGTGAAATGTAAAAATAATAATTCTGTGTGAAAACAACTACAGACAGAAGCCAACCCTAATGGTGACTCATTGTTCATTGGATTAACACGGATGACACTGATGGCTTCAAAAGACAGTTTAATATGAAGAAGAATATTTAAACTTATGAATTTTTCCTCCGGTTTAATTATCACAGCATAATTCTTTTCAGCTGATCTGTTCAGAATATTTTGTCTTTCATGGAAAATGAGAAACAAAAAGAACATAAATGGTATTTGAACTCATAAGTTTGTTTCACAGTCAGTTATGTGCCATGCGTGATACATGCTTAGGTGATCATGATTCTTTCGATACATGACTGACCAGGCAGATTTTTTCTCGCAGTAGGTTGCCATTTCTTCCTGCGGTAGACCAGCTGCCATCCAAGGCTATAGAACCCCGGTCTGTCCTGCTATTTACCCATAAACTGGGTGGGGAAGGGAATAAGAGGATTCATACTTTTCCCAAGGGTATTAACATGTAAGTGAATGTAATGGCTTTGAGTGGAATTTGAACTCTGCTTTTCAATTCCTCAATCTGAGCCGCTATCCATTACTCCACCATGCCTCCCTGTTTGTTTCACACCTAACTGAAAGTGCATTGTAACATGACCTTTCAAAATATGTATAAATTTCTGTTTGTTTCACACTTAACTGAAATTTAAACATATTTTGAAAGGTCATGTTTCAACGCACTCTCTATGTGATTTGTGTGTGGATTGTGAATTTTAAATATTTGTACAGTAAAAGTGTAAATGGAAGAAAATGAAATACAATTTTCATAATTTGATCTTTTATTTGTAAAAAGGAAAAAAATACTATACAAACAGCAAAAAAGATGTGTGCCATTTATGAAGATGGTGCCATAGCTGAGAATACGGTCCATAATGAGTTCACTAGTTTCAGGAGTAAAAGACCAAAAACATTCCATCAATACACTGCAGATGACCAAATTGAAATGCTGATGAAAAAAGTAATCCCTGTCATATGACACGAGACATTGTAGAGATACTCTACGTAACTCTTGACAGTTGTAAGCCATTTATACTGTTTAGTGGGCCTCATTATTTATCATATGTACTCAAGTATATACAGGTACTTTTTTTTGAAAATGTTAAAAATCATGGCAATGACTGGTTGCTGAATAGACAGGAAATCTTTTTTGTATGGTTTAAAATTCATACAAAAAAAAATCAGGGGTTACACTATACATGAAGTCAGCTTATACATGAGTATATGCAGCAATTGAAAAATATTTAATAAATGACACTTAATTGGAAATGGGAACTAAGAGAACATATTCACAATCAAAATGTTAGCGTTGAAATTTCTAGAACATCGTAAAGAGGAAAGAGGGCTTGGAAAATTTAACACTTACCAAATTTAATGAAGGCAAGAAGGTGGAGAGAAACATCATGTGAATTTCTGTGAATGGATGGCAGAGCAAGTACAAAGAGGGATACTAAAGAGCCAAATATTTCTGATCACAAGAAGGGACAGGAAATTGTACAGAGCCATGATTACCCATGTCTTGAACAGGGCACATAAAAGAATATTGTAATTGCATTTAAGCATTCTTAGATCAGGCTGGTTAATTTAATAGCATATAAACCACTGTTGGGCTATTTAATATTGAAATGCTTTATTATTATGCTTAAGTCAAAAGGTAAAAAATGTCCAGGTTTATGTTTCAGTCAAAAAGTAAACATTGGTCCAATTTATGCTTGAGTCAAAAAGTAAGCACTTGTTTGGGTTTATGTCTGATTTAAAAGGTCAAGTTTATATTTGAGTCAAAAAGTAAATATTGGTCAGGTTTATATTTGTGTCAAAAAGTAAACATTGGTAAATTTATGCTTGTATCAAAATGTAAATATTAGCTTTAGTTTATGAGTGAGGCAGCAAGCATCCACCCGAATGATGGTCCCTTTTAAGAAGGGTGCATCCTACCCTTCTGAAGAGGATACAGTCGACATATCTCACAGGCCAAAAGAAGTTTGAGGAAAAATTTACTGAACCAAACAATTTTGCTTCCTTTTTACATTTCACAGTTATAAGAAAGCAAATAAATTGAAAACCTATTTTCAAGGCAGATCTTATTCTATGCTACTAACACAATACATGTTATTGTTTATATTATATTTATAAACATTTATATATATATTTTAAATAATTTTCTTTTCATTGTTTGTTGAGAGTGGAAATAAAATCATATATTTAATGTGTAATTTTACAGATTTAACCTCAGAGTGTTTTTCTCATAAGCATTAGACAAATACACAAATTAATGCATATATATAAATATAACAAGACTGATATTTTGATTAATTTTTTTTTTTAATATTTTCTTTTTCCTTAATCTAATGTTAATATTTTTTTCTTAAAATCTAGTTCAAGCCATATTGTCAAATACTTTTAACAAGCAATGACACCTTCTTTTGTACTCTGGCAGGCAATGACTGAATTTACATGTTTTTATATAAGTATGATTATCACCAAGTGAAATTGTAAAAATATTGATAAAAATAAAAAGTATTATAAAAATATAGTATTAGTGTTTCATTATACATGAGGCAAATATCTACAAATTAGAGTTTATTGCAGAAGATTAAGCAAAGCAAATTCATTTTGTAAATAAAAATATGTAACTCTCAGTTCTGTAATAATCGTACCTCCCTGCTTATTAATTTTCGTGGAAACTTCCTTGAAAACATTTCAATTCTAAGAAAATGATCACTTAGAATTGCGAAACCAATTTGATACAGATTCTAAAACTTCATTCAAATTCTAATACATACGATTGTAAAAAATCATTCACATTACGAGAAATCAAAATAATAATTTAGTCATGTAATGTGCCATCTTTCCTTGTAAGAAGTAAACAAGGACGTGATATTCCTGAACAGATGGCAACAAGTACTTGGCGAGTATGAAACTTTGACATTATTCATTACTTTACAGAAACAGTTCATGCTGTACCCAATAACATACAACCAATCAGGTGGAAAACAAATAAAACTTAAAGGATATTAGAAACACACTATTTACATTATTCGAACTATTGTCCTCATCTTTGTTGCCATATTTATCACAACATTTCGGCGGTTGTAAGTTCCGGCCTTCTTCAGGTGGTTGGAATGTCAAACTGAACTCTTTATTTCGCTCGCTTGGTTAGACTGTTGTGGTTCCATGTGCCATGTCTAATGGATGTCAGTTATCAGTTAATTCACCTCTCCAGTTTCTCCACTGCCTTAACCAGATATTGAACTCACAACTCGTTGGGGTTTGTCACTGGATTTAAGCAACACCTTTATCCACTGTGCCATGTCTCCTTAAGAACATCTGTGTATGAATTTCTGGGAGTTATAAACTCAGACACACACCATGTCTTTTCTGTGTATCTCAGTTTTCAGTCAATTCCCTGTAGTAACTCAACTCTCCAAGTTTTTTGTTCATCTCTGCTGTGTCCAGATATTGAACTCACAACTCTTTAGGTCAAGTCACTTTTGGATTACCTCAACCAATACTTTTATCCACTTGGATATGTGTCCTTGGTGACACAGCAGAGCTGAACAAAAAAAACTTGGAGAGAAAAATGGCCAAAATATTGTGAATATAATATGACAGTAAAAATGAGGACAATAGTCCAATTAATATAAATAATGTAAATAGTTTCAATACCTCATCTCAGAAATGTAGATGTTTGATAAGGTTTACATTTATTTGCATTTTCATTGATTGATTGTTTTTTACAGCTTATCAACCTTTTACAGGTTATTTAAATCCAGAAAATACTTTTAGATTGTAAAATCTTTTTAGAGATAATAATGATTTACTGATACAATTCCTACTAATTAACCTACAGCTTGCAGGTAAGAGGTGGATTCATACCTTTCTCAAAGATGCAAGTGAATATAACAAACTCAACTGGAGTTGGAACCTGACTCTTTGATTAAAAATTCTGAGCCATTATCTATTATACCACCTACACATTCAATTTTACCGTACCTAGTTTTCCTAAGTGATCACCCATCTAGGTACTGACCAGGTTCAACATTACTTAACTTTGGTGATCATATGAGTACTGATGTTTCAACATGATATGGCTGTAAGCCACATTTATTTGCAGTAAAAATTTCAATACAGAATATTTTCAAATTCTTGTTAACTAATTTGCTGCATGTTTACATCATATTCCAGCATTCAGATATGCTACATTCTTGACTAATCCTATTCCCTCCTTAGATTTTTTCAATCTGCCGAACTTATTCCAAACCTCCTTTTATTCAAAAACCAAGATTAAATTAAGAAACATATACAAGTAGTAAATGCAGTGGTCACCAGTACAGAAAGTAGAATTGATATGCCAAGTTTAATTTGTAGCATTTACTTTCACCCAATATGAATCCATACCTTCTGCCTCCAGCTATGGGTTAAATAACAGGAGAGACTGAGGTCTCTAACCTTAGTTGATAACAGAGCTTGATACTCCACCCCATAAAATACTACAAAGCCATAGAAGAAACACTTAGTTTGATGAGGGTGTGGTGCTATTCTCCACAGGGAAGTGGCCTTAAGGGAAAAGAGATGGAACAGGAATATGTAAAACCTGATTTCCTAGTACAATAATGATTGTATTGAAAATACAATATTTTAAATGTTTTTATTCATTTATTTATAGGATTCTATGAATATCTGGATTTTGAGTAAACACTGCCAATCCCTTACTCAAACTGTGGACTTCCATACTCGTTTCCCTAGCATATCAACAAGGTCAAAATGGAAGCTGATGTCCAAAAAGACCACAAGTCTGTTGTTAACTGGAGCAAAAGATAGCTTGTTAATTTTAACGCCTCCAAAACTAAACTTCTCTCCATTAATCATCTGAGAGACCCCTCTCTGCCTTCCATCAGCATGGCTGATGCTAACCTCCAGGAAAGTGACTCATTGCGCCTTCTTGGGCTAACATTCCCAGATAACATGAAGTGGAAAGACTATATTGAATGCTAGGTTAACTGCTAAGAAAGTTGGTTCAGTGTGTTGTACTAGACAATTTTTCACTCCAGATTCTATCTTACATGTTTATAAGTCTACCAGTCAGCCATGCTTAGAATATTGCTGCCACATATGGTCCGGTGACTCTGCTATTTACATTGATAAGATCCAAAGAAGAATCAGCAATATTACAGATTCAGTCACTTTCCCATTAGCATAAGGTTGCTTCTCTGTGCCTTTTTATAAATACTTTCATGGTAATTGTTCAGAGAAGCTCTTTGCTATGGAACGTAGACTTTATGAATTTAAGCACAGTACTAGACTCATGTTGAGATCTCATTAATTTACTGTTGAGCTGGCTAGTTATAGCTGTAAGTTCTATGCTAACAATTTCTTTGCTCACATTTATCACTTGTGGAGATACCTTCTGGCTCCATGCTTTCCAGGCAACTTTAATCTCCAAAAATTTAAATACAATGTCAATCGCTATCTACTGTCCTACTGATTACTCTTTTCTCTTTCTGCTCCTTATTAATGTTTCTGTTCCTAATTCTTCCACACCCTATAACCCCTTGTGTTTTAGTAGCTTTACTGCCTTGCATCGGGTGATACCAATTAAATTCAAAAAAATAAAAAAGCTGATGATGATGCTGCTGCTACTGCTGCTGATCGTATTCATATGCAAAATGACTACTGCTGATGATATTCATAGACAAAAATCTGCTGCTGCTGATGATGATATTCTTATGTAAAAATGCTGCTGCTGCTGATGATGATGATATTCTTATGTAAAAATGCTGCTGATGATGATGATATTCATAGACAAAAACCTGCTGCTAATGATGATGATATTCATATACAAAAAGACTGTTGCTGATGATATTCATAGAAAAAACCTGTTGAAGATGATGATATTCATATGCAAAAAGAAAATAGTATTTCCATTGTTGGGATTCAATCACAAGCATTAATTTTGCAGTTGACAAAGATCAGAAACTACGGCTATGAAGTCATTGCGAGCAACACACAATAAAACTGTCAAAAAAATCTCACTAAACAATGATTACGGCACACATGAAAATCACAGCATTACATGGCAAACAATTCTTACGTTTTCTTCTGCACTACTTGTTTTCCATTTTGAAGCACATATCAAGGATGATGTCCCTGCTGGGCAAAATTTGATTTGCAAAGATTTGTCAAATCTGTTTGAACTAACTTAAATAAACACAGATTATTTTTCTAAAAATATTAAGTATGTCACTTGCTATTTGTGAACTCAATGCTTCCAATCTTATAAATTTAATTAGAAAATTAAATCTCTTATCAACTGAAGTAAAAAAACTAGGATTTAGGGTGTGAAATTAATATGGGGTTTTACATGGCTTATCTGTACATTATGAACAAATCTGTTGATTATTTACATTTGGACTCATATCCTGATCTTTGTTGTTAATGAAATACGAATGCAAGAGAAAGAACAAGACTGGAGAATAAAATACTTGAAGTATTCAGCACACATGTTAGGCTATGACAGCCTCTTCAGTAGGCCTAGCATAGGAATAAATATCATGTGGTAGGATTTAATAAAGAAAATGAAACAATAGCGAGTTTTCAAAAGCATTAGTATGAAAAGAGAAACAGTGGTGGCAGAGGTCAATCAGGACAGCAGCAGCAGCAGCATCAAGCTCTTCTGATTTCATATCAATTTTTAAATAGGATTATCAAAAATGATAACTACAGTTATCTTTGGTATAAGCAGAAAAAAACTAATTCAGTGTCTGAGCTTCTAACAAGAATAAATAAATTTTATTATAAATCTAACCTCCTACAATTAATACTTATGATCCCACCAAATTAAATAAAACTTCCCTAGCTAAAAAAACAAAAACAAAAAAGAACAAAATGATTATGACACCCTACACATGCGTACATACATGGGTGTGCAAATGCATATTCCACAGAGAAAGGCACATGGATGCACATGCCCAAATGCACTCCCAAAATATATAAAAGTTACACCAGTTAAATGTATATAAAAGGGAAAAAAAATAAGCAGTTAATTGATGATAGCCTCTGAAGTGTGGACGGACAGGTCCTCCTATGAAACTCTAGTCCGGATGCTAAAAATAACATCATCTGAGTAAAAAAATGTTACTTTCATTAATTAAATATATATATATATATATATATATATATATATATATATCATCATTGGGAGAACTCATTGCTGAGTATTGGTGTGCACATGGACATTTCCCTTTGTGCGAAATGAGTCATATTTTGGATCTGAAGAGACAGTTGTAGCCACCACATGGTAGGCTAGGTGGGTTCAAGGGACAGAAAGCTCTGGCTTTTCTTTGGGTGCTTTTCATCTTTTCTATTTGTCTTTTGGTAAAGGATGTTGTTTTTTTGTGGATTGCTCTTCTCCAATTAGTTCTTTCTGCAGCTTCTGTCTCTCAATTGACCAGATCAATTGACCAGATCAATCTCTGTCATTTTTTACCTGATCCTTAAATTGATCACATGGAACTCCACATAGTCTCTTGCCAGATATGATCTCCAAGAAAAAGATTTGTGTAGGTAGGCAGATGTCTGGCATTCAGGAAAGGTGTCCAGCCTATCAAAGTTGGTGGCAAGTCAGAGTGGTTTCTAGACTCCACACTATGTAATAATTCTTCTTCTGTTCTTCATTCTTCTATGTGCTGTGTCCCTTCAGGATGTGGGCTGTCATGGTTCTCCAAGACAGCCTATACTTTGTAGCTTTTAGCAATGTTTATTTTTTTTGCTATCACTCCCAGTTCCTATTCTGCCATCCATTTACAAAAGCTTATCAGTTAGGTTAGTTACTTAGGAGGCAACATAAATGTTGTTCTACAGAAGGATGCTGAGAATACTATGAACTGAACTAGTGAAAAATGATAAAGATTTAGAGAAAATGAAAACAAAAAGGACACTTATAGTTAGCAAAAGAAAGAGAAGGTTGAAATTTCTAGTACACATAATGAAGAAAGAAGGCTTGAAAAGTTTGATGCTCAAAAGACATATTGAAGGCAAGTGGAACAGAGAAAAGCAACATTAGCTTATCTAACAAGATTGTGTAAATGGCTGGCAGAACAGGGATTAGGAGATATAGTAAAAAGACAAAATTTACTAATGGCTAGAAAGGATAGGACATTGTGGGGAGCCATGATCGCCCACATCCTGAAGAGAGAAGGCATACAGCAGAAGGGAAAATTCCTCCCCACATCCTTTTTTTGCTTTCAATATGCCTTGTGAGTGTCAAATTTCTAAAGCCTTCACTCCTCATTATATGTCCCAGAAATTTCAGCTCTTCCTTTCTGAGTATAAGTGATCATTTTGTTTTCATTTACCTTACAATATCCTTGTAATTGTGGAATTAAAAAAATTAATTTCACGTCCCAGTTTTAGAAAATAAAAGAAAAAAAAATATGAAAAGTTTCAATGGTTTTGCCTGGTGACAGTTTTGAGCAGAACAGAAAAAATATATTTCATAAAAAGAAAGTAAATAAATAAAATATTGAGTTTGTAATCCTAGTGAAAATCTCATTTGCATAAACTCAATATACAATGCACTTGTAGATAATGTAGAAGAGAACAAAGTATATTACATCAGTTGTTGACAGAAAGAAAAGTAAAAAAAAAAAACCCAGAAAAACAAAGAAAATATTCTCCATATTTCATAAATGTGTCATCATCAGAAACAGATTACCTCTATCATCAAACAAACTTTTTAAACTAAAACTACATCCTCCAAAATAAAGAGGTTCATTGAACAGGAAAATAAATATAAGTCAACTTCAGTGAAAATTATCCAAGCTGTCATTCTGAAATGGGGAATATAGCCTTAAGACTGAGATGGGGTGCATCCATGCATGGACCCTACACAGGTGCAGCAGACATGCACTGTCACCACTGTCCTGACCAGTATGAAATAACTGCCAACCTACTATCCCCACACATAATCACAATACAAAGGAACTAACTCTGTAGTTGTCAATATATTATTATAAAATAACAATATTCCTAAAACTGACGTCTCTTGATTTAATCAGAATTTTATCAAGTCATTCCCAAAAGAAAATAAGAAAAATTAAAAAATGAAAGCATTCTTTTACTTACATAAATAAAACAAATATTTAATATAATTTATGCAGGAACTTTTTGTAAGTAAAACCATCAGATGACAAAGAAGGTATGACTTAGCGATAAGCTCAATCTTAGCAACAAGCGCTGTATAATTTTGGAACAAAAATACAACAAACAGAGCTTTTGTGCTTGAATATTTTGTATTTGTTGCAATAACTGATCAAGGTTCTATGCAAAAAATTTCCTAAAACTGACTTTATTTTAACCAAATTTCAAATTTTCACCCAAAGGACAAGAGCCACTCAAACTAGATGATAAATAAATGAGTTTGTTTTATGGATGTAAGAGGAAGAAATAAGTGTATATTATGAGAATATGTAGGATAGATAATGGTTGATCCTAGATTTGAAGATGTTGATTGTAGTGATCCACAAAGCTTCATCTTGGGAACTTGTCTCACAAAGTAGCAATTCATGGGAAGAAGCTATCTCAGTGGAACTTCATTCTTACCAGTAGAATGGGAAGGGGATAGGGATTAATTGAACCTGTGTACATTACATGGTGTGCCCTAACTGCAAAGGCCTGAACTGATAGTTCTAAGGAATGTAGCTTGCTTGAACATTTGCCATGGAAATAGCAATAGAGTTTGTAATGTTTTGTCAGCAGGAAAGAGTTTTTTAATCATTTCACCCCAGGCAAGGGAGTAATGTCACTAGACCACAGTAAGTTACAGGGAGTGAAAGTGAAAGAGAATGAGAAGACTGAAAATAGGGAAGATTGAGGAGAAGACTGAAAATACGGAAGATTGAGGAAAAGACAAAAAAGGAACAGGGTTCAAGAAGACAGAATATGGCAGTTGACAATGCATTTAAATTTTTGAAGATTGTAGTTAACAGGAAAGTAAGAAATTAGAAAGGAGTTCCACAGGTGAGAAGTTCAAGAAAAGAAAAGTTGAAGTGGTGGTTGCATCTAGCTATTTCAACAGTAAAATGGTAGGACCTAATTGCCAATCTAGTTGCCATTTAAATTCATGTAACCAAGTAAAAAATGCTTATTCAAGCAGTTTGTTGGATTGAAAATAATTTATTTCCCACAAGGCCATGTAAACACTTTTGAACTCTTCTTCTTCTTCTTCTTCTTCTATGTGTTATGTCCCTTCAGGATGTAGATCATCATGGCTCTCTACAACTTCCTATCCTTTGTAGCACTTAGCAGTGTTTATCTTTTTACTATCTCTCCCAGTCCTTGCTCTACTATCCATTTACACAAGCTCATTAATTAAGTTATTTGCTACCACACTGTTCCTTTTTACCATCACCCCATGTCTGGCGAATATCAAATTTTGAAAGCCTTCATTCCTCATTATGTAGCCATTGAGTAGCATGTTAAAATTCATGCAGTCAGGGCACCAGGGAAAAATGGTGCAGCTAGATTGGAAACTAGGTCCCACTATTTTACTGTTGAAATAGCTAGATGCATCCACTACTTCTACTCTAACAATTTCAACCAATTTTTACTCTTTTTTTTTTTTGGTGGACGCCCAACAATCATTTGATGGGGAAAAAAAAGCTTATTTTATTTTTTAATAAAAGATAAGTTTAGGAATTTTATTATAGAAATAGTAAATGTATATGCTGTATTTTGAATTAAAACTAATGAAAATAAACTTGTATTTAACAACTAAATTCTATGGAATAATTATATACACTATAAATCCTTTGCAGTTTTTATTCTGCTTTTACAATAAAAATATCTGGTAGAGTAAAAGGGATGATAACTGACATCACTTGATCTCATTTTCTGCTAGTTTTAGAGTTGTTTGTCTATTTTTAGTATATTTATATGGAGCAGACTACTGTAGAAAATTCAATCCTCAGTTGTAACAACTGCTCCAAAGTGAAATTGCTCTATGGACCACCAAAATATTACCATGGACCCCAATTTGCTATTTTTTGTGTGGATCCCAGTAATGTTAGATCAACCCCTAGGGTCCATATAGATCCAGGTTGAGAACCACTGGTTTACATGATACTTTACATGTCTACTGAATTTCTATTTAATTAAAATTTGATTACCTATTTGAAAACTTTTTAGCATGAATTTGCGACTTCTAATTTAAAGTTATTAAGGAAAAACAAAACATAACAGCCTTCATATGAAAGGCAATAAGATCTGTTTGTTTGCCCAACCATTAAACTTCATAGAAACAAAATCTAAGATTAAGTTCTTCACAAGGATTAATTTTAGGTATTTTTCACAAGACATATTAAGAGATTTTAGTCAGAATTAAATGCTCAGAATTTTACTATAATTTTTATTATGATGATGATTCCTTCAATTTATCTGAGAAAAATCACTTGCCAATTTTTCATCTTATAGATACTAGATTGCTCATGGCCATATGAAGTTGAAACACAGTCCTGGGTATGATAACAGACTACATCCAGCAGCAAGGTGGGTAGATTGGAGGTTTTGAGGAGCATAGAAATACCTCTTAATTGGTGTTGTTCCCAGGCTTACGCTGACCAGAGATAGGGGTTCACTATTTGTCCATATCTGGGACTCTAACAGGTGCTACTATGTGAAACCAAAACACTATGAAAGTATAAAAATACATTTCTATATAAAAAAAAAGTACCAACAATACATATTTATAGTAAAATTACCAATAATACCTATTCATAGTATATATTTAGTTGAAGCCATAAAATGGTGTTCAAATAATTAAATTTCAGCATTTATAATCCATAGAGGATGATATGCTGCTAAACAAAATCAACCACAAAAATAACCAACATGAATGTAATCTTTCATGACATTAATCCATATAATATTCAACAATTTCTTAAAGAAATCAAACTATAACTTCAAGAAAAAACTACAATAAAACACACATATCACTGTCTCTAATAATTACTTCAAAGCCCCTAAAAAAATCAAATTTCGGTATAAAATGGCCCATAAAGAGTTGATATGTTGTTTAACAAACAAATCAAATATTGGAACACTAGTTTTCATACAATTATCAAAGTTAGCCAACATTAAGCCTGGTCAGTACTTAGATGGGTAACAGCTTAAAAATACCAGGTTCTGTAAGTTTGGATGTGTGGGTGGTGTAATGGATAATGCCTTGGAAGTGGAAATTGGAGAGCTAACTTCCAATTCCTGTCAGGTTCATTATATTCATTTATGTGGAAATACCCTTGGGAAAGGTATGAATCCATTTCGCCTTCCCTGCAATTTTGAAATATCTTACTGGCCTTTTGTTTATTTAAAAAATAATTAAATTTAAAATTTCAGCATCCCCTCTCCTTCATTTACTTGTGTAGTCAAGTCAATGTAAACATCCATATATATATATATATATATATATATATATATATATATATAGCATAAAGCTAGGTGGTCTGAAATATTAAATAAATAAATATATACAAAAACACAGAAATAAATACTTTCATAAAAAAAACACACAATTTTGTTTCATTCATTTTATCCAGATATTATATATATATATATATATATATATATTTTTGTCATCCACAGACTCACTGTTTCACAGCTCATCAGTCGGGACTTCTACCACTAAGCCGTCAGCTCACAGCAGGGATGAAGGTGAATTTTTAGCGTGTTTATTTTTAGATTTAGATAAACACACAGTGACTCAATTCTGCGTTTCAATAAAAACAACAGACAAGGTACTGCAATTAAGCTTTTTATTTAATTTTTCTTGTGTTTGCACAAGAGCTTTCTTTTTTGGACATAGAGTCTGTAGAAACTGTCTTTGTCTGTTCTATAGTTCCGAGTGCTTTTGGCTATACTTTTAGCCATTATCAAGGATGATTTTATATTTTCAGTTTAATTGAGTGTGTGCATTATGTGTATGTTTTTAGTGTGTTATAGAGATGTTTTATTTTATAAACACGGTTAGCATATTGTGGCCTAGTTTGGAGTTAATATTGTTAAGAGTTGGCATTTTCTTTTTTTTATTATTAGGGCTTCCGGGATTTTAAATTTTTTTTTAACAGGTGGATGAAGTTATTATGTTTGTGTTTTCTACTAGTATGTTTCGAATGGAGTCTGGTAGGTTTGTGTGTGTGTTTAAATGGGTTCTAATGGAGCTTTGGTCAGATGGGTGTAACATAAGGCATCTGGATAGGCATGTAGTTGTGTGACCGATGTAATTATGAGTTCAGTTTGATCAGCAACACAGTTCCTTAAGGGGCATTTGAACTCATAGATAATGTTCGCTCGTTGTAATTTTGACTTAGCTGGTGTGTTGTTATTTTTGAGGATAAGGTTAGCTGTCTTAAATATATATATTATTGTAAGAATTAAATGTTAAATCATGTCTGGTTCACTATCAGCCAATTTATTTTATTTCTTTATAATTTGAAATGATCAGAAATATTGGTATTTTGAAGGCTTGCATCATTAAATATCAGATGAGACATTTTAATTTAAAAAAGCAATTCTTCTCATCTCATTCAAAATTATTTCGAACTTGGTAAGAAGATGTCACTGTGTGCCACCAATAGAAAACCCAGCTGCAACTAACTGATACATTCATTCTATCCTGCCAAGCCTATTTTTCATACCTTTCTCTGTTAATTCACATGGGTTAGACATATCTTTCTAAATGCTTCAGACTGATAGCCATGTGGGGCGCCACAAAGCTCACTATAAATAACACCCATTACATTGTCTGTAATATTTATTTGTTCATGATATTACCTGCCAGCCATTACTGGGTGAAATTAAACTAGTAATATCCATATTGCTCAACAAATTCACCAGCTCAGTTCATAATGTAACTAGATTCCACTCCACAAAGAGAAAGCAAGGAGAAAATCATTTATAATTGCTTGTTGGCCAACTAGTCATGAAATTGTACTTACTTTTCTCTGCAATTCTGTCTATGTGATGTAATTGGCATGTGGTGCTAACTTTCACTTCAGTGTACACATTGATGGTGGTCACTCATGCTATCTGTCAACTGTCATTGTATACCCATCTTTTCTTCTGTCGCCTCAATGACTGGCTACACTCCTAAATGTAGATTCATTCAACTCTTTTCCAGAACCATCAAATCAGATAATACATGATCATTGCACTTAGGTAATAGAAATTAAATAGAAAAGATGTTCTAATAAAGTTGGGAGGGAAATTTTGCGTATTTCATTGAGAAAGTTTTCGCCTGATCTAGATCACTTATAAATTTTCCAAACAGGAATCCTTTTGCCGTTGCTGATATTGAGTGTCTGTTTCTTTGGCAATTTTCTATAAGATTAGCAATTACAGAATTAGTATATTGTGGAAAAGGACTTGAATAATGCACCTTTTATTGATATTAAAATGGGTTTCAATCTGGCCTATTATGATGAGAGAACTTTCAAGGAATTGTAAAGGAATTCTTGCTGATATATCATTGGAAGAAGATGCACTTACTCATATGCTTGTCATGACGGCTTTTATTTCTGAAGTCTCAACTGCCGATAATGATGCTAGAATGGGAACAATTCTGCTAAAACACAGAAGATATTAGGATACAATTATGAGATGAATGTTGTGCATTGGTGTCCTTCAAAAACAAGTAAAAGCCTGCACTAAAAAGAGAGAAAAGATTTATTGTTGTCCAATATTAAAGCTCAAAAAATAGTAAAATCTCCAAGACAGAAATATCTTCAAAACAACTTGGCAGGTGCAGGAGCTTTTCTTTGAATATTCTTAATGAATTCCTTTTTTCTTTTCTCTATGTCTCAAAAAATAATGGTTTCCTATTAGTTTTGTTATTGAATGCAAATGCACAAAAGAAGATACAGTTTGGCTGAAAAGAAAAGTAAAAACTGATACTCTTATTTTTGTCCTTAAATAATATCAGCTCTTTAATCAAATGCTGTTGTGCAGCAATTTTAATAAAATATGCCCAAGTATATTAATTGTCTAAACACATTAAAAAATCATAGACATAAAGTAAGTATCTATGTATAGAAGTCATTTAAGATTCACAAGGGCTAATTTATTTGACAGGCCAAGTAAAATTTACTTTCTGCTTGATCAAATATATTACTTTTAGTGCATAAGCACTCACTTATTATGCCTAATAAACTTTCTCTTTCTATATATATATATATATATATATATATATATATAGCTTTGCTTGGCAATAAATGAAGAGTTAATAATCAAATATAAAAACCTCAGCAAAAATGGTAGACATTGAAGTCAGCTTTAAATGGTACAAAATATTAAAAAATCAAATATTTATTTGATTACTGCATGACTAGATTTTGGAAACTGAAATACACATTTCAAAAACTGTAATATAACACATTTCAGAGATTGTAATATGCCATACTCCAGAGCTGGTAATACATTATATTTCAGATATTGTAATAATCACTCTTTCAGAAACTGAAAATATACCATATTTCAAAGACTGTAATACACCATATTCCTGAGATGGTAATGCACAATATTTCAAAGATTCTAATATACTAAATTTCCCGTCATCAAATATGAACTGCTACATAACATGCAGTTATAATTTGACATGGAATATTTAAGAAAAAACTGGAATTTTCCAATCAAGTAAGATTTTATAAATTAGAATCAAAACTGTGGATTTATTCATACTTATTTATTATTATTATTATTATTTTTATATTTTAGCACAGCTCTGATTTTTAATCATAATTTGATCATTTATAATCAAATCTATTTAATTTTGGCAGTAATCAGAGGATGAGTGTGTCAAAGAGACGTCTTTAGATGTTAGCTGGGCTAATTGTACTAGACTACCAGGGTATAAGATACAGAGTGATTCCTGGAGGAATTTCTATTTTTTCTTAAAAATGTGTGCCTTATATGGCAGGAAATAAAGTAATCAGTGTTGGGAAAAAGTAGAACACACACATGTATTATTTAATGAGTTGACCAATTTTTGGGGTTGTTTGGCTAAGTTGGGGATCAGAAGATAGACCTGGAGTGGATTAGCTGTTGGTGGGATTTGACACCCACCTTTCTTAAGGTTGAAATCAACACCTGGTAGATGTTTGATGGGCTGGCAATCATATGATGCTGAGATATTGAAGCCGAATTGCCTGGTAAGATGGGTTGACGGGTTGATCAGTCGAAGTCATGGTGGTAGGTTGAGCCAAGGTTACGGTGGTGGCGATGAGGGAGGCCTAGAGTGGATAGTGAAGGTTGATCAAGTGGAATGTCTTTGTTGGATTCTGGTCAAATGTAATATCAATGAAACGGGGTCACTGTGATGATGACAAGGGAAGCAATCATGGCAGTGGCGTTTCAGACCACAATTGTGTCGGTCGTTTATGAGAGCCTTTCTTTTAAGCAATTCTGGCAGTACCCAGGGTCATCTTTTTTCAACAGCAATGTTAGTGATTAGCTATTGTATTTTATTGTGGGGATTTGTTTTGTGAACCAGATGTGATGTTCAGAGGCCCTGCACAGAAAACAACATTTTTTATTTTATTTTGCTTTCTTAGCATTTGCATCCAGCCAACATGTACAGTGAATCAGAAATAGATTGAATTGTAGCAGAAAATAACAATAGCATACATAGAAAGGACACTATAAGAAATCCTACAGAATGTAGCAAAAGGAACAGCTCAAGATGCAAATTATAAATTTGAGGTACAAAAATCAAATAAGTACAACAATTTAAATATCTGGTACGGAAAGTGTGACACTGAAAGCTGAAGGTCCATAGGGCTAGCAAAAGATGCTTTCCAAAAGCTAAGCAAAGTATTAAGAAACAGAAAAAATTCATTAGAAACAAAAAGTACTGAATTGTTCTGTAATATCAATCTGCCTATATGGCAGTAAATGCAGAACAATCTCCTCACAGATGAAGAAGAGATTTGAAGCAACAGAAATGTGGTTCTACAAAAGGATGCAGAGAATGGACCTAACATATGGAAACAAAAAGGACACTTATACTTAACATCAGAAAGAAATTTCTATGGCACATAATGAGGAAAGTTGACTTGGAAAATTTGATACTCATGGAGCAGATTTTATGCTAGAGGGACAGAAGAAAACAATGTATAACCTCCCAAATGAGCTTGAGTAACTGGATGGTGAAACAAGGTTATGGAGAGTTAAGAAAAAGACAATATTTGTTAAGAGCTACAAAAGACAAGAAATTGTGGAGAGCCATGATTGCCAATGTCCTGAAGTGACACAGCACATAGAAGAAACTTTTTTTTAAAAAAAACGCAAATAGATATATATATATATTAGAAATCATCAGAGTAGTTATTGAATTACATGATTTATATCCCTGTCCCCAAAATAAAATACCTCAGTATATTCATTCATTCATATATATATAATAGATGGGAATTTAGTTCATGTTTGAATTTCTGAGATAAGGAATTATCATTATTATACATTGATCTATTCAGACTAGTGTCCTCATCTTGGTTGTAATAGTCACAGCATTTCGGCTGCTTTATGCTAGTCTGAAGAGATCAGTGTCTAATAACGGTAATTCCTTCTTTCAGAAATTCAGACAAATCAGACTGTTATAGACCAAATGTGATACAAGAATGGAAGTTATAATGGCTGAAATGTTGCAACAGTAACAACCAAGATGGCGGCGCTATTCAGAATAGATCAGTGTATAATAAGGAATATAAAATGCATTGAGAGATTATTTTCTATGTGCTGTGTCTCTTCAGGATGTGGGCAATCATGGCTCTCCACAACTTTCTGTCCTTAATAGCCCTTAGCATTTCTACTTTTGCCAAGCCTCCAGCTGTCTGTTCAACCAGTCAATCACACAAGCTAATCAAGTAGGTAGCCTGCTGCCTTCCCTTATCTCTCTTGCCTTTGATATGCCTTGTGAGAGTTAAGGTTTCCATGTCCTCTTTCCTCATTAAGCGTCTGAGAAATTTCAGCTGTCTCTTTCTGATTCTGAGTATAAGTGTTCTATATACTACCATTTTTTAAGACTTTCTCATTACTTACACGCTTCTTTCCATGGAATTCTCGGCATCATTCTGTAGAACCAGATTTTTGTTGCTTCCAGTTTCTGCTTCATTTGTGATGAGATTATTCAGCATTCACTGCCATACAAAAGGATTGATATCACATAGTAATTCAGAACATTTTTCTTTGTTTCTGATGTAATGGAATAACTTCTCACCTCCATGAGTGACTACACTATAGGTAGTAACTTCCTATAAGTATCTGTAAGTCAATGGACTACAGAGAGTAGCTGGGATCTGTTGAGTACGACTCAGACTCATGCAAGAACTACTGACCTTCCAATAGTAGCACTCACAACTGGATTGACTTATGATGACCTTGTGCATAACTGTTACCTTTATTCTTATTGTACTATTTTTTACAATAAAACTTATTTTATCCACCTTGTTTTTCAAGTATGTATTCCTGTTAGCACGGAATATAACTGTTTCAAATGGAATTTTTCTATTTCTTAGTATTTATTATTTTTTTGTTTCTTTTTAATCATTTTGCCCTTAAGCAAGGCAACAAAGCCACTAAGACAAGAGGTTATTGAGTGTAAAAGAATAAGAAAAAGAAAACATTATTAAGGAGGCAGAAAAATAGAAGAAGAGGAATCAAGATGACAGTAGATAACGATTGACATTATATATACATTTTTGAAGAAAAGCAAGAAAACAAAGAGAGTTTCACAGGTGAGAAGTGCAAGAGAAGAAACATGCATTTACATCCACCAAATTCAATTGTAAAGCTTATCAGAACAATTACAATGAAAGTATTTATAGAAAAGGTACAGGGAAACTATATTACAGCCATAGAAAAGTGACTGAAGCCATGATGTCAGGTCAGGACCAATAATGTTGAGGATTTTTCTTTGGAATTTATCAAGAACCTCTGAATATGTAACAGGAGCACAAGACAAGATGTGGCAGCAATATTCAAAGGACGATAGATTGATAAATGTGCAAGAGGGATTCTGGAGAGAAAAAATTGTCTTCAATGACACAGTGAACCAACTTTCCTAGCAGCAGACCTCACAATTGATTCAATATAATCTTTCCATTTCATGTCAGCAGAAAGTGTTAGCTCAAGAAGGCTTATAGTTTGGAATGCATTTTTCATTTTTTTAAATTGTCATCTTTTTTTTCACTTACCAACACTTTCTAAACATAAATGGCTCAATCTTGGTGGCAAAGAGCTTCTTAATGATGGAAAAGATTAATTGTTACAATATTTGATGGTATGTATAATATAACGGTATAGAAATATTTCAACAAGGAATATTCAAAAAACTCCAGTCATCAGTATTATATACTGGCTAACAAGAGAAATCCAACTTTACATAGAGAATACAGATCATATTCTTTAGTAAAATGTATCCTGTATGCTGTCAAACATGGAAAATTCTTTTTATAGTAATCTAGAAATAATTAATTCCTTTTAAACCTAGAAAGACCTGTGAAAATTTCATGGTTTTTCCTATTTTAATATTTTGGTGAAACTCAATTCTTAAGCTATGATTGAATAAGGTCATGGCGAGTTCTATAACAATAAAATAGTCATATAAATTCCCCTATTGCATCATTAAATTATTTGAGCTTAACAATTTTAACAAAAAATTGCAATAACAATCATAAATATGAATGTTAGTTGTTATTTAAAAATAAGGGTGTACAAATGAAAGGATTTGTAATTGACATCTTCCATTTCACTGAAACACGTTAAACACTTTGATCTTTCTTTCTTTCTTTCTTTTATTTTCTTACTGAAACCAAGTCACAATGTAATATTCCATTATTTATGAGGTTTTCCAGTGTATAATGGTTGTGTGAATTGACTAAGGAAATAACTATCAAATGGATGGACAAGCAGAATTATAATAGGATTCTATCATTCTACTATTCAGTTTTATTACAATCTACTAGCTGTACCTATGAAAATTTCAGTTTTTCTATTTGAATTTTCTGATGAATCATAATTTTTACATTAATGACTGAATAAGCTCCTTGTAAGTTCCATGACTGTTGTAGCATACCTATGGACGATAATGGACGATAATTTCATATAAATACTGTAGTAAATACTGTATGTTGGTATGTAGCTGGAGATTCGTCTCCAGCTGTGCCGATCAAACTCTGCCACCAGGGCAGAGAGGATCCACAGACGAGGCTATATCAAAGGGCAGAGTCTTGTCTCGGGTAACAGCTACCCGACCCCATTTTATACAGGGTCTATGGGGAATTTTTGGCCGAGCCTACAAGCTTGGATACCCCACATTAAATTTAGCCTTGTGCCACATCTGACCATGTAGATATCCTACAGTTGGAGATTCATTGTGGAATTTGCTTGACTTACTTCTAGCAGCTGATTACTTCTTCTATGCACTGCTGGTGAATCTTATATGTGTTGTTCCTGTCCTAAGTATTATCATTCATTACCAACCTTTGTGCGATTATTCTATTCAGTAACCTTCCCTAGGTTACAACAATGACTATAAAATACCATACATTATTAAATATTTGAGTGTAACAATTTTTTTCAATCATTCCTCCTCAATCGAGATGACAATGCCACAAAGATACAAGGGGTTACACAGGGTGAAAGAGAATAAGAAGACTTTAGAAGAAGGAACTGGAAACATGGGATAAACCTCTACTCCTGTTCAAAAGACAGGGACAGAGTTTGGACTAGGTAATAGGCCACCAACCTATCTACTACTATATTTCAACAAAATATTGCACTGTCATAAGTATGAATTCAGATCATTATTTAATGAAGTAGGAGGGTACAAATAAAAAAGTTACAAAACTGACTAAGTTTCCCAATTTACTGAATTAAACATTAAACATATGAGAGTATAATAAACATCTTTATCTACCCTTTCTTTCTTTCCTTCTCTCAGTTTATTATCACGCTTTCTTTTTTGTCACTAAAATCAAACAGCACCCTGATATATATTTTCTTTCCATGTTCCCATGCACACTGTAGCAAACTACCCTCATTTCTTTCACATCCCATTGGTGAGAACTGATACTTCGTTGAACTGACTCCCAAGAGGATGCTTTCATGAACACTAAAATCTTAATATGTACAAGTCTAGGGTTAACTGTTAATATTTCCACATACCCCATAAACTATGCCTCTTACTCCGTAACTACCTCGAGTGACACTTAGGCCTTGTAAATGGTGAACATTATAGCAAAAAAAAAATGTTATTCAATTTATTTAATTGGAGATTTTGAGGAGCATGGAACCACCTCTTAATTGCTGTTGTTCTCAGGTCCACCTTAACCCAGGGTATTAGCAACTGTTAGGGCCCCAACTATGGGCAAATAGTGAACCATCCAATAAAAATCAACAGTACATTTTTAACGTCTGTCTATATTTCTGATACGAGGCATTGTAACTATTTACACTATTTACATTGTTGAAACTGTTGTCCTCATTTTTGTTATATTCACAACGTTTCAGCTGTTGTACACTCCAGCCTTCTTCAGTTAATATATGTTGGAATTTCAAACCAAACCATTTATTTAGTCCACTGGGGTAGATTGTTCTGGTTCCACATGACATGCCTTTTCTGGATATTTCATTTTCAGTAATTTTCCCTTTAGCAACTCCAGTTACTGCTGTGTATGACTGTGTATTGAACTCACAACTCTTTTGGTCAAATCAATCAGCACATTTATCCACTGGGCCATGGAAATTCCAGAAATTCCAATGTATATAACCTGAAGAAGGCCAGAGCATCCAATGTCTGAAATGTGGTGAATTTGACAAGAAAGATGAGGCAACAGTTCGAGCAATGTAAATAGTGTAAATAGTACAAATTTTATAATAATTTTATAATAAAATACATTTTTTATAGAAAAATGACAATCAGTGCAACACTAAAAAAATATAAAACACATTTTTATAGTAAAATTACCAAAAATACATTTTATGATTTACAAAATATATATGTAAAAAACACCTTTACTCTGAAAGTATAAATTATGTACAAAATATTTGTAGTTGAAAGTATAAAATTACATACAAAATATTTAGATTTCTGCATTAAAGAAGCAATAGAGGTTGACATGCCACCAAACAACCAACATGAAAGAACTCTTTCATGACATTATTCCATATAATATTCTATATAATATTCTTAAAGAAATCAAACTGTATTCCAAAATATAACTTCAACAAAACTACAACATATCACCCCTTCTAGTAATTATGTCTGCACAAAGATGTATATGCACAAAACTTGAGTATCATTTAAATGTGAAAGCAGAATAACATATATCATATTTTATTATTTCAAAACTCCCAAGAAAATTAAATTCCAGGATTAAATGACCCATAAGGAGATGATATGCCGTTAAACAAATCAATAATTTCTCTGAATTCAAATTCAAAAAAGAATTTCCTTTAAATATCTTTAAAATGTTTGCTTTATTAGCAACTTGTTTATCTTCAACATTATACATTATTTACATTCAGGCTATTTTCCTTGTCATTGTCCTTATTTACATTCAGACTATTGTCCTCATCTTTGTGATTATCTCAGTAAAATGCTCAATGAAAAGGGAGACAATTCATGCAATCTTTGTTAGAATTTGTACAGATCTATTCAATGGTCTGCACGGAAAAAAAATAACAGCAATTATGCTTTTATTATGAAGTATTAAGGAAGCATTTCTTCTTAAAAGAAAAAAAAAATTCACTTATTAAGTTCCATTGCCTAATATTAATCTAATCATTAATAAAAATATTACATCAAGATATTAGTGAAATTAATCCAAACAGACAGACAGATAATAAACATATCTTGAACTGATCCTCAGATTGTTGCATGAATTATACCAAAAGCCATTTATTATGAAGGAATTAGAAAACAACTTGCTGAAATTGTTTACTTTGAGCAATCAGTAATGACTGAGGGATAAATACTCATTTCAGCTTAATTTTTCAATCTAACGAAAGGAAAAGACTGTTTTTTTGTCTTTTTTAAAGTTCAGCTTCTAATCTACCTTGAAATGTTTTTTGACTCTATCCCATGAAAATGTAAAAATTCATTGAACAACATTGATAGGGCAAATATTTTGTGTTGTCTGCTCAAATGTGAAAATAGATTTTTAGATTCCAGCCAGAAATGGATTTTTTGCTTCATTGAAATGTGTTTAATTTGGTGGCAATTGAATCTAGACTGCATACAGTGTACCTGCTGACTGCTATAGAATAAGACATTCACTTTTCTTCTTGACCTTTCCTCCACATTAAAATCCCCTAAGTAGTCATCAAATACATTCTATTTAAATTCAATATTCTTGTAAGCCAATAACTTTATAGTTACATGCAGTATTCATTTTGTAGCAAGTGGAAAAATCTCACATATATATATATATATATATATATATATATATATATATATATATATATATATATATATATATATATATTACATTTTATTCTAAAGGCAACAACCATTATCATATATCCTGATGAAAGCTTTTCAGTTCAGTATATGAAATCTTTTCTATTACAACTTAAGAGCCAGGATTTTGAATACGATTTTAAAATCTAACAGATACTTTCTACTTGGAAGATTGGTACATCAATGTCCCTTCTTCTATGGGTATCAGCTTGTAAATATCATTATTCATTATGAGTTGTCTCTTTTTTATTTGACACACAACCTTTCTCAATTCCTTGCATCAATTTTATTACTAATTATTGATTTATTACTAACTGATAATTTATATTAAAAATAACATGAAAAAATCATTTTTTTCATTTATCTGAGTAAGTTTATTTAAACACAGTTTTTGTTCCATCAATCCATATGATACAGAGCAATTATTTACAATTTTAATTAGACAAAATTACCTTGCCAGATTGGAATGGTCTCTATGATTTCAAAAAACTACAGTAAAAATATATTTTTTTTAATCATTTCACCCCCAAGCAAGGCTAAAATGCCACTAGTATGCAGGGGGTTTCAGAGAGTGAAAGTGAGAGAAAAGACTGAGTAAAGGAAGGATTGAGGAAAGGATAAAAGATGAACGGGATTCAAGAAGTTAGAGACATAGCGATTGATGTTGCATTTTTGAAGGTTGTATTTTTCAGGGAAGCAAGTAAATGGAAGGGAGTTCTACAGTCAAGAAGTGCAAGAAAAGAAACTATTAGAGTAGAAGTGGTGGTTGCATCTAGCTATTTCAACAGTAAAACAGTGGGACTTAATTGCCAATCTATTAGCACCTTTAAATTCATGCAGTTAGGGCACCAGGGAAAAAATCTTGTCAGAGCAGTTGCCATGAAAATATTTGTAGAAAAGACAGAGAGAAGACATGTGTTGTCTGTGAGAAAGTGACTGAAGTCAAGATACTAAGTCAGGACCGATTATATTGCAGATCCTTCTTTGGATTTTGTCAAGAACCTTGAGATGAAGAAGGAGTACCAGACCAGATATGGCAATAGTATTCAATGTTACAAATAGTTTTTTATACAGCTTATTCCTCATATGTGAATACTTAAACTTGTTTATTTAAATGTACCTGTTAAAATTTAAAAAAAAACTTTTATGATAATTGTTCTGATGTACTTTTCACATTGGTACCTACTTTATGAATTTATGCACAGCACTAGATTTGGCGACGCAGTTTCATTTTTTTAAAATTGAAATTGCTGGATATAAACATAAAAGATCTATGCTAACAGTTTCTTCTTTAGCTTGTGGAACTCTCTTTCAGCTTCTTGCTTCCCTGTCAACTTTGATTTTTAAAAATTTAAATGCTATATCAACTGCCATCTTCAGGGTTCTTAATTCTTGTTCTTTTATTATTCTCTCTCTTCAATAGTGTTTGTTTTTCTCATCTACTTTAACACTCATTAACCCCTTGCATCTTAGTGGCTTTATCACTTTGCTTGGGGTGAGATGACTAAAATAAATCAGTGTTGCACTACAAGATGAATAAGGAAGAAAGTACATTGAAGAAAGGTAATTTCCCTATCATGTTTGCAAATAAAAGAATACAAAATCAAAATGACTGCTGAACTGCTATATAAATCCTCCTATAAGGAATATTTGAAATTTCCTCACAGATGAAGAGGAGAATTGACACAATAGAAATGTGGTTCTCCAGAAAGATGCTGATAATACTATGGATGGAACATCTAGGTAACAAGGAACTTTTAAGGAAAATAGAAAAAAGGACATTTGTACTTAGAAAGAGTTGAAATTTCTATAGCACATAATGTGGAAAGAGGGCTTAGAGAATTTGGCACTCACAAGACATACTAAAAACAAGAAGTGCAGAGAAGAAAAGTGCATAAACTACAAGTTTAACATCCTTATGCCAATGGATAGCAACTGGCAGGGATAATAAGGATACAAATATTAAACCTACAAATGATAGAGAGACGCCATGATTGCCCATGTCCGGAAGGGACACAATGAATAAAAGAACAATTATAGTGTTATGATCACAATGTCACCTCCTTATTTTCAAAGTGTTTCCAACCAGGAGGATATGTTTGATGTCAGTTGTAGTTCAGCCAACACTGACACAACGTCAACTTTTGAAAACATTTAGTCATCAAGAACATATCAGTATTTGTGCCCGATAACTTCAATTAGCAATTAAAAATAATGAAGCATTTGATTATCTAATAAGGATTAAATGTCTTAAAAGCTAAATTAACCTTAATTGCTCAGCTGATTGATTTTAATTCCGTTTTAATTCATTTGTATCAAATGTGGAAAGAGATGTGTGGGCTCTAATTTCATACAGAAGATCATCAAAATTTTTAAGATAAATGCACAATCTAAGTAATAATCTTGTAAAATGTCTGATATTTTTCATCTTGCCAAAGGAGAAAAATATCAATCCAAATGAATTATAAATAAAAATGGGCAAATTTAAAAAGTGAGTGTAAAAGTTTAGCAATCTTTACAAAAAACATTGTTATTAGAAGTGGGTCTTTCCCACAGATGCAACATTGCAAACCTGTTGCTGCATTATTTCTATGACAAATCTTCAATAGATCTCCATTCTTTAGTTCCACCAGTTCAAACCTTTACAGCTCAGACACACCATGCAACTTCCACAGAGTCAAAGCACCTTCATTTCCTTCATCATGTTTGAAATGCAAAAAGACAGTTCCACTTAGAAAGCTTTTTTCCAAGAATTGTTACTTTGTGCTTTCTTGAACAATATAAACTTAACCTCTTCAAGTTAAGGGTCCATTATTATCTGTCCTCCATATCCCCATAATTCCCATTTCCTACCACCTTCTCTTCTCTCCATATCCCTTACCTCATTCATCACTACTAATTTGACTGTAACCATCAATTTTGAGTGTCACATGTGCCACATATTGAGTGATATTTAGTATAGAAAAAAATTAACTATTTATTATTTATTAAACAAATTTAATATAGATTTTGTTAGCAGTAATATATCTAGAGGGAAGCAAGGGGGCAGTCTACCCTGGGTGAAAATTTTATGAGGGCAGCACTTTTGGGTCTGCTGTATAAGCTTGTATAGAAAAAAATGAGAAAAATTACTTTGTAGTTTTCATTTTAGAAATAAAGATGGTCCTAATTTTTTTTTTTAAAGTTTCTTATTTTTTTCCCTATATGTTGATTTAGTTTTTTGTTTAACTGTTACTTTTAAAGTCTAATTATGTTTGCTGTGTTTTTAAAGCATACTAGCCGAGTTCAAATTCCAGTCGAATTTATTATGTTCACTTACATGCTAATACTCTTGGGAAAAGTATGAATCCTCTTCTTCTCCACCGAGCAATGGGTAAAAAGCAGGACAGACCAGTTTCTATAGCCTTGGATGGCAACTGGTCTACCATGGAAAGAAATGGCAACCTGCTACAGGAAAAAATCTGCCTCGTTAGTTATGTATCAAAAGATACACGATCGCATAAGCATGTATCACGCGAGGCACATAACTGACTGAGTATATTTGAGTATGTGACAATAATATTATAATAGTAGACAAATTAGTTAATATATAAATATGTATTTAATAGATAGTCAATGTGCAATATGTTGTTTTTTTTTTATCGGAGGGGAGAGTGGTAGGGGAGGTGCGACAAACTCAAGGGCGACACACACTTTAGCTAAGCCACTGGTTGTTAGGAAATGAACATCAAAGTTCAAAAGATGCTTGTCCCTAGGCCTCTTGAATTTAAACGTCCTACGAGGCTGGCATCCCGTTTCCACCCCTACACCGTTGAAACTGTTAGATGTAGACGTCTCTTCTACTCCAATAGCTTCATGTCTCGCACATCTCGCCTGTGGAACTCCCTTCCCTATTACTGTTTCCCTGACAAATACAATCTCCAACGGTTTAAGTGTAGCGTCAATCGACATCTCCAGTTGCCTTGATCTATCCACTTCCCTTCTCCACATCCTTTCATCTTTCATTCCTATCTGCTCTCGCTCCAAATCTTCTGTAACCCCCTTGCCTTGATCGACCCACTGTCTTTCTCTTTTTCCACATCCTCTCCTTTACCACTCCTATCTGCTCTTCCTCCAACCCTTTTATAACCCCTTGTGTGATAGTGGCCTCCAGCCTTGCTTGGGGTGATACGCTTAAAAAACAAAAAAAAAAAAATTAATTTTAAAATATGTTGTAGATTTTATTCTCGATGTTTGCAAATCATATTAAACATCATGAATATTTTGCCCAATCCTTAACTCATTAATCAAATTATCATTTGAATAAAAGATTATTTGGCATGTAGTCTTTTCAGTTGTGTCTTTTATGGATAAAATGGTTTATAAATTCATTTCAACCTATGACTTATGCCATTATCAAGGTACCATGCTGAGCAATTGATTTTCATGGCAGTTTACAGCAATATGAATTACTTGATAGAGAAATGTAATTTCATATATTGTTGTATTATTAAAATTAAGTTAATCTTTGTTAAATATAAAACAAGACTCAAGATGGTCAAGTCATTACTGAAAAAAGAAGAGCATTTTATCTGCTAATCAAGTTCAATATATTTTGTTTTATAAAACCTGAACTGAAAGGAAAAAAACTGAGGCAGAACCATAACTAAATTACATGTTTTATATAACTGTCTCCAAATTAAAATACCTATGTATATTCATTCATTCATTCATTCATTCATTTAGGTATATATACTACAGTTCAAATTTTTGAGGCAACTACTAGTAATTTTTTAAATTGGCCCAAAAAGTAGTTGTTTTTCTTTAAATAAAAGAAAATTATTACACATGCTTAAAAAAAAAGTGAGACATGAATTTTATTATAAATTTTATTATTACAAAAAGAATTAAAGCATTTTATGATTAAATTTTGCTCTCATCAAAATATCTTCCTTTAGCCTTGATTACTGCTGCACAAATCTTTGGTATCTGTTGAAAAATTATCTTAAAGTATATATTTGATAAGTGATTCCATTCTTTTATCAATGACTCTAAGAGGTCTTTTTCATTTTTTTCTCACTCTTCTGTCAAGTTCATCCCATGCTAATTCTGGGAATAGATTAAAACTTTTGAATATATATATTTATATATATATATATATATATATATATATATATATATATATATATATATATGTGTGTGTGTGTGTGTGTGTGTGTGTATTTGAGCAGCAAGTTTCATTGAAGACAACTGACAAGGCACTGCAATTAATTTTTTTATTAAATTCTTCTTGCATTCATTGCAAGTATTTTCTTTTCTGGACATATCTTTGGGTTTGAGCACTTTCAACTAATCTATTATACATTATCAAGGATGTTTGTTTTGCTTAACTGAATATATATATATATATATATATATATATATATATACACACATACACACCCTATAGTGTTAGAAAAAACAGTGCTCGATGTTAAACAAAAGGGCTTACTTACAATCTTATTTTTAACCTTAAATATTAATCTGGGCCTAAATATAAATCCAAAATTAAACAAAAATTAATTTAAACATTTAATAACAATAACAATCCACCTTAAAAAATAAAATATCTCATGATAACCAGAAGTATTTAACAAATGGTCTAAACCTGAAGATTGCAAATGGCACAAAATTTTGAGTTGTGCACTCAGCATAGGGTATTATATATATATATATATATATATATATATAATTGAATACATGTATGTATGTATATATATATATATATATATAATTGAATACATGTATGTATATATATATATATATATATATATATATATATATATATATATATATACATACATACATACATACATGTATTCAATTATAGGGATGGGGATGTTTTTAATTTCCAAACATTGTGGCCGTGTTCATAGTTGATATTACTGTATGCTGGTTTCCTCCTTTTTCTTATTAATGCTTCCGGTATTTTTAACTATTTTTTGCCCATGGATGAGTCTATTATGGTTGTACTTTCTGCAAGTACATGCCAGACAAAAAATTGGTATGTTTTTGTGGGTGTTAAATGGGTTCCAATGGAATTATGGTATGATAGGTGTAAAGCAAGTCTTCTTCATATAGTGGTATGTCTGATGTAATTATTATTCATGAATTTGTTTTCCTCAGGAACACAGTTCTGTAAGGATCATTATATATATATATATATATATATATATATATATGTGTGTGTGTGTGTGTGTGTGCATGGTGGAGTGGTGTAAGACCCTAGAGGAACTAAAAAGCACCATCTGTGTTGCCCATATTTGTGGATAGATCAAATGGTAGCATAGCTCAAAATTGAGTCATAACCATCATACATATTTTGAAAGGACTTTTTCATCTGACCTTATTTCTTATTACTATAAACATTATTTTTAGTGGGTACACATCTTTGACTTACTATCCCTGTTTTTGAGTTTATTAAACAGTGAAATTAATAACAACTGAATTACATTGAGATGTCCTACTAAAGAAAAACTGTGTTTCTGACAGAAATCGAACTTGCATTGTTTTTTCCATCAGGGAAACCATTTTTTGATCCAAAGTGTGCCTATATATATACATACATACATATATATATGTGTGTTTGTGTGTGTTTGGAGAATTATGTCTGGATTAACTAGATATAGGAAATTTTACAATATCAAAGTACAATATAATAAGTATTGAAAACAAGAGTATTTTTATTGTATTTGCAGAAAAATAGTGTAAATACATTGCCAGGTTGATAGCCATTGCATATCACACAATTTGGAAATCACTTTTACTCATTTTATTTAATTTTGTTTTTTATTCTGTAACATTCATATCTATTTTGAATTTTGTCACATAATATTTCAGTTTGCACATAGTAATATATAGTCATATTTTGTTAACACGTTAACAACAATCATCTATATAATCAATAGGAGTTTAGGTTATACCTGAATTTCTTAGTATCTTCTTAGGCTAAAGTTCACCCAGTACAACACTCAAGAGCCACTCAAGATAGAGGGTTATTGTTAAAATTGTTATGATGAATGGAATGTGATATGAGTGGGAAACGAGATGGTAGGTAGTGATGCTTATGAAAATAAGGACAGAAAATGATTTACTTTTAACTTGAAGCACTTAAAGTAATGAGTTCAGAGAAGTATCCACACAGAATCTTGTTCTACAAAGCAGCAATTCTTGGGGAAAAATAAGTGGAACTTTTTCCTTACAATAAATACAGGGGGAATGAGAGTGATTCAACTTTGTGGAGATAGCAAGGCCTGTCCTAGCAGTAATGATCTGAACTGGTGAAACTAAATAATGGAGCTCATTTAGGGAATCCTCATCATTATACATTGATTTATTCAGATGAATGCCTTTATCTTGGTTTAATAGTCACTTTTTTAGTCATTTTTAGCTACTTTATGTGAAACTGAAGAAATTTGGATATCTCTTCTTCAGGTAAAATGTGACAGATTGTATTGGGTTGCATACTACCAGTAACAATGAGTAATCTCTGAAATGACCTATGCTTGGAAAAGACGATAGAGTGCACTCCCACCACCACTTCATTATATTTATTAAAGTTTAGTATTCAGAATTCTAGACCGGCTGTCATGCAAGGCTAGAGAGTCCAGTCTACTCTGCTATTTAACATATATTTGGGGAGAAAGAGATGGATTCATAGCTTTTCCAAGGCTATTAGTGTAAAAGAGAATGTAACAGACTTGATCGGAATTTGAACTCATCTTGCCAATTCCCCTTTTCATGCTGATAACCATTACTTTATCCACACATCTATATGCAATATAATTCAATTATTCAAAGACAGTTAAGTAGGACTCTTTAACTCTGGATAATACTGATCACAAGAATATTGTTTTTAATGTGCTAATCGTTAGTACGCTTTTTAAAATCCTGGCTCAGGAAAAGATTGTTGTCAGATTTTAAGATATATCCTAGAATAGACATATGAGAGAACACCTGGTTGACAATGAAAAAAGCTTGTAACTAATCATTTTCCATTGATGAACAAGATATCTTATTACAAAAAGTAGATTTAAGTAAGTAAAAAGTTGTAAGGAATAATATTAAGTTTATGTTATTCATTATGTAACCAAATAATAGAACTGTTTTGTTTTGTTTTTGTTTATTTTTTTGTTCACAAGTAAATCTCTCTTAGTAATTAATATTAATATGAATGTACACAGACAGTTAAATACTCCAACTATTTTGCTGTCTTTCATTGTACCATTGTTGTGTCGTAGATGAAAGATGAAACTATTTTAGCGTTTTTTTTTTTAACAAGAAAAAAAAGAAAAAAGATTCGTTTAGTAATAATAATAAAAAGGTCAGTTAAAAAAATGAACAAGTTTCAGACTTGAATTTAAACTAATTATCGTTACCTAGAAAAGTAATTTGCAAAACTGAATTCCATTCTGCAAAAATGTCTTGTGAAAAAAGTCAAAATGATTGGCAAAAGGGCAAGGGAATTAAAGATGATTAACTCTGTAACATGAGGATTTCAATTACAGGCAGATAAAAAGGAAAGTGGAATCTCTCTGAATTGGCCTATTATCAATTCTAATAGCTGGACACAGCTATTAGAATTGCATGGGAACTCAGTATTTCATGTGAAAAAGATGATAATGATATGTATTCTTCTGTAGCTGTTCATGAATAAAAAATAAAAAATATAAATGAATGTAAAAAGAGAACTTTGCATCGATTCTTTTTCTTCTTTTCTTTTTGTATTTGCTTAAGAATTTTATTCCCATCATCTTTTAAATTTTACTGTAGGCAATAAGAAACACTTAGCCAACAATTTAGGCCACAGTACAACTGAATGTTCTGCATGTTTTCTTTCAAATAAGCTAAATATTTTAAAGAGTATTATCATCTTAATTTACTATTTTTTTTACTTGGTTAATAAAACATTTTAATCTGATTTTTCTTTTCAAAAAGCGACTATTATATGAAATAGTAAACAATATTTATCCATTGCATAAAATAATAGTTTGGCCCAAAATTTAATTCTGATGTTTTATTAAATGGCATTAGGAGCATTTAGTTGTAACTATATCAAAAAATTACTTATTTGACTGTACTGTAACAGCTGTAATTTCAGCATGTAAGTATATATTTTTTGAATTAGTCAGAATTTACAGATTTTTATTCATTGATTCAAACATTTTTTCCAATGCCATATCTCTTCAGGACATATGTGATCATAGGTCTCTACAGATTCCATTTTTGCATTATGTGTAAATTGCTATGAATTTTTTGGGAAGATAATGGAATGATTTCTCGTTGATGTCTCCACAATTTTGAATTCAGGATTCTTCTCCGAGACTGTCTACAAGCCAAAGAAAAAAACGTCAGCAACATTTTTTGTATATTATCCATTTTTTAATGTGAAAATGTGACTCATACATAAAAAAAAATATGTGTGCAGGTAATGGAAAAGGAACTGTAAATAACTGAATGTCTTAAAAATGGTTTATGAAGTTTTGTGATGGAGGTTTCTTGGAGAATTTATGAGGCTGAAAGCAATCAAACCAAGATATTATATAATAGTCAACATACTCAAAATATCCAACTCAATTACTGGAAAATTTTTGCACCAGCTTGTTTATGTTAGTTACTTTGATAGGTGGCTTCCTGTTAAAAAGTGAATAAATTATATTTGAATAGTCCTTTTTTGAAATATATTGAAACAGGCAGTAATGAAAAGTGGATACTTTACAACAGTGCAGAATATTGTAAGTGGAATGAAGCATATTTAACCATAACAAAAGTTCATCTTTATCTAAATACAATGACATTGTATTTATGGGGCAACCAGAAGATAGTCATCTGATATGCAAATGATAGATTTAAACAAGTACTGCTCCCAATTAGACTACATTTCACAGATGAAGAGACGACTTGAGGCAACAAATATACGGTCCTACAGAAGGATTTTGAGAACGCCATGAGCAGAATAGAAGAGCAACAAGGAATTTTTACAGAAAATTGTAATAAAAGGGACACTTGTACAGTCAGTTATATGCTGTGCGTGATACATGCTTAGGCAATCATGTATCTTTCTATACATGACTGACAAAGCAAATTTTTCCCCGCAGTAGGTTGCCATTTCTTTCTGTGCTAGACCAGTTGCCATCCAAGGCTACAGAACCCGGTCTGCCCTGCTATTTACCCATAGTTGGTGGGAGAAGAAGAGGATTCATACCTTTCTGAAGGGTATCAGCACATAAGTAAATGTAATGGATTTGACTGGAATTCGAACTCGGCTCTCCGATTCCTCAATCTGAGCCGCTATCCATGTACACAGAGTCAGTAATAGAGAGTTGACATTTCTGAGATACATTGAGAAAAGGGAGCTTAGAGAATTTGACATTCACGGAAAGCAAGACAGGCCTTGGGAAACAGAGAGTAACCTAGATAATGTATTTGTGCTAATGGATAGCAGAACTGAGAAAAATATTGCTTATAGCTACAAAGGATAGGAAGTTGTAAAAGACCATGCTAACCAGCAAAATATGTTTTAAATAATATTTAACAATCTAAAGTTCATAAATTTTTATCATGTAGCAGTTTTAATTTTCAATAGTTTTATGCCATTTTAAAAAATATCTCCATACTTTAAAAGCATATTTTAAATGAGTGAAGTTGGAAATGAATAAAAAATTAATCATACAATATTCATAACAACACAGAACAACTGATATATATATATTTATATATTTTTTTGTCATCCACAGACAGACTGTTTCACTGTTTCACAGCTCATCAGTGTGGCTAGACGTCCGGTTGCCTCTAGCTAGGATCGAAACCCGACTGAATTTACGTCAGTCGGAACTTCTCCCACTAAGCCGTCGGTGCACGGCAGGGATGAAGGTGAATTTTAGCGTGTTTATTTTTAGATTTAGATTAACACACAGTGACTGACAGTGACTCACTTCTGCTGAAGAGTCTTGCAATATTAGCTTAAATAGTCACTGTTTACAAACTCACACCTCAAACCAAAGAGCTCAACTGAAATTAATTTTTCAGGAGCCAATATACATATATATATATATATATATATATGCGAGTGTCACTATGTCACTGTCACATTTTTTCAACTTTACTCCTAGAAACCATAGCCCAACATATCATACCATTTTGGAATCAGGCTGACTCCATGAGCAAATCAAAAATGTGGGCCAGATCCAGACACATAATCCTGAAAGTTTTGCTTCCCAAGTTTTCATTACTGTGATTGTTCTCGGTGATTTTTTTTTACACAATTTTTTGTGTGTTTATAAGCAGTAATTTGGACTTTGGTAATGGAAAGTTCTCTGTGGATGAATGGTTAACAGCACATCAGGCTATATATGGCGGTTTCTGTATGGGATACTGGTTCACTTCCTTTTGAAGAATACGTATTTCCTACAAAATTTCTTGAACATTCAGGCCAGTAAATGTAATTAATACTATTTAATTAAAACAGAGCATTTACTCAGATAAGTTTTATCCATAAAAAATACATATAAACAAAAATATATTAAAATATTTGTTGGATTTAATCCATTTCATCTAATATATATATTGGAAGATAATATTGTTTTTTGTATATTTTTATATTAAAATATGTGTGTGTGTGTGTATATATATATATATGTATGTATCTATGTATATGTATGTATATGTGTGTGTGTGTGTGTGTGTGCGTGTGTGTATAGGCAACATTTCATTTAAACATGTTTCATTGAACAATATAGGCATATTATGGCTATTTATTTTTATAATAATCTTTTCTAGTCCTCTAATCAGTTTCTTGATGTTAAAATGAAATTCATCAAGGAAGACACCAGTTTTTTCTTACCCAAGTACTTTCTGTCTGAGTTAGGATGCTTGTCTCCATTGGTAGTTGCATAATTAAAAGAAAATCTTGTAGTTCCAATGTATGATTTATTTTATAGAAATATTTCGACTAGCAGTAATTTGTAATGGCAATTTGTAGAGTGAAAACAAAATTCCTTCTTTTTTTTTATGCCTCAACTTGCTCTTACTTTGTAAATGTCATCAACTCAGATTTTGTTTTGTTTTTCTTGATTTGAATTCTTAAGCGTTTCTAGTTTCTTTGCACTGTTTTAATCAAATTAAGGAGTGACCAAGACTGCTAGTCAAAATATTTCCATAAAATAAATCATTCGTTGGAACTACAAGTTTTTTCTTTTAATTATACTTTGTATCTGCTCTGAGATCATCCTTAGGAGTGAATTACAAAGACAAAATTATTTTAACAGTGATTGTTGTGATGGTGATTTTTAAAAAACATGCTTAAATGCATTCTGTTATAATAATAATAATAATAATAATAATAATAATAATAATAATAATAATAATAATTCTGTTATAATTATTTTACACTTGTAATAAATTTTGTTGAGTGTTGGTTGGTTGATTTTGATATAGTGGGTCTCAAGAATTTGAAGTTTTTTGTTTATTATTTTCATGGTGAAGTATATTGGTGTTGTCAACAAGTATTTTCCATTATTGTGAAGGTGGACAGGAATGTATTTTTAAATGTTGTGCAATAGAACTTGCATCCGAGAAATGAAATGTAAGACATCTTGATAATTTTGTGGTCATCAAACCAAGATGACCATCACATTATCAAGTGTGTTTAAATTTCATTTGAACAGAGAGGGAACAAGGATTTTAAAAACATAATAAAACTATAGTCATTATTAACAGAGTAAAATCAAGATATCTTTAGATATCATCATGGGTTTATAGATGGAAAATTAACTCATATATAGCATGAAAAATAAATGATATATAGGCAACAGCAGGTGGATAAAAAATAAAGAAAACAAACATTTTTCAAACTATTCAAAAGAAATCAAACATCTTTTTTCTTTTTTAACATTATATTTAAAACCCTACTCAAATTTATCATGTGAGTATCTCATCTTTAATCATAAGAAAATTTCAACTGAGTTTTTTCATACTATTATCATTTGTATAAATAAAATTCCAATTTTTTTATTGTTAATATATTACTTCTGAAGTTACACACAAGTTGCTAACTTCAATTAATTGCCTTGCATGTACATTTAACAGTGTGATATACTGCATAATTTATTAATATATAATGAAGCCACTTAGACAAGTAAAAATAGATGCTATAAACTTTTAAAACTAAGGGAAGTAATGCATATGTCTTCACAGAGTTTTATTATAATAAAGTTTACATTTCTATTTGTAAGTCATAAATTCATCTTAAATTCTACGGAAATTATTATTTTATGATCAAATAAAAAATCTTTTTCATTAAAACTTTTGCTTAATCTATTTTTGCCTATGTTATGGTTTCTCAGAAAAAACACTGGTAGATCATGAAATTTAAAACTGTGTGTATGCATATATGTAATAGCTAAGCAGTTACATATATATCTGCACTTATATAGGTATAATGGTCTCAATCCTTCTCCTTGTGTCTATATATATATATATATATATATATATATACCAGGTATTACAGCCCAATTTTCATCCTACAAAATGTTTAACATTTAAAAAAGACACTAAACTAATTGAGTTTCTTTTTTCCAGGATTTTAGATAAGACATTAATCATCCTGATACCATTTGCCATAAGAATCTCTAAAAAGCCCTTTGAGTTATTCAGATAATAAAGAATAGGTTAAAATCGTTTTGTGTCAGCACCACTGTCTTCTCAACTGAGCAATTGTGAGAGAAAAAAAAATAATACAGGTCTTCAGTAATGGTACCAACATTTATACTCTGGCTTCTATCTTCAAAGTTCATTCAAGAACCATCCATAGAATGGTGAATAAGTTTAAAAAAGAGGGAACAGTGGAGAGGAAATTTGGGTCAGGAGGTCACTAAAGAAAGCAGGATCATCATTTCAACCTAGAACTAAAGAGATCAATTAGAAAAATTCAAACTCAATCCATAAGATGTTAGTCATGTGAGAGAGGAGTTTCAGCTATGATAGTCAAAAGAGCAGTGAGAAAAGATTTGAAAATGTAATCATACATGAAACGTGTGAGGCAACTTGTTACTCCAAGATAAAAAGTTAGAAGGTTAGAGAGGGGGAAGATCATCTTTAATAAGTTGGAAAATAATCCTGGAATAATATATATATATATATATATATATATATATATATATATATTTGAACATAATTTCAATCCGTTATCAGCTTCTAATCCTTATCTATGATTAATTAATGATGGACATGTTTTTTTCGTTTATGATCGATTTAATCCCAATTCTTCTAAGCTTGGAGAGTAATTATACATTCTTATTGCTCAAAGTAGAGTCCAATAGTGTTATAAAAACTTTAGAAAATTCCAGTAAGATATCTTTAATCATTTCTAAGATACAACAGTTCAAAACTTAATCTAACAATTGGACAATTTTGCTGTTACACCTGGTATATCTCAAGAATTAGTGGATTTATTTTTATCCACTATTTTTATTATGTAAGTTATAGTGGATACTTCATATTTGAAATCAATGCCCCATTTTTATTTCTTAAACACTGTGCATTAGGTCTAGCATGAATACTGATATGAGTGTGAAATGAATCATACATATATTCACTCATCTTCATTTGAATATATGCTTATATATATTTATATATATTTTGCATATGCATATCAATTCACACTTATATATTATCACACTGAATTATATAAAATTTGTCTGATAATAGCTCAGTTAAATCCCATATCACCAGTAGACACAATGGTAAAACACAAGAAATCAGACAAATCTTTGCCAATCGAACCAAGGTATGATATCACATAAACTGTAAAATATCAAATACAGCTACTAGCAACATTAAACATAGAACCAAGCAACCCAACATTAATAAAATTACTTCAAATTTAGGAATGAATATATTAAATAGATTCCAATAAGAAGAACAAAAGGAAAAAAAATAGATGAAGATGCTAATGAAACTGATAACATAGCACCAAAGCCAAAATCTTTGATAATACCTAATGATGGCTGAAAGTGCTTGAAAATATATTTTTAAATAGGGACTGGGAATCAGGAAAATAATCTGGAATATAAAAAAAATAAATCATTAACAAATAACTTTCATTGGTCTTTAACCAAAACTTTTGTGTGTGTGTGTGTGTGTGTGTATATATATATATATATATATATATATATATATATATTTAAGAAACAGATTAAATCTGACATATAATAATGGACAATTTGTATTTGAAATAGACACCCCAGTTTTATTTATTAATTTTCAAATATGAGGTATTTATTTTATAAATTATAAATAGGAATTAACCACTATAATAACGTTTGAAATAATAAAGTGCTGGATTAATATTCCGTTAGCCATTTATATATATATATATATATATATATATATATATATATATAAGGAAATATACATAATATCTTACATTAATTGCACAACTCCGAGTTTCATACCAAAGAAATTTTCAAGTGCTGAAATTATCATATTTATTTACCCATTCAATTATATATATATATATATATGTGTGTGTGTGTGTGTGTGTGTATATTTATTTAAATAATGGATTAAATCCGATATATTGTTATTTTTAATTTATTTCATTTAAATGTTATTTTGATGGTTACTCATATTGAAATAGAAGCATTGTTATTTAACTAAACATTATTTTTATCCAGCTACATTTTGCAGCCTGAATATTCAAGAAATCTTGTCAGAAAAATATGTGTCCATATTTTTCTGACAAGATTTCTTAGAGGTCTACATCAAGTGCTTTGAGGAGGTAGTGCTGTTCTGGGTCAAGAGGGTGGCTGCTGGAAAACTCTGCACCATGTCACACAAGCATGAAAACCCAGTCATGGTTGTCAGATAATTTCTGCAAACACATCACTCTTTACATCTGTACACCTAACACCCTAGATTGTAGCCCCCTTGATTATCATGTGTGTGGGTGTAGTTGAGCAAGAGATCAACAAATCTCATTGTAACACCAAAGATGAACTGAAGGCAAGGGTTATGGCAGCTTAAACAAGGAGACCCTCCAGAAGAGATGCAGGAGGTTCCAAAGTAGGTTTGGAGGTAGTTGTTGAATCCAATGGTGATTTTATTAAATAAATTTACTCTTTAGTATTTCAAGATATTTTTGTGTAATTTTCGTAAATATATTTGTTAAAATGAGATGTCAGGGTTATTTTCAATTTTTCCATAATTTAGATGACTATTTATTCATCGCAGCCTGTATAATATGTCCACAATTTCAACTTAATAAATGCCAATCTGAAGACCAGGACCATACATAACATGACTAATCTTCGCAAAAGCAATAATAGCACAATGTGGTATATGAGCTAGTAAAGTCACTGTTTGTTATATATATATATATATATATATATATATATAGTAAAGAAAAACCAGAGATCTATTCAGAATGGGGTGAATTAAAATTGAACACACAACAATGGCTTCAATATATATATATATATATATATATATATATATATATATATAAAACAAACAAAGGCATTCTAGTTATTTTAATTTAATTTATTGCCCCTCTTATCCTCAAACATCCCAACACATTTTCCTTAGACAGTTTTGTCTTTCATTCTGACCTGAAGATGCCAAGCCTAACAGACATTGGTGGAATACATTGTTTATATGCTTTTACACTTTGTCTCATATATATATATATATATATATATATATATAAAATGGAAACATATCAGTGTCCTTAATTCAGATTAATTCATTCACACTAATCAAAGTTTCAACAGAGACTATAAATACTAGTAACTTCAAAAAGTACTAAGTTGGTTTTTACTTTGTTCAACTAAAAGTGTCAAGCTTTTAAACTAGAGTTCATTTAGTGTATTGAAAGCAACAATAGACTGTTGCAATGCATTCATAACATTGGCAATTCCATTTCATTTGCTTTCACTCACATATCTGCTGGACATCGTAGGTTTCCATTAAACCCACCGGAACACAATCAGTGTCCATCACTAAAGCCATCAGCTTGACTAATCGCAAAACACAAATTACCATAAAGCATTCGATGATTTTAACTCAGATGGTTTGTGAGTTAGGTGCTTCTGTATAAACAGACAGCAAATAGAATTAGATGTAAGTAAGTGACAACCATCAGAGAGTTGGTGAAAATTGTGCCAACAGCTAATTTTAGTTTGTTAAGAGCAATTCTTGTAACTTAAAAAGAGCTGGGTAGTGATTTTGATTTTGTTGATAGAAAAGCAAACTTTCGGAATTTAATCAGCATCTTTCTTTCTTTCTCATGAAAAGTTTCAAAAGATGAAAGAAATGTAATGAGATAATATTAAAGCAAACAGACAAAAAGAAAAAAAAAAGAAAAGAAATTTATTCTTACCTCTGATTTTTTTAAGCTGTCTGACTTGGGGATTAAACAATGACATCAAACTCTCTAGGTTGTTTTTAAATAAGATTAATCATCATAAAAATGACATAGAAAAAAAATCATTACAACTCCAAAAAGGGTATTTTTAGTTTCATTAACATTCTTAGAGTTTTTAGCACAGCCTAAAAAATCATTAGAGAATTACAAACTTAAATAAACTTTAACAAAAATAAAGATAAACATTTGTATTGGTGATCAGCAAAATATTAAAAAAAAAAATTGGAATCCAATTTGCCATTTTTTAAATGTGCTACTTAAAAAGTATCTGTAACTCATTTCATGAAAGTTAGTGAAGGCAACATTAATTAAATGGCACCAAAGTTTTTCTGCATTTAAATTGAAATTCAATTTGGAAACCAAGAATCCCTGAAGCAAAACAAATTTCAGAAATATGCAGAGGTGCTTATCCACTTCCCAAAATCTGATTAAATGACCAAAAGAATTAATTTTGGAATCATGGTCAAGAACCCTACACACTCACTAAAACAAAAATCTGAACGTTTTTTTTTTCAGATTTTGGGGAAGTAGTCTAGGCCAAGAACTTTTGAGCACAACTCTGTGTGTCTCTGTGGGTGTGTGTGTATAAATATAAATGACTATAAAATATCACACATTTCGTGTGTATCTTAATAAAACAGTGCTCAATACATGACAGATTTAAGATTTTTTATTAATAATACATATACATTCTTTCCCTCACCAGTAACACACTGATTTTTCAATCAGCACCTGACAATTGCATTGTGCATAAAACTCATAGTTTTGTCACCAGAAACTCTCTCTATATATATACATGTATCTAAATTATTTTCAGATAGAGTGTATCTGTAGAGGAACAAAATAAATAAAAAGCGACAAGGAGAAAAACTATTCTCAGCCGCTGCATTTTGTTCTATGAGGGACTTTATCAAGGCAATGTAGGATTTATTTTGTGGTACATGTTTAAATATAAAAGTGACGATGTCATTGGTTTATCATGGCTTTTAAATTTGAGAACATTCATGAATATTCATCAGGTGGTTGAAAGGTCAGTCAAAACATGTGGAGGACAATGTGTCATAATTCAAAGTCTGGCAAAACATAAGCAAGTAATATTCAAGATTTTTTTTTTTTAAGATGAATATTGTTTAGATTGGGATTAGATTATTATGGTATGAGATGAACATATGTGCTGTCCATCTTCAAAAATGTCAGGTGATGGATTTAACCGTTTTCTTTTGATTTTTCAACAGATTTGTGGTCAAGTATGTTGGCTTGGGAAAGTAGTAATTTCTTCTGGAAAGGTGAGATTGGGGAATATATATATATATATATATATGTATGTAGAGGGAGAGAGAGAGATAGAAAGATAGAAATACCTGTTTTTTTTGGCGGGGGGGTTGTAACATATGGTTGGTTGACATTTTTTTCCTTAGATGTTGGTCATTGTTGATTGTAAATATGTTGATAAAAATCAAACCCGCCAATCTGAGCTGAAAGCAGGATATGTAATTTGTTGGATAACAAGGAAATTGGATGAGCTAAAAAAATATTTCTTGTTTTTTGTGATAAGAAATTTCAAAGTATTTTTTTTTAATTCCTTATGTGTGATTTTTGCTTCATCAAAGTTAAAAAAAAAGAAAAGAAACATTAATCCTTAAAAAACATTTATAAAGAAAAAAAAAACTGTTAACATTCCATTATCCCAAGGAAATCAAAACTTGAATTATACAGGTGAAGAATTGACCTAAAAGTTAATAGTATAAAACATAGAATCAGCAAACTAAGTTCAATTTCTGGCTGAGGTAGTTTGTGATTACTTTGTGCATTTATTCTTGGCAAAGTAATGAATCCACCTTTTCCTATAGTCCAATTCACACTCCTCTACACTACATGTAACTTAGAGGAGATTGGTACTGCCAAATAACCCATATTGCCCTGAGATATATAATGAAGAAGTAACCCAGTAATCTACCAAGTAATGGGATAAGTTGTTTTTTTTTTTATTTAAATTATTTTTAAGCAGAAATAAATCCACTATTTATGATAACAATAATAAGAAAAGGTGATAATACTGAATAATTTTCACTGTCATGAAATGAGGAAGAAAATAGTAAAATGCAGAGTCTGATACCAACTGGTTGGTATTTAAAGAGAGTACTGTAAAAAAAAGAAAAATCTTGGGCATATCAAAAGTCAGAAAAATTGAATGGAACATTTAAATCAAAGAATTTTTAGCACTTCTTTAACAATACCAATACAATCTATTGTTTATAATGGAAAATGACAGTGTTTCTCCACTGGGAATCGAAAGTATCTGTGCAGACAGCAAAACGAAGACAAAGAGACAAAAAATATTATTAAGACAAAAACTGGCCAGCTTGTAAATGTGATATATGTAAGTAGATAGAAAACAATGTCCTGGTTGAATAAGTGAGAACTGTCATCTTTTGGAGAAGCAAGCACGGAAAAATAACTAAAATATGAAAAATTACAAGAGTTGTAACATCTGAATAAATTAAGCTGTGAAGAGAGTGAAAAATTACTCACAAGATTGATAGAAAGTTTTTTTAGCCTTTTTTTGTCTGGAATATTATCAAAGTCAGAAGAAAAAAAATCAGCGATTTCTGTACTAATGTTAAGACTATTAACTAACCTCAGTACTTTGGTTTGACAGCATCTCACAACCAAAATTTTTACATCCCCAAATATGAAGGAACTAGTGGTGGACTATCTAGCTATGATAAATCATTTTCCAGAATTTATAACATAGGCTAATATACACATATCTTAATGGCATCTTTGGAAAATCAGCAGAGAGCTCTTAGGTGAATAGACAACAATTTCAGAAAATTAGTCTGCTTTCAGTGGCTGTACTTGCAGCCATAATATTTTTTCTTTGTTAACTTAGTGTAGGTTATTCAGTCTCTGCTTATAATTTTAATATCAATCTGGGCGACTCATTTCCATAGTCCATTCTGCTTTATTAATCCATACCAAACATCAGGCTGTCTGCATTAAGTCTTGGAAAAATCTTAGAATATCTGAGCTCTGTTGATAAAGGATTGACTGGAAGCTGTTGAACTAAAAATTCAAATATTAGTAATAGGTTAGTAAGGATTATTAGCAATAATTCATTCAGTAAAATCTAAGCTCAGTGGGATTTTCTCATACATTAATAAAATACCCAATTTAATTTTCATGGTGATATATATGTATATATATATATATACCACAATATATATCACAAGAACGTCTTCTTTGATCTTATCAAAGTCATCTAAAAATGGTAGATTTCTGAATGTGAAATAAAGGTTTTGCTTGACAGAAAGCATTGATAAACTGCAATTGTAATTTATCTAAGTATAGCCCATGCATTAAGGTTGAAAGAGTAACCATGAGACTTTGTTGCAATATGTCCTTGTGATATATATTAAAAACTAACTCATCTGTTAAACTGGTGGAATAGCAAATAATCCACTATGAAGTGAGGAAGACATACTGAACAGTGTGTACAAATAAATTGCAAATCCAAAAAGATCCAGAGATGGTCATGTCATTTTCATATATCCTCATATGTATGTATATATATATATATATATATATATATATGTGTGTGTGTGTGTGTGTGTGTGTGTGTGTGTATATATATATATATATATATAAACTGTTAGACATTCGACTGAAATATAATTCAGTCAAATGCAGACTAACATTGATTGTTTTGTTTTTAATACAATTCTCAACCAGAGCTGCATACAGATTAAATATTATATTTTTCTGGATCTTGTTAAATGATGTTGGTTATGTTTTTAATTAAATCCATAAAAACATAATTATATATTTAAATTAATTATATTACATAAATGAATTAATATTACATTTATATATATATATATATATTTGTAAAGAAAGTAATGGATTTTTATTAATCCGACAGATTTTTTTCATTTCAACTTTTTTAGTGTCATACACATATCTGAGTAGATGCTTCATTTATTTATTAAACAGTATATTTATTTATTTTCATCTACCAGCTTGAATATTCAAGAAATGTTAAAGAAAAAATTGTGAAAGTGATAAAAAATATATATACACATATTTATATACATATGTAAGCAAATACACAAATTACACACACACACACATATATATATATATATATATATATATATATATATATATATATATATATATATATATATATATATATGCAAAGACACGGTACTGGAAAGTTCTCAGCCCAACCAAGACAGTTTAAAGCTATTTGATGTTTTGTTGTGATGTTTATAAGTTGTTTTTTAATCAAGAACTCTTTTGTATCATATGTATTAAAAAAATCAATTGTTAGTCTGCATTTGAGTGAATTATATTTCAATTACATATCCAAGAGTGTGTGTGTGTATATATATATATATATATATATATATGCACACACATATATATTGTGTGTTTATATCTATTTTCCTCATTATGTGTCCCCAAAATTTCAACTATCTCAGATACTAAGCATAAATGCCCTTTTTAGTTACATTTTCCTTAAAACTTCCTCATTACTCACATGTTGCATGTATTCTCAGTATCCGTCTCTGATATCTCAAGTCTCCTCTTCATCTGTGTGGATGTTGTCCAGCATTCAATTCCATATAGGAAAACTGATATTACATAACAGTTTAGCACTCTTTTCTTAATACTTTGTTTATCTTTTGAAAGGTAAATTATGCTATTCCAATGAACCATTATATTTCAGTGCCATATTTTCTCTTATCTGTCAAAGCACTTCCCAGTTGTCATCATATTGCAAAAAAATGGTAATGTAATATTAGTCATTTCCTTATAAGGAAACATGTGACATTCGTTGACCAAGCAGCCAGTGTCACTATTCATAGAAATTTTTTAAAATTTTCCTTTTAAAGAATTTTTCAGGAGAATAAGTTTCTCAAGTGAATGAGTTTGGTGTCATGAATGATGTCCACATGAAAGTCATAAACTGAAGCTATTTCAAAACATGACTCGAGTTTTAGGTTTGTTGATTTCAATCTCATTAGGGAATGACTGCAAAATACTTGCCCGTCAACCATTTATAGGCAAAAGCACACAAATGCATGCTGAGATTTTTCTTTTCTTAGCTAATAAACTAGGCCGGTTTGCAGTTTGACATAACTCTCCTGATCTGCCTTGTCTAGAAGACAGAATGCTACGTTCACTTGCTCAAACTTGCTTTTGTGTATCAAAACCAATTCTTAGTTTGTGAACTTTTTGCCTTATTACTGAAAATTAGCTCTGCATATATTGTTTGCTTGTTTGATATTATTTTATTTCGACCTGTTCCTTTTTTCTTTTTATTGCAGACATTGCTAATTCTGATGTTGGACAGTTCTATTATTTATTTTGCATTTGACCATGGCTACTCACTCAACAAAGTTAGTTTTGCTTTTGTAGCAATTTGCAGTGTTGAGTGGAACTACCATTAGTGCAGCATGGTGGAGTAGGAGAGTCGAGTTCGAATTCCAATCATATCCATTACATTCACTTACATGCTAATACCCTTGGGAAAGGTATGAATCATCTTCTCCCCCAGCTATGGGTAAATAGCAGGAAAAACCGGGTTCTATAGCCTTGGGTGGCAACTGGTCTACCACAGAAAGAAATGGCAACATACTGTGGGGAAAAAATCTGCCTCGTCAGTCATGTATCAAAAGATATAAGATCGCCTAAGAATGTATCATGCTTGGCACATAACGGACTGATTCTATGTTCAATTTCCTTATCTCTTTATTTCATCCAATATTCCAAGTGAATCACAGTCCCTAAATAGGATTAATATCATATTCAGAAACTACAAAGATGCTGCATCTAATGAATATGATGTACTTTTTTTTCAGTTGCATGCAAAGCATTCTTATTTGCATTTATTTGGGTTTATCTTGCTCAAAATATCAAATACAAAAATTAGACAAACAGCTACAATTATCAAAAAATATCAAAGCAAACACAGTTTCATGTTGCAAATGCCAAGGCTTAATTGAGAGAAACAATTTGTCGTAATAAAAGTATCAACTAATTAATAAATTAATTGAAGGATAAGGGATTTAATTATCTTAATTAATAGAGAATTGATAGCTTCTGAATTTTCAGTTAACTTGAAAACATTAATTTTCCCAGTAATGACAATAATTGCTGCATTAATCATGCAGTTGATTTCATTAATTTGTTCTCTTTATAATCAGGGGTCAAAATGACATTGAGGATCATGATTCTCTACAACTTCCTCTGCCCCTAAGGGAAACCTTTACATTCCTATGATTTTCCATTCAGTTTTGACTTGCAGTTAGCTTCTATAAATGTTTTGTTTTTTTATATAATGATGCATCACTAAATCCATAGCCTAATGATGAAAAAAGCATCTATTTTACACAAAAAAATATATATATTTCAAAATAATCTGCTTCTTTGTCAATGCACTTAATTCATTGCTGAATATTAATCACATGCAATTATAGCATATCACTAAAATAAATTAATCACCAGTTATAGCATATCACCGAAATAAAAAGAAGACAAAAAATTCCCATTTTGTATTTATAGAAAGACTATTAAATTAAAGTCAGATTTGAATATTTAATCCCTATTACATAAAAATACTTGATGTAATACAAATCTTTCATGTCAACTTTAAACATCTAATTTGAATCTACTATTAAGCTAATTAAATCACTTAAGGTGATAAACATATTACAAATATATTAGTGATTGCGTAAATAAGAAAAAGTAAGACATTTAAATTGATCAGAGTGCAAGAAAGTCAAATAGCCTGTTTCAAAAGAACAAAAAAAAACACTCCCCAAATTTATTAATCAATAAATAAAATTATTTAGATATGTTTTGAGTTAATTAAAAACATGATAATTATTTACCTTACTTCAGCATAAAATCCAAATAAAAATTATACAATGAGAAACTTTATATTTAACCAGCACAGTTTCTGTTATATAATTTACTTAACTGGCACATGTTAATCATGTCTCTGGAAAAGTAAGAATTGTTCAGATGAGTTCTTTGCTATGGCACCTAGACATTTTGAATTTAAGCGCAGTACTACACTGGCATCAAAATCTCATCAATATAGAGTTGAGCTGGCTGGATGTCGCTGTAAATTCTATGCTAACAGTTTCTTTTCTCACACTTCTCACTTGTGGAATTCCCTTCTGGCTCCATGCTTTACAGCCAACTTTAATGTGCAAAAATTTAAATGTAATGTCAATCACTATCTACTGTCCCCCTGATTACTCTTTTCTCTTCCCACTCATTATTAATGTTTCTGTTCCTAATTCTTCTTTACCCAATAACCTCTTGTGTCTTAGTGGCCTTTCATGAAGTGATACTAATTTTTAAAAAAAAATTGTCCAATTTTTTTTCTGGCAAGCTTGTATATCTTGAAGTCATTCAAGTTACTAACAAAAATAATTCATCTTGAAGTTAGGAATGGATCGTTTCTATTTAAGTAAGAGTAACTCTGCTATAAAATAGAAGCTGTATGAGTGATATTTGATATTGCAGCTGACCAAATCCTCATCTGTGTTGTATTTCTGACCATAAACAGGAATGCTTCTTATGGGTACTGTTGTTTTAGAAAAATTTAACAAACTTAAATGTGTGCCAAAGGAAAAACATTATAACCAATTTATTTCCTATGGACAACTTTTCTAATCCAATTGTCAAACCTGATTTGTAGATTAAACAAATGCAAAGACCCATAGAAAATTGGTTGTGTGTAGGATGCCATTAATACCTGGAAAATACTCAAAGGTCTGATTTTGAATTTAATGTCAATAGGAAACCTTAGTTATAACAAAATAGACTTTGCACTCAGAACATCAAAGAAACCTGGTGTATCAGTAAGTTGACCTGGAAGATGATCTCTGATTCATTACCTCAACATGTAAATATGATAATGTTAAATAATGAGAGATTTAGTCTAATGTCTTTATATTTAATTTAGGATGTGTACCCATCAGATGACAGAAAGAAGATATATAACTACCCACATGGAAGGGAAGAGGCAAAGAGTCTCTCATCTTTGCCAGAAAAATCGAAGTAGTTAACCACCTTACATCACATGATCTGCTCTCAGACAAGCAATATGGTTTCCGCTTTGCCCAATCTACAGCTGATATGCTTACGGCCATCACTGAAATTGTCTACCAAGCTCTTCAAAATAACGGAGAAGCTCATGCTGTGACTCTAGACATCTCCAAAGCATTTGATAGGGTTATGCATGCTGGCCTTCTTCGCAAGCTCCAGGGTTATGGTATTACAGGTCGATTGTTTGACCTAATACAATCATTCCTGTCACACCGTGAATTGAAGGTCGTTCTCAACGAATTCTCCTCCAGCTCCTATCCCATGAATGCAGGTGACCCTCAAGGGTCCATCCTTGGCCCTACTCTGTTCCTTATCTTCATCAACAATCTTCCTGACACCATAGATTCCCAAATAGGCATCTACATGGATGACACTACAATTTACTCCTGCCTCAAAAACAAATCTAGTGTCGCTGACAAAACTAACCTGGTCGTATGTCTTGAAAAGGACCTCCAATTGGTTGTGAACTGGGGCAGGAATCGGCTGGTTAACTTTAATACCTCAAAAACAAAACTGCTCTCTATTAATCACCTCAGAGATCCTTCCCTGCCCCACATTAGAATGTCTGACACTCAACTTCTTGAGAGCACCTCTCTGCGGCTGCTCGGTCTCACGTTGTCTGCTGACCTGAGATGGAACAAATACATTGAATCAATTGCTTCATCCACTGCAAGGAAATTTGGCTACCTGTGCTGCGCCAGGAAATTTTTCTCCCTGGAATCGATCCTTCAAATCAACCATTTGCCCTTGCATGGAGTATTGCTGCCATATATGGTCAGCAGCCAGCAATGTATGTTTTGTAAATATATCAAGGAAAGATATATATAAGTCAACAGCAGGCAATATAAGTTACTTAAAAGATGTATCAGTACATCTAGAAAACATATATATATATATATATATATATATATATATATATGCATATATATATATAAACAGCAAGCAATGTAAGTTCCTTAAAAATGTATCAGTACATCTAGAAAATGTATGTATATATATATATATATATGTGTGTGTGTGCGTGTGTGTGTGTGTGTGAACAGCAGGCAGTGTAAATTCCATAAAGATATATAAGTATAAGTAGAAAATGTATACATACACCAATAGCAGGCAAATTAAAGTTTTGTAAAAACTTATATATATATATATATATATATATATATATATATATATATATATATATATATAGAGACAAGAGGCAATATAAATTTCATAATGACATTGAAGTACATTCAGACATGTAATGTAAATTTCAAAAATGTGCATAAATATATATTGAAATCATATATACATGTCAAGAGCATGCAATGTAAGTTTTGTAAAGACATAATTATGTCTTGTAAATGTATATCTATGCTGATATCAGGCAATGTAAGTTACATGAAGATGTATATGCACATCTACAGCAACAAAGGTGTTAAGTATTCATTTATAAACTATGCATGCTTTATAACAAAATACTTATGCATCCAGAGTTCAAAAGCATGATTTATAATTGACACTTCTTTCTCTGGTTGACTTTTGAAAGACGAACAATTACAAGCGCATAATAAGCGGTGCTGCTTCTGTCTATAGAAAGAAAGTCAAAGCAAAATCTGTATTTAAATGACAAATGTAAAGTAAATACCTTGAAACTTCTTGCTGTTTGAGAATTAGCATTTAGCAAGTTCCATTATTGACAGCATTTGGAAACCTATAAAATAATTAAACATTTTTAACTTTTATTGGAATTTAGATTTATATATATATGAAGGTTGATGATATTACACATATATTTTTAAATGCTGCCCATGCCTGAAATAACAAAGAGTTTTAATATTTTAACAAAACAAAAACAGATCAAGGCTTGACCTTTATCTAGAAAGCTAGATATAACAAACAGTATTTCTAAAATTGCTAAGATACATACAAAATAATTCAATTAATACACCTTTCTTTACAATCTGAGAATATTTCCTATTACTACTACAAATATAGATATGAAAAGATGGACACTGAGCATTTATGAATACCATATCTGTTGTAGCATACGATAATGGGTATGTCCCCATTCACAAAAATACAGTAGTAAATACTGTATGTTGGTCTGCAGTTGGAAATTTGTCTCCAGATGTACTGGTCAAACTCTCTGCCTGGAGGCAGGGAGGGTCCCCAGATGGGGCTATGTTGAAGGGCAGAGTCTCGTCTTGGTAAAAAGCTACCTGACTCCATTTTATACAGGGTCTATGGGGATTTTTTGGCTGAGCCTACACATTAAATTCGGCCTTGTGCCAAATCTGACCACATGGGGTGGTTGGTAGATATTCTGCAGTTAGAGATTTATTGTGGAATTCACTTGACTCACTTCTAGCAGTTGACTACTACTTCTACACATTACTAGCGAATCTTATATGTGCTGTTCTTGTACTAAGTATTATTGTTCATTACCAACCTTTGTTTGATTATTCTATTCAGTAACCTTACAACAATATCACATCCCAAACAAATCAACTAATAAAAGACAGCAGTCCTGCTTTCCCTCCAAAGACTAATGTACTGATGACGATGACAGTGATGTCAATGACATAAGTATTCATATTTGGAATTAGAATGATCTTGAACAAAAAAAATCATACTTGACCAAGTAATCCCAGAAATAGGACTCAAAATAAACATTTTCAAATTAGAAACAATGATCTGGAATTAGAATGAAAGCAGTGGTAGAAAATAGCTTAAATCCATCATAAAAATTCAGGGTGTGGAATTAGTAAATACCAAACACTTCAAATACTTCAGCATATGGATCAGTTATAACAAATTTAGTATAGGAGATAAGGAAATTGAACATAAAATAGGCTGTGCTAGGAATAGTTTCTCCCAACACTACAAATTGCTACAAAAACAAATTTTTAACCTGAAAACTCGAGTCATGTTCTTAAATAGCCTCATCAGATCAAGACTTTCATATGGATGTCATGCATGGTAGCAAACATGTTCAGAAAAATCAATGGTTAAAAATGGCTTCAAGCATGTGAAGCCAGTAGATCAAACATTGAGAACTGGTACTACAGAAATGCAAACTAACAACTGCACGAGGCAACAGAAACCACACCACTTGAGAACTTTCAATAATAGCAACAGCTAAAATGGATAGCACATCTAACACAAAGAGAAAATAAAGCCATACTAATTCAAATAAAAGGTTGGCAAGGAAACCCTTATCAGTTATTATAAGGCAGATATAAAAATAGGCATAATTTCTACTTAGAATATGCTACCTTCGTAAAAATAAGCATAACCTATAATGAAGAAAATACCTAGAAGGAATATTAGTAAATAATCAACATTTAATAAATACCCACCAGACACACTCCTTTATTTCACCAATATTCATAAAACATACACCTAAATAATGCAATGGCCATACATATTACAGGTGATATAACCTAGTATCACAAATTTCATTACCAAAATTCATTTTATTATGCCAAATATACACTTTAACTAAACTAATTTTTCAAAAATTAAATGTACATAGAGAATCCATGAGATATACATTGACATCTATACAACCAATGAAACCAAAACATAGAATTTGAAAAATGATACAGACATAAACACTAAATGCATAAGATATTTATATGACATTCACACAACCAATGAAAACAAAACATAGAATTTAAAAACTGAAATATAACTCCAAATCATTTCACTTACCAAATTTCTAATGAAGCTAAAGAAATACCAAATACCGAAACATGTTGAATTATTAAAGATTTTGTACTTGTTCTTTATTTAAGCATTTTGTTGGATTTAATCAATATTTTCAACTCAAATTTTAAATTATAAACATGTGAGTTTATTCTTAAAGAAAGTATGCTATATATTGATCAAAAATGGCTGCCGCACACTCAACAGGCTTGATTATGTAAGCATTAGCATTTTATTACACAAATCCGTTCATAAAACAAAGGTTATAGAATAGAATACATTATGTTGGTAAAATCTGGCTGAACTACCTACAAATTAACTGATTTTGAAATATTTTGGTTCATGTTAAAATAAGTGAGGATATGGTATAATAAATCAGTTAAAAGTATATAGCATGGAAAACAACCAAGTTGTGAATGAGTCATGAATTCTCTGATCTTTTGATAAGTGCATCTATAAGTGGAATCAGTCAGGAGGCTTAAACTTAACCAGTCTTCTGCCAAATTCACAGGGAATGAATAACTTGATTTATCTCCCCCTTTTTTTTTTATTATTTATTATTGCATGAATGTTCCCATAATAAGAACCACCTCACAAACAAGTGGCACTGCAATATCATTCATTGATTTTTACATAATTTATATCTATTTCTTCTGTCTATAAGAATGTATGAATACTATGAAACTGCATATAATCATTTAAATACAACAACAATGTCAAAATAATGCCTTTTTCTGGCTACAGAAAGAAGCAGCCACAATCAAAGCTGATTGGGATTTAAAGAGAACTTAATGAAGATCAACAGCAAATAAAAAGAAGAGCTGATAAAATACAAATATACATTAAATAACAAAGTGCATTTACTAAGGCTGAGTTTAAAAAGAACCTTATAGAAAACATTCAACAGAATTTGGCATAAAGAGATTAAGAGTAAGCTGTTTGGATATGGGTACATGAAATCACGTATCTGAAATATATATATATATATATATATATATATATATATATATATATATATATGAACATTCATGCAGACAAGAAATATGTACCTGCTCTGATTGATTATAATGATACAAAAATAAAGTAATATACATAAAAGAACTATCAGAAGTAGAGCATATGTAAACATAAAAGTGGACATTGAGGCTAATGCCCAGTGACAACAGTCTTCCATGCTTGAAACAAAGGAAAAGATAACACAATATACTTTGGTAACAGCACAACTGCAGGAATTACCAAAAGGTAGTACAGTATGACAGCATTCCACCTTAGGGACTCCCCACCAGATTTGTATTGGGTTTATTTGTTTAGCTTTCTCTTCACCCCCAAGATACCCTCAAGGACACATGGCACAGTGGATAAAGGCGTTGGTTAGATCCAGCGACAGACCCAAAAGAGTGTGAGTTCAATACCCGGTTCAGGCAGTGGAGAACTTTCAGAGGGAAAATTAGCAGGAGATAACTGATAACTGACATCCATCAAACATGGCACGTGGAACTAGAACAGTCTACCCTAGTGATTGAAATAAAGGGTTCAGTTCGAAATTCCAACCACCTGAAGAAGGCCGGAGCGTACAACGGCCGAGACGTTGTGACAAATATGGCGACAAAGATGAGGACAATAGTCCGACTAATGTAAATACTGTACATAATACCTCATCTCAGAAATATAGACAGACTCTGAAGACAATGGATGTTTAAATTTAAACTTTTTCTTTATCTTTGACTAGCTGCCATCCATAAGAGTTCACTAAGCCTTGTTATTTAACCTACAGCTGAGGGAAGATGGATTCATGCCTTTAGCAAAGGCATTGGTGCAAAGTAAATGAAAGAGACTTGGTCAGAATTTGAACATGTAATGCTGATTCTACTTTTCATGCTGATAACCATATCACTGCACACATCTATGCATACTGTATGTATGTATGTATACACAGTGTGTATGTATACACAGTGTGTGTGTATGCACAGTGTGGGTGTGCATGTGCATATGCACTGTGTGTGTGCATAAAGAATTATAAAAGAAGCCAGAAACCTGCTTACAGATGCTTTGTGTGTGTGTGTAAGTATTTACTCAGGGGATATGCCAACACATTCAACTTGAATTATCGATCAATCTAAGAAAAGAAAATTTTTGAAGTGATAATGGTTAGAGACAGGTTTGTGAATCAAATACTCAGTGATTTACCAGTTAAATGAGTTAAATAAGAAAGAAATGAAAAACTGAAAGTTCTTTTCCAACTTTAAAATGAAAGACTCAAGTTATGACTGCAATTTTTTAAAGTAATATTTTCCCTTGTTTTGGATATAGATCTTCATATAAATGATGTGCTTCTCATAATAAATTATTCACCTTATTTTTTTTTTTTATCGATTTGTTTTTTTTTCTATCTCTGTGATTTAAGTTTTATGTACATGACTCTTTTTGGAAAGATGGGGATGAACATTTTTGTAAATTTTTTCCCTTTCAAAATCATTGCTCTGTACACTGAAAAGCATTTAATTTAAAGCTGATTTTCTAGAACACTGATATCAGTGTAACATCAAGTACCATCTTGTTTTTGCAGAGTGGTAATGGTAATTTTAGCCATTCCCTTATAAGGAAACATTTGGCATTCATTGATCAAGCAGCCAATGCTAATTTTGGTTGAAATTTATAAAAGTGGTGGAGTATTGGATAGCGGCTCAGATTGAGGAATCGGAGAGCCGAGTTCGAATTCCAGTCAAATACATGTGCTAATACCCTTGGGAAAGGTATGAATCCTCTTCTTTTCCCCTCAGCTATAGGTGAATTGCAGGACAGACCAGGTTCTATAGCCTTGGATGGGAACTGGTCTATCACAGAAAGAAATGGCAACCTACTGTGGGAAAAAAATCTGTCTCATCAGTCATGTATCGAAGGATACATGATCGCCTAAGCGTGTATCACGCATGGCTATATATAAGTCCACTAGCTGTTATCACTCTTTCAGTTACTAATGGGGGTTTCCTTACTAACCTTTCGTTTGTAGTACTTTGTATGGGTTTTTTTTATATCACGTGTTCAAGAGCATGAGAAAAATTAATGCCATTTCATAGTTTTTACTCAGACTGCTTTATTCACTATTTATTTTTGTTCTTTTCATATATCATGTGACTATCTGTCTGCATGCATGTATGTGTATGTGTCAGTTTCCAAATGAATGTGGTTGAGACAGTTTGTAGTCAGGTCACAATGGGCACGTGGTCAAGTGGTTAGAACGTTCGCATTCTGACAATGAGCCCCAGGTTCGAATCTCACCATGCTTGATTCGTCAGGAAGGAGACTTCCAGATGTTATTGGATTGGAGAGGTTGATCCCAGCATGTGGCACCATTGGAAAGTTCCTGAAAACCATACCACGGGTTGACCCAAGCCTTGTGAGTGAAATTGGGTAGACAGAACCCTTGAGTGTCATCGATAGCTGTGCTAGCACAAAGTTACAAGTCATAATAATCCTTTGCATGTGCGGGTAGTTTAATGATTAGTATTTCAGAAAGAGAGGTCAGTGAACGGATTTTTAATTCTGGCCATTCATTTTGCATTCACTTTTGCACAAATACTCTTGAGAAAGGTATGAATATATTTCTTCTATCACTGGCTAAATATTACAGCTGACTAGGCTCTCTGACTTTGAAGGGCCAATCTGGCAAAGAGAAGGAAAACTCTGAATTTATAACCAGCCTGTAGAGGGATGGGCTTTGTCCAGCTATTTTACCCTAGATACACCACTTCAGTAATGGCTGCAGTATGTGTGATATCCTTATGACCTTAATGGGTTATGGTTCTTAGAACGTGAAAATAATCATTTCTTGAACAATAAGGAAAATAATGGATCTTTCTTTTTTCAGCTTTTATTAATTCATTTACTTGCATCTGGAATAAAAAATTTTTCATCAAATAAAAATATATTGAGTAAGCAGATTTAGGGTGTGCGGACAATCTAACAGATATTTGTATGGAAAGTATAATCAGTGAGCCAAGTTCAAATTTCAACCTAGTCTGTTGCATACACATTCAAACAAATACCCCTTTGGAAAGGTGTGAATCTGTCTCTCCTCCTCCCTCAAGTTATGGGTTAAATAGCAGGGTAGACAGAGCTCTCTAGCTTGGGTGACAAAGAGAAGGAAAATTCTGGATTCCAAACTCTGGAGAAGGCAACAGTATGCCACTTCACGGCCTTTCACAAGACAGTATGGCAATTCATAAATAATAAAGCAAAGAAGTCTGTAGAGAGTCATTGTCGCCTATGTCCTCAAGGGAGATGACATCATCAGAAAATAATTAGATTTACTTTTAATAATAGTGATAACAATGGGCATGTTAAAACATGAAAAAAAAAGAAAAGAAAAAAGAGGTAAAAAATATATTAACATAAAGTGGTGACATCAAAATACAAAACACAATCAACAAAAAGCACTTAACCATCGGAGTGAAATAGGTGAGATCCAATTCATAGTTGCACAGGTGCGGGAAAACAACTGATTCAGTGATAGCTGAACATTTATTAAAAAACAGCAATCTTCTCAGTACTTGGGAAGGCTAATTCTGACTTTCATTTGAAGGTGTTGAATTCTATTTAGATTAAGCTCTACCAGCCATCTCTCTGCAAGCAGAAAGAGTGGCTTTTGGGATTAAATATAATTTGTCTTTAATTGTTATATATTTAGGATATAGCATTTGGTCATTAGGGTTCATTTTAGTCATGTACACATTTCTCATCTTTGAGTTCCAATGAAAGAGTACTGATAAACCAGTTAAACTGCATTTTTGTTAATTGTGTTTTGTATTTTTATGGTAACACTTTACAGCAATGTAATTTTTTACAGCTGTTTTTTTTATTATTTTTCTTCTTGTTTTCATATGTTCATTTTTATCACTATTATTAAATTGTGTACCACAGCAAAGATTTACTTTTAATGAAATGTTAATAGCTATACATTTTATTTTGCTAAAAAATCATCAAATATTAAGCAAAATAAAAATGACAGGTTGAAATTTTTTAGTAACATCAGATTATTAAATTTACTCATAGAATCTTAAAAAGTAGATATTTTAAATTTGTGACAGAAGAAATCTTGAGAAAATGCACAGACAGATTAACATATCAAATCTTTAAAATTATACATAAAATGTTGGTTAACACCCAAGACAGTTTTATACATAATCATTAAACTTTCTTTTTGTAATAGTTCTATAACATATTTAAGACAATTTAGAAGAGAAAATAATATTAGAAAGATATTATACTTTTCAGTGTTTATATTATTTAAAGAGAACAATTAAAATTTTTCAATGAGCTTTGACTTGCCATTAAAACTGATGAGAATTATTCTTTGTAAGCAATTAAATAACAATGGAAGCCTGATCATTTAACAGCTAAGCAATTTAACCCCTCCACCAAAAAAACAAATCAATTTATTTGAAAAATTGTAATAAATAGCTTTGTAAATGTTAATGAAATATTATCAATGTGAGAATTTATTAGTATGAGCTGAAAACGAAAAATAAAAATTGAATATTTAAAAGTAAATTACAATACAAAGATAATTGTTTTGATCAAAGCCATTTTCTGAGAAAGTTTTTTTTTTCTAGCAAATAAATATCTTCCTTAAATACATCCATTAGTTCTTAAAATGTACACATTTATAAATATATCCATTTCTTTCTTTCAGGTAATGAGGCAGTCATTTATTTCAAAAAGTATAAACAGTTTGGAAAACTTGACAGAAAACACCAGAATTAATTATATATTCAAACAAACAACATCAGAATCCGCCATGTCTACAAACAGACAAGAGAAAAAATTCATTGTGTCTACAGACAAGAGCAAATTTCACTATATCTACAAGCAACAGCAGAATTCATTGTCTACAAATATTAACAAAATATTTACTATGATTTTTTTTTTAAAGACTCAAATATACTTATTATTCTTTGCAATGTTAAAAGACTGAAGAATTTGCAAAAATGTCAATGCAGCATCAATTATTTTCATTTTATTTTGGTAGCAAGGTAAAAGAAAACAATTGTTAGAGATAGGCAGATGCCTAAAAGATTTAGAATATGCAAACAAAATACAGAATGAAGCATTTACCTTTTTCATCTTTTGAATTGCTTGTGTTTTATAAATTTGCTATTGAATTAACCATGAATTTTGTTACAGTTTATATGATTCTATTTTCATATATGTACAGAAATAATGAAATATATGATAGATGCTAAGCTAATTAAACCGTTAATTAAAAAGAAAGTCAGCAAATATTTTTTTTGCAATTATTGGCTGGTAATCAAAAACTGGATTTCAGAAACAGGCCTAAAAACTGGGATTCAGAACTTGATTGAAAACTGGATTTCAGAAACAGGCCTAAAAACTGGGTTTCAGAACTTGATTGAAAACTGAATTTCAGGAACAGACCTAAAAACTGGGTTTCAAAACTTGATTGAAAACTGGATTTCAGAAACAGGCCTAAAAACTGGGTTTCAGAACTTGATTGAAAACTGGATTTCAGGAACAGACCTAAAAACTGGGTTTCAGAACTAGGCCTAAAAACAAGTAGAGTACAGTAAATAATATATTTCAACTATCATTTAAATTAACAATCCATACAGATGAGTTAACAATTTTTTTTCCATATTTTCTGGTAACTTGTCACCCAGAATGCTCATCTTGAACTGCCATTTGACCAGCCTTGTAGTGCATGCACTGCACAAAAAACAGTGTATAATTTAATGAACATTTGCCAAAAACCAGATTAAATATTTAAAGGTTTTTGATAGCAGGTTTGCCAAGCTTTCCAGAACATCTGATGCAGGTATGTTGCTAAAATTTGTCAGCTTTCTGAACAGTCACAGAGCCATTCCATCACAGTCCTACAAAATGTTGCATAATAACTGAATTCAACTAGATAGCACAATGCCTATTAAGAGCTGTATCAGTAAACCAATGAGCATGTAAATATGAAGAACTTGTATATCAGTATTTATATTTTGCTGAATACTACATATATTTATTCTTATGCTATAGACAAAAGCTGTTGAAAATAGAATGCTATAAGAATGTAATTTAAAGGATGAGCTAGAGTCTACACATTTGTGTTTTGAGCCTAAATTCATGAAAGATCAATTATCTTAATCAAAGCAGGTCCACATCTTCCCCTTATCTATTATGAAATCATTGGTCATAAAAAGGGTTGATTGTTGATGTGTAAACACTTCAAAATATATATCTACACAATGGTTCATTGTACAATTCATGAAATATTTTCTTTAATTTGTAATTGGATATTAAAAAGTGAGGAAAAGTGGAGCCTGCAATAAAAAAAAAATGGATTGAATTAAATGCTCTTCTCAAGTTTAAAATGTCGTTATTTTATTTTTTTACTTCATTTGATTTAATTAAAATTAAATATGTTAAAACTACTAAAAATGCAGTTATGTCAGAAAATTAAATTAAAAGCGCCTTGGTAATAAGATAAATCATTTGAATCCCATTATTTACATGTGGACTTATTTTTGTTGTTGTTATCACAACATTTCGGCTGTTGTACTCTCCGGCCTTCATCAGGTGAATGTCAATCCAGGTAACCTAGAGGAAATTCTGAACTGAACTAGTGGGGTAGATTGTTCTTGCTCAATTGCCCATGTCTAGGGAAGATATCTTATCAAGTTCTTATTTTATTACAGCTCAGTTACTGCTGGCCTAATTTCCATTGAGTACACATGCCTGGACCAGGGATTGAACTCATGTCACCAAATATATGAACCAATGCTTTAATCCACTAAATTATTGTCCCATGAAAAATAATAAAATTTCTGTTGTGTGAAAAAAATTATCAAATATTTTAAAGATATATTGTTACCTCTCATAAACTAGAAATAAGGTCAAAAGAGTTGATTTTATTTGTACATATCTTTTTGCATGAATCAGCAGTCCTATGCAATAAGTAGACCTATTTTTAAACTGTTATTCAACCTTATTCTTTTATGAGCCATGTCCATTCAAGATGTGGGTGATCATAGCTCTCCACAATTTCTTATTCTTCTAGCTCTAAGTAATATTTCTTTCCTTACTATCCCTCTCAGTGTCTATTTATATTATTTACAAGATGTGGGTGATCATAGCTCTCCACAATTTCTTATTCTTCTAGCTCTAAGTAATATTTCTTTCCTTACTATCCCTCTCAGTGTCTATTTATATTATTTACACGCAAACTATTTTCCTTGTCTTTATTGTTATTACCCCAATGTTTCAGACATTGTACACTCCAATCTTCATCAGCTCTTTATCAATCCTGGTAAAATTCAGCGAATTTCAAACAGTTTTTGCAGACTTTTTTAAAAAGGATATTTTTCATCTGCTCACCTGGGTTTTTCAAGTATGAAAATAAAAGTTAGCAGATCTGGGATTTGATTGATCTTAATAATTGATGCTCTTTACTTTGAAAGGATAATTCAAACTTGTTGTTACTGTGTAGTCATTTGTGGCTGAGTTGGTTTAAAAGCACACCAGAATATACAGCCATTTCACCTGTATAATGGAGACGCTGGTTCAAATCCTGCCAAGGGATAATTTTTCTTTATTAAAGACTCTGGAAAAACCCAGGTTGGTAAATGAAAAATATACTGTTTAAAAAACTGAAACATTTACTCAAACATGTGCATCCTTTAAATATAACATATTGAGTAATAATAAATAATCTCAATATTATATAATATTTATAAAAGAAAATAATGGTTTATATATATATATATTTTTAAAGACATTTATATTATGTTTAATGTTCTTTTTATAGATACAAGTATATATAAAAGGACATCTTGGTCAGTATTGTATCTATAAAAAGAACGTTAAACATAATATAAATGTCTTTAAAAATAAATTGTCGGACTATGTCCAATTCTAAAATATATATATATATATATATATATATATATATATATATATATATATATATATACACACACACACACAGAGGGTGCTGAAATCCCTACTTCTCAAAATCTGATCAAAGGTTTCATTTATTTCTGAAAGGACATCTTGGTCAGGCCATGAACTTTTCAAGAGCCACCCAATGTGTATGTGCATTGAATTTACAAGCTGTTATTCATTAAAATACATAAAGTCCATGTGCATATTCAGGTATATGCGTGTGTATATATTTATGGGACAGAAACCTTTAAATATATACCATGATACGAGAACATTATGATTAAAAAAAGCGATAGGTTTCATACTATAAACAAAGCCACAAGGTACTGACCATGTTTGGAAAATAAAAAGACATTCCCATCACTATAGATACACATATATAAAAATCTACATGTGCAGTTAAAGATGAAAAAAAACATCCTTGATAATGACTAATAGAATAGCTGAAAGCACTCACATATACAGAACATTTGGACAATTTTTACATACTTTACGTCCGGAAAAGTAAACACTTGTACTAACACAAGAAAAACTGCATAATAGTTGTTTGTAATAAAATGTGCATAAAAGAGGGATTTCTGACCAAATACACAGTTATATATATATATATATATATATATATATATATATATATATATATATATATGACATTTATCTTAAAAACATATATAATTATCACACTGCACTACTGCAGTTTCATTTTTCGGAACTTCAGGCTGTTTTGGACCAAAATATTTGTAAGTCCATCATCCATCCATTCAGTGAATATTTCTGCCACATCCAATTTGGTGCTTCGGCTATGTATTTAGGGATTCTAGATAAAATCCAAAGAAGAATCTGTAATGTAATTGATGATGACCTGGCATCTCTGCTTCAGTTACTTTCTTATACCCAGGACATAAAAAAGCACTTGGATGTACAGTACATTCAGACAATTTTTATACACATTATGTCCAGAAAAAAAAAAAAAACTTATACAAAAACAAGAAAAATTGAATAAAAAAATTAATCACAGTACCTTGTCAGTTACATTTAATGAAACATGTATAAAAGAGGGATTTCTGCCCAAATACAAAATATATATACACACACATACATGTATATATATATATATATATATATATATATAGAGAGAGAGAGAGAGAGTGATATATATATATATATATATATATATATATACACACATATATATATATAGAGAGAGATTTATGCATATATATATGTGTATATATATATATATATATGTATGTATGTGTGTATGTATAGATATATATAAATATATATACACACACATCTATATATATATATATATATACACACACACACATATGTATATATATATAGATATAAGTATATATATACATATGTATATGTATATATATATATATTTGTAGATATACATATGTATATACATATATAGATATAGTCATGTTTCATTGAATAATTTAGACAATTTATTAAAATCTATTACAATTGGATACTTTCGTATTCATGGATAAGCTTTTTGGTGTCATTATTATGTATATATATATATATATGTTTACATATATATATATATATATATATGCACACACACGCACACACATATATATACACACGCATATATCTTATAAATACATTTACATATACGTATATATACCTATATATATATAAATATATATATATATATATATATATATACCCACACATATATTTTATAAATACACGTATGTATATATATGTTTCATTAAAAAATGACTGTTAAGGTACTTTGGTCAAGATTTTATTTTATATTTTTTAATTTTTGGGTTCTTACGACTTTTTTCTGGACATAAAGTGTGTAGAAATTTTTTGAATGTTCTGTCAGTCCAAATGCTTTAGGTTATTCTTTCAGCCATTATAAAGGAAGATTTTATTTTTATTTTTAACTAAATGAAAATACATTGCTACCCAAATACACAATTATATATATATTCACTCCATGCTTTCCATACAACTTTAATCTGCAAAAATTTAAATGCAATGTCAGTCACTATCTACTGTCCTCCTGACTACTCTTTTCTCTTCTCATTCCTTACTAATGTTTCTGTTCTTAATTCTTCAACAGCCTGTAATCCCTTGTGTCTTAGTGGCCTTACTACCTCACATGGGGTGATACCAAAATTATATATATATATATATACACACATAAATTGTGAGCTCATATATAAGAGTATATAAGTTTAGAAAATTAGAGATTAATAAGTTAATATATACATAGGCACATCCACATTATATGAGACACTAATACACAAGCGTTTTGATAATTTTCTTTACCTACTCCTCCTTGTGCATAAAAGAATATTAATGCCGTATATCACAAATTGCTAATGCGTGATTTATTTATGTATGACACATGCACCACAGACCTACCTAACCACCCATCGTCCATAGAATTCCTCACCTTCCCTCTTCCCTACCAAAAATTGGTGGAACATATTCCCAGGGAATGTTTGTTGGGTATTCAAATTACTCCGGATGGGAAAGGGCAAAAAAGGTGTTGCCAAAATGATTGATAAGACATTGCGAATCCTACAATGAGATCGCCTGAATGGTTCATCAACAACTCACAGAGTGAACATGCAAGCCTTTTTGTCCTTGTCCACCTGATTCACTGCCTTTCTTTCTTTCTCTCTCTCTCTCTCTATCTCTCTCTCAGTGTAGGTGCGTATTTCAATAGCTTTTGTCTCCTACATCTATTACAGTTGGGCAATGGTGACTTCCTTTCTTTTTCCAACTCCAACAAGACTCATAGAATAGGATAAAAATATACCTTTCTTTTTATCAATCATTTAGTGTATATATTATCTCT
>OZ038480.1:81916698-81981698 GCA_964036315.1 Acanthosepion esculentum | reverse complement strand
TATTATCAAATGTAATATGGACTTATATAATCTTTGTTGATTTACAAAGAGATTTTTATATATGAAATAAATCACATCAAAAGAGAATAACCGCTTATGTATTTTTCTTTTTAAATGATCAGCAAATTTTAAAGTATTCTGGAAATATTTCTTGAGCTTATTCATGTTCATATCTGTATAGATTTTCTCCTTAAAATGAAAAGCTTCAGCATCAAAAATAATTTCCCTCAGTTCACACAAAGATTCGCTCTATCCATCGTTTTAAAAGAATATACTATTTTACAGCCAGTTTCTTTTTCAGATATCAAACATTTAGCATTTAAATATACTGACTAGTTAAATAGAGGAACAGAGAATATTTACTTTAAATGAAGCAAAGTGTGGAAAGTTAGAGATCACCAATAAAATAACACCTGTGAGACTAAATATACAAATAGGTTTTTTTTAATGTTTTGAAAGGAAATAGTGAAAACTTTCCTCAAATTGAAAAAACACAATAGTTTTTTTTTTATTTTGATCATTTTTAATTTATTGAAATTAATTTTCAATACTTGTTTTCAACTATCTATTTTTATTACAAATCTGCCTATGCTAAAATACTGGACTGGTTTTATTGAAAACAATATATACTGTTTTATAGCTAGTTTCACTTTCTGATATCAAACATAACATTTAAAGGTGTTCACTGATTATTGTGGGATTAAATAAAAAAAACAACAAATATTCCTCTTAAATGAAGTTAGATGTAATGTCTAAGAGGATTCCAATAAAATATAACCTAAACATTTATGAGAAAGTTAGGTCATCTACAAATACATAAAAATATTTTTTTTTAAATAAAAGACAGATAACTGTATTTAAATGAAAAAAAGCAATTGAGAAAGTTTATTATTTGAATCCCTTTTAATTTATTCAGATTAATTTTGATACTGGTTTTAAAATATCCATTTTATTACAAGTCCACCTATGCTAAAATACTAGGTTGGTTTTATTGAACTGCTATTCATACGCACATGCATGCACAAGAAAAAAAAGAAGGAAAAATTGCATTATTTCCATATAATAAAGGTTCTTAATTCTGATTAGCTTCTTTCATTTGATAAATGTTGGGTATTATTCTTAATAAATTCAGTATTGAAAATATTAACAAAAGTACAATAAAACTGCTTTTTCTTAATCTTTTTAATTTAGGTCTATGAAATTCAATAATATATATATATATATATATATATATATATATATATATATATATATATATATATATAGATATAGATAGATAGATAGATGGATGTAGATTTATATGCAAGTATTTATGCATTCACCTTTGTTCCCAAATATATATTCTGTATATCTATTCCCTTTACCTCCTCTTGTTTCATATCCCTGTCAGAAATACATACTAATGTGTATATACTGAAAAGTATGGTTACATTGGAATCATGACAAAGAATATCTTTTACCAGTGTTCTTATGAAGTCAGCCTTTCTTTCAAATATCAAATTATGCATTAAAATGTATGCACTGAAAAAGCATAAAAGATTGCCATCATTGTTTTAAAATGGCAAAAAAATTGCACAAGCACTAATAAAAATTCTTATAATATCCAAAAAGAAAAAAAATTATATAAAGAAAAGAAAGCAAACATTAAGCTGCTAATGTAAGAACATATATTTTTCCATTAATGGAATAGAGTCTTTTATTTTTTGTTGATTTGCATTGTTTTAATTTTGGTTATTTGCAGAGTTTGTCTTTACTAAAAGATTTTTTAATGATTCTGCAAAAATTAGTCTGAAAATTGAAAATATTGCATTTCCCAAATGTTTCAACATCTATTTTCTCTATATAATCAAAAATATAATATTTCTGAGAAGTGTGTTTAATATTTTCAGAAAATAACAAAAACTAATTTCTTTACTATTAAATATTATTCATTCAGTATTCATATTTTAATAATAAAGAATGATAACAACAGCTGTTTATATACAGTAATTAAATATCTTCAATATTTATGTCATAATAATCACTTTAGTTGTTTTCTCTGTATCTACTGAATTATTGCAGTGACCAATATAAACCAATTAATTAGCAAAAATGGATTCTACCAAAAATGACAAAAAATTTGCTTATTATTATTGTTGTTGTTAACAATTGCTAAACAATTATAATTATTTAGCTAACAATATTTTGCAAAATAAATTCATCATTTTTCAAAAACTATAGTGAAGTCATTTTTTTTTAAATTTATTATTATAGACCAGAAAATTATGAATAATTATTTATAATTTTCTGGTCTATAATAATAATAAATTTTAAAAAAAATGACTTCACTATAGTTTTTGAAAAATGATGAATTTATTTTGCAAAATATTGTTAGCTAAATAATTTCAATCAAACATTGCTAAATATTTCCATTATCTTATTGAAACATGAGCACAACAATTATGTTTGAAATAGATTTTAAACTGGAAATATAGAAACATTGTTTTGTTTTTTTAACCCTTTCATTGTGTAATTAAATTTGATGGTCATTCCTGTAATGATGTTAATTATCCACCAAAGAATTTAAAAAAGTATCTGCTTCTTGCAGTATAAGATGTTTTTTCAAAGCCATGGGGTAAAACCACTTTTCACAGTTAACTATAATAATTTTTTTAGCAGATATGTCTGCTTTCCACAGCAAAAGGCTTAATTGTTTATGTTTTATCAGAAAAGAGGCATTTAATTATCATTATATGCTTAATACTTGACGAGCTGCACCATACTTGTCAATAGTTAATAATTATGTACTTGCAAAATATTCAATAGGTGAATATTTTATAGTTAAATAATATTTATAGGGAATTGACACTAGTATTTCAAAGTTAACTTAAAGCTATCCAATAATGATAGAAAATAAATCATTGAATGGTTACAATATTTAACGCATAATTTAAAATAATATTAATATTTGGGATGTATATTTATAATTGCTAAATAAATGAAATAAAATTGAAATAAATAATTACTTGAAAATGTTTTCGTTAATTTGCATTTAAACTGAATATATAATTATTACAATTCACTGGTTAAATAATAATTATACAAAATTTACTGTTTAAACATCAGCTATATAAAATATACTTAATAACAAAGTTTTAGAGAAAATAGAAACAAAAGGTTACTTAAACATAACATCAGTAAGAGACTGTTGAAATTTATAGGATACATAATGAGGAAAGGGGGCTTGGAAAATTTGATACTCACAGGACAGATTGAAGGCAAGAGGGATAAAAGAATATAATGCATAACCTACCTAGTGAGCCTGGTACAACAGAGAGAGATAACAAAAAGACAAAATTTATTAAGAGCTACAAAGGACAGGAAGTTGTGGAGAGTCATGGTGGTCATGAGAGCCCTGAAGAGATATGATACATAGAAGACTTGTTATGTATCAGTTATTAAAAATCTAATGGTCAAATAAGTTATACAAAATTCAGTAGTTAAAATTTACCGTAGTCTATTAGTCAGGAATGTAAAATAATTATTAAGTGAAAATTAATTGTTATCTCACAAACAAATTTTATAAAATTATTATATTTTGTACTTTTAAAATGATGAAAAAATTATCATAATGGTAATGCTAACCATTTTCTTATAAGGAATGGCCAGCATTAAAACAATTATAATACTTAAAGTTAATTAACAGTTAACATTCATTAATTAATTTTTTTAATTTTTTAAAATAATTTCAATAGTTAGCTTGTAATTATTCATCAACAATTTATTATTAAGTAATTATAAGTTTTATATAGCAATTAATTATTATTTATTAATAATTATGAATTAAAGTTTAGAGTCATTTATAATAATTAAGAATGACTTGTTATCTGATAATTACTGATATTAAGTAATAATCTGACATTACGATTAAGTCTTCTGTGCAAAATGGTGGAATAAAGAAGGTTTTTTTTCTTTAGAAAAACTATTTTGGAATCAGTGCAGAATAATATTATCCCTTCTTGGCAAAAGCTCCTTTTTTCCTGCATATCTATAAAATATGAAATACACTTTTCAAACACAAAAGTTTTACTCAGAAAAATGCTCATCACAGTTTTGAAAGCAAGATTGTTTTAGCCAATTTTCTTTTTGTATTTTTATTTTATTTTATTTTTCAAATGATTAATCAACATTTTGGTTTGAGTGGACAACTTTTGATAGAGTACCCTGTGAACTGACGTAGGATAATTTTAGTTATTATGTAGATTTCCTGACATACGTTCAATATTGGCTTTACATTTGAAGTATTGCACTGAGCTTAATGTATATAAATATGTGTGTGTAAGAGTTAATCTCCTGTAAGTATATGTATATAACAAAGTAATATTTATATATATATATATATATATATATATATATATATATAGCGTATGCCCGTGTTTATGTATATATGTATAATGAGAAAAATTGGAATGAGAAAAATCAAGGCCCAAGTATGTATCATGTTATTCATCATTACTCAGATTAATATACATAAAAGCACAGACAAGTTAAAACCCTAATAAGACCACTTTACTTTGCTGCTTAATACGACAAAGTGAGAAGAAGAGAAAAGTGGATAAAGAAAGAAGCAAAGAAAAAAAAGTACATGGAGAAAAAGGGAGTAGATGACAAAGGAAGAAAGATATCTGAGGTGGGAGGATGATATGGTGAAGGAGGGGAAGAAAGAGAAGGAAAGAGAGAGGATGTGGGAGATTGATGGCAAATATATTGGAATGCTATCTAACATTTTTTTTTTCCATTTGACTAACTCTGTGGCATGATCTTAGGCACTATAATCCTTTGTGAAGAATGAGAAGCAGTATTGATTAGGTTCATCATGTATCTAAGTCTGATGGACTCTGCAGCAGAAAGGGGTGGTGGATGGTCAGAGAGTAAAAAGGGGAGGGTCAGGAGAAATTCAAATAGAGAGAAAGAATATAGCAGAAATAGAGAGAGAGAGAGAGAGGAAGGTGCAGTGGATATCAGTAGTGGAGACAGGACAAGTGGACAGAGAAAGATGATGAAGGTGAGGAAGGGGTAGGTTGAGGTTATGAGAGTATGTACTGAGGCAGACAGGCGGGCGGGGTTGGGGGGTTCAACATGCTGGTCTGGTTGCCTGCCTGCCTCAGTCTGGCGACCACACTCTGCTGTACTATCCACAGATTGGAAAAGTATTAAAAGCCAGCTTGTGCTACCTTTAACTTAACTAGCCACATCGGTGGTAGTATAGATGCAAACCCAATCAGATCAGATATGGCAGATAGAACAGACTTTTTACATTGGAATGCAGCTTGGCAGATATACAATACATCTATTTACGTAAGGGGCGACATGCTACATGGACAGCAGCAGCAGCTAATCACTGCACAGTTCTCTGCCCCTGACTATCTACTTTCCCATAGACACACTGTCCACTCCTCCAACCGCCTTCTCTTTTTGACACTCTAACTATTCCCTCCTACCCGGCCCTTTACTATCACTGTCAAAACAGAATGCCATGTTGCAGAATATATTTTAATATATCAAGCCTATCTCTATAATGGTCTGAGAAAGAAACATGCGAGCGCAAAAGCATGCATGTGTAAAGAAAGGTTGGTTTTTATACTCCAGTGCACACACGTGTATATCACATTTCTATCATAATATATATAAGAGTGTATGTGTGTGTGTGTGTGTATATATATATATATATATATATATATAAAAAGTGTGTGTGTGTGTGTGTGCATGAATGGGAGTGAGTGGGGGTAAGTTTAATATATATTTCTAAAGAAGGAATGGATATATTTATTTATTAATCTGACAGATTTTATACTTAAACATTATTTTTAGTGGATACCTATATTTGAGTAGACACTCTGTTTATTTATTAAACAGTATATTTCTTTATATTTGTCTACTGGCTTGAATATTTGAGATATCTTGTCAAAGAAAAAGATGCGCCCTCCAGCAGGATGCAAACCTATATCCCCCTTAGCAGGAGAAACCATCATTAAATTTGATGTGCTTTAGACTGCAAGCACAAGATTCTGCCAGAGGGTGCATCTTTTTTCTTTAATAATATTTTTTGGAATATTCATGCCAGTAGATAAATATAACTAAATATACTGTTTAATAAATAAATGAAGCGTCTACACAAATATGAGTATTGACTAAAAGTCTTAGTTATAAAATAGAATACAAATCAGATACGAAGTATTTGTATATTTTTATAAGAGAGAGAAAGAGAAACAATGTTATATGTATGCACATTTTATTATAAGGTTATAACAGGTATGCATCATTGTTTTTCTTATCAATCATTACATTTGTTTGTCATCAAAAAGACAAAGAAATATAATCTTGATATAGGTTAGAATCAATAACAGCTGTTTGTGGGAAGAGAATTTACATGACAGATAAAAAAGAAACTATTTTACGATAAAGATATAATGAGCCCAAAAGCCTCAAATAATGATTTTATTTCATTACCTTTTATTTAAATATGCTCCAATGTCTAAAAGATAGATCAATACAACAATAAAGGACTTATTATCAACTTTGTAAACTTTCATAACAAATGTTATATATTAAAATTGTAGGTTATGTACCACAAATGGATTTAAGCCTTAAGAGGCCCCTGGGTTAAAAGAATTTGGGACTCTTTAGTATGTATGTTAACCCCTCCCCATGTCTATTAAAAAAAAGATATATTTTTAGATGAAGCTTTTTTTGGTGTAAAACATGAAATGTTTCAACTAAAATGTTTTAATGATTTGTGAACTCATCCAATTTTATTTCTTTAGCAACTTTACGATATTTTTTTATCCACATCTTATAGAAATATATCTAGAATGAAGAGTCTGTATTAAAGTGAAATTCCAGGATTCAAATTCACAAATTTATCACATCCTAAAAAACATAAAAGATGACAGAGAAGGAAAATTCTGCCTTGTGATCCAAGATCACCACAGCTGAAAAAAAATTAATTATATTTATTGTTAAAATTAGCAACTTCAAATAGCCAAGCTAGTAATTCTAAATTATGGAGATTAGATAAAAAAGAACAAGTTCTTGGATTGTATCACATTGCCATGAAATAATTTAAAAAATCCCAAACTCTAAATTGTTTTAAATTAGTTCAAAAGAGCCCCATTAAATCTGAAAATAAACAAATCTCCTCTGTTCTCATATCTTTATTTTTTTTTGTTTTATCAAGGGTCCAGAACTAGACGGCCTTTTGGGGGCCTCTCTAGTATTGGAACTGCAACCCATACTAGCTCATATGTAAATCTGGGACTTGTTGTAAAAGATAACACAGATGGCAATGGAAAAACACTCAATTATTTTTCCATTGAATGTAAGACATTTCATAGATAATAAAGAAAACGAACCTAAAGATGTATGATTAGATATGTTCTGACGGGACATTGCATTAAAACAAAAAAATTTTAATTGTCAAATGATTAAAATGGATATTTCAGTTTGTAAAATGCCTTTGTTTGCAGAAAAATTAATGTTGTTTCTTATTTTGTTTTTCCAAATTCATATCTATGAAAGAAATATATAAAAGAATTTACCCTCAGTTTTATGAAACCAAGTATTAGATTATTTATTAAAGAACTGTCATTATAAACAAATTAATTCCAAATGCTTAAATTTTTAAAATGCTACTAAACTGAAACTTTCTTTCTCAAACTATGACCTTTGCAGAGGTCACTGCAAATTAAGTCGAAATCATAGGCATAAGGTATCAGATTGGGTAACGCAATCTAAAAAAAGACAGATTTCAACACTGCACCATTTACAGAACTAATCAGCCAAAAAAAAAAATGTAGATATATATTCTTCAGTTTTAGCATGCAAGGAAGAGATATATTTTTTTTTTTTAAAGAAATACTCATCTTTTGTCTTGTAATGAGTTTCCTTCATTCATTTTATACATTTTATATGCCTTTATTATTTCTATGATAATTCCCTTCTGCACATTAAAATTTTACAATTACAAGAAGAAATATAAAGAAACTTGCAGGATGTGCTCCTGGTGTCATGGTCAACAAACTGATCTCACAAAATACCATAGAGGTAGATCTTCACTAGTTCATTAATTCTATTGTTTACTTAGTAAATACATAGAAGGAAACTTGATGGTATCCTATCAAAAACAGTGCTAAAAATGAATTACAGGAAAACAGTTTCATCTGTTCATTGGATGCTTTTAATGAATATTTTTATAGGATACTCTTAACGAACAAATGTTTTATAGGACACTCTTAACAAATAACTGTAATGAATAATTGGTTTATAGGACATACTTAACCAACAATTGGTTTATGTGATACTCTTAACAAACAATTTGTTTATAGGATACACTTAACCAACAATTTGTTTTTGTAAGAAAGGCTTCAGACACTTTCCAACCACTGTAAAATAGCTTCCCTGTGCTTCTTTTATAAATACTTTCATGGTAACTGTTCTGATGAACTTTCTGTGAGAAACTAGACTTTATGAATTTAAGTGCATTACTAGATTGGCAGCAAGGTCTCATTATTTTATAATTGAAATGTAACCACAAGATCCAGACTAATTTCTTCTCTTGTCTCTTCTTGCTTATGGAACTCTCTTCTTGTTTCTCAGTCAACTTTGATCTTAAGAAATTAAATGCAATATCAACCATTATTTTCTTTCATCTTAATTCCTGTTCTTTTGTTGTTCTCTCTCCTTAATAGTGTTTTTTGTCTCATATTCTCTCACACTCAGTAATCCCTTGCATCTTAGTGGCTTTATTACCTTGCTTAGGAGGAAATGATTAAAAGAAAAGAAGCTTAGTTATAGCTTTGAAACAGTACTAAAAAATCCAATGTTATTTTCAAATTATATGAAAGGATTTTATTCCTAATATAAGTAATACACTCTATCTTTCTTTATTAAGATCACCTGACTTTTTTTAGTTTGCTTACCTTACATTTTAATTTACAGGAGAAAATGTATAATTAACATTAGCACTCTCTGGTTGTGATGTTTTACACAGATTACCATTCTTCTTCTTTATGTACCGTGTCCCTACAGGACGTTGGCGATCATGGCTCTCCACAACTTCCTGCCCTTTGTAGCTCTTAATAAATTTCATCTTTCTGTTATCTTTCCTAAACCCTGTTCTACCATCCATTTACTCAAGTTCACTAAGTAGGTTATGCATTGTTTTCCACTGTCCCTCATTCCTTCAATCTGTCCTGTGAGTATCAGATTTTCCAAGCCCTCTTTCCTCATTATGTGCCCTAGAAATTTCAACTGCTTCTTCCTGATGTTAAGTATAAGTTTCCTTTTTGTTTCCATTTCTTCTCAAACTTCATTGTTGTTCACATGTTCAGTCCATGGTATCCTCAGCATCCTTCTGTAAATCATATTTCTGTTGCCTCAAGTCTCTTCTTCATCTTTGAGAAGATTGTCCAGCAGTCACTGCCATACAGGAGGACAGATATCACATAACAGTTTAGTATTCTTTTCCTTTTTTCTAGTGAAGTTTTTCTGTTACTTAGTACTCTTCTTAGCTTTTGGAAGGCATCTTTGCCTATTAATAAATTAGAATGGTAATGGTAAATATTAACTGCTTCCTTATGAGGAAACATTAAGCATTTATTAACCAAGCAGCTAATACTACTTTCAGATGAAATTTATAAAATCTTTCTCTTAAAATATTTTTTCAGGAAAATAGGTTTCTCAAATCCAGTCGCTGCTATCACTCTTTCCAGTATTGATGGGGATTTCCTTCCTAACCTTTTATTTGATATAGTATGAAAGTCAACATTTTGATTATGTCCTTATTTTCTCTATGTTTACTGATTATTACCCAAATTATAACACTAAGAATCCTATATGAATAGTTTAGGGTCAAAGGTGAATACTGAGTTCAGAATTAAAAAGAGACAGCTGAAATGTCTTGAACACATAATGAGGAAAGAAGGTTTAGAAAATTTGACACTCATTCTATATATACATATATATATATATATATATATATATATATATATATATATATATATATATATATACAACACTGAATTGTGATTTCTAGTGGCTGTGTTAATGACATTAGTTGGCAATTTTTGATGATTGCTTGAAGCATGAAACTGACAGTCACCATACCATGTTTATTACTATATCTACAAACGTTCTATCCTCAATATTGACATAGCAAATTTTATACTATATCTATCTATAAGGTGTATTTAGGCAGCAAGTATTCATTCAAACAAATTAGATTAAAAAGAAACCAACAAGGTCTGCCTGTTTGATTTTCTCTTACATTTTTCAAATTTTTGAATAAGGTTTTGAGTTTTGTGCTCAAATTTGGCAAGAAACTGTCTGAAGTTCATATTGTGCTATTGTTTTGTACAAGTACTTTTGACCATCGCAGTCATTTTCAACAATCAATGTGGTTTCTATGGAGTAGGCAGAATTCCTTTGTCTCATATTCTTTTGAAAACAGGAATTTTCAAATAGCCTACGGTGACATCATATGTAACGGTTAATGATAATAAGGTTGCACCAAATGATATAGACTTGTGTGTGTGTGTGTGTGTGTGTGTGTGTGTGTGTGTATAAAAAAGAAGTTGAAAATGCAACTGGAGTCTTTAAGAATATCTATTTAGAGTAACTTTACTCATTTTACAGTTCTATGATTCTCAAAAGTCAAATTGAGATGAAGATACATGTGGCTAGCCATGACATGTCTCCTTATAATCTTAATTATAGATTTATAAAAAAAAGTCCTGCTTTATAGGTTCATAAAAAAAATTCAGTATTAATTATAGGTTAATAAAAACTCTAGTATTAATTATAGGTGTATAAAAAATCCAGTGTTAATTATAGGTTTCTATCAATAACTCATTCATACCCACCATTGTAAAAATGAGACGATGGACATTAATGGGTGAAATTTTTACTTTTACCCTTGGCTAGAATCAAAACTTTTTCTCTCAAATTTTGAATGCATAATTTTGTTAAAATGTCAACAAAAGTCAACAACTGATCATGAAAACAGCAAAAAAAAAACTCTTAACTGATACATACACAAACACATGAAGTTATAAAATATATGGATAGAGAAATCACTGCTGTATTGTAAATATGAATGGCAGTGTTCATGACATTTGCCTTCATGATCTGTTAATTGCTTTAGATATTAAATTGATAAAAAACATTGTGAGAGTTAAATTTATGATAGTGGTGTCATCAGTAAAACTTGAAACTACGTAATCAGAATTGTCTTTACTAATATAGTGAAACAAAAAGACTTGTATTGGATTAAAACTTTATTTTTTATTATCCATAATTCATAAAATCATTTTTAAAAAGAAAATAATTACATTCTATTTTATTAGAAACAAAGCAGAGAGTGCTGAACTTCTAGGTAATAGCAACCTTACTATATGGGAGTGAATGCTGGACAATTTCCTGCTAGATGCAATAGAGATGTGGTTCTACAGAAGGATGCTGAGAATACCATGAGTGGTGCATGTAAGCAACAAAGATGTTTTACAAAGGTTTATAGTGATTTTAGAATTTGGATATCTGTTCAAATGTTCTTAGGTTTTTTAAAATTATTAAGCTCATAGATGAAGAAGAGTCTTGAGGTAACAGAGATGTGGTTCTACAGAAGGATGCTGAGAATAACATAGTGCATGTGAACAATGAGGAAATTAAAAATATGGAAATAAAAACACATTTGTACTTACAATCAGAGAGCTGAAATTTCTGGGACACATATTGAGGAAAGAAAGTTTGGGGAATTCAATACTCTCAAGACATATTGAAGGTAAATAGGAAACTGTGAGTAACCTATCTAACAATCTTGTGTAAATGGATGTTAGAACAGTGATTTGGAGGGATAGTAAGGAGGCAAACACCGGAAAGAGCTACAAAGGTGAGTTAGTCATGTAGAGCCATGATCGTCCATGTCCTGAAGGCACATGTCATATAAGAGAAGAATAAGAATGCTATGAAATGAAAGAGTAATGATCTTTATGAGGTAAGACTTAATATTGTTATAACCATGATAGAAAAATTTATCTACTAAAGATAGAAATTCATTATGTTCTTTATAATACAATGTCTTGCGGTAGTAGTTCAATGGTTATAAAACTGGACTAGAGGTTATCAAGCCCTAAAATTCCTTTCTAGTGTGAGTCATAAGGACTATTGTCAAAAGTCACTTAAAACAAAGATAAAAAGGCAGAATTGGAACTGGCAAAACATGCAATATTCACATAATATAAGTATTAAAAAGATAACTAAAGGATAAAAACAAATGTTCTTTTAAGTATTTATCTTTATTCTAAAACCCTACCAATATAATCTGAAGCAAAAAAAAATTATCTTTACAGAAACAATAAGCTGTATATGAAATATTTCTTCTACAATTGAACAGAATAGATCTCTAAATAAAACAATGTTATAATATTTTAATGGTAAAAAAAGACAAATTCCTTTGTTCATTTAAACATATATTGCCACACATACACACAAAAAATATCCTCTTGTCTGATTCTTTTTATTGATAAAGATTTTTTTCTTGAAAAATCCAGGAATAAGATAAATAAACTGGAAAAGGCCTACCAGGTTTAAAAGAAAATGGTTTCATATGGAAATGAAGGAATTAGAGTCCATATTCTGAAATTGCATCACAAATTATTATCTCTGGTGCATATTTAAACTGATTTTCAAAAAGTAAATCAACATTTTTATTTTAATCTAAATCTAATAGAAAACATGTACTGACTTATAAACAAATTTATTTTAATCTACATTTTGAATATTTATCAGTATGAAATTCATTCTAAATATTTAAAAGCTTTTCCCCTATATGGCTAATTTCTTCATATATATCCTTATATATAAAGTATATTTAGGCAGATCTCATTCAAACAAGAAATTTTCACATTGGTCACATATGAACCACACTCTCTTGTAGGTTAACTTGTCACCTGTTGAAATATCACAAACAAACAAAAAATACAAGTATCAGCATAAGACAAATATTAGTAGATAATATCAAAATACTATACAGGACTTACTGAAAAGAAAGACTTAAAATTCTAGAAGCCATTATTATAAAAAATGAAGAATCCACATTAATTATGTTTCCCCACAAGAGACAGTATTTTGAAGTGTGTATAAAATATTTAATATGCATATAAAAAATATACATATAATTATTTGATACGTGTTTTTCTGGTGTGGTGTAGCCCCATTTAACCATTACATATGATGCTATTTTGGACTGATACAAATTCAAGTACTTTTCAAAATGCCCGGATGTAACCAACAAAATCTTGTCTACGACACTGACAACACTCAGTTCTTGACAATGACTGAGATGTTTGAAAATACTTGAATGAAAACGGAACAAAACGTGGACTTCAAACAGTTTATCCACAATTTTGAACCTAATGTACATCTTATTCAAAAATTAGAAAATTACAATAAAAACTAAACAGACTTTATTAGTTGAATTAAACAAAACTTGTTGGGCTCAGTATATATATATATATGTGTGTATATAGCAGTAATAGACATTGAAATGTCCAGATTTACAAGAAAGCATTCTACTTCAGGCATTCTCAAATAACCAGAATAAAAATGAAATTAAATACGCATGTTCTTATTCATAAGCATTCAGTCTAATAATGTTAAACTTAATTTTAATTCTTGATACAGACTTTATTCATTAAAAAATCATTCATATAAAATTTAACATTTAAATTAAAAGCTCTTTATTTCATAAGAATCATATGTAAAAAATTTATATTTGTAAAATAAATGTACAATAATTACTTTATTTTCAATGACAAATTTACCTGAGTCAGCAAAAATAAAAAATCTGAAATTCTCATTATGAAATCCTACTCTTTGTTTCTTTTTTATATACTAGTGTTCACCCAATACAAAGCCTAAGAGCCACTCAATGTAGAGGATTACTGTGTGGTATTGTATAAGCATAAGAAAAGGCAAGAAGTGAAGTTCAAAAGGTTATCTAGGAAAGACAACAGTTAACCCTAGACTTGAAGAGGCCAAGATTGTGGTGACTGAAAAACATCCTGCAGGGAGTCTATTCCACAAAACAGAAGAATTTGCCTGAATATCTATTGAAATCTAACTCTAATAAAAAAAATTAAAAAAAACATAAAAACTCTTACTATTGTGCTTTCAAGCATTTCTTTTTAATGTCTTGCTCCTTCAGAATGTAGGCAATAATGGCCCATCACATTTTCTTTTTATTTTGATTATCTATGAATTGCTATGATATATTGGGAAAAGAAAAAACAGTGATCTGGTTTCCCATCACCTTCTCTAATTTTCCTTCTCTTAGACTAGTTGCCACCCAAGGCTAGAAAGCCCAGGGTAAATTGCTATTTAGCCTATAAATGGGAGGAATAGAGACAGAGTAATGCCTTTTCCAATGGCATCAGTGCAAAAGTGAACACAGCAGACAAAATTAACTGCTATAATTTTAATATGAAAAAATAGCTGTCATCTTTTCTAATCACTTATTAAAGATTTTATACATCAGCCTAACTTAAAAAAATGTATTTCTTAACTGATTCAAAAATGAAAGAATATTGTTATCCAAAAACTATGATCTATACATTAACCTTAAAATTTGATTTTTAACTTAGTCTTCTAAAATCTCTAAAATGAGTTATATAGCAATATTATATACATTTTTGGATTTATCTGTTAATTCCTGCAGTATTGGGGAAAAAAAAACTATTAGGAACATAAACTGTGCTAGGTGTAGTTTCACACAACACTGGAAGTTGCTACAAAACATTAACCAAAAGACTAGAATCATATTCTTAAATAATCCTGTCAGATTGAATCTTTCATATGGATATCATGCAGAGGATGCCAAATATGATATCTAAAGTGCTAGCAGAATGCAACTGTTTTCTCAAATCAATGATTAAAAATGGCTTCAAGCAAAGAAAGTCTATAGGTTTTAGTGAGGACCATTCTTGTCCAAACCTTGTGAACTAGCACTGCAGAATCACAAAGAAAGAATTGTGCCAAATAACAGAAACATCATTCGAGGATTCTCAACAAGAGCAACAACTAAAATGAACAGCTCAAAGAGAAAATAATGAGAGAGAAAGATCCTAACAATAAAAAAAAAAGAGTAATAACAGTTACTGAACTTGAGAAACCTATTTTCCCTGAAAAACATTTTCAGAGAAAGATTTTATAAATTTCAGCTGATGGTTGAACTTGCTACTTGGTCAATGAATGCTGAATGTGTCCTTATTAGAAAACAGTTTACATTACCATTATACCAAGGAAAAAAAAAAAGAAATTCAGTCTTTTAAAATTAACTCAGGTGAGTTTAAAAGTCTTCTTTTTGTGCTGTATTCCCTCAGGACGTTGACGATCATGGCTCTCCACAACTGTCTGTTGTAGCTCTTAATAAACTTTATCTGTTATTTCTCTTAAGCCCTATTTCACAATCATTTACTCAAGCTCACTAAGTATGTTATGTGCTGTTTTCCTCTCTCACCCTCTTGTCCTCAATCTGTCCTGTGAGTATCAGATTTCCCAAGCCTTCCTTCCTCATTATATGCTCCAGAAACCTCAACTGTCACTTCCTGATGTTACGTATTAGTTTCCTATTTGTTTCCATTTTCACAGTATCCTCAGCACCCTAATGTAGAACCACATTTCTCTGGCTTCAAGTCTCCTCTTCATCTTTGAGGAGATCGTCCAGCACTCACAGCCATACAGGAGGACAGGAGATATTACATAGAGTTTACGATTAAAGCAATCAATTGCAGATTTTACAAATTGATATCCTCTGTACTTATATGGACCTCTAAAATTCAAAAGATTCAACTGAGTAAATATTTTCTCTAAAGCTTCTTTGAATGCTTGTTTTTTTTTTATTAAAGGGAAAATATCTAAAGGACAACCAAAAAACATATACACTACCTAGAATAAAAAATATTGAAGTAACAGAAAGGTGGTTCTACAGAAGGATACTGAGAATACCATTGACTGAACATGTGAGCAACTACAGAGTTTTAAAGAAAATGGAAACAAAAATTATACTTATACATAGCATTAGAAAGAAGAAGCTGAAATTTCTATGGAATATAATGAGGAAAGTGGGCTTAGAAAATTTAATTCTCTGAGGACATATTGAAGATAAGTGGGTCGGGAGAAAGCAACGCATAGCCTACTTAGCAAACTTGTGTAAATGGTTGGCAGAACAGAGATTAGGAGAGATAGCAAAAAAAAAAAAAAACTTTACTAAGATGTATAACAGACAGGAAGTTGCGGAGAGCCATGACGGCCTGCGTCCTGAGGGGAAATATTTGCTTCCCTTTATATCTGAAGCCAATGTCTCTTAAGATAGCAATATAATCTTCACCAACATTGAGTCACTGTATAAAATATCCCCCCAAAAACCTAAATGATAGAAATATAATTTTTTTAAGCCTCAACATTTATGATTCAGCAAAGTTATGCCACAGATGAGTGTACTATTCAGTATAATAATCCCCTTCGTTTTATATTTGACAAACACCATCTGGTCCAAGGCAGGGATCTGACTTGGAATCCACTTTAATTTATGCTACTTGGCTTTGACTGCCTAAAAACAAATAATAAAAAAGAAAAATGGGTTCTCAAAATTCACTGATTACATTAACATTTATTGCTGGCTCTTGTAAATTCCTCTTAGTTTAATGAAAGAAACTTGATGGCTAAAATCAAACTAGAATTACTAAAGCAATAAAGAATGGATAAATATTTTGCTAAGAAAAATGTTCAATAGAGGTTTACAAATCTGTTATACTGAAATAACTAATTTTTTCTTTTTTTTTTTGCAATAAGGTTCACATTGTACAAAACCCGGGAGCCATTCAAGGTAGGGGATTATGTTAAGGGATTGTTTATGTGGATAGGAGGGGATGGTAACGGTTAACTCTAGACTTGTACAGGTTAAGATTGTAGTGATCAGGGAAACATCCTCTTGGGAGTCTGTTCCATAGAGCAGTGGTTTGCAGGAAGAAGCTGTTTAAGTGGAACTTACTTCTTGCCAATGGAATATGGAGGGAATGAGGGTGGTTTGCTACTATGTAAGAGGCTAGCAAGTCTTAACCATGAAGGGCAGACCTGGTAGAACCAGTAGATGCAGTTCATCCAAGCACTTTCTATAGTAGTAGCAATAGAGCAGTGAAAGACTCTCCACATCTACTGAGTATGGAAAATAGTAGCCATAAAATCATATATATATATATATATATATATATATATAATATGACAAATTGGAAAGGTGTTTTTGTGACACATTTCATCCATTAGGCTTTCATCGGATGAATTGCGTCACAAAAAAAACCTTTCTAGTTTGTCATATTTTACTCTTTGTTGATATATAAAATTATACAAAATTATATATCATTATATAAGTTTCATTAAAAACGAATGACTTAATACTGCAGGGAAGTTTCTTATTTAATTTTTCATATGTATCGATATAGCTCTATATCGAGTCTGGTTTGTTACCTCTCCATCAACAAGACTCATTGGTTCAGTGGTTATGACTTTTGTGTCATATTGTAATGATCTCGGTTCAATTCTCGGTAGTGGACTGTTATGATATGATGCAAGTGTTACTTCCCTATCACAGACAGTAGTGGTTCGCTGTATCACAGCTCATCATTGCAACTGGACATTCGAATGCTTCAAGCCTGGATTGAAACCCAAATGATTTGGTGTCAGTCAGAGTTTCTACCACTGAGCTATCATCATTCAACAGAAAGAAACAGCTAAATCTAGTGTATTGTTTTTACGAATGTAAACTACTGCCAATCAGCCCGGAGTGCTCCAATTCATTTTACTGAAGAGTTTTGCATTAACGCAGGTGGCTGTTGTTTATAGAATTAGCCTATCACTCAACAGTGCTCAATTAAAATATATTTTCAAGAGCTTAATTATGTATATATATTAAATTTTATATATATATATATATATAAAATTAAAAATAATTAAAATATATATATATAAAAAAAATTAAAAATTAAAAATACATATAGTGTATCAGTCAGTCTTGTTTTCTCATATTGTATATATATATAAAAATATTGTATATATATATATATAAATATATTGTATATATATATATTGTATATATATATAAAAATTTAAAAAAATTAAAAAGCTAAATTATCTGTCAATAGATAGATAGATAGATAGATAGATAGATAGATATTTTAATCATTTCACCTCAAGCAAGGCAATAATGCCATGAGAACACATGAGGTCTCTGAGAGTGAGGAGACTTTAGTGAGAAGTGCAAAGAAATGACAATAAAAGAACAGGATTCAGAATGACAGAAGATATTGATTGATGTTGCATTTAAATTTTTGCAGATTGTGGGTAGCAGAGAAGCAAGAAATTGGAAAGGAGTTCCACATGCGAGAAGTGCAAGAAAAGAAACTATTAGAATAGAACAGTCAGTTGCATCCAGCTAGTTCAACAGTGAAATGGTGAGGTATATCTGAAAATATTTAGACAATTAGTGAAATATGGACCAAATTTATTCTTTCAAATTATTCTCAAAGTCAAAAATAAAAATAAATTTGTTTTCTTTTGATGCTTCTTCATTATGATTTTCTCACACATAGAATTCTATGTAATAGACATGACGATTAATGAATATCTTCCAACTATATAAAAAATTACCTAATATATAACTAAACAAAGGTAATTTTTCAGTTATGTAGAAATATTTAAACTGAATAAAACTTGAAAAATGTAAAAAAAGATTGTTTAAATCCAAATTCAAATCCTGTTTGAGAAACTCCTTCCTTGTTAACCTTTAACACTTCATATCTCCAGCCATACTAGGCAATGTGGACCAAGGTATTGGGTCAAATCATTGCCCCATTTTACCTTTCATCATTCTCTAGTTCAGTTGTTCTCAACCTTTTTTACCTCCTGACCCATAGGAACTATTTTTTCAATGTAACTAATAATGGTATGTACTTTAAGAAATGTGTTGCTCAGAATATGAGAAAACAAGACTGACTGATACACTATGACAGATTTTATTATGAAAGCCAATGATTTCATAATAAAACTGGTATTAACTGATTTGATAACATTTTAAGAATATATTCATGTGATAGACATAATATATGAATTTTAGCTTATCATACATGTTTTTATTAGAAATAAATACAATATCTTATTTGGTAGTGTTAAATTTTATTATGAAACTAAAGGATCGTTCAACAATATATTTAATTTTGCAGTTACTGATATTTATGTTTTTCCACTCCAGCTATATATATATATATATATATATGAAGATTGCGATGAATCATAAAGATATGATAAATCATGAAGATATGATCTCAAAAGAGAAACAAGATATTGTAAATTCATTGAGTGATAGGGGACATAACATTGGCAGTTGTGAAAAAGCTGAACAGAAATTACAGAACAATCAGAAAATGAATTGTAAACATTGGCAAAATAAGACTAAGAACAAACTGGCTGTAAGAAAACAACTGAAAGATATGAGAAACATTAAAAGGGTATCAAGCAAGAAAAGGGGATTGACCAACAAGAAAATAGTTAAAGCTGTTGTGACTATGAAGATGGAAAAAAGATTAAGAGCATTGGTAAAAGATCTGAAAGCAATCAAGCGACAACCTTTCTATGAGCATCACAAGGAGAAACGTGTGTTAGACTGTTAATCACATGAAAAATGATTTCTTATTAGTAATTTTTAGTAATGAACATTGGATGAACCTGGTGGTCAGCTCGTCCTTCATGGAAATAGTAAGCAAAGCAACACAGAAGACAATAAAGGGAGGCGGAGTAATGTTTTAGGCTAGTATTGTGGGCAGTAAAATTATAGATCTCTTTAAATTTGATGATGTTATTAAGATAAATACAGAGAATTATTCTAGGATATTGGATACAACTTCTTTGAATCATATAGGTCACAATAAAGTTTCAATAAAAAGAATAGATTCATGCAGATTGACTATCTACAAAGCTACATATTGCCCACCTTGCCAAAAGAAAATGGTTTCAGAGACAACATATTAAAGGAATGTGACCCCCACTCCAGCATCCATATATATTAATCCAATAGACAACTTACTGTCCATTATTAAAAGAGATGTAGATGAGAATGGAAAACAATATTGAATTAAAAGTAGTCTCTATGGAATAATACAGACGGTTGAATGTAATATTAAATGTTGAAACAAGAAAAAATTTTAAATCATTGAATGAAAAACAGATGGAAGTTATAGAATGACAATGAACCCATGTTAATACATGAAATAATAAAATAATAGTTTATTCAGGTATATAAGTTATTCTGTTAATCAAATATGTTTTTCTATGACCAACATCTTGGATTTATTCACAAATAAAAATTTTATATTGATTCAGTTTGTTTATGCAATAAAACCTAACAATCACTAAACAGATTATGTGCATTTTCTTAAGAAGAGATATTATAAGCTAAAAATTATATGATGTATGGGTTATAAATCTTGAAAATTTTACGTCAGTCATTTTATTGTGAAAATATTGACTTGCATAATAAGATGTATATTATTTATATATTTTATTCTTAGCTCAGTTTATTTCTGTTTAAAGACTGAAATGAATTTCTTTGGTTTCATGTAGGGGAGAAAATCTAATGCAACAGATAAGACAAAAAAAAACATGGTTAGAATCTCAAATGCATTAACCAAACCAATCAAAAATTATTTATATGAGATTCTTTATTAGAAACAAAGAAGAAAGTGATTGAACTGCTATGTAATATGTATATATGACAGAGAGTACAGGATACTTTCCTCACAGATGAAAAGTAGACTCAAGACAACAGATGTGATTCTACAGACGGATGCTGAGAATACCACAAATGAAGCATGTAATGAACGAGGAAGAGCATGTGGGCAATGAGCAATTTTTACTTTATTTATTCACCGTTAACTCAACCGGTAGTTATTTCGACCCCCTCTCACATTTAAATTATTTTGATGCATCAAATATATGCATAAGTCTGAAATGTTCCTTTAAGCAAAATCCGTCTTGTATTAAATTCCTCAAAATTTTCATATCTGCTCAGTTTCGTATCCAAACATAAACAAACTGAGTAGATATGAACATTTTAGTATGAAAAGTATTTCACTTAAAGGCACAGACTTTGCTTGATTAGCAAGGCTGCTTCATGGCCAAATCAGTTAAGATATATGCATAAGTATCAAATATTATAGTTTCTTTATCGAATGAGTGTACACTATGGTCACAATTCAGAATCGACAGTAATAGTTAATTAATGTGATACTTGAGTATCAACATAGCTTAGAATAATAGTCATAACTATTGGCTGAGTTAAAAATATTTTTGCCAATATTATGCAATATTAAAAAGTAAATAGAATTCACTTAAATTCATGATTGATATAAAAAATGTTTAACAAAAACTCTTCTGATAAATATGTACTACTATATAGGTCATCACAAATCAGTTTTTACTTTGTTTCCAAAAATATCACTTTTTTTCTTAATATTCTATTCTAGTCAGTGTTTGACGCTTTCATTTTCAGAATTAAGCTTTACTGTTTAAAAAAAACCCTATTGTTCATTAAAATTAATCATTAGACAATCATTATTACCTCTTGCTTTTCTTTTTATTCTAGCAAATGAACCACATATATAGTCATTGTATAGAGTTTTCTGCAATGATGATCAATTAATTTTTATACAGAAAGATATGTGAATGAAAAAATAATTTACAAAGAAAAAGAAAAAAATCAATAAAGTTATCTCAGTGTAAATTGTAAACTTTTGTTTAAAATCAAATAAAAAAAAAATGCAATTTAAATAAGTTTAAACTAGTTAAAAAAGCAAAGCATTATATAAGAATATATTTCTTATTAACATATGTTATATTATTTTTTTTTTTAAGTGTTTAATAAAGAAAATGTGCCCTTGATCAAGATAAAAACCCGCATCCTCCTTATGTAAAATAAACTACCAGGTAAGCCCACTATGCTTTTAGACTGACTCAGCCATAAAAAACATAACAGCAAATCAAGTCTCAATTACTTTTATGGAGGAAAGCATTTCTCATTAAGATCTTTTGAAGCCCAGATCTGTTAACTTTATTTAAACATAAATTAATTTTTAAATAATTAACCAATTTTTTTATTTATAATCCAAAATTATTTCTTATATTATGTGTTAAATTTATTGCGTACATATATTCAAGTAGACATCATTTTTTAAACAGTATAATTTTTATCTAACTGGCCCGGTATTTTGAGAGTTTTTAATTAAGAAAATGCACCATACAACAGGATTTGAATCTGTATCACCCATTTATGTGGGGGGAAATGACTGTATAGCTTGGATTGCTCAGCCACAAATGTCTTCATTATAAAGCAAACTATTTTGATTCCAGACCAAATTTTTTCAATTAATTCATATTAAAATTGACAATTAACTTTGCAAAAATCTTGATTGAATTCATATTCAAAATTTTTATTGGGATTTGAATTTTAATAAATCCTGGAGGATTCCAGTAATCAGTTAATTCCGAGGCTTGCGTGGATTATTTTAGATTCCTAAACCTTATTCCCTTTGTCAGTCTATTAAAGGAGTGTTTTTCTAATCCTTCACTGTTTTATGAAATTTTAATTATGGCCTGTAAACGAGAAAAAACAAAACTAAAAAAAAAAAGAACAACAATATAAAAATATCACTTCACTAACCTGATCAAGTGAAATAACATTTTGGATCAGTCTGTCTTAATTAAATCTGAGGAATTTTCAAAATCAAATTAAAATCAGTTTATAATAATATTACCCATGAAAGAAAAATTTAGAGAAATTTGATTATTTGACTTTTGGTATAAATTAATCCATGTCTGATAATTATTCATTTTTTTTTTAACTAGAATAATTATACTAATTATCATAAAATGTCTGTTATTACTTTTGTAATTTATATGAAGAGAATAACAAAATATATAAACAAAATTTGGCAGTATTTAACCTTTGTCCTCACACAAAAAATGGTGTTTCATAAGGATGATTATTCCTTTGATATCACCATTAATGACTCCCTTGGCAATGTTTATTGTTTTAAAAAGAGGATGATTAGAATTTTATAAAAATCCAAACATATGAAAGTGAATTCATACATTTTCTTTATTTTTGAGAAGTGACAACAAAGATATTAAACACTATTTATTAGAATGAATAAAAAACTTGTTTTCATATTTATTTATAAAAATGGTAAATAATAAATATTGTGTTGTAGTGAGTTTACATATTTTGATAATTTTGTAATTTTTTTATAAATTTTTGAATAAAAAGAATTATATTCAAATTTATCCTTTATAAAAGATAAATAATAAATATCACATTGTACTTGGGTCACATATTTGTAAAATCTTGCAAATAATTATTGCCGAGGGAATAGCTGTCCTTTTGACTCCATTTTCTTTTTTTACAGGCATGATGGTTAAACATTACCCAAAACTTTATTTCAAATAATGCTCTGGACAGAGAGTACAAAATTTACTGTTTCTTTTTTATATTTACAAACCACTCTAAAAATACAGCCTTTTCAAGAACACTGTTAAAAAACATTTATAATAATATATAATCTATATAATGAAAAATAATTTTAAATGATATGGGAAGTGTCTGTAAAACTGTGAAAATCATTTTATGAGATTAGACCCAGCAACTTTGTTAGTATAATTAGTATAATACTATATGTAGTATAATACGATATATAATATTACTGTTGGTAATGTGTCTATAATTTGAGTTGCTGAAGATACCAGACAAACATCATAAGAAATGAAACAAAAAACATCTTATGTTCAAAAAAAATTGAGGATTTCTATTTGTCTTTATACAGTTAAAATAATTCAGGATAATTTTTTCAAAATACTGTCAATTTTATTGTGAACTACAGTATAAGTGCATATCTAAGATAAATTTTCTGTCAGATTATTTTAGAAGAGGTTTACTTATGAACATTGGGAATGAAGATAGAAAATTAGGACAGCAGAGTTAGGAGTTAAAGCAACAACTACAAAAATTTAATAAAGTGTTATACAGTCATTGTGTTAACATTTTATGTTTAGGTATAATAATATCCAACATTGCTCATTTTTTGCATATTTAAATTTACTGAATAATCAAAAGGCTTTAAATTTTATATCTACAAAGATTTGTAATATTTTGAAATAATAAAGATCCTTTTTTTTTATTTGGAAAAATAAACTCCTAACATAATATTTGTGAAGTGGAATACAAGCAATATCAGTTTTATTGATAATTATTTCTTTTTAATAACACTTTTCCAGAATTATTTACTGGTTTTTGTGATCTTAGTGATTTTTCTAACATTATAAGTAAATTTCTTTAGGATTAAACCAGAATTGATCTATTGAGCAATAAGTATTAAAAACATTTTTACAAACGGTTTTGCTCATTTATCAATATTGTATATACATTTTTAATCTGTGTATAGCACAATGCATGAATTTTAACACCTACAGATCAAAATTTACCTGTGCAACCAGTCACTGAAAATGCATGGTTTTTAACCTCTTCAAAAAATTACTGGTGCATAGTGTGAGCCTCTAATTTTTGCATAAAGAAATGATCATAAAACTTACACTATACTCAAGTATATATGGTTCTTGTTATTCTGTTTGAAGATTTTATTTTTATTTTTGTGCTGGCTTCTTTGTTGGCTTTGCCCAAAATTCTTGGAAAGAATTCAATTCTAAATTAAATTTAGACTCAAAAATCAAAATAAGGAAAGGAAAATATTCACTGCCTTTTAGAAAACCTTCATAAGCCAATTTTAATGGGAAAACATTAACTTACATAAGATATGAAACAGCATAATGGCTGTACCTATTTATATATATATATATATATATATCGCATGACCGTGTGGCTAGAATGTTCGCTTTCTGACCATGGTCAATTTGTCTAGAAGTATATTTCCTGATGTTAGCGGTCTGGAGAGGGACGATTCCAGCATGCGGCACCTTTGCAAAGTGCCTGAAAAGCATACCATGGGTTGACCCAAGCCTTGTGAGTGAAATTGGGTAGACGGAACTTTTGGGGCAATCAATAGCTGTGCTAGCACAAAGTCACAAGTCATTGTGATCGAGGGTTTGGGTGTGCTTGTGTTGTTCAGATTGTTGATCATGCTAGATAACACGCTCTCTCCCAGAAACTGTAACTAAAGTCTGCTCAGCATAGTTGCAGTATAAACTACAGGTGGGCTCTGTTGGTGTTGAACAAGCACAAATGTGCTTGAGTGAGAGTCTGCAATAGGGATTGGCTAGCCACCCTAGTAGACGGGTATCCTTGAATACAAGTGGTCAGCTATTATATATATTATATATTATATCAGCTATTATATATATATATTATATATATATATATATGTTTTAAAAAACTGTTATTAACATTTAATCTTTTAATGAAAAAATACGTCTTTGAAAAATAATCACTTTATAGATGGAAATATGAATGTTTGAAGTTGGAATCAAAAACATCAAATATTTCTTTGATTTCTTGTTTTTAACCGATAAAGAGACAGCTGAAATTTCTAGGGCACATAATGAGGAGAGAGGGCTTGAAAAATTTGATACTCACAGGACAGATTGAAATCAAAAGGGACAGAGGAAAACATCACCTACCTAGTGAGCTTGAGTAAATGGACGACAGAACAAGGTTTAGATGAGATAACAAAAACAAAATTTATTAAAAGCTACAAAGGATTGGAAGATGTGGAGAGCCATGATCGCCAACGTCCTGCAGGGACATGGCACATGGAAAACTAATAAACTTTCAGTACTCCATTTGGTAAAGAATAACAAAAAAAATTGATATATTTTTGTTTGTTGTTTCACATTATTTATTTTTAATTATTTTAATTTAAATCTCAGGTTTGTTTCCAAAGAAATAGATTAAAAATTGTTCTCATGTAAAAAGAAAATTCATCTGAACCTCATATTTGATGATATATATTAAAATTTGTTTGGTATATTTACTTTAGTATAAAATTAGAATACTTCAATTCTAATCAGGAAAATAATTTCATGATAAAAAGATTGAAAACTAAAATCATTAAAATGTTTGAGTGATCTGGTCTCTAAATTATCATCAAACCAAATATTGTGAACAGCTAAATAAAGCTCTTAAAATACTGTAAACTTAAAATTTCTCAGTCTGACAATTACTTATATTTACTAGTTTAATATCTATTGCTTTATTGACAGCAAGTTCAAATTTTGAGTCTGAATTGTTTATCCATTTAAAATGCTAAATTATTAGAAAATAGAATATTTCTGCCATATATGGTCCGGTGCCCTTGCTATTTCCTTGGAGCTTCTTGATAAGATTCAAAGGATCAGCAATATTATTGGTCCTGATCTAGCAGCTCAGCTTCAGTCACATGTGCACTACTATAAGTTTGCCTCTCTGCGACTTTTTATAAATACTTTCATGGTAATTTTTTGAATGAGCTCTTTAGTACGGTACCTATGGTATCCATAAATTTAAGTGTAATACTAGACTGGCAGTGAGATCACATCCATTTACAGTTGAGATAGCAAAATGTAGCTGGAACTTCTATGCTAACAGTTTCTTATGCCACACTTCTCACTTGTGGAACTCCCTCCCGATCACCTGCTTTCCAACCAACTTTAATCTGCAAAAATTTAAATGCAATGTCATTCGCTATCTACTGTTCTCCTGACTGCTCTTTTCTTTCTTCTCATTACTAATGTTTCTGTTCCTAATTCCTCCGCACCCTGTCACCCTTTAACTGCAGTACTGCCTTGCATGGGGTGACACCAATTGAAAAATAAATAAATAAATATATTCAGTTTGAATACAAGATTCATAAAAATAACTTCCAAGGGTCATACATTTTGACTTATATTCTTTTCCTGTTACCCAGAGGTTGCTGCCAGACAGAAAGGGAAATTAATGCTCATGACACAGATGTCCATTTCACTTTCATGCACTGTGCATGCATGTATGTATGTATATATGTGTGCACATGTACAGTTTAAGGATATTTCATTGAAATTTTAAAGACAAAATTTAAAAATTAATTTTATTTATTACTGAATAATATCCAAAATGTTTAAAATTTTATAAGTATGCAATACTTTTAGGGTTTAAAATATTAACTTTTTTTTCTTGTTTCCAACTTTATGATTTTATTGCTCAGCCCAAGGTAGAGATTGTCCAGACTGATTACAATGTTTTATTTCAAACTTTGTCAAATTGTGTGTGTACATGTAAGTCACACATGTGCAACACAGACATATCCATATACATGATATACATGTGCATGCAAATTCACATGTATGCAGTGTGTGACAGAGAATGAGCTATTCTTTTATTATATAAATTGTAAATTCATTCATAGAACATTTATAACTTGGTTTGTTTTATTTTGGAGTGTGTTTATATTTAAATTCATTATTTTTTATATTAAAACTACATTGGTTTGTACTGAAATTTATTTATTTTTAAATTTATAATAAAAGTACATTGGTTTATGTTACAATGTGCTTATACCTAAATCCATTATGTTTTGTTTATAATAAAACTATGTTGGTTTATATTACATTGGCTTATATGTAAATTCATTATTTTTTATTTATATTGCAAATGTATTGACTTATATTACAATTCGTACATACCTAAATCCATTATTTTTTATTTATAATAAAACTACGTTTATATTACAATGTGCTGATACTTAAATTTATTATTTTTATTTATAGTAAAACTACATTGGTTTATACTACAATAATCTTATACTTAAATTCATTTTTTTTTATTTATAGTAAAATTACACTGGTTTATATTACAATATGGCTACACTACAGTTCATTATTTTTTATTTATATTAAAACTACATTGGTTTATATCACAATGCGTTTATACTTAAATTCATTATTTTTCAAAGACTGTGTTGATTAAATTCCAAAGAGATATTGCAGGTGAAGTAGACTGAAATTGCCATTTTCTTTTCAGTATCACTGTCTGTGGATTATAATATGATTAGAATTAATTAAAAGTTTGTTGAAATCATCTTATTATGGATATAAAAATTTCTCCTTGGAAAGAAGGGAAGAAAGAAGGCATTGATATTTTGATAAGAATGGCCTATATTCTTTTGAATAAAACTAATCTTCAGATGTATATGATTAATACTGCCAAAAACTAATAATAAATCTTCTAAAGTTATGGAATCTTTATCCCAAAGGATTTGACCTTTGGAAATCCTAAGTAACTTAAGTTGAAAGCAAAATGATAAAAAATATACAATATGAAGATAGGAGTTTGTTTCAACCGATTTATTAGCCAATCAGAACATCATTTGAAATAATTTGTAATATATGATACAACTTACTGACGCTATGTAAAGAAAATGTTATTAGTAATGCATTGAATATTTTGACATTAAAGTATATAATGGTTACATGTTTCATAAATGTTTGTGTTATGGGAATTATAGAGAAAATATTATCTAGACAGGTAACTTGAATTTGTTTGTGAATCCATTTGCCTTACATATTCCAAAAGACAGAAACAATATTTACAAAATACACTTGAAAATATAAGAAATCAAGGGAGATAAGTTAGATTCACTTATCTTCCTTTTTTACAATTGAATTTTCTATATACATGGATGCAGTATGCAAATGTAAGAAAGATGTACAATGGGGACTTATAAACAAATAAATGATTAAATGAAAAAGCAGTTATGCTTCTGGTGAAATAAGTTTTTCGATGAGGGAGAAAAATTATTTTAACTTTCTATTAATATCCAGTTGTTTTTAATCATTCACAATCTTTGTCTTAATCATTTTTAACAAAAATTGAATTAGATATTGTATATAAAAAATCAGCTAATTTTGTCTTATTTGAGAAGAGGCCCTTGTTTTGTTATATTAGAAAAATGTTTATAAACAGACATAGGTGTACAGGAGGACATATTATGGTGTGGAGTGAGCTGCAGAAAGAATTTGCTCTGAAAATAACTAGTTTTTACCCTGAAAATGTACAATTTGTTTGCTGCATGAGGTGTGCGTGTGGTGATGGTGGGTGGGTGTTGGGCGTTGCTGACCACCAGACCTCCCTGTATATCTTGCTAGATAAAATAATGTCATTGATCTCCTGTTAATAAAACTAAATAGTTTAAAAAATGGTTTGTTTAAAAAAAAATCATTCATAACCTCTTTTTCAATAAATGTTTCTTCATGTTATTTACAAATGCGATGCAGGAATTTTGTTATTTTTTTTTTGGTAATAGTGGCCCAAATAATGGTACATGAGGTGAATGTCTTTTATAAGAAGAGAACTGAAGAATCTCTTAGTATACATAAAACTGCCTGTGTCCAGGCAGCGCTTGGTTGGAGGAGGCATATTTGGCATTTATTTCAGGCAGCAGCCACAGCAGTTGGCTTAGTGTTTGTTGAGCCAAGGTTGGCAAAGTGCAGCCAGCCTCCTTTTGGGTAGAGATCAATAAAACGAAACACAGGTCAAATACAGCTTACTTCGATGACAGTAGACTGAAATGGGATGTCATGTCATAACACATTTTTCTAGAACATTGAATAGAAATAAAACATTTCATGTAGATATCAAGCACTATTAAGAATAAACTTATTTTCCAAATGTGAAAATCATACATTAACCATCTCTGTATTTATGTGATATATATGCAGTGTGTATATTTGCATGTGTATACAATATAATTTGCCCCTTTTAAATACTTTTTAGTATTTTTATCTGTCATCCATATTACTTACATGATTATAAAGAAGATGGATAAACTCGCACCTTCATACTCACAAGAAACAGTGTCAAAAGGATGGTTTTTCCCTTGACACTGCTATTATTTTAACTACCTTCACTGTCTTATAGTTGCATCACATATTCTAATAATTTAGTAAATGTTTATAAATTTATGAATAAAAATTGTTTTCATATTTATTTCTTTATAAACTGGTAAATAATAAAAATACAATTGTATTAGTTTTTAGAATGCTGTAAATATAAAAATATTATAAATAATCTAATAAATAAATAGTGTTTAATATTTTTGTTGTAAATTCTCAAGGACAAAAATATATAAATTTACTTTCATCAAATGTTTAGACTTTATTACAATTCTAATAATCACTTTTGAAAACAATAAACATTGTCGAAGAGTGAAGGTAGTTAAAATAATAGCAGTGTCAATGACCTTTTGATACTCCATATTTTTGCAGGCACAAAGGCCCAATTTTGCCCCAAAATGAAATAATTGTTTACATAGACAGACAGAGAATATTTCATATAAAGAAATTATTTTTTTACACTTAAGTTTATATAATAATTGATGAAAAGAGTTTTAAATTTATTTCTAAGAATCTTGAACTTCAATAACTGGTAGTATACTAAATCTAAAACATTGTTTGGTGTTCTATATTAACTTAGAACAATGTTTGTTGTAACTTCTTTTTATGGATAATGGAACTTACTTCATAGAAAATGTTAGGATAAAAATGGTAGCTTTATTCAATATCTGAGAAATGTTGATAGATCTTGGAGCAATTCCTGATTATATTAATGGATACCTGAAAATACTTATTTGGCACCAAGTTATTAGATAAGTTTTCTTTGAAATTTGTGCAAAATGTAACTAAACATAGAATAACCAATTTTAGCATTTCGTACATATATATGTTTATAAACAAAGCAGCAGGAACATTGGTATAATTTATTTGAGAAACACATTGGTTTCTTTCCAACAAACACACTAGCTAAGCAAATAAGAGAAAGAAAAAAAAACGCAATCTTGGTCATGGCCACTGCCTATTTTAACAGGTTACATAACAGAAGTTCCAGTTTCTTCAGTCTCCTTCAGGGTAGGTCTTAAATTCAGTTCATATAACTCACAGAAAGGAATGAAAGCCTAAAGAGAATCAATACAGATTCTGGAAAATATTATTGTGAAGGCTGCAGGGAACAATTTCACTTGTATGTTTAGGTCAGATATTAAATAGTACACTATTTTTTTTTTTAAAAAGCTACTAAGCATCATATTTTTCTGTTTTAGGTCTTTTTTACAACCTGAAATAATTTATTGTTTTTTTTTGTTTCATATGAATTGTGCTAAAATGTTTATTCTGTATATAATCAAGTCTATCAGCTATATGAATGAAGAACTTTTATAAGATTCATAGCCATTATGATATAACATTTTTCAATACTGTAAAAATTAAAAAACTTAGATTTGTTCAAGATAATATTTCCAATACAAAATGTCTTTGTGATTAATCAGTTAGAACTTCTTTTATGTGCTGTATCCCTTCAGGTCGTTGGTGATCATGGCTCTCCACAATTTCCTGTCCATTATTGTTCTTAATAAATTTTGTCTTTTTGTTATCTCTTCTAAGCCTTGCTCAGGCATCCATTCACTCAAGCTCGCTAGGTAGGTTATGTGTTATTTTCCCCTGTCCCTCTTGCCTTCAGTCCATCCTGTTAGTATCAAATTTTCCAAGCCCTCTTTCCTCATTGTATTCCCTAGAAATTTCAATTATATCTTTCCTCTATTAAATAGACCTGTCCTCTTTGTTTCCATTTTCTTTAAAACATCATTGTTGCTCACATGTCTGGTATATGGTATTCTCAGCATCCTTCTGCAGAGCCACATTTCTGATGCTTCAAGTTTTTCTTTCACTGTGAGGAGATTAACATTCACTGATTCTAATTTTAATCCATTTAATTAACTGATATTGCACAATATATATATATATATATATATATAAAAGTGAACATAGAAGTCAACACTTAGAGGCGACAGTCTGTTTCATGCTAGTGCAATCGTCAGGCAACTCACTAGCATGAAACAGACTGTCGCCTCTAAGTGTTGACTTCTATGTTCACTTTTATATTTACACACACTCTATCTCTGATATTGAGCACTTTATCCCATAAATATAGCACACTTTAAGACTATATTTCTTTTTATATATATATATATATATATATATATATATATATTGTCATCCACAGACTGTTTTGCTATATCACAGCTCATCAGTGTGGCTAGACATGCAATTGCCTCAAGATTTTACCCGTGAGCTATCAGCGCCCAATTGACAGGAAGGCTAATGACCGAGAGGGCTAAATTCATGGAAGACCTTTGCAGTATTAGCAATAGCAGTCATTGTTTACTCATTCGCACTTTTTCCCAAGAGTGCTTGACAGGAATTAAATTTACCGGGGATGTATATATTCATCCACAAAAATATATATATATATATATATATATATATATATATATATATATATATATAAGGAATTAATAGATTTTTACTTATAATTCAAGATTATTTCTTATTACTATATAAGTAATATTTAGTAGATGCATATCTTTTTTTAAACAGTATAGTTTCTGTCTACTGGCTGGGTTTTTTGAGAATTTTTGATAAATGAAAATCTGCTCTTCACATAGGTTCAAACCCTGCCAAAGAGCATATAATTTTTATCAAAGATTTTTGAAAATTCCAGCCTGGTAGATAAAAATTATATTCTTTAAAAGAAAAAAAATATCTACACAAACATAAGTATCCACAAAATATAATCCCAGTTCCACTCTGATAACTTCTTCCCAAGACCTGCAGCTTTGTGAAAGAGAATTTCAGGAAGGTACTTTCCCAACGACTACAATCTTAACCTCTTCATGACTTGGGTTAACCATTATCTTTCTTTTGTAATGTCAACGAATACTCATTTGACACTTTTGTATTGTCAACGAATACATGTATTCACTTTTATAATGCTCGATGTAGTAGAGACCTTGTAATTGCAGACACAACTATAATACACCATTGAACAATACTGGTGTGTCACACCTTTGAATAACACTCACACTAATAGCACTTACTCAATAATACTCACTCGACATGTAACCTGTATAGTGATCTGAATAGAGAAATAGTATAGTGAATAGAGTAGAGAATAGCGATCCATATAGTAATATAGGATAGAGTATAGGTGCAGATTTGAATAGTAATAGAGGATAGAATAGGAATAGCGATCGTTAGCCGTCAGCTACTTCCTACATATATGCATTTCTTCTATGGTCATGTGGTCTACTTAATTCAATATTGGGATCACCTATGTTTGCTCAAGTGTCAGCAGCAACACTTTATTCCTATATAACACTTTCCCACATCAATAAATATGTAAATATAAACTGCACCCCTTATTCTTACCATTCACAGAACAACCACCTTTGGTAATTCTCTACCTTGAGTGGCTCTTGCGTCTTGTATAGGATGAACATTAGTAAAAAAAAAAAAAAAATATAATAATAATAGCAATAATAATAATGGAATGTGTATATTTGTGTCATCAGAGAAGATGCTGGAAGAATGGTCAGTTCAATGTAATGTCCCAGAAAATACCTAAGTCCTGCTCCTATGCTCTATATATTTTTAAGAATGAGATCAGACCAAGAATGGAATATTACTGCCATATCTGGGTTGGCACTTCCCAATCCTGACCGCCCAACTTCAAAAGGGTTCAAAAGCGCTTATGTGGCTGTGTGGGTGATGGATTATTCTCCACCTTACAACCCTTGCAGAGGAAACGTCCGTCAGTTATGTGCCATGTGTGATACACACTTAGGTGATCATGTATTTTTCGATACATGACTGACAAGGCAGATTTTTTCCCACAGTAGGTTGCCATTTCTTTCTGTGGTAGCCCAGTTGCCATCCAAGGCTACAGATCCCAGTCTGTCTTGCTATTTACCCATCACTGGTGGGGAGTGGGGAAAAAGAAGAGGATTCATACCTTTCCTAAGGGTATTAGCATATAAGTGAATGTAATGAATTTGAGTGGAATTCGAACTCGACTCTCAGATTCCTTGATCCAGGCTTCTATCCATTACTCCACCATGCCTCTTTTCACTACTATATTGATATTACTATGGCAGATGTTCAGACAAGTTACATTCCTAAGCAACCAGCTAAGAGTTTTAGAGCTTAGACATGCCATGTTGTGGTCATGGTGACAAACAATCCACAATGTCATTGTTTTCCTTTGATAAAAATCAAGTTCCATACAGACAGCTTCTTCTCTAGAATTGTTATCTTGTGGATCAAGCTCCTGTGAGAAAGCTTCCCTGACAACTACAATCTACCATGTTCAACCAATATATATCCTACTCATCCTCATGATACTTTTACTTCTCCCTTCCTAATTCCCTTACAATCTCACTTGGTAACTCTCAACCTTGAGTGACCCTTGGGCCTTGTATTGGGTGAACTATGAATAAAAAGAAAAAAATAATGATAATAAATGGTGTTTCAATATCTTGGACTAATTTTAAATGTGAATTAAGTTTGAGCATCTAATGACATTTTTTCTTTTAGATTTGGCGGACATTTGGGTGATATTATTTTTCGCACATAACTGCCATGATGTAAATAGCATGATCCAATAGAGAAATAAATAAATTTTCATCATTAACACGGATTTATTTACTGCTGTCTCAAACTATATATTGAGGGAGAAAGAGAAAAATATAGCCCAATAATATATTTGTAAACTCAGATATATATATATATATATATATATATATATATATATATATATATTTTTGAATTGGACAATGTCTGACAATTTATTTAAAGACATTTATGATATGTTTAACATTCTTTTTTTTTTTTATTTTATAGGTACAAGTATTTAAGCAAATGCTCTGTTTTATAATAAACAGTATTAAATAACATTTACCGGCCTGAATGTCTGAGAAACTGTCGGAGAAAGAAAATTTTCTATGAAAATTTCTTGGACATTCAGGCTGGTAAATGTTATTTAATACTGTTTATTATAAAACAGAGCATTTGCTTAAATACTTGTACCTATAAAATAAAAAAAAAAAAGAATGTTAAACATATCATAAATGTCTTTAAATATATATATATATATATATATATATGGCATGAAGCAATCGGACATCTAGTCACACTGAAGAACTGTGATACAGTAAAACAATCTGTTTGTGGATGACAATATATATATATGTTTATCTGATAAACATTCCTTTATGTTACCTAGACTTTAAGCACAGTACGAGATTAGTGGCAAGGTCACATCATTTTACATTTCAAATAGGTAAATGTAATCATAAGTTCTATGCTAACAGTTTCTTCTATCAAACTTTTTGCTTCAGGAACTCTCTTCCAGCTTCTTGCTTCCAGTCAACTATGATCTTTAAAAATGTAAATGCAATGTCAAGTGTTATCATCTATCTTCTTAATTCTTGTTCTTTTATTGTCCTCTCTCCTTAATAGTATTTATTTCACATATTCTCTAACACTCAGTAACCTCTTGGAGTGAATGATTAATATATATATGTGTGTGTGTGTGTGTGTGTGTGTACAGGGTGCGATGGATAAATTGTCGTCTAAATTACACAAAAATGAAAATAATACTGACATCTCACTTTAACAGATATATTTACCAAAATTACACAAAAACATCTTGAAATACTAAAGAGTAAATTTATTAAATAAAATTGCCATAGGCTTCAACCATGACCACCAGATGATTTCGGGATCTCCTGCAAATTTGTGGATAGACTCCAAGCATAAGTTGGGGAATGCTGCCATAATCCTTGCCTTTAGTTCATCTTTGGTGTTACAAGCAGTTTTTTTGGTCTCTTGTTCAATTGCACCTCACATATAATAATCAAGGGGGTTGCTGTCAAGGGAGTTAGACGGCCAGATGTAAGGGGTTCTGTGGTTGCAGAAATTGTCTGACAGCCATGGCTAAGATTCTCCTGCTTGTGTGGCATGGTGCAGAATCCTGTTACCAAACACAGGGTCTTCTAGTAGCCACCCTCTTGACACAGAGCAGCACTTGATGTAGGGCTTTGTGTTGTGTCTGTGGCCCTGTGCAGAGATGAATGGAGGCATAACATTGCCATCACCTGTGATCATTCTAAACACGTTGGTAATCCCCATTAGACTAATCCAACTCTTTCCAAATCATCTGCACTGTCCTCAGATTGGTACCCAAACACTCTGAAATGTTCGTATTAGAGCTGTATGGTATTTCTGGTGGAGTGAATTGTATCATGGTGCTCTTTTTCTCACAAACAGCGCCCAACTGACTCTACTATACTGTGCAGTTGACAAAAACAATACACATGTCCAAAATTAAAAATATAAAATGGCGACAATTTACCCATTGCATCCTCTGTGTGTGTGTGTGTGTGTGTGTGTATATATATATATATATATATTATATATATATATATATATATATATATATATATATATGCATAAATATATATACAATAAACATCCATGAACAAATCAGTGAAATTTGTACATAGGAGTTATGCTAAAATGCAAATATGTTGATCTGATATTGAAAGAAAAAATAAAATAAATTCATAATGAGAAAAATAGTGTGTATATATCGAAAGAAAATAGTTAATACTTATAATTAAAAATATAATTTATGATATTTATTATTTAGGTGTTAAGGAAAGTGTAGAATTTAATTAAAGTTTAAGATATTTAACTAGTATCTGATTTAATAATTTTTTAAGTATTATCTTTGCTAAAAAAAGGGGTGGCATGTTTTAAAAACTTGCTTTTTGATGAATCAAATTGAACTGTAATATCATAGCTGATTCAGTAATGTTTCCAGATGATTTTATGATAAATAAATGTACCCATTTTGTGAAAATCAAAAGAATGGTTTGTATTTAGTATATAGGAGAATAAAGAATTTAATGTGTCTCACACAGAGAGAGGAAAAGATATAAAGAGACAGAGAGTAATTCAGTTTTGGTTAATATATGTATGACTAAAAGTGCATTAGTTGTTGAAAATTCTAGATTCACACTAAAGTTAAAAGCACATTTGCTTTTCTGTTGAGATGTCATTGTAAATTGGCAATCTTTACTTCCCACACTTTCACCTAAACTTGTAGTTTATGCATATATCTACACATAGCATCCAATGAGAGGATAGAACTGAGAATTTATACTTTTGTCTAATACACTGGTTCATCTTGAAATGTTTTCTGTCAATATCCACACCATCAAGATTCATAACATTATTTTATTTTTTTATGCTAATGTTCACCCAAAAGAAGGCCCAAGAGCCACTCAAGGTAGAGGGTTACTGCATGGCATTGTATGAGCATAAGAAAAGACAAGAAGTAAAGTTTATGGGTCTATGCAGGAAAGATAACATTTAACCCTAGACTTGAAGAAGTCAAGATTGTATTGATTGGGAAAGCGTTCTGCCAGGAGTCTATTCCACAAAGCAGCAGTTTTTGTGAAAAATCTGACCAAGTGGAACCTACTACATACTAAAGGAATACAAAGGGATGATTGATCTTTGTGTAGATGGCATGGTGGATTCCAGTTGAAAAGGTCAGAGATGGTGGAAGCAAGGAATGTAGCTCATCAGAATACATGCCCTGGAAATGACGATGGAGCACTGAGAGGCTTGTGACATTTAGTTTGTAGGAAAAGGGTTGTAGGATGGAAAATAATTCATAACCAACAAGTCTGCACAGATACTTTTGAACTCTATGAAGACAAATGAGTGAGTAGCTCTAATCCTGATATGGCAACAACATTCCTTTTTTTTGTCTAATCTGGCAATGGTAAAGACTGATTATAGAGGGGAGTCAGAATCATTTTCCCAGCATCTTTAGTAATAGATTTTAATTGGTGTACACATGTCTGAATCAAAAAGAAAGCATTACCTCCAAGAGAAAAGTTTTATGTGGTCTTCTATAATCCCTTAGATTCATTTTAAATGCATTCCATCTGGATACGCATGCTTGGTAATATATACAAATGTTTTTGATGATTTGCAACAGTTCACTTGAAAATCTTTCTGTACAGGTTTTGTTATGTTTATCACCTCTCATGGCCGCTCGTTTCTGAGTATACCCATCTGTTACACTATTCCTTATTGTAAATACCTGTTCAGGCACATTTGTGTTCTGTCAAAACCTACAGGGTCAACCTGCAATTTTTACTGCAATCATGATGAGCTGACCTTAGTTACAGTTTCTGGGAGAGAGCACATAATCTGACATGATAAAAAGTTTTGAACAAGGTCAGTACAATGGAACTTTCAGTCACTATGACTTGTGGCTTTATGCTAGCACAACCATTAATGAATTCTCAACAGTTACATCTACCTAATTTCACTCACAACACTTGGGTCTACTTGTGGTGTGGTTTTCAGGCACTTCCAAAAAGTGCTGTTCACTGGGACCATCTCCCTTGGCCAATATTATCACCTCCCTGATGAACCAACCATGGTGAAATTTGAATCTGGGTCTCATAGCTGGAATGCTAACATTTTAATCACTAAGCCATGCTCGAAACAACTAGTGGTTTTCAACTTGAATAACGAGGTTGAAAAAGCACAAATAAATCTATTCATCATGAATTTCACATGTGAATCAGCAGCCATATTAAAAAAAAAATATTGCTATTATGCACTTGGGAGTCATTTTCTGTGTTTTTTTATTAAAATAAAATTACGTCTGTAATTAGTTAATTTCTTCACAGTTAATGTTGGTGCCAACTGAAACTAAATAATTATTTAATTAGAAATTTTAGGTTTCCAGGTTTTTTTTTTTATCTTTGTTTTTACAAAATCTTTCTTCATATTATTAAGTTTATTTTCTCGGAATAAAATAGCCAAAGAACTAGAGAAGTGGTTAAAGCATTAAAAACAAAAAAGCAATTGTTCAATTACCTTCACTGAATGTGAGTTTGTCAAAAAAAAACGAAGTCATTAACTATAATCATTCTTCTCTGCTTGCAAAAATAGTCAAGATTACAAACATTTTATGTTCTAATTTAGTATACTGCTAAATCTTAAACCACTGTAAGTACCAGAATTTCATTTGGTACCTGTACTATCACAGGCACGTTCTTCATTTTCTATGCGCCATGTCCCTTCAGGATGTAGGTGATCATGGCTCTCCAAAATTTGTCTTTTTGTTATTTCTCCTAAACTTTGTTCTTCCATCCATTTACTCAAGCCCACTAAGTAGGTTATGCAAAGTTTTCCACTGTCTCTCTTGCCTTCAATCTGTCCTGTGAGTATTAAATTCTCCAATCGCTCTTTCTTCATTATGTGCCCTAGAAATTTCAACTGTCTCTTCCTGATGTTAAGTATAAGTTACCTTTCTGTTTCCATTTTCTCTAAAACTTCATTGTTGCTCACATGTTTGGTTCATAGTATCCTCAGCCTCCTCCTGTAGAAAATTCTCATTTTAGAGATGGATTCAGCAGTTCTTTTCATGTTTATTTTCAAACATTTCGGCTTTGACATAAAGCTGCCTATGTTTAAATGGGTGCATGGCTGATTGATTAGAATGTTAGCCTTCCAACCATGACATCCTGGTTTGAATCTCTCCATGGCCAAAAAGATGATTTTTGACAATATCATTTTGGAGAGTTGATCCCAGCATATTACATCATTGGGAAGTACCTTAAAACCTTAACATGGGTGTTGACCAAAGTGATGTGAGTGAAATTGGGTCAACAAAAATATTCAATAACTGTCAATGATTGTGTTAGTATGAAGTCACAAGTCATTGTGTTGTGACCGTAGTTTTGAGTCTATTGACCTTGTGCAATTACTGATTACATGAGATTAAACATTATCTACCAGAAATTCTGAGCTCCACTCCATATAAACCACAATGGGAATGTTGGTGTTTTGTTACTAGTGAGTGGCATGACGTGTCCTTGCTGTGAAGATTTGGTTTACTTGAAGGTAAGTAGCCAGACATTATTTATTTTATTAAAGTTCTAAGACTTATTTAGAGAAACTGACTTTCAATATAATTCAAAAGTTAAAAATCAACTTCAGCTAAGCATATTGCATGAAACTGACTGAAAAGTTGTCAGTAGCAAATGACAGATAACTAGAACCAAATTTTGCCATTTTTTTTCCTGTTCACATAAGTCTTCATCTTTTAGAAAATTTCTGATAGCTAAACAAGAGCCTCTACAAGACATAAGAAATTGTGGGGACATGGAACATAAAAGAAGAAACAATTATAATTAAATCCTTTTAGTAAAAAATATTTATTTTGAAAATGTTGGTTCAAATTTATAAAACAGGTTTTCAGGAAAATAGTCTTCTCAAATCCACTATTATTACTTTTTCTAGTAGTTATAGAAGTTTCCCTTCTAACATTTTGTTTAAGGTTGTGTGCAAAGTCAACAGCTTTATTTATCTATATTTTCCCTTCTAGTTACATGTGCTACCCATTTTAGTTCTTTTTGCTGTTGGAAGTCTTCAAGTGATGTGGTTATTTGTTATTTGTGTAAAGTTCTTTATGATTTGGCTTACAGCCATATCACGATGAAACACTGGTCCTTAGAAGATTATTAAAGTTAAACAATGAGCCTGATCAATACCTAGATGTGTGGCCACTTGGGAATAACAGGTGTTGTAAGCTTGGATGTGTGGGTGGTGTAATGGATAACAGCTTGGAATTGGAAGTTAAAGAGCCATGTTCCAATTTCAGTCAGGTTTGTTATGTTCACTTATGTGCATATATCCTTAGGAAAAGTATGAAATTGCTTTGTCTCTCCTCTCAACTATGGGTATAGTGGAATTATATCAGAATATCATCATCATCTCCAAAGAATTTTTACAATCTAAAAATATTTCCTGGCTTTAAATAACTTGCAAAAGGTTGATTAACCAAAAAAAAAAACAAATCAATCGATCTTTGTGATTCTGTAGCACCAGTTTATAAGATCTGATGAAGGATTGTCTTCTTTAAGAGTCAGGAGGTTCATTCATTGAAGCCATTTTTAATCATTGGTCTGAGAAAAGAACTTGATATAGATGACTGGCAATTTACTGATTACAGCCTTCAACAAAGAAATTTGTAGATTTTAAAGAAATGGTTAATGCTGTAACTTGAGTGGCTCTTGGGCCTTGTATTGGGTGAATAATAATATAACTGTACACAAAAAAATTTCAAATTTAAGAAGATGGTTAAGACAGGGAAAAATGAGTTTTTAAAAGTACTATTTTCATATTTTTGCAGAAAGGAAAAAGTTGTTTTTTTTTAAGGCAATATTTTTTTTACTCTGTATGTTGTTCATGATTTCCTGTTGGGAAGCTCAGTGCCACCAAAATGAAAAAAATAACAAACAACAAAATAATGATTACTCATTGAGTCAGTAGCTGTTCATAGAAAAAAATGTCTCGGAGACATTTCAGATTCTTACACTAAATTATAACACACAAGATAAATAAATGTTTACAAAGCTATTTCTAGGAAGTATTGGCTTGCATTTGAAGGAAGGATAGTGGGTCACTTGATACTGTAAGTAAAGATTGGTAATAAAATCTGATGAGTTATTAGTAATAAATGTCAAATTTAATACAAAAATATGAACCAGCTTAAAAATTACATAAGTGCATTGATACTAATAAATATGGTGGGTAAGCAATAAAGATATAGTTTCTTCTTTCTAATTTTCCAGTATGATGCCAGAAGTTGGTCCCTGATGGATATTGACTGAAAATTGCAAGTTGTTTGATTCAGTGAGAAGGAAGGAACCAATTCCAGGGGACAAGATGGGAGCATAAATAGTTTATCGAGTTCAATTTCACTTGTCCTATTTTTTTTACTATTTGTATTTCTTCATTTCTTCTTACTGATTCCCATTTGCAGATGAAAAATTATTGTGGATTATCAGGTTACAAACTGAATAATATAAATTCTCAAATGCAAAAATAGAAATGACTAATTTATAAATATTATAAATGCAATGAAAATCGTTTTTCTTTATATTATTTCTTTGGTAACAATCTCGGGTTTTGTTTTCTTTTTATATTAATTTAGTTTTAGTTTACCAGTGGCTTTTTTATACTATACATACACAAAATACAAAATACAAGAATCAGTCAAGATATAACATTAATAAATAGATAAGGTCATACAAAGAGGAAGCAAATTTTCATATCTTGCAATACTTGCTTAGACTTGGAAGGTATTTTTGATTATTCCTGTATGTCTTTGAATTGACTAATACATTCATATATATATATATATATATATATATATATATATATCTGACTGATGTCAAATCAGTTGTGTTTCGATTTCAGCTTGAAGTAATCAGACGTCTAGCCACACTGAAGAGCTGTGAAACAGCGAAACAGTCAGTGGATGACACTATATATGCCTCCAGGAAATCCAATTGAGCTCTCAAGAGAAAGGCGATTATAAAAACTGCAGTTCCTACTGCTATTAGTGCATTACTCTTCAAGTACAAATTAAGATTTTTGGGTCACTGGCATAGTTTGTATAGAAAAAAAAATATTAAAATTTCCCATCTTCACTACTGTGCGATGATGGCTTACAGGTAAGATATCTGAATAATGTCAAATCGGTCGTGTTTAGATTCCAGCTTGAAGCAATTGGACATCTAGCCATGCTAAAGAGCTGTGAAACAGTGAAGCAGTCTGTCTGTGGATGACACTATATATATATATCTATATATATATATATATATATAGCATATATTGTGGCAGCATGTTTTCATATGACATATCTCATTAAATAAATTACACAAAATTTATCTAAGTTATTCAATGAGACATGTCTTTATATATATATATACCAGTGGAATCTCCAGGGTCGAGCTTGTTAGGTTTAGCCTGAGTGAATCAACATTCAAATATATCTATTTCAAAGCAACAAAAATCTTTTGTAGTGTGTCATTTTCCTTCTTCACTTCAGCTGGATCCAAAATGAATTGTTTTAACTCTGTGCCTCAAAATATTGACTGTACTACATTTCATTGATATTGTTCATAATAAAGAAAGAAAGAAAGAAAAAACAAAGAAAGTAAAAAAGAATGAAATAAAATTAATGTGGCTAGGTCAGGTTGCATGGATGTGAGCCTTTTCAAATTGGAGACATACTTAATAGGTAATGTATTTCTTGCTTTAATTTTTTAAATAATCTTTTAAAAATCTCTAATGAATTGTATGCCCTGTTTTTAAAAAAGAAAACATTTTTATTTCAACTTATTGTTTTCAAATGTCCATTTTAAATAATTTATTCTGTATTGTATAAGTTTTTTTTTAGTGGACTATGTCAATTGAAAAAGGGCAAATGAAATTTAGCCTGACTTAAAGTCAATGACAAAGAAAGTGGCACAATAATTCATCAAGTGGAGGGTTGGGTTGAGGAGTGTGACTGGGGTAATGTTGCAGAAGCACGATATCAGTCAGCAGTAGTGATCATAAACATACATTTATTGACAGAGAGATACATAAATCTTCTAAAGTATAGACATATATACAAACACACACTCGAGATACATTATTTTTTCTTACATGTCTGAAATAATTTTTAAAATAACTTTATTTTTATAGAATTATTACAATTAATATTAAAATACCAAAATGTGTTGTTTTTTTTTTAACTTCATGCACAGAGATTTTTAAAAGTTATACATTTTAGTTAGGGTAAAGGAATCATTTTAGCATCTAAATTATACCAATGTTAAAGATTGTAATGAGCCTGTCAAACACTGATGAACTAGAGTCACCACTTATACATATATATATATATATATATATATATATATATATATATATATATATATGTGTGTGTGTGTGTGGGGGGGGGGTTATTATAGTGCACACAATAAAAGACCCAAGAGCCACTCAAAATAGAGAATTGCTAAATAAGTTTGTTGTAAGTGTGTACAGATAGGGAACAAGAGATGCATAAAATGAAGATAGGTAGGATAGATAATGGCTGGCCATAGACTTAAAGAAGTTTATTCCCCAACATTACAGTTCAGAGGGTAAAAGTTGTCTGGGTGGAATGTCTTCATTTCAAATGAAATAAAAAGAAATGCAGGATGAGTTGGCTCAGTGTATGTGGCATGGTGAGTCCGAGCTGTGAAGATCCACCAGATTCACACACTTACAGTCTGGGAGCACCAGAATTTGTTTGTAATCAGGTAGCATTGTATTTCACCCATAATTCATAACCAGTAATACCAAGGAGACTAAATTTGACATCATTTGAAAGAGAAATCAATTTACCTTCATATAAAATCAACTTGTAATACCTGATTTTCAATGATCTTTGTAGATATATCAATTGCACTAATCTGGGTATGCAGGTATATCAAATACCAGAAGTTGAACACTCCTGCTTTGCATGGTTCATTACCCTTTGGAATGTAAAAGGACTGGCACTTGTTAGGGGATACTTATCCTGAAAAAGTGACTTATCATTAAAAAATATATTTTCCTGGAAAAATGTATTTAATATTTTAAGGATATAGAAAGTGATTATCTCCTGAAATGGCTCGCATAAAGGCCATTTAGTGACATCACTTCATACAATGACAAGAGCAGCAGCCAATTTCATTTTGTTTACAGCAGTCTAACCAGGCAAAAGCTAAATCTGCCTCCAGCAAATGCTACAGTTTACAAGACCATGGTTCTGTTTCCCTTTGGGAATTAAACTCCAGTTTGCAGTCCACAATTTGGGAAAACCATTTCCCTTTCATGGAGATAGTAGATGACTGGTCCATTTGAATCTGGCACCCTAAACATGGTTTCTCCAGAAGCACAGAAGAATTTCCATATTATACGTAAGACCCTTTTTGTTTCTCATTACACTCTGATTGCTCTGTAGATATATGATATGGAACACTTGTACATAGTATATATGTCTTAATAGTATAAAAGTCTCTCTGAGAAAAAAAGCATTTTTGTCATTCCTTTTCCTTTCCGCAATTCTGTTCAGTCCATGAACTGTGGTGTTGTATAATAATGCCCATAACTGGGAAAATGCAAATGGGAGAATAAACCTTTATAATATAAATATTTTATAAATTTCAACCAACAGTGTCATGAATGCCAAATAAAGAAATGGATAATATTGCTATTCATGGATAGTGTATTGGTAAGTGATATTATCTGCAGTGCTATATGCATTCAAATTTGTTACAGCTCTTGCATAAAAGATGTATAAAACAGATGGGTGTTACAATGATTACAAAATATCTGTCTCATGTGATGAAGAGAAAAAGAATTGAAAAATTAAATGAGAGAAGGTAGAACCATTTACCTAAGAATAGCAAGTAGCTATCAAATTATATTTGGTTGATTGATTGTTTTTTACAGTTTATCAACCATTATAAGTTCATGTAAATCCAAGATATTTTTGAATTGTAAGAATTTTTTGGAGATAATAATGATTTTCTGATACAAGTCATACTACTTAACCCATAGTTGAGAGATTTTTTTTACATATTTGAGAATGATATAAAATAATTCAGAACCTACACTAGCAGCACACCACCTGCATATGGATCGAAAATTAATTCAGTAAATATACAAAAATAGTAAGGTGTGTAAGACAAGGATGTATCTTCTTACTGAACCTATTCAAGCTACACAGTAAAGAAATTCTAAAAGAATTAGAAGCCCTACCAAGATTCACTTTTGGCAGTCTTAACAACATCAGATATGCAGATGACAAAGTGTAGATAGCAGACATAGAAAGGTAACTACAAAAACTCCTGCAGAAAGTAGTGTAGGAGAGTAAGAAGAAAGACTTAACCTCAGTCGCAAGAAGATAGAATGAATGCATAGTTGTCAGCAAAAGGAACATCCCAACATGCAAATTGCAAATTTAAAAGGACAAAAATTTAAATATCTGGGAAGTTATTTAACATAGGACAGAAAGTGTGACACTATAATCCAAAGGTATATAGATATAGAGAAAGATGTCTTTCAAAATCTAAGCAAAATATTAAGAAATAGAAAAATTTAATTTCAGGACAAAGAAAAGACTACCAGACTGTTATGTAATATCAGTCCTCCTATATTTAAGGAAATGCTGGACAATCTCCTCCCAGGTGAAGGAAAGACTTAAAATAATAGAAATGTGGTTCTACAGAAGGATATTGAGAATAACAGGGACCTAACATGTGAGCAGCAATTTTAGAGAAAATGGAAACAAAAAGGACACTTATACTTAAAATTAGAAAGAGATAATTGAAATTTCTTGGTCATATACTGAAGAAAGAGGGCTTGGAAAATCTGATGCTCACAGGATATAATAAAGGCAAGAGGAGTAGAGGAAAAATATAACCTACTCAGTGAGCTTGAGTAAATGGATGGCAGAACAGGGTTTAGGAGAGACAACAAAATACAAAATTTATTAAGAGCTACAAAGGTTAGGAAACTGTAGAGAGCTATGATTGCCTAGCACAGAAAAAAAGAACAATATAGAGAAAAAAATAACAGAAAATGACAGTGTCAGTTTATAAATTGCCATTGGCAAACCTGATGATGAAAATGCCTGCACAGTTGGAAAGTTGCTCAAAGTGCCCTCACAAGCAAATTAAGAAGCTTAAAAATGTCTCAAGTGAAAAAAAATCTTCAATAATCTACTCTTCTTTTCTGACCATGTCTGCAGAGGCCAATATAAAAATCTGAGCATCTGCATTTTTTTTTTATTTATTTACCCTGTTAGTGATGATTAAAAAAAAAGTTCTCTTGCAAATAGCAAAGTTAGTCAATTGTATACCAGGGAAAGTGAATTTGATTTCAAGAATCTCAGTATGTCGATGGCAGGATGGAGATATCTGTAAAGAACCTCTTGAAGGCTCTTAGTCTTTGCTGAAATCAATACCCAAATTTGAATCAGACATGATGGAGTAAAAAATAACAAGAAATTCACCAAATTACATCATTTCTCTCTCTTATATATATATATATATATATATATATATATATATATCATTAAAAATAACTGACAAGTTACTGTGGTTAAGTTTTTTATTTAATTTTTCTGTGTTCTTATTTTCTTTTTTCTGGATGTAAATTATGTGGAAATTATCCAAATGTCTTGTATGTCCGAGCACTTTCGGCTATATTTTGAGCCATTACAAAGGATGGTTTTATTTTTACTTTTAACTGAAAATATGGATTGTTTTGTGTATGTATTTAGAGTTACAGGAAAGTTTTATTTTCAAAACACATGGAGAACTACCAAACTTTATCCGCAACATACTCATTGATAATACAAATATAATAGCTTCATTCACATGTTAAAAGAAAGGTAAATATTGGAAGCATTATTAATAATAAAGGAAAATAATATCAACTATGAACATGGCCACAATGCTTTAGAAAATAAAGCATTCCTATAATTCTAAATACATACATAAAACAATCAATACATTCAATTATATGTAAAAATAAAATCATCCTTGATAATAGCTAAAAGTATAGCCAGAAGCACTTGGACATATGAAACATTTAGACAATCTCTACATAATTTATGTCCAGAAAAGGAGAAAATTATAAGAGTACAAGAAAAAATTAAATAAAATCTTAACTGCAGTACCTTGTTAATTGTTTTGTAATGAAACATGTATAAAAAAGGATTTGCTGCCCAAATACACAATTTTATTTATATATAAAGGTTAAGGGTCAGAGTCGAATCAGATCAGGAAACAGTAGTATAAAAGAGTGCTCAATACACATGAGCATATATATATATACATATATATATATGTGTGTGTGTGTGTTGATATATATTATTGCTGTAAATGATATATTAGTGGCTAAAAGTGTTTTGAGTAGATATCCGTTTTTTTCTCAACAGTATAAATCTAGATCTACTAACCTGTGCTTTTAAGATTCTTAATAAAGAAAATATAACTTCCAGTTGGGCTTAAACATGTGTTCTTCTTGTAAGGAAAAAGCCACTATTAAGCCTGGTGTGCTTTTAGAAGGCTTTTACAATCAAGACAAATTTCAATTACTCTATTTAAATGCATATCACTTGTTTAAGTCTCTTGATGGTCATACCTGCTAACTTTGGTATAGGAAAATCATATATTATCATGAACAATGCACAATGTACACAACTTCAAATTCCAAAGTTACATCTGTTTAATGCAGAAATAAAATGCTATGGACTAGTTTTACAATAACAACTCACAAAATGTGATTGGTTAACTCAGGTTTATATTACAATAACTCATATTGCTATGGAGACATACACCACCTTCGGAGAAACACAATTCTTAAAAGATGCTTGTGTTTTGCTAAATTTAATAGATTGGTTTTCCAGCTCAAAATCACTTCTTTAATGAATAAACCTGGAGCTATTCTTCATCACACTATGTCTAATTAAATTTCCTACTTGTAAAATCTGTGACAAGCAAAAAGCAGAATTTCAGACATGAAAAATTAGATGAGTATGAGTTTCCAGTGGATATGCAAGGAGGTGTTGAAATGTTGTCAGTCTGACCAAGGAGACATTCCAAGAAAATTCTGATGTTTGTGCTAGGCTAAGAATTTTTTTAAATTATTTACTAACTATAAAAAATTGCTCAAATTAGATCGGGAGAAAATTAAGCTACATATTCATAAAAAGTAAGTAAATATGGATCATATATATTTTTGGCAGCATGAAATCTTTTACAGTTGTCTACAATTCCAAGAAGAATCATTATCATTCTAAGAGTTTTCTTGAACATTGAAAGTATTTATGTACTTCTGATAATATTATTTCTGTTTGAGCCAATCAGATGTGTTAGAGTTCTCTTCAGGAATTTAATTTATACAGAAATAAATGATTTCTTTTTCTTCAGAAATAGATGGTGATGTTGATTCCAATCTTCTGGGGAATGACTGAAAAACTCTTGCCCCACCCCAATTTATAGGCAGAAGCATACAAATGCATGCTTGGAATTTTTCTTAGAAAATAAAATAAGCCGGTTCTCAGTTTCATCTGACTCAGTCCTGGTCTGTCTTGTCTTGAAGTCAGAATGCTCCGTTCACTTTTCTGAAAGCTTTTGTGTGTCAATGTTTGTGATTTTTGACTTATTACTATTAATTTGCCTTACACATATTATTTGCTTGCTTTATATTATTTTTTGCCCTATTCTTTTCTTTTTATTGCTTATTGCAAAACTTTGTCAATTCTGTTTGTCAGACAGTTCTGTTACTTATTTTGCATTTAACCATTGGCTTCTCACTCCACAGGCGAACAGAAAATAGTGGTTAATATATCAATCAGCAACAAGATCCACACAGATGCCATAATTTTCACCAACTCAATACAACTAAGATTATGATTACAATCCCCATAACCAATTAGGGTCATAGGAGCACCACTTGTACAGCAGTGATAACAACAGTGGTGTATCTTAGCCTGATGACAACCAATCTTCAACAGGTAGGTTCAAAATCAGAGTTTCCCTTTTCTTAGATTGGTTGTCAACTAAGGCTATAAAGCCCAGTCTATCCTGCTATTTACCCATGAGCTGGAGGGAGAAGAGATGGATTCATACCTTTCCCAAGGGTATTTGCCCATAAGTGAATGTAACAAACTCAAATGGAATTTGAACTTAGCTCCCTGATTTTTCATTCCACACCGTCATCCCTTCTACCAATGCGCACCCCCCCAAGCAGCACAGATGATTCTAATTTATAACCAACAAACGAAAGTGCATGTTATCTAGCGTAATCAATAATCTGCACAAGGCCAGCACACTCACGCCCTCGGTCACAATGACTTGCGAATTTGTGCTAGCACGGCTATTGATAGTCCCAATTTTACTCACAAGGCTTGAGTACTGTGATATGTTTTTCAGGCAATTTCCAAAGGTGCTGCACACTGTGATCATCCCCCTTCAAACTGATAACACCAGGAAGTCTCCTCCTGACAAAACAACTGTAGTGAGATTCGAACATGGGTCTCATGCTCATGGTCAGAAAGCAAATGTTCTAACCACTCTGCCATGTGTCCATACATATATATATATATATATATATATGAGAATTAATATGAAAAGTTTTTTCCCTTAACTCATGCTTACTCTGAAGTTTCATGATTAGATGCAAGCAAGAAACTTTGAAGTAAACATGAGTTTAGTGAAAAAACTTTTCATATTAATTCTTCTAAAGTTCTATTTCCATCTTTGATATAAGCACTACCACAAAGCATGCTTGCCTTACACGTCTCCTTATCAGCAAACTGCTGAAAAACCAGCAGTTTTGGCTTCAAATTAATACTCTCTTTCTCTCTCTCATATATATATATATATATATATATATCTCTGTGTGTGTGTGTGTGTGTTTTCAAGAGACTATGAAATTTTGGTTTCTTGCAGTTCTGTTATAAAATCACTAACATCTAGTGATATTACCAAACCTGTTTCGCAATGTATTTTTATTATATATTGTGTTAGAGGCATCATTCAGCTTATTCTGTACTGCAGAGTATCTGACTGACACACCAAAAGTATCTATATAGTTATTTATTTCCAGCAAATGGTAATTTCCTATTTTTGACAAAACTGGCCAGCACAGCCAGGCAACAATGTTATGATAATGCAGCAGAGAAAGTGTTAACAACTATTTTGTGTTCACTATATTTGCCTTAAAATCAAAACTAAAAACTCTCTTCTTATTGATTGTACAACTGAAGAAGTCTGTAGACGGGATCAGCTGAAATATCATTGTAACAACAAAAGAATGAGTTCAATAATAACATTGCAGATCCTGCTTTGTATTTATCAAGAATCTCTAAATACAGAAACCCCAGACCAGAGGTGGCAGCAATATTCACTGCATGGACGAGTGATAAACTTATAAGCAGTTAATGATGATGCCTTGCTGCCAATCTAGAACTGTACTTAAATTCACAGAGTCTAAGTACCATAGAGGAATGTTCATCAGAATAATTATTATATATGTATATGTGTATTTTTAACATTATTTTTGAGCTGTACTCATAATTTAATAATTCATAATAATATATATTTCATTCTAGGGTCATCAGGGGGCTAGTATATCAAACAGAGGTATTTAAGTTTAATCTTGTACTGGTAACCGAACCACATGGGGTGATTTGCAGGAGAGATTTTTATAAAAAAAATGTAGAACTCATATGGTGGGAAATATGCTACAATGTCTTCAATGGTTGCTTTTTTCTTTCTTTCTTTTTTGTTACAAATGTATTTTTAAGTGCTCCAGTCAGAAACTAAATATATAAAATTAATTTTTATTATTTTTAATTTAATTGTTAAATTTCACATTTTTTTTAAATGATGAATATAATATTTAAATATAATATTTATTCTATCAAATACAAGTGACATGCACTAAAACTATAGTAACTCTATTTTTTGAGTATATGTTGTGTCACCTCAAATTTAAAGATTTCAGTTATTTTATAAATCCTTATACATATAATTACCATATTCTTTAATAGTATAAATCCTTATACACATAATTACCATATTCTTTAATATTATAAATCATTATAAGCATAATAGCCATATTCTTTAATATTATAAATCATTATAAGCATAATAGCCATATTCTTTAATATTATAAATCATTATAAGCATAATAACCATATTCTTTAATATTATAAAACATTATACACGTAATAGCCATATTTTTTAATATTATAAAACATTATACACGTAATAGCCATATTACTTAATATTATAAAACATTATGCACATAATAGCCATATTATTTAATATTATAAAACATTATACACATAAGTCATATTTTTTTAATATTATAAAACATTATGCACATAATAGCCATATTTTTTAATATCATAAAGCCATATTCTGTTACTTATAATTCCATTAATTTCTAGTCAGTTTCTCTTTGATTTCCAACCCATTACAAACTGAATAATGGTCACTAACATCCAAAACTGTGAAGTCTATTGGTTAAATCATCAGATTTTATTTTTAACCCCTAATATTTTCATGGCCATTAGCTTTGTAAAATATCTTGTCATACTTGTATCCAAAACAGCACTTTCCAATAGGGATGTTAATGATAATATTAGCTGTTTCCTTATGAGGAAACATTCAGATTTTATTGAACAAGCAGTCAGTACTACAATTGGATGAAATTTATAATATACTGCTATTGAAAGAATGTTTCAGGAAAATAGGTTTCTCAAATCTATTAACTGTTATTTTTCTCTCCAGTACTGATGGGTCTTTCTTTCTAAAGTAGAATGGAATATCAACATCATTGATTATGTCATTATTTTCTCCTTGAGTTACATGTGCTATTCATTTTAGTTGCTGATGCTGTTGAAAGTCCTCAAGTGATATGGTTTCTGTTATTTGGTACAATATTTTGTTGTGTAAGTCTGTAGTGCCAGTACATGGATTTTGAAGAAGGATGGTCCTCACTAAGACCTGCTGGTTTCATTCACTCAAAACCATTTTTAATGAAAATCAGTGTTTCAATGACCAAATACATGATAATGATAACATGAGCCATTTATTTATAAGTAAATATTTGTCATTTATTGACCAATCAGTCATTGGTTTGAAATTTATAATATCTTTCATTCTTTTATTGCTTTTTCTAATATTGAAAGGGAATTTTTCCTAACAATTTGTTTGAATAGTGTGGAATGTCAATGTCTTGATTATGACTTGATTTTCTCTTAGCCAATCAATTTTAGTTGTTGCTGAAAGTCTTCAAGTTATGTGGTTTCTGTTATTTGGCACAGTTCTTAATTTGTGATTCAAAAGTGTCCAATATTAGACTATTAATTAAGAGAAGGTAGAGACAAAATAGACCCATTATAAGTTTAATAGATGACACATGTTTTCTATCAAAACATAGTTAAATATTAAATGATCAACTTTTTGCGACTTATATTCAATATACCTTTGAATATGGTAAAATATATTTGGGGAATTTTGCCAAATCTGTTTGATAAATTGTATACATGATGGAATTACACAAACAAGTATTTATGAATATATATAATGTTCACAAAGTACATATTGTTTTTTGTTTTTTTTTTAAGCGTATCACCCCAAGCAAGGCTGGTGGCCACTATCACACATGGGGTTACAGAAGGGTTGGAGGAAGAGCAGATAGGAGTGGTAAAGGAAGGGATGTGGAGAAAGAGAAGGACGGAGGGTCGATCAAGGCAAGGGGGTTACAGAAGATTTAGAGCGAGAGCAGATAGGAATGAAAGATGAAAGGAAGTGGGGAAGGGAAGTGGATAGATCAAGGCAACTGGAGATGATGATTGACACTACACTTAAACCGTTGGAGATTGTATTTGTCAGGGAAACAGTAATAGGGAAGGGAGTTCCATAGGCGAGATGTGCGAGACATGAAGCTATTGGAGTAGAAGAAACGTCTACATCTAACAGTTTCAACGGTGAAGGGGTGGGAACGGGATGCCAGCCTCGTAGGACGCTTAAATTCATGAGGCTTAGGGACAAGCGAAAGCAACTCCTCGGAGCAATTACCATGGAAGTACTTGTAGAAAAGGCAGAGCGATGCAACATCGCGTCTGTGAGAGAGCGACTGCAGACGAGATGACAGATCAGGGCCAATCACATTGCATATCCGTCTCTGGATCTTATCAAGAACCCTGAAGCAACACACAGGGGCCCCAGACCATAAATGGCAGCAATACTCCATGCAGGGGTGAATGGTAGATTTAATGTACTATTACAACAAACAAAGGTGTTCTTCTTGTCACACATTACAAACCTGAAAACAAAACAAGACTATATTTTTGCTTCTTCTTTTATGTGCTGTATCTCTTCAAGATGTTGGCAAACATGGCTTTCCAAAATTTCCTGTTCTTTATAGCTCTTACAAACCCTGCTCTGCCATTCATTCACTCAAGCTTACCAGTCAGGTTTTGCATTGATTTCCACTCATACCTTCAAACTGTCCTGTGAGTATCAAATTTTCTAAGCTTTCTTTCCTCATTATGTGCTGCAGAAATTTCTCTTTCTCATGTTAAGTATAACTGTTCTTCTTGTTGCTATTGTCTCTAGAACTTCATCAATGATCCGTCTATGCTATTTCCAGCATCCTTCAGGAGAACCACATTTATGTTTCTTCAAGTCAAGTGAATGCTGGACAATCTCACAGATGAAGAAGATCATCTGTGAGGAGATTGTTCAGCATTCACAGCCATAGAAGAGGATTGATACTACATTACATTTCAGTACTCTTTTCCTTGTTTCTAACAATATTTTTTTGGTTACTTAATACTTTGCTCACCTTTGCTTTCTTTAAATACTGCTTATTTAGTGCTCTTTCATAATTTTGTCAATACCAAAATTGTCTGAAGCTGCTCATACCTGTATTATAAATCTTTTGGTCCTGGACTGAACATGTGAGCAACCATAAAGTTTTAAGGAAAATGGAACAAAAAGGACATCTAAACTTAGAATCAGAAAGAGGCAATTAAAATTTCCAGGACACATCAGGAGGAAACTGGGCTTGAATAATTTGACTCAAACAGGACATATTGAAAGCAAGAGAAAAGAAACAATAAAAAAACTTCCCTAACAAGTTTGTGTAAATGGTTGGCAGAACTGAGATTAGGACAGACAGCAAGAGTACAAACCTTAATAGGAAGTTGTGGAGAACTATGATTGCCCACATCCTAGAGGAGGAGGAGAAGAAGAATCCCAGTGAAGAATAAGCACAGAAAAAAATTGATCAGTTTTGCTTGGATCCTTCTAAGGTAATAAAACTCATTTGAAGTTGTCATTTACACTTGATCCACAGCATAGTAGAAACTCCCCACAACACTCTGTACACATCACTAGCAATAGATTCATGATGGTGTGTGTGTGTGTGTGTAATGGAACAACATGCATCAAGAAATGAGTGCTGATATCAATCTAAAAACCTCCTGCTAATGACACTCATGGATGTCAAGGTATGGTATTGCTGCCAGCAATATTAAAAAAAGGTAAGAGCAGAAAAATAATCAAGCATGTTCTGATTAACGAGCATATTTTTTTTATTTTAGACGGAATGAACCATCAAAAAACAACAAGAAAACATTAACTGAATCACATCTGCAGGTCATGTAACCAAGATTATTTTTTTTACATTGGCTCATTTCAATAAGCAAGAGAAAATGTAATTAACTTAAAATAGAAGGTTAAAGCGAAATGTTTACCTATAGAGATACGAGGTGCATTACAGAAGTTTTGAGACTGTTTTTTTCAGAGAAGCAGTCATAACTGTCCTAGATTATTGTAATTTTAGTATATCATCATTATAAATCTGATAAGCTGACCTGCCAAATTTTGTTATTCCAAATTGAAGGAGATGGTTGTAACAACTCTTTGAACACACCCTACAGAACACTGCTTGTCACAAAAGACTAGTTCACAAGATGCAGTCATGATGTGAAGACAGTCATTACGCAATAAAGTTTTGCGTCAACAGAGGCTGGCATCAAAACTGTTCCTCAACCTCTCTATGGTCCAGCCCTTACTCCCAGTGACATTTAGTTATTCCCTAAGCTGAAGAGGAACTTCAGGTGCAGTCGTTTTGAAGACATTGAGAGGATGACGGAGGTTGTGACAAGGTCCTGGACACCTTCACTTTGGATAACTTTTCATGGGACCTTCAGGAAGTGGCTGGATTGTGACAACAAGTGCATTGAAGTCAGAGGATTCTACTTTGAAGGCGGTTGTGACAAGAACCCCGGGCATCTTCTTTGAAGGAGTCTTGTACTTCTTTGAAATTAATAAGTGTCTCTCCTGAAAAAGTCTAAAAACTTCTGGAATGCACTTCATACATCTGCATATACTCATATATGAGATTGGATTTTCATCTGAAGTTTTCACTGTATAATGCTCAGCCTATGTGATTAATATTCACCATTAAATAAAATATATTGAAAAGTTAGATTATATTGAAAAGTATTTGTTTTATAAAATAAATGCATTTCTTCATTATTAGATTATCAACTTATTGCTTTACATACATATATATGTGCAAATGCACTTATTGAGAATATCCAAATATTTTGCACAATAAAATAATAGTAACTGCTTCTTCATTTGAAACCATTTTGGCTTACAACTGATTTCCTAGAAAAACTACATTGAAATAGTGCAGGAGAGCTGTATCTAGAACTCCAACAAATTTATCAATGAATCAAAGAAATTAAAAAAATAAAAAACGCTTGCCAAATAATATATGCACCAATATCTGATTCTCAACTGCTGTGCTATTCAATCCTCTTAAGTTTGCCATGAAATATTGTCATAGCATACATATATGTGCGTGTGTATGTGCGGAAGTTGTAATGATACTGTGTTAGTTTTTGAATAAATGAATAAGTATTAAACTTTTTATCACACTTTATCAGTTTTATTGCTATTTTCTACTTATTGATGTGAATTAGGCTTCTCAACCCTAAATAGCATCAAAAATAAAATCCAGAAAGACTATGCTCGACTGAAGAAGAAATGAAGGCCTGCTTATTGCACATTTGACCAAACATTGAAGAAAACACAAAAAAAAAAAACCACCAGGCACAGGTCTCAAACTAAATAAGCTGCACAAATAGCTGAATAAAAACATTGAAATAAATTAAGTTCATATTTGTGTGTGTATTTCTAAAAAATTTATGTTTTTCTTATGGACTAAATAGTACAACCCTGCTGACCATATGAATTAGTCCATAACTATAAATAAAAAGCTCCAGGTCAGAGGTAAGGACGAAGAAGCCGTTTGGAGTCAGTCTTCAAACTAAGTAATACAGGCAACACGGCAAGTAGCAAAAGCATTACTTATAAGTGCTGCAAAGTGCATTATAACAGGTTTTATTTCATAACATTTAAATGTATACCTTTTAAAAATTTTGCTAAGTGCGCCGTGATATTCTCATTTGCTCCAAGGTGTGTCATTGCTTAAAAAAGTTGAGAAACACTGGCTTATAAACAACCAATTTTTTCAATACGTTTAGTAAGTTTCTTTGTGAAATATTTTGATGAGAAATTAATTAATCATTATAAAATTGTTTATAAAAATAACACTTGGAAAATGTTTGCAAGAGTAAGTGAAACTGAGAAAGTAATCAAGTTAGACCTTCTCCCCAAAGAAAAATAAAGGTGAGAGAATCAATATAAACTGAACACCTGCTCATAGTCCAGTGGAAAAGATGATGCTTTATGAAAAATAATGTTGATTTCAATCTTACTTCCATTTCATAATTATATATATATATATATATATATATTAATTTGAAATAAATATTTTGAAATCTATAGAAATATAGTTTTGAAGTAAGTCAGAATTCACGTAAAGTGCATTTTTATTCTTCAGGTATATGTGTAGTGTATGTATGTATGTATGTATGTATGTATGCAAATATGTATATCACACACATGTACACACACACACACACATGTACACAATGCTAAATGTCAAAATTGATTAATGGATTTATTTTGTTTTACAACTCATCAACCCTTTGTGGGTTATTTTAAAATGTAACAATTTTTCAAAATGCATGCAGAAGAAATATCCTGGTTTGAAGAGCTTTTCTATTTTTCTACCAGATGGATACACTACCAGTACTCATTGTGTGTATGTATAACAGCCATGAAGATTCAAGGGTGTTGGGTCAGGAAAACACTTTCTTATACAATAACCTAAACCTATAATAAGAATTGAAACTGTCTCTTCCTGAGGCTTTTCTTTTTTTAGCTTTAGTTCATCAAATACAAAGCACATGAGCAACTCAGGTAAAAGGTTACTGAGTAGGAAGATTGATGTAAGGAAAAAGTAAGAAGCACATATTATGAGGATATGTAGGATAGATATCAGTTGATCCTAAAGAGATTAAGATTGTTGTAGTGACAGAAAATTCTCTTGTGATTTTAATAAGTTTCACATTGAATATCTTATTTGGATGACCTGATTTTACAATAATTCATACAGTATTAAATCTTTTTTCATTGGGAGGTAAATCATTTTCTTTTTTTTTACTTTAGTTCAACTAATACAATGCCCCTGAGTTATTCAAGGTAAAGCGTTACTGACTGAAATTGTTGTAAGGGCTTAGTGAAGGGAGAACGAGGAAATAAGTAGCACATCTTATGAGGATATGTAAGATGGATATCATTTGAACCTAAACTTAAAAAGGTTAAGATTGAGGTAGTCAAGGAAGCAGGAATTCACACAGAAAATGTTTTTTACAGTTTTACTTATTTTCTTTACTTAAATATTGAGCTGTTTAGTTTGTTTTTTTTAATTTTTACTATTTCCTGTTTGAAGACAAATAATTAAACCATAACAGTGTAAGAAAAAGTCTAACAAATTTAGAATTAATAAGAACTGTCCAAATAGAAAATAACTACATAGTGGGAAACAACAACAACAACAAGTGTCTCTCTAGAACTTGTAGACTAATCCAGTGTAATAGAGACTGGCAGGTTAAAAGGGTGAAAATGTGCCCCCTTCAAAAATTCAACTCATCCATAAAGAAAAAGGAAAAAAGAAAACAGATAAAGTGTAAAATTTTATATTTTAGAATATAAAATTTTACACTTTATCTGTTTGAGGCATTTTTACAAAAACTGTTTTATTTATTTTTTTTTTTGGTGAACAGTTTCCTATCATGAAAACAAATATCCCAGGACATGGACAGCAAAACAAGAATAATGTACTCTGATAGATTAAATAACAGTTTCAGTTTAAAATTCCATGATGGTTACATGAATTGACAGACACCTGGAAGGTACAATAACAGGAAAGGCAATAATAACAACAAAAATGGGGACAGTAGTCCAACCATAAATAATGTAAATAATTTTTATAACCTTTGAAATTTGAATCCTCCTGTCCACTGCTCAATCCACTGAACTGTCTTTGCAAGTATTGATTTAGAAATTAAGTATTTCTGAAGTTACCAATTTGATGTTTGTTACTTTGGCAGTGTTTGCCTTCTATCGATAAACATTACAAATACATTTTCTATCTAAATTTTTTTGTTCTTATGAAAAGATTACCAATCACTGACTTTCTATTTTTCATAATTTAAAATGCGCCATTTTTATTCAACATGATGACATGCCCATTACACATCTTCAATAACTGATCATTCTTTTCCTTTTCTCCATTCCAATTTTTCAATCTCTTTCCTGCCCTTCATCATTATTTCTAGCTCAGTGGATGATTTTTAGTGATTTATGACTGGACCAGTTTTTCTGTCCATTTCACTTCTATATACAAAACATTGTAATTCTCCTGAAATGCTGAAGAGATTTCTTATAGGGATTTTTCCTATGAATTTCTTTTGTGCTTTTGCTTTCTTTTTCCTCAGTGGTACACAGGCTAAACTTTTCAGTACTTTACTTAACAGCCAACTGAATGTCAAATTTATTGAAGCCTTTGCCTGATAATACATTCTTGGCAAGTAGAAATTCATTACATTTTTCGAATGTGGCGTTGTTGTTATCTTTCTATTGTCTGTTATATATTCGCTTCTGTCAGATGTAAATGGAATGTGCATAAACACTTAATTTCTATAAGCAGCAAAATCTGAATGAATTATTGGTTTGATCACTTATGCTTGAGGTGACCTTGTTTCGTTAATGTATTTTGCCGGCCATGTTAAATCTCAAAACCAGTAGAGGTCAAAGGTTTGTTTCTCATCCCTTTTTTTTGTTTGTTAGCTTTTTTTTGTTGTTGTTCAGTTACTTAATTTCTAAATTCATGAAGAAAAATCTTCTGGATTTGACACAAAATGTTCATCATAGATTTAAGAACATACATATTCAAATTTAAAGTTTATTAAAGTAATTTCATTAAACTTTTGTTCTGAGATCAATATACATTAATTAATGTATCTTTCTCCACGGGGAATTGTACATGGAAGTGTGTTAAGAAAGAAAATACACATAAAAATTCCAGTTTGACCATTTAAAGGACGTCACCTTAACCGACTTGAAATTGGTTCCAACAAACATCAAACATATGAATGCTGGAATTAAACAAAAGCAATTGCTGCATTGTTAGATTGATATACGTATATATATATATATATATATATGGTTGGAAAAAGTTCTCATGGTTTCTAAATAAATATAATCCTTGAATGAATGTAGCAACATTTGAAAGTACTTTGAAAAATAATATAAAATAAAAATGGATATCAACTTTGGCAAATTTAGCAAAAAAATAAAACAACTAATTCAGAAATTTTGAAAATTTAATAAAAAATTTGATAGACAGAACAAATATTATTTAACCAAACATATTTGAAAGAATTATAGTACCCAAAATACACACATATATATATATATATATATATATATATATATATATATATACTAAATATTGTAAAATTGTAGTTCAATACAATGTATTTTAATCCAAATATCCCCCCTAAAAATAGTTTCTTTTGTATACAAGTACAAATTTAACAGTTAAAAATGCCGAAAATTTTTTTGTCATTGAAAAAAAAAACAGACGACATGCGTTGAACGGATGTCATAATTCATTGAGAAATGCTCCCCTACCCTACCGAGACTTAACCTCTTTTCAAAAGTAACTCATATTTGATACAATAGTTGTTAATAAAAATGAACATGCTACTGCCCATGTCTAAATGATTGGATTTCTCGGTATCCTTGGAAACAAATATTATGAATGCTTTTAAAACTCAGTAAATTTCAAAATAAGTTATTCCAAAATTTGCTTGAAAATGAAACAGAAGTAGTGCTTTTAATTTAATTATATTATTGAATTTGAAGTTGTTAGTTTCTGTTTTTGAAACATGCTAATTCCTGTGTAACAATAGAACCATATTTTTAAATCAGTTAATTTATAATATATATATATATATATATATATATATATATATATATATATTTATTTATAATATCATTGCTGTTTTAAAGTTTTCTATAAATATATTCAATTAGATATTCACCTTAAAATAAAGCAACAATTTTAGCATTCCTAAAAAATAAAATATTAAAATGTATATAACATTTTAAGCAATTAATTATCTATGGCATATGTAAAATTAATGCATTTTCCTGTACCTGCAATGAAGCTGAAGCATTAAATACATTTATAGATACTATCTTTTTAAGTTTAAGTTATTGAAACTTTGAATATAACATGGAAAGTTATTATGCTTATGGAAAACATATCTTGTTCTAAATGGCAATGATAAATATATGACAATTTGGGAAAATGTTTTGCTGTTCAAACAGCATCATTAGAAAAATGAATCTTATTTCAATTAAATCTGCACTATCATAACAGAACATAATTTACATTAAGCATATGAACACTTGACTATTATTCTTTTTTTTTTGCAATCTTGCAATCTTGTTAAATAGGTTACTCAAAGTTTCTTCCTGTTTTTATTAGCGTCAGTATGACCTGTCAGTGTTAGATTTTTCAGGCTTTCTTTCTTCATTATATTTCAGAAGCTTCCATTGTTCATTTTGTTAAAAATTTAGATGCACTTGTTTTTTGTTTTTAGATTCAGAAAAAAAGTTTAAAATTTTTAAAATTAAATATATTAACATTCTTGTATTTCCAAGTATATTTTTAAAATTTGGAATACGTTTGAAATCACTTCAATTTTTAAGATACACTAATATTCTTTCCCAACAATAAATTCTTTCTCAACATTCATCAGTAAAACTACAAACATCAAGTTGTTTTTCATTGCCATATTGGAGTATTTGGTATTTCATAGAAACAGAGGAAGAGTTTTGAATTGCTAAGAACATTTTCCTATCTCTTAATATTTTGTCTTTAAGGCATCTTTGACTATTCTTGTGAGTCTTTTGATTGGCTAATACATTAGTGTATATAAATATGTATTTTTACTATTGTTCACCCAATAAAAGACCCAAGAGCCACTCAGAATAGAGGATTACTAAATATGGTTGTTGTAAGGGCACACAGACAGGGGACAAGAGGTGTATATTATGAGGATATGCAGAATAGATAATGGTTGACCCTAAACTTGAAGAGGTTAAGATTCTAATGATTAGAGAGGTAATCTCTTCAAAGCGTGTTCCACAATGCTGCAGTTCTGAAGAAGATGTCCGAGTGGAACTTCTTCATCACCAATGGAATATGTAAGGAATGTACGTGAGTCAACCTATATATATATATATATATATATATGTATATGTGTGTGTGTTCAAATACTGATCAAATATGGATTGGAATTTGACAAGCTGATAAAATAAATGAACAAATAGGAAATGTATATCAATCTAACATGTTTCACTGACAAAGATTTAATAAAAGTGAAACAAGTTAGATTGATTTACATTCATTTATCACACATATACTCAACTCTCCCATCGAATTTGACGTATGAATGGGGATCAAGCAAATCAGTTCCTAGGAACCAACAGCCCAACACCAGCACATGAGATTTGTTTATAGTGGTGAAGGTTTGTACAGAACCATCCACACTTTTTGAAGGGCTGAATACAGAGACCTGGTGCACAACATGCCAGAAGATCCCCAAATAACTCTCCACAGGTTTTGAATTAAGTGTTGTCCTTCTCCTAGACCAGTTGCCACCCAAGGCTATAGAACCAAGTCTGTCCTGCTATTTACCCATAGCTGGGGGAAGAAGAAAAGGATTCATACCTTTCCCAAGGGTATCAGCACATAAGTGAAGAAGGAATTTACTCAATCACTTCTAATAAATGTCACTAGGAACACACAGGAGAAATCACAAGGAGTTTAAATAAAAGATTATATAAACACAAAAGGGGTCTTCGCTAAACAACATACTAAATGTATTAGTTGTTCACCATAATGAGACAGAACATAATTTTGATTTAAAAAAAGGTTACTTTGATTAAAAGAGAAAGCAATTTACTAGGATAAAAATGTATAGAAAGTGCAAGGACATTCACATTAAATTTACATTCAAGATCTTACAACATTTCACCATTCTTGGAAGGTCTTCTATTATTACAATGTTGGATATTTAATAATAAAAGTTATAAAAACATAAACCAAAAAAAAGAAAATTAATTAATGAAATCAGCTTGACTATAGATCCAAAATGCATATTTAAAAAAAATTAAATTTAAAATTTCAACATATCCTTGCATTTAGGCACATATGTAATAACAACAATTTAATCAAAAGAATCTTAAACGACAAAATACATCACATGAAAAAGTTTTTCCACTTTATCATAGATTTAAAATATATATATATATATATATATATATATATATATATATATATATATATATATATTACATTTATATAAAAATTATATCATTATTACATTTATATAAAAAATTATATCATTACACAAATTTTCATATAAATAATGTGTTATAATAAGTAAAAGAATGGTTAATCCAAATTCAATATTGTTTTCTAATATACTGTGAATTTTGACTATCACTGATTATAAACATATTTCATTATCTTTGGAATTTATTTATTTATTAATCACTAAACCAACAAAATCATTCTTGAAAATGTGCCAACATAAAAAATAAAATAAAAAAAACCTAACCAAATGCCATAGAATTCCCTTCAATTTACTTGCTTCCCTGATAACTACAATCTTCAAAAATTTTAATGCAATGTCAATCACCGTCTTCTTGAATCCCATTCATCTTTTGTCCTTTCTTCAATCTCAGTCTTTTCTCTCACTTTTGCTCCCTGTAACCCACCTCTGTGTCCTAGTGACATTCCTGAATTGCTTGGGGTGAAATGGTTAAAAAAAAAAAGAATCAACAACTATCAAAGAAATGTTTGATGCAAGGACTCAAACCCAAAACAAGAGCAGCTAATTTAACCTAATTTATCTGTTTTCACTGCATTCTTTCTTTCTGAAATAAACTAACAGTTGAAGATGTAGGTGATCTCTCCACAGGCTCATTTTTGATTTGTGAATTGCCATAGCTTCTTTGGAAAGTTAGTAGTGCAGTTTCCTGTTGCCTTTTCCAAATTTTGAATTCAGGATAGTCTTTCTCTTAGTGAGAGAGAGCCCAGTCTGTGCTGCTATTTAACCCATAGTTGGAAGAAGAATGTGCCAACATAAAAAATGCAAATGAAAAAAAAAATGAAGCCAAATGCTACCATTTCCCAAGACAAATAAAATTTAACATCACAAATAAAACAAAAGTAATTTCTCTCAATCAACAGATTTTTTTTTAAATGCAGCTCCACCCATATTAGTTTTTATTTCTTTAATTCCTGATTGGATTTTTATACAGCAAGGACTGCAAAAGGGATTGAAGTATAAATATTGTACAATAGAGACTTCTTTGTAAGTTTTCATTTTGTTATTCAAAGGCAACTAGTAAAATTCTATCTCACAAGAGAGGTTCAGAGCTTCCAATAAAGCACTCTTCACAAAATATTTCTTTGTTTTCATTGTTTATAACAATTCCATTGTGACACTTGTCAAAGTTCAAATTCTTATCTACCTTCTACATCAATAATGGTGCAGGGTAACCAAGGCAATATTTTAAGTGCTCTCTGCTGATTGCGTGTTTTGTTTATTCTTAAAGTGCTTTGGCCAAAATCACAAGCCTCCATCTAATTTCCTCAAATGTTTCAACCATTGTAGATATAACTTTGTATTGTTATATATTATTATAATGCATATCATAGTATAAATATATTTATAAATCTATGACCCTTCAGGAGTTAGGTGATCATGGCTCTCCACAAATTCCATTGCTTTATTATCCATGAATTAGCATGTTTTCTTAGGAAAGATAGTGGAATGATATTCTCTTACCATTTTCATGATTTTGAATACACAATAGTTCTTCTAGACTGGATGCTATCCAAGACTAGAATGCTTTGTTTAAACTGCTATATCTGAATATCTATATAAAAATCTTCTCTTGCTTTCTAGAGTTAGACTATTGGCAGTTTCTTTCAGTGCTCCCAGAGGAAGGCTCAAGTGTAACTCAATATAGAGCATTACTCTTGAAATGGTTATGATGAATGAAGTATGTGATATGAATAAA
>OZ038480.1:81901698-81911698 GCA_964036315.1 Acanthosepion esculentum | reverse complement strand
CTTCCACAGAGACAATAATGAGTTTCCACAATTTCCTATCCTTTGTATCTCAAACTATGTTTACCCCCTTACCATCCATTTCTGACATCCAGAAAGCTTGCAAGATAGGTTAATTACAGTTTTCCTTGTCTCCAGTATATCTTGTGAGTTTCAAATTCTCCAAGCCCACTTTCCTTATTATGCATACCAAGAATTTTAACTGTCTCTTTCTGATTCTAAGTATAAGTATTTTTTTTTTTCCTATTTTGAATTAAACTTCCTTGTTCCTCATATTTTCTGTCTATTCTATTCTCAGCATCTTTACTTTTGAGATGGGGTTATTTTATCAAGTAATTATTAGAGTCTGTCTATATTTCTGAGATGAGGTATTATATACAGTATTTACATTAGTCAGACTATTGTCCTCATCTTTGTCGCCATATTTGCCACAACGTTTCGGCCGTTGTACGGCGTTGGTTAGATCCAGTGACAGACCCAAAGAGTGTGAGTTCAATACCCGATTAAGGCAGTGGAGAACTTTCAGAGGGAAAATTAGCAGGAGATAACTGATAACTGACATCCATCAAACATGGCACATGGAACTAGAACAGTCTACCCCAGTGATCGAAATAAAGGGTTCAGTTCGAAATTCCAACCACCTGAAGAAGGCCGGAGCGTACAACGGCCGAAACGTTGTGACAAATATGGCGACAAAGATGAGGACAATAGTCCGACTAATGTAAATACTGTATATAATACCTCATCTCAGAAATATAGACAGACTCTAATAATTACTTGATAAAATAACCCCATTATGTAAGTAATTATTAGTTTAACTTAATCCCTCAGAATTTTAGAAGTTAATTTCTGCATCAAGATATATGGTCGCTCATAAACAGGTTTTAAATAAAGTCATAATAGATTGCAATATGATGTCAGTGAAGATATTAAAAGTGTGTGGTTTTACTTGTATAAATAGAATTGCTGGAAAAAAATACACTTGATTGATATGTTATCTTATTGCTTATCAACACTTTGCAGGTTGTTTGAAACCAGAAAATATTTTTTGATTATAAGAATTTTTTTTTAAGATAATGCTAGTTTTAGTGATACAGGTCTTACTAAGCTGGGGTGAGAAGAGGTGGATTCATATCTTTCCCAAGGGTATTTGCATATAAGTGAATATAATGAACCCAACAAGAATTGGAACTTAGCTCTCAGATTAAAAATTCTGAGCTATTATTCATTATACCATCTGCACATTCCAGCTTACAGCGCTTGGTATTTCCAACCAGTTACCCATATAGGTACTGACTAATCTCAACATTGCTTAACTTCAGTGATAATATGGGAACCGGTGTAACAATGTGATCTGTCTGTAAGTGAAACACACTTGCAGGATTCATAGATGTTCTGTTCAATTTCATTTGACAGCCAAAATGATTTTATTTACAAAGCTGAGATTTGGCAGTTCTATGGCTAAATATTGAAATTTTAACCCTTTGAGCCCTGACCACTGTTTTACTGGAAAAAAAAATGACTTAATGCCCAGCAAACCGGTTGAAGGGTGGGTAAACAATTTAACTATATTATATATCTCTACAAGTACTTCCACGGTAATTGATCCGAGGAGTTGCTCTCACTTGTCCCTAAGCCTTGTGAATTTAAGCGTCCTACGAGGCTGGCATCCCGTTCCCACCCCTTCACCGTTGAAACCGTTAGATGTAGACGTCTCTTCTACTCCAATAGCTTCATGTCTCGCACATCTCGCCTATGGAACTCCCTTCCTTATTACTGTTTCCCTGACAAATACAATCTCCAACGGCTTAAGTGTAGCGTCAATCGTCATCTTCAGTTGCCTTGATCTATCCACTTCCTTTCATCTTTCATTCCTATCTGCTCTCGCTCTAAATCTTCTGTAACCCCCTTGCCTTGATCGACCCTCCGTCCTTCTCTTTCTCCACATCCCTTCCTTTACCACTCCTATCTGCTCTTCCTCCAACCCTTCTGTAACCCCATGCGTGATAGTGGCCTCCAGCCTTGCTTGGGGTGATACGCTTAAAAAAAAAAAAATATCTACTGTGAAACATTACATAACAATTATTTGTGAAGTTTGACTCAGGAGCTCAGGCAGAGAGATTAAAATTGTTCAGGAACACTAGGCTCAAAGGGTTAAGCAGCATCTTAGACATATCAGTGGAGAAAGTCTGTGAACAATAATGGTTATTACTGAATCGTGTTTCCAGCACGTGAAAGATCAGATATTTTAGTAGGTTTTAAGAGTTAATTAAATGCCTGAAAATGGATCAGACTGAAATTAAAAAAAATTGTTTCTCATTATAAATTAAAAAGTCAGTCGCAGAAGCTGAAGCTTTTCGGTTTGGAAATAAAAGAACAGAAATGCATGTGTAGAATTATATTCATAGAAATAATAAAAAAGGATATCCTGGAAAAACAATGAATACCACAAGAAGATAAAATTAAAATTAGAATGATTCATAGAAAATATTTAACGAATATTTACAAATAAAATTTGTCTCTTACCTATGTTGACGTTGAAAAGAAATAATCAGACATCAGCAATAAACTATTGCAACAGAAGCATACAGACATCTAATTCAGTAGCAGATCTACTCTAAAACTAATGAAGCTTCAGAGATCCTCATTCCAAAGGGATCCCTGAAACAATTTTTTTTAATGACTGAGTTTTTCAACAAAATCAATGACTGTTCTTTTAAAATATTTGCTATTAAAATAGGGCCATTTTAGTGACAGAATCATAAACCAATGGGTTGAAGTAGCTAATGTTGGACTCAGAATGTGCTCTAATACTCATTTTATACGACCATAAAATTTCTGTGTAATTGGTTAAATTGAGTGTACCGACAATTTCGCAGTTGGATCTTCAAATATATTGTTGCTAGTTGTAAAGGAGCCCCATATTTTTTTCAAGATTCAGAGCCCCCAAAAATGTAGGTCTACCACTAGTCTAATTTATAGCGAAACACTTTATACTTCTTTATAAAAAAGGTAAAATGTATGATACCTACTATTTTATACTAAAAACTTTAATATAGTGCACAAAATATAAGTTTTAATAAAGAAAATATTCTCATTTTTTATGTACATTTAAAAATAAAAAGCCTTTCCTATAAATTTAATTAAACTCTCAAAAACACATTAAAAATTATTTGGGATAAATTATACTATATATTAATGGCAATATTAGCTGTTTCCTTATAAAGAAACATTTGGCATCCATCAGCTGAGCAGCCAGTGCCACTGTCAGTTAAAATTTATAGAATCTTTCTCTTCAAACAATTTTTCAAGAAAATGGGTTTCACAAGTCCAGCAGCTGTTATTGCTCTTTCCATTATTGATGGGGGTTTCCTTCCTATGCTTTTGTTTGAAGTAGTGTTGAACATCAAGATGATGATTATTTCCTTATTTTCTCTTTGCAATTGTTGAAAGTCCTCATATGATGTTGTTTCTGTTACTTAGTACAGTTCCTTGTTTGTGATTGTGCAGCCCCAGTCCACAATGATTCAAAGAAGAGTGGTCTTCACTAGGACCTACAGGCTTCATTCACTCAAAACCACCTTTAACCACCAATCTGAGAAAGTTGTTGTATAGAGCTGACAGTTTAGATATTTCTAAACAAGTCTGACACCATTGAAAACATCCTGATGAATGTCTCAACCTGATGAGGATATTTACGGACATGACGAGAGATTTTAGGTTAATGTTTTGGCACTCAGAACATGGTGTATCCATTCTATGTAATAACTAGTATTTAAGAAATTTGACAAATGTAAGGTGCTTCATTGAAACTAGATTTGATTACATGTTTCACCTTTCTAGGCTTCATCAGATCTAAAAACGAAAGAAAGAAATGTGTGTATGTGGATTTGTGTGGATGCTTAAATAATGAATAATTGCATTTTTTCCCTAAGATGGCATTTCTCGTGATTAAAGAAAATGAGTGACTTCTAAAAAAGCCATTAACATTTATTCTGTATCTTTTCTTCATAATTCTTAGATCATGGCAAAAGTTGTTAATATATTTAATGTTAACTTTTTTAAAAGTCACTCATAAAATTTGAGATTCCATAGAGAAATAGTTTTACTTTTCTTTTTTTTTTCAAAAATAAATTTGACCTGATTAATATAACTCAATAAAAATGTTAAAAATGATGATGTAAGTTTCCAGTTTTCACAAATAATGATTACAAACTCTTGATGTTTCATTTAATCCCACAATGATCTCTTAACTTAGCATTTACCTGAGCATAAAATATAAAAACGAAAGAAAAGACCTGTTTGTTTGAGTGCATTGTCTTAACAGAACAGCACCAAATCCTTTTTACTGGCTTTTTATTTGTCACTAAAATCAAGTGCAGTGTCATTTCTTCTTAGTTTAATCTAAATCAAGTCTGAACAAAATTTCTATGCATTAGTGTCCTTAAAAAAAAGAATATAAATCTTATTTCATAAAGTATGCTTATAAATGAACATGTAAATTTTGTTTTCTTTTAAAAAAATGTGGCAAGTAATTTCTGAGGTTTTCTTGCTTTATAAGTTATGGAAACAGAGCAAATGCAATTCATATATAAAGTATTATCATCAGTAAAATCCTGTAGGCATCTTTTTGACCAAACAGTAATTGTCATGACAAAAATGTCTCTAAATTCTCAATCCCCACAAACGTGATAGAGAAAGAAATTATATTTAAATTTAATAAAAATTGCATTGAATATTTAAGAGATACTGAGAAGCAGAGATAAGAGAAGTGGTAGATGTAATGGCAAAAGCTGATTATAAAGAATGGAAATTAATTTAGTTTAAGACCAAGATTTCAATCAGTGGAATTAATCGAGCCATAGACATTAAAAATTCTGGCAATTAGTTACAAAGAACTTGAACTAAGAGTGGTGGATAGATAAGAATTTGAATCAGAAGCCAGTAATGAAGAAAGGGAATCTGATTAAAATGATAATTAAAAAGTGGAAAAATGGAATCAAACAAGAATATTAAAGATGGTTTGATGAGGAGGATATTAATTAGGAAGACAAATCAATGGGAAAGTAACATATGGCAAACTTGGAAGAAGGAAGAAAAAAATTATGGAAGTAATTTTGCCTTGAAGACTATGAAGTGGGATGTAGGAATAAGGTTCTGGGAAGTTGCCAGAAGGCAAAGGACAAGGAACAACATTGATTGTGATGAGAATGATGATTAGGAAGTGAATGTTTTTTGGGTGGTTTTGTTTTTAATTAAAATTTTGTGTTTGCAAGTTCAGCTCAAATAGAAAATATAACTTTTTTGAATTAATTCCGTGTTCCAAAATAAATCAAGAAAATCTGAAATGACTGAAGAGAATTCAAGAATGAATAAATGTGTCTTCCTAAAAGTAGGATATTTTTTTTTATTTCCTTTTATAGATATCTTAGAATATTTCATGAAGGACCAGCTTGAACTTTGCTTTTCTGACATCAGTGTTACAACTTTTAAGGTGATTTGATATTGTGATTATGTTTCTGTTCATTAAAACCTATAACTCTAGGATAACATTTTGTACCATGTCCTATAATATCAGTAAATTAAGTGTCAGTCAATTAGAACACAAATTCTTCCAAATAAAAGACATACACTAAAATGACTAAAGTCAGATATCATTAATAAATAATGTTTTATTCAGTTCTGGCTTGTAAAAGACTTCAGAAAAAATGAAGTTTTTGTTTATTTTCCGACTGATTCTAGTCCTGAACATTGAAGGGCTATACTAATGAAAGCCAACTGAGACAAGCAAAAATTTATTGTGAGATCTCATACTTTGTAAAAAAAAATTGTATTGTAATATAGATCTGGTAACTTGGTGTGCTAAGAAGAGGGTTATTCATTTAATTGAACTTACAGTTCCACAAGTGACAAAATTGATATAACTCAAATCTGGAAAAAAAAGAGCAGGTGGTGAAATGCAAAGATGCAAGTGGCAGACTAAACATTTACCTGTTTACATAGGATACATAAGCATGCATCTTTCCTGATAACATCACTTCTCATATCAGTATCTATGCTGAGAGCACAACTATTTATTCCTAAGTGTTTGCATAAGGTCAAATTGGCAGCTGATCTAAAAAATTACCTACATTCTGTTGTTAACTGGAGCAAGGAATGGCTTATTCATTTTCATGCCTCCAAAATAAAACTGCTTTCTATTAATCATCTATGACAGTCCTTTCTACATTCCATCAGCATGGTAGGTTCTAGCCTCTAGGTGAGTTAGTTGTCATGCCTTCTCAAGCTAATGTTTTCCACTGATATGAAATAGAAAGATTATATCAAATCAATTGATAGGTCTGCTGCTAAGAAAGTTGGTTCACCGTGTCATGCTAGATAATGTTTTGCATCAGAATCTTACATATTTAAAAGTCTACCATTCATGCTTGCTTTGAATATCATGGTTACATAAGGTCTGGTGATCCTGCTATGTATTTAGAAATCCTTGAGGAAATCCAAAGAAGAATCTACATTGTTATTGGTCCTCACCTGGTATCTCAAATTCAGTCACTTTCTCACTGATGTAACATAGCTTCCCTATACCTTTTCTACAAATACTCATATGGTAATTATTCTGATGAACTTTTGTCTATGGTATCTGAAGTCTATATTGTTACATGATTGGCAGCAAGGTCTCATCATTTTGCAGTTGAAATGGCTAATGTAATAAGTTCCATGCTAATAGTTTCTATTCTTGCTTTTCCATTCAAGTTTGATCTTCAAAAATTACAATCCAATGCCAATCATTATCTTTTGTTGTCTTACATTCTGTTCTTTTATTGTTCTCACTCTTTAATAATGTTTCTATTATATTATTTCACACTCAGTAACCACTTGCATGTTCATGGCTCTGTTGAAATGATTAAAAAAATCTTGTAGAGATGGCTAGGATTCATTGGAATTGAGCAAAGAAAAGTAAGCACATCATGAAAGGATATCCAAATACCAATTGAAAATGCAAGTCATTGGACCTGTCTCAAAAGAAATGGTGAAAGTTGACTTGAGAAATAATACCCAAAAGAATAAGTTTTCAACAGGTGATGGGGCCTCACATCAATGCACAGTAAAATCCATCAAGAGGCAGGCCCCAGAATGGAATGCAATCTCTTCAGATGACCCTGAGAATCTTCTGGTACCCAGTACATGAAACATTCCATTAGCAAAACTTCCAATAGAAAGTTATTCTCAGATCCACTTCTTTTATTTTAACCATCTTGGAACAGAATATTTTTATTTAGAGTTAGAAGACATCTATCACAAAAGTTTTAAGTAATTTTTGTCTGAATTTTTGCGATGAGAAATTATTGTTATTTGCACTATTTACATTCAGACTATTCTCCTCACAACATTTCAGCCATTATGGCCTTGGCATTCATCAGGGGTATATCAATCCAGGTAAGCTATAGGGAATTCTGAATTGTCCCCTTCTGGAACCAACACACTTTACCCAACATCCTTTTCATTGATGGAAACATTCCTGGAACTTCTTTTTGAGGATAGCAAACAGCTGCTCATCACATTCTTTTGGATTTCCTCAAAATGTCTGGAAGTCTTGTTCCTTTCAAGTGGGATTTGGTTTTTGAAGAGGAAAACGTCAGTGAGATCTGGAGAATATGGTGGTTGTCTGACATGAGAAATGTGCTTTGCCAAAAACCACTGCACAAGACATGGTTGCTGATGTAACCTCTGTAGTTTAGTGGGATGACCACACTGTACACATTTGTCTTCCAAGCATTGCTATAAACAACAGAAGTAAGCAAGAACATTATAACTTAGTGTGCATGTGAAACAGAGTCCAAGGTCAATCAAATTCACTTGGTATACTTTATCTCTATTACCATAGCAACACTCCTGATACCTTTTGATCAAACCTTGTATATTAACAATTATCCAAAAAATGAACCACTCCCTTGAAAATGGTTAAAGCATTAACGAAAAGTGCTTGGGACAATATACACTATGGAGAATTTCTAGACGCACTCAGTCCTCAAAGAAGAAAACATTTGAGGTCACATGGATCACATCACGGATTGAGCCAAGCCTTATGAGTCAAATTGAGTAGATGGAACTGTTCAGAAATTGTAACTGGTTAAACTCCCATGAAGTCATAAATCATCATGACCAAAAGGTTGTGAGCATACTGACATTGTACCAAATGCAGATCATGACAAATTATGAACTCTAAACCAGAAAATGTAACTAATGTCGGCCCATCATAGTTGCAATATAAACTACAAGTGGGATTTCTAGGTGTTGAACAAACACAAATGTGGCTGAGTAGGTATCTGCAATAGGAATTGGCTAGTTGCCCTAGCAGACAGGTATGTTCATAAAATGAAAGTAACCAGCAATTTATATATATATATGCATATATATATATATATATATATATATATATATATATATATATATTACCTTAATGCCAAAGCAAAAATGATCTTTGTAAGTTTTTTTTTCTGTTCCATAAGCACATTCTTGTGATTTCATTTTTCTGCAACTCGCTGAAGCAAATGAGTCACTCAATGAAGCATCAACAGAAAAGACACACACAAAGAGATGTTTCTATTTACTTGTGAACTTCATGTGTACAGACCATCCATCAAGATTGATTCTTGCCTCTGTTTTCTTCATCCATACAATATAGATCAAATTCATTCAGCATATTTGTGCTGGGGGAAAATTCAATTCCACAAAATAATTGATGGTTTGGTGAGAATCACAACTTGAAGCTTATGAAAATATTTACATGTGTGCTGACTTTGAGCTCTTCAAGAAAGAAAACCTTAGATACAGAGAGATACAGAAACAAGCACAAGAACAAAAAAGTAGGTTATATGAAAATGGATAATAAGTGAAGGAAAAGGAAATATTTTATATATATATATATATATATATATATGGAATAAACCACCACAATAATCAGAAGGCTTTAGGGTGACCTAAGAAAAAATGTCCATGCAATATGAACCTGGGCTTAATAATTTACAGCCAATTATTTTTATTTAAATGCTTGTATTCCCAGAATAGTTCACAGTAGCCTTGAAGCAAGCTTACAAAATAAAGTGATTATATGTCAGTAGCAAATTGTTATAATTGTTCCAGTTCTAGTCAACAATCTGAGACATCTTCTGATATTTCATTCTTTACACTAAAAACTATTTTTACTTATTTCTACAGTTTACCTGAGTGTTTAGTTTTTTATGTTTCATCATAATGCTGAAATCATTCTGTCTGAGAAAATAATTTTATATTTTTTGTTTTTTATAAGCCAATTGTCTTGGATAAAATAGCTATTGAATGATTAATAAATAATTGGCAGATATATGAAAGCACAACTCAGAAAATTGAACATTCTGAGACTAATTTTGAAAATATCCCAATTTGTTAAACGTTACAAAAGAAATATTTAAATATATTGATTTTTTTTGTTAACAAGTATAATTATATATTTTTTTTATTATTTCACCCCAATTAAGAGGATAAAGCCACTAAGATGCAAGGGGTTTACTGGTACAGTTCAAAATTTAACAAATATGTTTGTTTAAAAGAATAGAATGCTTTAGAATCCTACAATCTAAAATGTGACAAAAAAGACAGAAGGTTAGAAATAGAATATTATCTGGCAAATCAAAAACACTACACAAAAGAATACCAACACATACAATTTGATTATAGTAGTGAAGGCTTGTGCAGGACCAGCTACAGTTTTCAAAGAATGATGAATGAAAAATGGTGCACAGTATGCCATAAAGACTATATATTACCCTCCCAGGTTTGAATTTAAAGTTTTCCATCTTGTAAACTGGTTACCAACCAAGGGGAGACAGTTTAGTTTGAACTGGGAGAGAAAAGATGTATTGCTACATTTCCAAGTTTATTTGCATAAAAGTGAATGTCAATAACTCAGCTGAAAGTAAAATATATACATATATATTTATCACTTCAAATATTATTCTTAGTG
>OZ038480.1:81894198-81896698 GCA_964036315.1 Acanthosepion esculentum | reverse complement strand
TTCCACATATTTATTTGTACTCGTTTAATTTTGCTATCTCCAATTTGCAATTTGGATTCTTCCTTATGCTAACAACCTGAAATTCACTAATTTGTCAATAATTTATATCCTTATTAAAATTAGTCTATGTGCTTTCAATGAATTTGAAAATATCAATACTATCTAAGGTTTTTGATAATCATATTATGTTATATATTTGGGATATAGCAATTGTTCTTCAAATGTTACATCAATACATCTGTATACATGTAAAATCAGCTATACCAAAGCTGTAGTCATTTAATGTGTCACTAATATATTTCATTTTGCATCTCGACTTGCATTTTATTCTTATGTTTGTAAAATCCCCAGTCGCCAAAATACTTACATATCTACATTACTTCTTAAGTATCATTTGCTTTCTATTTTAAGCTTGACCATTCATTTATGGGAAATTGTTCAAAATGTCTCAGCTGATTGCTTTTTTTCTGATTATACTGCCGTCTGGTGATGTATGTCTTTAAGGAAATTTTTTTTTATTGCTTATTGTGACAGCAGTAGATGTCAAGTTAAGTATACTGTCCACATATTATCATCTACCAGCTGTATTAGCATGACCAATGTTACAATCTCTCTATCTACTTCTGGTGTTACTATGGCTCTCCCCAGATTCCTATTGTTCAGTCAGTTATGCACCATGCATGATACGCACTTAGGTGATCATGTATCTTTTGATACATGACTGACGAGGCAGATTTTTTTCCTGCAGTAGGTTGCCATTTCTTTCTGCAGTAGACCAGTTGTCATCTAAAGACTATAGAACCCGGTCTGTCCTGCTACTTATCTTATAGCTAGGGGGAGAAGAAGAGGATTCATACCTTTCTCCAGGGTATTAGCATGTAAGTGAATGTAATGGATTCGACTGGAATTTGAACTTGGCTCTTAAATTCCTCAATCTGAGCCACTATCCATGCCTCTCCTATTTTTAGTTGCTTTTAATAATACTTTTTCCTTTATAATTCAACTATCGCTTTGTTTTAATTGTTTTTCCTTCCACGTTTACTAAACTGCTTTCTCCTCCTGCTTCTGTCTTCTTTGAAACTTGAGGGCATTAAATCCTCCAAGCCTTCTTTTCTTTGAGTTGAAATTGTGCAGCATTCACAGTAATATAGGAGTTTAAATATTGCATGAAACATTCTTTTCTTCATTCCTAAAGTTGTTTTTCGATCTATTAATACTGAAGTTATTCTCTGAAAACTATATTTTGCAATTCCAGTTGCTAATAAAATATTGGCTATTGGTTCTACAGTGATAAGTCAAATAAAAAAATTCTTTACTGAACATTTATCACAGTAAAAGATGGCAAAAATCAATAAATTTTCAAAAGGATTAATTGCTTCGTTTTTTTTTTCTCTTCTTAAAATCCTTCCTGACAAATAGACCATGGTGAGATTCAAACCTTGGTCTCACAGTTCGCAAATGGAATGTCCTAATCACTCAGCCACATACTCAGATCAAACATTATTATCTTCAATATAAAGCATAAAAATTTTGCTAGTTTACAGCTTACATTTAAAAGACTATATTTAAAATCAGGAAATTCCACACACATCATGAGGAAAGATGGCTTGGAAAACTTAATACTCACAGGACTTACTGAGGAAAGGAGAGTAGAGGTATCCTCAAAAACATGTTAAACACATTTACCATACATGCACATGTATAAATTGCACTAGTAGATTGACAACCCCAAACTAAGGGTGCAATCTAAGTAGGTATTTGCATTTGACTCACAAATAGGTCGTACTATAATCTGGGGAGTTACATGGCCCCTTTTTTAAAGTAAATATAACTAATATTTATTAAATATTTCAAATATTTATCTTTATTTCAAAATTTTGCTTGCATATATTAAAACGAAAGTGATTGGTTGTACTTGTGTGGGTTTACTTATCGAATGCGGGGCTGCTCAGTTTAGACAAAAATTGGATACCGGTAATCACTTCAATCCTAAAATCACTTGAAAATTATAGTCTTTCATTGTAAATCAGGTAATAAATTGTAAACATGAGCAGTGCAGATTAAGCATTTTTATTTAATGTGTGATGTGGTATTGTTAGAAGATGTTATTGCATCAAATCAAAATGTCAGGAAAAATTCATTTTCTCCCTTGCTCTCACTTATGCTCGAGCCTAGGGTACTCACCTGAACTACTGATACACCACTGTCTACTTCAGATTCTTTATGATGTCAAGTGGTAGATCGCATCCCTGATTTTTATCAAAACTTTTGTTGAAAAAGTTTGACCTATCCTCGAGTATATATGGTATAATGAAAATATATATCTCAAATTGTTTTCTAGCAAGTTAACCAATTTACAATATTAATCTGGACAAATTGCACAAGGATATAAATTCATTTCATTGGATAACTGATTGCATGGCATTAAAATCTATATCTCTAAAGCCAACTCTATTGTTAAGGTACGTAGATGACACCTTCATACTCTTGCCACACCAGG
>OZ038480.1:81755319-81888998 GCA_964036315.1 Acanthosepion esculentum | reverse complement strand
GTACAACTGAACTTATTATTAGTACTGAGGTTGTTGTTACCACAATATTAATACAATTAATGATTTTTTTTACTTTAAATAATGATTAATGTTTTATTAAATTTATTAATACAATTGAACTCATTGTTAATGTTGAAGTTTTTTTGACTGCAGCATTTCAGTCAATCCCTTCTCATGCCCTCCTCATGTATAATACATGAAAGCTTTTTCTCTTTCATTGTGAATTATACACCTGAAAAAGGCTGTAGAATCAACGTGCCAAAACATTAGCAACTTTTAAAATAGAACTAGAGAAGTAACATCTGACATGACATGAATTAATGTACATCCTGTTTCTTTAGGAATGTCAGTCTAATATGTGTATTGCCTCATTGATTCGGCTCAAGGAATGTTGTGATAAAACAAAAAACAGTAAAAAATAAGTTAAAAGAAAACTAATAATAAATTAATAATGAAAAGGATACATCAAAAAAGTCTAAATAACTTTTTCTTCACATTCTGTACATTTGGAGTTTACAATATTACACTAACTAAAGAACAGAAGAATTTTTTCTGCCTGAATTTGTAAAGAATTACCATTATTTATATTAGTTACATATAGACTACTGTCGCCATCTTTCTTGTTATTACAACATTTTGGAAACTCTGCCCTCCAGCCTTAATTAGGTGCTAGTCAATACAAGTAACATTCAGGGAATCTTGTGAAACAATAACCTAGTCGATTGAAGCATTGATCTGTGAATTTGGTGACATAGTGATTGTGAGTTCAATCCCTGGGCTGGGAAGTGTGTACTTGAGCTCAGTGGAAACAGATTTATAGATTGATTCAATTTTTACAAGTTATCAACTTTTGCAGGTCATTTAAAGTCAGAAAATATTTTTACATAATAAGAATTTTGCGGCGAGATAATAATGATTTAGTGATACAAGTCTTACTAATTAACCCTAAGCTGGGGGCGGGGGGAGAAAAGTTGCATTCATAAATTTCCCAAGTGTATTTGCATGATTCCAATTGGAATTGGGTCACAGCTCTTCAATTAATAATTCTCAGCCATTATCCATTACTCCACATGCACATTCAAGCTTACAGCACCTGGTTGTTCCAAAGTAGTCACCAAACTAGGTACTGACCTGACTTGATGTTGCTTAACTTTGGCTATCATATGGAAACCTGTGTTTCAGTGAGATGCAGCCATAAGCTCAGTAGAAACATGGCAAGAAATAACTGAGCAATAACTCAAGACAGTTTGTACTTGGACTCAGTGGAAACAGGGTGGGCAATATTTGAGCAGTACTAAAAATAAGAACTAGATGACGTATCCCTAGACACGGGCAGTGGAACAAGAACAGTTTACCTCTGTAGATTAAATAAAGGGTTCAGTTAGAATTCCCCATTCTCTGATCAATATACTCCTGATGAAGGCTGGAGAGCTCAATGGCTGAAACGTTGTGATAACAAGAACAACGATGCGGTCAACAGTCTGCATGTAAATAGTGTAAATAAGCAGTCTCTTGTACAGCATAATAAAGTAATAAAATTCAGCAACAGTTATCAAAACTCTAAGAGTAGTGTATTTAGCCATCAGGAAATCTCTGTTTTCAGATTAAATAAGGGTAAAGGCAAGAAGAAAATTTCCAATTTAGAAAGCTTTTTAGAAAATAAACTCAGGGTGCATGATTTATTCTTGGGAAGCGCAAGAGCAAATGTCTAGTTTTCATGCATAATTGGAAGATGATATTTATGTGCTATCACACGTAGTATGCAATAATCATAAAATCAAAACTTGACTTAGTTCTCCTCTAAGCCAAAAGAGTTGCGTGATATTCTAATATAACTAGAAACAAAAAAAACAAATGAATAAAGGGACGGTCATGATAATTTTTATATAAGCCACAGTGTTAGAGTAGCCACTCTTTCAGAAAGGTTCCAACAGTTATCATAATATAGCTATTTTAAAGCCAGTCTTCATGCTTCCTTATCTTGTATAGCTTGTGCCGAGGGAAGCACTTAATATCATTGGCAGCAGCGCAAGAAGAGCGTATATCATTTGGTAAGACTGATGGATAAAGTTGTAAGTTTTATGATCTCTCAATGAAGATGGGGTGTGCTCAAGCTGAAGAACATATTGCAATTTACAATGAGCGACAAACAAGTCGGTGGCATATATTCACGAATAAACAAGTGGCATTATTCCACCTTCTTTACAACCATTTCCTCCTGGAATTGTAGAAGGGTAGGAGTCTCTGCAAACTGTCATGAATTTTCCGACTACTCCAGTCATTTTACATTAGTTTGCATTACCATATGGAACACATAAATCAAGTATTTGGCTGCTATTTATTCCCCTCTCCTTGTAACAAAATGAATTACCAGATTCTCATGGCGTATCTGCCAACTCCAAGATGTAATAGTGTGTAACCACATCTGAGAACAGAGAATAGTTTCATTTCTCACAGTCAGACTAACAAATTCAAGACGGCTTTTGTGTTGAGATCTCTGCTTAGCATGCAAAATACACTCCATCACCATCAACTATCAAAAATAACAATGCATTATGAAAAGCACACTATTATTATGGACATACTCACTCACAGATATAAAATAAAGTTTTCATCTAAAATGATGTAATTACCTACTCATACAGTCAGCAAAGAATATCAGTAGAAATTAAAATGCATAACTTGGTTTTATGGAAGCATTTATTATTCATAAGTTTTTGCTTGTATCGGAAAAGAGAAGTGGACAAAACTTTTCCAATATAATGAGTGAATTGTGCTAATAACATGCAGTGTTTATGAGGAACTTAGCAATGCAAAACTACAAAAGTCTTTGATGGTGCCACACTTCACAGAGCAGAACTCAGGGCAGAAGGATTGGATTTAATTTCATTTTTTTCTTTTACTTCATCATCATATTTTGCAGTGATCAACAAAATTAGAAATGTAATTTGGAACATAGATTATACATGCTCATTTAGACATTGTTGTAATGTATAGATTATGTACGAGGACTGGTAAATTTCATGTCTCAGTGCCTACAGACATCTTTGAGTGAATATTAATCCATTTGTGAGTTGGCAGTGATTTCAACTTAAAAAAAATAAGAAGTCATAAAATGAAATGAAATAAAAGGCGATACATATAAAACTATTACCATTCTAATATATCAACAATCAAAGCAGATTTGTTGGAATGAAGGCATGTTATACATTACACTGTTGTTCATATTTTCATTGGTTTCGTATGTTGAAATATTCCACGGTTCAGAGAATATGTGAAGGACAATAAAGGCAAATTATTTGGTATCAGACTGTGCAATTTATTAAAAATCTAACTGGATAAAAGAACCAATAAATAAATCAATGTCTTTTCAGCTTACATATGGATATATTTGCTTTATGCTTTGAGACAATATCATGTTTATTAGATCATTGAGGTTTATACAAAAGAATTTTTTCTTTTTTTTTTTTTTAAAGTGAGTCAAGTTTGATCTTGGACTTTACAGGCAGTGATTATTAATGCTCAACAATTATAATCAATGGCTCAATTCAGGAAAATATCTTATATTTTATTATTTATATTATATTAATTCTTTCACTGTACAAAATCATTTTTACTGATTTTTCATGAAAAGACATTTCAGATAAGAAAGAAACAATTTTGGGGAGAAACATCTTTCTCAAGAGTAAAAATTAACTTGTATAAAATAAACTTACTTTTTTTTCCTTAACATTAATGTTGAATATAGTCAGAAAAATAAAAAGTGTCAATAACATAGATAATAAAAGATATTTATATATATATATATATACTAGCAGCATGGCCCGGCGTTGCCCATGCTTGATTCAAAAATCGTACGACTCATACAGCAATCGCTATCACTTGACTTAAAATATTTTTGCCCTTCCTTGCCTTTAAAGGAGTGCCCTTTGCCATGCTGATGTTGCTATATGCCTTACTTCTTGCCTATCTCACACTGCAAGTTTTTTCTAAGCTCTATACTAAACATTAAATCTTTTATGAAAAAAGAACTAAACAAAATGAAAACAAAATGATCAGCTTTAAAAAAGGACCCGTAACTCGATAAACCGAATGAAAAAAGAATGTTAACAACAAATACTTTTTCACACCCAACCCAATTCTGCGGAATCAGAATCAACATTGAGTTTAAGCAAGCGAATGAGCAAATTGGAGTAAAGTGCCATGCAAATTTAAATTTTTCCCACTTGCGACGAATGAAGCTATCGATTTTTTTGCATGCTAGCATGCTACTTAACATTCGTGTCAGTCAGCTGTTGGCTCTCATGCTGGCCAATAGAATCTTCCTGCTTATTCGTGGCAGCCAGCTATAGGCTCTCACTCTGGCCAGTAGAAAATGTCTGCAAACTACATGAAAACTGCCATAGAAGCATGAAAAAATCGATTATTTCCATTATCGATGGGAGTTGGGAAATGCAAAGTCAGTCTTGGTCTTTCCGCTAACTTGGAGCATGTGCATGTAAATTTTGCAGCAAATCCGTCAAAAATTGCAGCCGTGCATTTGTTATACACACACACATCCTGCCTTTTATAGATAGAGATATATATGTTCCACCACTGATTTGCTAAAAAATTTAACATATATTGACAAAGTTTAATTGTTAAAATTTTTCTGTTATTATTAATATGAATTACCAAAGTATTTTTGATCATTAGATTATAATTTTTTAATACTGTTTGGAACATTTGAAATTTTGGTTAAAAATCTTGTTTTTTTTCCTTGTGTCAACAGAGTGAACAAAGATTATTATAAAAAATTTTAGTGTCTTTTTTTGCAGTGAAAAACACATTGATTTGGAAATTCTTGCCAAAAAATCAATTGTCAGATTTTAATGAAACTGTCAGGACTTATTTATGAATGAATAGAATTATTTTAGAAATGTTCTTTTTAGAAAATCTTGGTGAAGATATCCGTTTTAAATCTGTTACCCACTACGTATTTAATTTTATGAAATTTTGAGAAATTTAAATTTTGTAGTACTTAATGTTTATATTAGTTAAAAGCAGAACACCTTAGAAAATTTAAATCATCAATTTCTTTTTGTAAATCAGAGCCCATATTTCCAAAAAATCTGCTTTGAATTTTTAAAATGGTATAAAACATTATTCAATTAGAAAAGCTTTTAACTGTTTTTATGAATAAAATATATTATGGACAATATTTTCTTAAGAAAAATATCTTTTTGATGAATAATGTATTTTTACAAGATTTATTTTCATATTTTTAATTTTAATTATAATAATTTATGAAGTTTTAAATCTTTTAAATTTCTGTCTTACATTGTAGAGATTAGGTGATGTTGTTATTAAGTAAAAACTATATTTACTAATCATAAATGGAAAAGTTTACTACAATTCATAGATGCCAATATTTTAAAACGAATTTTGAAACGTTTTTAGTGTGCATAAATGTTCCAATTTTTGTAAATACGGACGTCCGTAAGTGACATTATCAGAAAATAAAAGTGATAACTATAGTAAAGTTAAAGTGAAAGTAACTAAAATGCAATAAACATTAGATTATAGAGAATATTTTCCTAAATTTTTATGATTAATGGGTAGTTTAAAATTAAAAAGATGCTCACATTATATTCTTCAAGTAAATTTCACAGATATGGCCACCGTAGAAACACATTAGATAAACTTACGCTTGTCATTCAATTTGTCAACACCTAAAATAAACATCTAACATCATGTTAAAAAATACATTTCTGTGATATTTTTAACTTAAGTACATAATATTTGTTTCAAATCTGATTAATTATCCTTTAAATCAGTTAATGTTCAAAAAATAAAGTTTTGGAAAAGTATATTTTATTTTTTAAAGATTTTTAATGAACATTGTGATGAAAGATGACTAAAAATGGTGCTATATATATATATATATATATATATATATATATATATAAATCACAGACACAAAATCCAAAGTTTTGGTACAGTCAACAGAAATCCTTCCAGGTGACTAAAAGAATACTTGAATAAACTAACAACAAATAAACCAAAAATCAAGAAAAGAAAATGATACAATAAAATGAGAAAATGAAACATAAACTAAGAAAAAAACAAAGACAGACACCTACCTAAATTGTAACCAACTATACCTTTGTGCCTAGGTTATCAAAACAAAGCAAAAACACATCTGAGTGTCACAGAAAGAGATAAAGTTCAGACCAATACTTAAATTTCATGCTACCTCAATTGTCTGGTAACCAGAACATTTATTAGTCCAATTCATAGGCAGCATAGTTCGACGCTGATATGAAGAGTAGTCACATATCTATGTGACCACAAAACACCAAAGTCAGCATGACAGAAATACTGCTCAAGTGAAAAAACTTTGTCATATTAATTATATATATATATATATATATATAAGATTATATATCATAGTGAGTAGGTGAATGACAAAATGTTCATTTCTAAGAAGGAATATTTTCAGACTAATTATAATGGTGAAATGAGTCATTTCCATATGAAAAACATTTGGCATTCATTGAGTGAACTGTTAACGTCAAAATTTATAAAATCTTTGTATCAAGATTCAGCTTTTAGTTATTTTTGTTTTTATTTTTTATGCCTTTAAATATGGACATTCTAAAATTAAATATTCACATTATATATTCAAATATATTAAAACAAAGTGGGGAGGAAGGGCAAGGATATGAAGAATATGTTACTCATCATAAGGGGTTGGATTAAAGAACAGGACACCAAAAAAGATCTACTTGCTCTTTAGGACCAATCAAGGGTAAAATATACAATATACATTGTATACATTGCACAATGCATACAAAATGGAGAGAAAAATTATTACCAGAGAATTAGTAATATTTCCCAAGCAAATTACATTTAAAAACAGCAACTACTCCTTCTGCTTAGAGGGAGGGCTGCTTAGTCTTAATATATTAAAAAAAAAATAGGAGTTGTATAATGAATCTAAAAATTAACAAAAAACATTTATATTTCAATAATCTATGGTACAAATTTTTATTAGGGTTATTTTTTAAATGGACATTTTAAAAGTATACATATACATGCAAAAATATATAAATAAAAACAGGAGGAATAGTAAGAATAAGGGAAAACATATGACTCATTGCAAAGTGGTGAATAAAAAAATATTTAAGAAAATTAACAAAAAAAGGTAAACTTTTCTCTTTTCTTTTTGTTACATTTTTGATGCACCACTTTACAGTGATTAATTTTTCTTCTTATCTTTCCACCCTCTTTGTTTTAATATATTTGTATATATATTATGTGAATAAAATGTCCATTTTTAAAGCCATAATAAAATTTTGTACCCCCCTCCAAATTATCTAAGTGCTTATTTTTATTACTATTGTTTTTAATCATTCCACATTATATCAGCATTATTTTTTTCTGTGGAAAGTATAGAATCTAATTACTAGATACAATTATTTTTTTTATTGATTCATTTAAAATTTTATAACACTGAATAATTTTATAATGATTAATTAATTATGCAAATAATTAACAATGTAATCATTAAACTTCTCATGTTCAATAAATTAACAGATGAACCTCAACGTTAACTGAAAGACATTTAAAATGCATTAAGAAAACTTACGTCCAAGTTTTTACAACATCTCACCTTTCTTGGCAGGTCTTCTATTATCATAATGTGGGATATTTAATAACAAAAGCGATAAAACATAATCAATAAAAAATTATATGAAATCAGCTAGACTATATACCCCAAAAAATACTTTAAAATAAAAAAATTAAATTTAAAATTTCAGCATCCCCTCTCCTTCATGTGCATATGTAATCTCATCAACATAAACATCACTTTAGTTCAATGAAGTCCCAAAGAACAAAACATGTCCACAAAAATGGTTCCACTTTGTCATAGATTTTCTTAAAAAGAAATCTAATAATATATTGTTGAATAAACTATGATATATCATTTGTATGTCCCAATGTGAGGAATACAGCTTACGGTAATTTTACATTCTCTTGAACTCTCAAGTTTTCTTTGTACTAACAGATTCAAATGAAATCTTTTTTAAAGATTTTTTAATGAACATTGTGATAAAAGATGACTAAAAATGGTGTTAAAATTAGCGTTGCTTAGCAATTTCAAAACAAAATCTCTTTCCAGTCAATTTAAGTTAGTTTTTGAAATACAGCAAAGTATTTTGCTTATTGCAACATTAAATATAATCTATTAGCTTTAAATAAAAACTAAAATAAAAGCTTCAAAGAAGGGTTTTCATTCTTAAAAATTCATATTAAACCTTAGGTATCATCATCTGTGTCATTCAGTAAAGTCTACTACAAAACACCTTAGTTTTTCTATAGCCAGAAAAATGCAACATCAAGCCACTTCGAATTGGCTGATATGATATTTTTGAAGAAAAAAAACATTTTGTTCTCAGGTGTTAAAAATGAAATTTTGCATGATTCCTGTTAACAATAATGGGAATCAAATTTCAAAATCTCATTTGAAGGTGCATTGGAATAGAAAATGAGGCATTCTGAAAGCTAAACAAAGTATTAAGAAATAGGAAATATTTCTTAGAAATACAGTGAGTTGAACTGCTATATAGTTTCAATCCTTCTATATGGCAGTAAACAGACAATTTCCTCACAGATGAAGAGAAACCTTGAGACAACAGAGATGTTATCCTAACGAAGGATACTGAGAATAGCATGGATGAAGCATGTGAGCAATGAGGAAGTTTTAAGGAAAGTAGAAACAAAAAGAAAATTTATACATAGTATCAGAAAGAGAGAGTTTAAATTTTGGGGACATATAATGAGGAAAGAGGGCTTGGAGTATTTGATACACATAGGATATGCTGAAGGTGTGTGGGGCAGTGGGAGACAGCGAGTAACCTACCTAACAAACTTGTGTAAATGAATAGCAGAACAAGAAGTCTGAGTGTTAGCAAGGAGGCAAGCATTATTTAGAACTACAAAAAATTGAAAATTTGGGAGAGCCATGATCACACATGTGCTGATGTGATGCAGCACACAAAAAAAGAGATAATTTTTGGAATGATACAAGGAAAAAAAATATTTTTGTCAGTATCTTTAGTGACAGATCATATATATGAGGTTATTGTTATGAATAATCAAGAGTGGTTTCCCCTTGTTTTGTTACTCTTCTCTTTGAGAGAGCTATTTCTGTTTACTGTGACTATAAAAGGACACTATACACAAACCCTGTATTCTCAGTTGAATAAAGCTTTATTTAAGCCTACACCTGCATACTTTTGTCATTACAGTTATGTGAACCAATAGTAATTCCTGGTCATGCATCCAATTCTTTTAGAATTATCTTGTTGCACTAGTAAATAACATCTTCTGAACAAAAGTACACAGAGTAATGTACTTTAAAATTCTCAGATAGAAGACAAATATTTGTTGGTGGGGTGGAAATCATAAAAAATTATGGGTGACCATATTGTAACATCAGCTCATGTTGTTGGTTCATGAAAATACATGCATAAATATCTCAACCAAATTGTGTTTCTCAGTTCAAAATTGATCATGAATCTAATGAGTAACTGTGGGGCTTTGTCTTTTCCGGAAATGCTAAAGTACAATATCAGAATTCTTGTCTATTCAGGTTTTGGACAAGAAAAATAATCTTATGCCCAAGGCTTTTAGAATCTATCTTCATAAGCAAAAGGAAATGGATCCAATCACACTTTCTTGGTTTTCGTGGATACTATACATAATTCTTACCTGGAAGGTAGTTAAAAAAATTCTTTGCTGCCAACAATCAGACACTAATATAACATATATCAATTTACACTCCTAGATTTAATAAATGCTTCTTAAAAAAAAAAAAGGTATATTTCAATATTTTTCTGCAGACATTCTGGCACAAGTACTGAATATTGTATTATTTTACAGTTAGCCTGGTTTATGTAACATTTAGCAAAGATTTCTTTTAAGATTTTCAAAATATGAAATTATCATATGTATATTTAATGATTACTTTCCTAACTCATTGGTTAACAATATAGATCTGGTGTTAAAATAAAAAAAATAAATTGAACATTTTCTCAACCACCAATTTTCATTATTCTAAGACAGGAAGGATATAATTTTAAAAATATATCTCCAATGCAAGGCTGGATATTAATTTTTGTAATGTTGATAATTTTTTTTTTTTTTGGTAAATATTAACCGTACATGTTTTTTATCAATAAAATCTGTACACATGAAAACAAAAATCAAAAATAGAGATATTAAATTAAATAACTTGCCTTGTCGTAATGATATGTTTTATCTTAGATGTAGAAACATGATAACTTATTTTATGATGTTATCAAAACAGAGACACTGTTTATTGGTTTTCTTAATTTGGTGAAATCACCTTTGAAGAAAATGTTGGGAACAAAGGCAAAAGTAAATACAGCATATTGGAATATTACAATTTAAGAATCAAAAACCATGAGTCAGATACTGAGACATTTCACCTCTTCTTCTCCAACAGTTTCTTTTCTCACCCTTCCTACCCTTGGAACTCCCTTCCATTTACTTGCTTCTCTGATAATAAAAAAAAAAAAAAAACGGAAAAGCTAAAACTATTTTCTTTGTTTTACTAAGTCAATGACAAAATATTTTTCTTTGGAATGAAGACTTCAGATATAGTTCAGTTCCACCAGCTGCTTGCCAGAATTTCTACAATATTAAAATATATATGAGCAAAATCTATAAAACAAAAGAAATATTAAGTGCTCTTTAAAGATTATGATAAAAGAGGATATGTGAAAAAAGGCATCAGTCATAAATATCATAAATTGTGGCATGCAAGTCAACCTCAAGATTTTAGCTCAAAGTTAGGCCTGTACCTACAATATAGGCCGACCCCCAAACATATGCTAGGCTACATGTGGTTCAAAACTTAAGTCTACTGGTAAATGAAGTTGGGCTACAGTATATGATAACCTGTGACAAAACTACATATGGTCACACCACTTACCTGTATATTAAGGCCCTAACAGTAATATCTTTCCATATGCGTTGTACACACACACACACTGGTAGTCCTAGTATATTGGATCATTATAACTTAGCAAACTATTAAAATTTGTCAGGTCTACTGATAAAGACATTAAAATTAACATAAACTCTTATGAAATATTACAGTTATAACTTTCATGAAATTGCACAGATAACATGCATATCTGTCTGAATGGTCACTTCAGAATTAAACAGCACTTTGGTACAGTATTTACACTTAGTGTATCAGCCGTTGGATGTGATATGTGCTGTAGCATTAATACAATACAGAATTTGGGTTACTACTTCATTATTTTATATTAATTTCTGTGTTAATATGCCAAATATGTATACTGAACACAAGTTTTATTACGATATATTTGTGGGAGACTGATGGAGGTATGGTAAGTGGTGCACAATAACTGTTAGGAGTGCTGTCCCACTTGTTTACAACTTGGTGGTAAAAGTTTTTTTTTTTTAGTTTTTTTAAGCTTATCACCCCCAAGCAAGGCTGGAAGCCACTAGCACGCAAGGGGTTACAGAAGGTTTGGAGGAAGAGCAGATAGGAGTGGTAAAGGAGAGGATGTGAAGAAAGATAGTGGATCGATCAAGGCAAGGGGGTTACAGAAGATTTGGAGCGAGAGCAGATAGGAATGAAAGGTGAAAGGATGTGGAGAAAGGAAGTGGATAGATCAAGGCAACTGGAGATGTCGATTGACATTACACTTAAATAGTTGGAGATTATATTTGTCAGGGAAACAAGAATAAGGAAGGGAGTTCCACAGGCGAGATGTGCAAGACATGAAGCTATTGGAGTAGAAGAGACATCTACATCTAACAGTTTCAACATTGAAGGGGTGGGAATGGGATGCCAGCCTCGTATGACGTTTAAATTCATGAGGCCTAGGAACCAGCGAAAGTTAGCATTTTATACCTGCCATATAGATTGACCCCTAGTTTTGGAAAGATTTTTTAGGCTTGATTACGCAACTGTAATTTACACTACTAGAAAGTAATATGAACAATTTTAAAAAAAAAAGAACAATATATGTCACTTTGAAAGTAACAGATCCTATTTTACTGCAATTGCCCACAGTACCTGCCCACATTTTATTCTTCTATATGCTGTGTTCCTTCAGAATATTGGCGATCATGGCTCTCCACAATTTCCTATCCTTTGTAACTCTTAATAAATTTTATTTTTTTGTTATCTCTCCTAAACCTGTTCTGCCATCCATTTACTCAAGCTCATGAGGTAGGTTTTCTCTTTTCTCTCTCTCGCCTTCAATATCACCTGTGAGTATCAAATTTTACATACCCTCTTTCCTCATTATGTACACTAGAAATATCAAGTATCTTTTTCAGACGTTAAGTATATAAAACTTCATTGTTGCTCACATGTTTAGTCTATGGTATTCTCAGTATCCTTCTGTAGAACCACATTTCTGTTGCTTCAAGTTTCTTCTTCATCTGTGAGGAGGTTGTCCAGCATTCACTGACATATAGGAGGTCTGATATTACATAACAGTTCAGTACTGTTTTCTTTGATTTTACTAAAATTTTCCTGTTTCTTAATAGTCTGCTTAGTTTTGGAAGTCATCTTTTGTTATCCCATTCCCACCAATTTAAAAAGAATGTTCTTTTCACCTTTGTTACAGATAGTAAGACAAAATACAAAAAAGGTGAATAAAAAGTCTTTATCCTTTTTCATGTGTGTGTGCAAATTTTATATGAAAAATTGTAAGTGACTTACATTTTGAGAAGTGATATTTTTTGATTTACTAAAATTAGTAGATATTCCTGTGTATATTCAGATAAGCTTAAAGCATTTGTATGTTGGGTGTAAAGACTACCCAACTTGCACCCAACAAAGGGGCAATAATACATGTCCTATCTCTAAGTTATCATGTGGAAAAAGAGAAAAAAATTTCATCCTTTTCTTATATATTACTTTTGCCAACACCATTGAGTGGTTGTTAACAGAAGTTCTTTGGCAAACAAGTGGGGAAACCCCACACTTTTTCTCACAAATTACACCTAATGGCTAAAGAATATTTGAAAATCTAAACAATGGTGGATATTTTTTCAAAGTTATAAACAATATAGATATTTTATAAAGCATCTTTAATGAATTCTCTGTATTTATTGCTATAATAAAATGTTTGCATGAATCTTCCACAGTTAATAAATGCTAAGTACTTTCCATTTTTTAAGTGTTTTTTTAACAATAAATATTTTTCTGGTTTTTATCAGTGACATATAATGAAATAAATATTTTTCAAATGCTGAAATTTCACTACAGAGCATCAGTAATTACCTTTGTACAGTTAAAGGTTATCGGAGAATTTCTTAAAAATTTAACAACAATCCTTTTTTTAGAATTGCTATGTCCCTTTGGGATATAAATAATCATGGATATCCAGAAATGCGATTTCTTTATCATCTGTCAACAGCAATGACTTCTTGATAGTATTGTTATTTCCTATTACCTTCTCTATGTTTTTTCCATAGTGTTGTCCTTCTCTTAAATTGGTTGCCCTCCAAACCTAGAGCATTCAGTTTACTTTGGTATTTAACTCTTAACTGGGGGAAGAATAAATGAATGCATCACTTTCTCAAGAGTATTTGTATGAAAGTAAATGCAGCAAACTAAGTCAGAATTTGAACACAGATCTGACAAAATAAACCTAGTAACTGCTCTTGAAAAAGACCTCCAATCGGTGGTTAACTGTGCCAGGTAATGGCTTGTAAATTTTAATGCCTCCAAAAATAAAAAATTTTAAAAAAATGGTTTCATTTAATCACCACAGAGAATCTAGGAAAATTGATTCTCTGTGTCATGCCAGAATCCATCTAGCACTATTATAAGTCTACCATTTTTCATGCATTGAATTCTGGGTTGGTGCTCCTGCTGTATATATCAAGATTCTTGACAAAAATTTAAAGAAGGGTCTATAATGTAATTGATCCTGACCTGGAATCTCAACAATGGTCACTTTCTCACTGATGGGAAAAATATTTTCATAGCAACTGTTCTGATGTGCTTTTTTCCTTAGTGACTCAACTGCATGAATTTAAGCCTGTTACTAGATTGATAATGATGTTTCACTATTTTACTGTTGAATTAGCTAGATGCAATCACCACTTCCATTCTAGCAGTTTCTTTTCTCAGACTTTTCACCTTCTGATTTCTTGCTTCCCTGCCAACGACAATCTTCAAAGATTTATTAGGTTGGTGCAAAAATAATGTTGTTTTTTGACTTTCAAGATCATGTCAAAAAACGACATTATTTTTGCACCAATCTAATACAACATCAATCACATTTTCTGTTTTCCTGAAACCTGCTCCTTTATTGTCCTTTCCTCACTAAATTCTTCTCATTCTCTTTCAATCTCTGTAAACCCCTGTGTCTTAGTAACATTATTGCCTTACTTGGGATGAAATGATTAAAAAATACACAGCTCATTAATGTTATTTTCTACAATGATAACTGTTATGCTGTCTATAACATAAAATGTTGAAAAAATAAACTATATAAAGTAATACATTTTGATAGACTCATATGAAAAACAAAATGCTCAGTTTCTTTATAATGACTATTTACAAGTGATTTTAGCTTGAAATAACCTCTTGAAAATATTCACAATTTATTTCAACATAACTAAAAGAATATGTTTAAAATCATCCAATTTATAAACCAAGTTTATTGCTTTCATTAACAACATTTTGAAATCAATCACTGTAGACATAAGCTAACCATATTTCTTACACAGATATCAAATATACTGTTGTCACTCCACAAATAAGTTTTGCTTTGGTTAATTTGAAAAGACTTCACTGATTGATTCAGTCAGTTTCATTTGAAGAATCAGGAAACATGAAAACAGTTAAAATGTTTAACAATGACCCACAGATTTTGCACACCTATCTTAATTCAAATTGTAACCAAGCATAGTTGCTCTATACCATCCTAGATAGAGTCAAGGAAATGTCTATAACATTAAGAAGAGAGTCATTGACATATCTGACTATATATTTTATATAGTTTTTTTTCTTTTTGGTCACTCAAATTTTTCTTTGCATATTTGCTATCGATAACTCATTTCAGCCAGTCCATTCTTCAGTATTTATCAGGTGTTAATCCATGAGAAAAAGGAAACCTCTTAACTCCTGAACCAAGAGAAACTATTCATTATTGAACACAAAGGGATTGTCTGTTTTCGCAGAATTGGATATGCCAAGTGCCCTTGTGATTTCAAACACCACCAATAGAAAGCTGAACAGCAAATGAAACCACAATGTTGAAATCTGTGCATTGTTTGATTCACTCACCTGGATGACAGGCTGATATATGTTGCTTTCTTCAGCTGCCTTACCACCAATGCTTTACTAATTAGACTATAGAAACCTTTTGGTTGTACCCATTCTGGTGGCATAGCACCAAACCCATCCAGAAAGCTGTATGCAACTGTTTTCTCAAATCAATGGTTAAAACGTGACTTTTGGGTATTGAAACCTGTAGGTCTTAGTAAGGACCATTCTTTTTTGAACTGCATGGATTGGTGCTACAGAATCACAAACAAAGAACTGCATCAAATATCAGAAATCATAATTGACTGAAATCATTCCAGATCTCCCAGAGAAGTTTAAAAAATTCAAGTGCAGTTTGGGTAATTGAATTCCTCCTTTATCATGTTGATGCTCTTGGCACAACTTTCAGCTGTGATCCATTCTATAATTTTCTTCGTGTTTGACAGTAAGGAGATGAGTTACTCTTCCTCTTCTTTTTTTTAATCATAAAAAAAACAAGACCTTAATAACAAAAAAAGATTTTGAGGTTTGTTTGTAGAACTAAGCATTTTTCTCAAAGTTATAAACAACAATAATAATAATGACAAATTGCTCATTTCTGAGCATAACCATCTGCTAGGATGACTAACTAATTCCTGGTGCAGATGCCTGCTCAGACACATTTGTGTTTCTTCAACATCCACATATTTAACCTGTGGTTTATACTGCAACTAGAGTGAGTAAACCTAAACTGCACTTTCTGAGAGAGAGTGTATATACTGGCAAGATCAGTACTTGAACAAGGCTGGTATATTCAAAACTTCAATCACGATAACTTGTGAATTCATTGTCTATGCAATTTCACCCAAAAGGCTTGGGTCAATCCAGGATATGATTTTCAGGTACGGCATATATTTGGATCATATCTCCAGGCCAATATTATAAAGTTGACCAAGCAGCTCTGTGCCAATTTATAAACAGAAAATCATATACAACCACTATAATTAAAATGGAAAATAAACTTAAAGATGTTGTTCTCTGAATTTCAGGCTTTTTATTTTTGCCACATGAAGAAAAACTATTGAATTGTTAAAGGATTTTAGTAATATTTTTTTCAGTTAGAAGAAATTTTTAGAAAGGATTAACGGATTTGAGTTGTTGGCGTCATAAATGCAGTTAACTTTTTTTATCTTTTAAGAACCGAAAAAATAGAAAAATTTATTTTCAGGACTTGCTTCCAAGTAGAAACTTAATTATAAACAATGATGTCATTACACAGAAATGAAATATTTCACAGTGATTTAGCACTTTTAATGCAGGCTTAAATCCTGTTAAATTTCAATTTTATAGTTTTATCAGTTAGCCAAGCATTAGATCATTTGTAACAAATTCATTTTCTCCTGCTGCTTAGTTTATTTTGTCTTCGCACTACCTTCACTAATTTTTTCCCCACTTAAAGTTACTTAATAATCAAACTATTATTCTACAAGTTATAAACCTTATTAGTGTGTAGGGATTGAACCACCTTGTCTTGTCTTTTTGCTTAATGTCACTATGTAGTGTTGTATCCAGGATTATAAAAAGAGAGATATAAAAGCTCCCTTTCAGTTTTAGCTACAAAATGTAGTACAGGTTGATTATGCTTTATCCAAAATTCTAAAATCCAAAAACCTCCAAAATTCTTGGGTTTTTCATGTGCTGACATGACATGCCACAAATAGAAACTTTCAGAAAGCAACATGGCTATACATAACATAATTATTGTGCTGCAGCATTACAAATAAAATGCTGGCTTTTTTTCAGTTTTCATTACATTTAACTGTAATCAGTTATTAATTCATGTTTCGTTTTTATACAAATACTGTACCTGTATATATTTAACATTTTAATTAAAGCTCGACATCACTGGTAGAGACTGATAGGTTACCAAATTTTCCTTCTCACACTCACCGGGATTCAACAATGATGTACCCTATCTTTATGTAGAAGTAGTGTTTAGTGTTGCATTTTTATTTTTTTTTGTAAGTAGTGATTATGTTTTTTGTACACCAAAAAATCTGAAAAATGAAGCACTTTCAGATACAAGAATTTAGAATAAAGGATTCTCAACCTGTCCCAAATGGGACTCTTCTTCTCCTGGAAGATATTCTCCAGTTAAACCAACTACTTAATTTCAAACACACCACATGGACATGATACATGTAGACACACACTACACTAATCCCATAAATGATTTTCTTTCTTTTCTTACAGCTCTACACATGTAAATATAATTTCCTCTTTCTCTTCTTTTTATGAGTTATGTTACAATTTATATAAAAATTTATCGGCAAATAGGCAAGATAAATGCCTAGATATCAGAACAATGTTTAACAATTGAATGACAAATAACAATTTATTAGAGGATATGCTATATAAATTTAGGGAGAATATGATATATAAATTTCTATATATCAGAACAATGTTAGGTAATTGAATGACAAATAACAATTTATTAGAGGATATGCTATATAAATTTAGGGAGAATATGATATATAAATTTCTATATATCAGAACAATGTTGGAGAATTTTTATGCATAAATTTTTATTTGTCATTCAATTGAATTTGATTTTTTTTTTTTTTTTTAAGCGTATCACCCCAAGCAAGGCAGGTGGCCACTATCACGCATGGGGTTACAGAAGGGTTGGAGGAAGAGCAGATAGGAGTGGTAAAGGAAGGGATGTGGAGAAAGAGAAGGACGGAGGGTCGATCGAGGCAGGGGGGTTACGGGAGATATAGAACAAGAGCAGATAGGAATGAAAGATGTCAGGAAGTGGATAGATCAATGCAATTGGAGATGACGATTGACGCTACACTTAAACCGTTGGAGATTGTATTTGTCAGGGAAACAGTAGTAAGGAAGGGAGTTCCATAGGCGAGATGTGAAAATGACTATGAAACTGATTGGATATTGTTGTTATCACATGGGGAGTTCTAATCACTAATAACAAGTTACAAAATTTCTGGTTAATAATAGTAAGAAAATTAAATGTTGGTCATTTTTTTGGTTGCTGTTTTTCATTCAGTCAGTCATGATATATACATGAGTAATCATATCTCTTTCAATTCATGACTGACTAGGAAGATTTGCCTGCAGTAGGTTGCCATTTTCTTCTGTAGTAGACTGGCTGTCAACCAAATCTATACCCAGTTTGTTCTGCTATTCAACCCATAGCTGGGGGGAAGAAAAGATGGCTTCATACATTTCTGAAGGGCATTTGCACATAAGTGAATGTAACAAACCCAAGTGGAATTTGAACACAGCTCTCTGATTTCTCATTCCAAGCCAATATCCATTACACCACCCACACATCCTCAGTTGTAAAGAAATGAACAAAACAGCTGAAGATATTCTTTTATAAATTAATTACAAAACTCATGTTATAATTTACAAATTTCTTGTCAATAATAAAAAAGTAAATTAAATGTTGGTCCTTTCCTAGCACTTAACTGACTGAATGAAAAATTCATTCAATCAGTTAAGTGCCATACGTGATGCATGATACACACATAGACAATCATATCTTTTTCAATTCATGACTGACTAGACATAAGATTTTTCTGCAGTAGGTTGCCATTTCTTTCTGCGGTAGACTGGTTGCCAACCAAAGCTATAGGAGTCATAGCTGTGGAAAGAAGAGATGGATTCATGCCTTTCTCAAGGGTATTTGTATGTAAGTGAATATAACAAAGCCAGCTGAAATTTGAACTCTGCTCTCCCATTTCTCATTCTGAGCCATTATCGATTATGTCACAATGCACATGCTGTTTTTCACTACCACGCAAATTGCAATTAATAAAGTATATTCAATAGAGCACTGAAAATATAAACAAACACTTCAAAATAAATCAGCATTCTGAGGTAATTGTAATATTTATGGGCACAGTAGTTTGACCTATTTCTAATATTACTATTACTTCTAGCAAGAACTTCAAAACTACCACTACCAGACTTTCTCCAAACTACTACCAATATCCCCCTTATACATAAACATTTTGTGACACTGAATATCAAAGGACTCACTCTAAAGCAAATAAATAAAAAATATATTATATTTGCATATAACCTTTCATCTCAGTTCATTTTATGTTCTATGTTTCCTAAACAGGGAACAGGTGATAAACTTGTACTCCTGTTCAAAAGACTGGCAAGGAGTGTGAACCGGATGATAGACAAGCCTATCTACTCCTATTAAAGGTGAATATATTAAATCAACAAATATATTAAAATTATGGGACCAAGTAAGGAAAAGGATCAAAGTTTATGATTTAATTAATAACAATTAATTAATAAAAATATAACCACAAAACTGAAAAAAATTTATAACATTATAAATAGCAAATCAAATTTTTTTTTTTTTTTTTTAAGTTTATCACCCCCAAGCAAGGCTGGAAGCCACTAGCACGCAAGGGGTTACAGAAGGTTTGGAGGAAGAGCAGATAGGAGTGGTAAAGGAGAGGATGTGGAGAAAGATAGTGGATCGATCAAGGCAAGGGGGTTACAGAAGATTTGGAGCGAGAGCAGATAGGAATGAAAGGTGAAAGGATGTGGAGAAGGGAAGCGGATAGATCAAGGCAACTGGAGATGTCACTTGACGTTACACTTAAATAGTTGGAGATTATATTTGTCGGGGAAACAGGAATAAGGAAGGGAGTTCCACAGGCGGGATGTGCGAGACATGAAGCTATTGGAGTAGAAGAGACGTCTACATCTAACAGTTTCAACGGTGAAGGGGTGGGAATGGGATGCCAGCCTCGTAGGACGTTTAAATTCATCAGCAATACATGTCACAACTCATGAACAATTGTAGACATAATGTGGTTTAGCATAAAAATTAAAATATATTTACTAAGTAAAGATGAAGATACTCTTAGGGACCCAAAAAACAGTGGCAGATGTTAATTTTTTGAGGAAATTTTCCAACATCTTCACCTTTTTTATTAAATCGATTCTTTCTTTCTTTTGTGCTTTTTCACCATTCAAATGACTTTCCAGTCCCACTTTCTTAAACCCCTGAGATGATTGCATACTGAAAAAAAATTGCCTGATCGTTAAGACCTCCCTTGTATGAGGCACCTAAAGATCTCAGTGTAGGGATCAGTTACAACAAATCTAGTATAGAAGGAAATTGAAGGCTCTGCTAGGGGTAGGTTTGTCCAACATTGTAAGCTGCTACAAAAGCAAAAAATTATCTTAAAAGTTTGAATCGTGTTCTTAAACAGTCTCATCAAATCAAGACTTTCAAATGGATGTCATGCATAGTGTTAAGCTCATTCAGAAATATCTAAATACAACAGATTTCTAAGATCGATGGTTAAAAATGGCTTCAAGTGAGTGAAGCATGCCGGCTTCAGTGAGGACCATTATTCCCTTAACCTCATGGGCTGGCATTACAGAATCACAAACTAAAAGATCTGCCAAATAAGAGAAAGCATATTACTTGAGGACTTTCAACAACAACTAAAATTTGTAGCATATGTAACTACTGGACTCTTGTTTTTGGTTAATAAAATATACATATATACATCATAACAACTACACGAGACATGTATACACATACAGTAATGCCTTAAGATACCAGTTTAATTCATTCCAAGACTGAGCTCATAACTCAAAATACTCATATCTCCAATCAATTTTCCTCATTGAAACTAATAGTAATATTTCCAATCCATTCCCAGCCCCTAAAAATTCACCACTGCTCTTTACACTTACTTTCTTCAATGGTGTCACTAAAGAAATTTTGCAAAATAACAGCAAAAATGACAACCCAACACAGCACAACAGAGATCTTTCCAGAGCAGAGGTGAACACATGTACTGTGGATGCTTAACTGAAACTAGTTCATATCTCAAGGCAAAATATCGGCCAAACTCCAGTTTATATCTCAAAGATCTCATATGTTGGCATGCTCATATGTCAAGATATTACTATATGCATAGAAGGATTTATTATAAGAAGCATTTGGTTGTACTAGTTCAGTATATACAGTGTAACCCGGATATAAGAGAGTTGTCGGGACCGGAGAAGAAGTATCTTATATCCGGGTTTCTCTTATATCCGGGTTTGGTCTATTTTGTTTTATTAACACAGGCTCTAATTTGGGACCAGAGAAAATCTCTCTTATATCCGGGTCTCTTATATCCGGGTTACACTGTATAAGAAATTTCTTGTAATGTGGTTGTTAATAAATGTTTCTGATTTTTGTGTTCATCATGGCGAATGAATAAATTATTTGCAAGTGAAAAGTAATATTAAACATGAGAAAGTGATATTTGCGTAAACCTTATTCATTCTGGGAGCAGCTCAAATCCATACGCTCTTTGTGGGAGGTTGATGAAAAGAGAAAATCTCTAGATTTTTTTTGCCAGTAGGGTAGTTTCCTTTTTTCTATGGAATCATAGGAATTAGTTGGTTTTTTTTTTTTTAGTTCTCATGATTGTGAGATCACTACAATATAAACAAAATGCTGATATTCCACAATACTCCAAACAAAAAGCAAGGGAGGAACCCCCCCATCAATAGTGGTAAGAGCATTAACAGCTACTGGTTTATTTCCTGAAAAATTGTGTAAATAGAAACACTTTATAAATTTCAACTGACAGCAGCACTGACTGCTTGGTCATTGAATGCCAAATGTTTCCTCATAAGAAAATGGCTAATATTACCATTACCATTACTAAGGGTAAAGATATTAAGTTTTATCATCTAAAAAGATCTTTGAATTAATGTTTTCACAAAGAAGACATTAATAAACATCAAGAAAGAAAAAGACAGTTTATAGAAATGCAGCTTTTATGCAAAGATTTAATATTCAAAACTGATAGATACTAAGTTTAATATACAATGCACATAAAGATAATTTCCTTTTTTTTTCTCCAGAGAATTTGAATAAATTTCCTTTTCTTTTAAATTAAGAAAAGAAAAATTGTAATGAAATTTTATAAGAAACACTGCTTTTTTACCCACTTCATATATCATATCTTCATTTTATGAGCCTGCAGTGATTTTTAACACGGGCAGTAACACTTTCTTGCAGGTGCTGTGAAGTCTCAAGGGGGCATTACAGGGGGCACTATAAGATGTTTTAATCTTTTGAACTCAGATTAATGTTCTCAGCTGACATGAACTGGAAAGAATATATTGAATCCATTGCAAGGTCACCTGCTAAGAATGTTTTTTCACTGTGTCGTATGAGACAATTTTTCTCTCCAGAATCTATCTTACTTATCTATAAGTCTACCATTCATCCATGCTTAGAATATTGCTGCCACATATGATCTGGTGCCCCCACTATTTACCTTGAGCTCTTTGACATTATCCAAAGAAGAAAATTAGCAATTATTATCAGTCCTGATGTGGAAGCTCGACTTCAGCCACTTTCCCACCAATGTAAGGTTGCTTCCCTGTGCCTTTTCTATAAATACTTTCATGTTAATTGTTCAGATGAGCTTTTCACTGCATTACCTAGTTTTTTTAAATTTAAATGCAGTACTAGACTGGTGTCAAGATCTCATCAATTTACAATTGAGCTGGCTAGATACAGCCATAAATTCTATGCTAAGTTTTTTTCACACTACTCACTTGTGGAATTTCTTTCCAGATTCATGTTTTTCACCCAACTTTAATCTCCAAAAATTTAAATGCAATGTCAATTGCTATCTACTGTCCTCCTAATTATTCTGCTCATTAGTAATGTTTCTGTCCCTAATTCTTTCACACCCAGTAACCTCTTGTGTCTTAGTGGCTTCATTGTCTTGCTTGGGATGAACTCAATAAAAAAATAAAAAGATTAGGCATTTTATATGTGCAGTTGTTTATCTTTATGCTTATATATTTACATTTTTAGATACATCTTGATGCAATTGCTATATATATATATATATATATATATATATATATATATATATAGATAGATAGATAGATAGGTAGGTAGATAGATAGATAGATAGATAGATAGATAGATAGATAACAAAATTCTAGGAAGCTTCTCTCATATGTGTGCAGATATTTTGTGTTGATTAACACTGTTACAAGGTACTATGAGAAAACAATATATCATTTTTTATATATTAAGAAAAGGGGTGCTGGCATGTATTTTCTTAGAATTTCTTGAATCTGGTCCTTTCCAAAGTATTTTGCCTAAACAATCAACACACTTGTGATATATTGATAATGCTCTCTCTCTCTGTCTGTCTCTGTCTCTCTCTATATATATATATATAAACTTCACTCTGTTGCATTAACTTATTCCATTTACTGCAGCAATGTTAATACAAAGACACTTGGCAATGGCATGAATTCTTCTCCCTAACAGCATAGGTTGGGTTCTTTAGTTTTGGGCATGTTGAAACTTGACTAATGCATGGAATAATAATGCAAACACAAAATGTACTTAGAATAAAATGTATTGAAACAAGAATGTGTACACAATATTTACATATAGTCTTTTGTATATTTCTGGGAAGACCGTTCCTGGAGAATGTGTTGACTAAGTCGCAGTCGGGCAGAGTCTCTAGTGAATCTCTTGATTCGCCTCCCTGTCTTCCCGGTACCAACCATATTTATATCGTCGGTACTCCACTATGCAAATTAGGTGGATCCTACCACAACAGGGCAGCAGCCAGTTTAAAAGACAGCCAATTCTGTATTCCAAACTGTAGCAAATGCAATGAAAAAACACTCCATTATCTTTCTGAAGATGTCACAGTAATTCCAGAAAATAAAGAAAAGGAATATGCGGAGAGACATGATTACCATTGTTTTTTCAAAGGACATGACACAAAATTGATTGATTGACTGATGGCTTATGCACCTTTTTCAGGTTATTTAAAGCCAGAAAATATTTTTAGATTTTAAGAAAATTTGGGGAGATAATAATGATTTACTGATGCAAGTTCTACTAATTAACCCATAGTAGGGAGGAAAGCAAGGGTAGATTCATATCTTTCCCAAGGGTATTTGTGTGTAAGTGAATATAATGGACCCAACTGGTCTATACTTGCCTTCCATTTAAAACAGCTCTAATGATGATGATGACAAAAAGTTTTATCAGAATGTTTATGAGGTCATATATCTAAATCAAATCATACAAATCTTTCTATCGAAGGAAAGTTTGGTATCAAATAAGTGTGAACAATGAGGAAATCTTAAGGATAATAGAAACTTTTTGCAAGCTATTTAAAGACAGAGAATCTTGTTAAATTTAAAAAAACATTTTTTTGCGATAATAATGATTTACTGATACAATTTCTAGTAATTAATGCATAGCTGGGAGGAGAAAAGGAGTAGATTTATACCTTTCACAAGCTATTTGTGTGCCAGTAAATATGACAGATCTGATTGGAATTTTCTGATTACCAGTTCTGGGCCATTATCTATTACACCACCTGCACATCCAACTTTAGAACACCTGGCGTTCTCAGACAGTCACCAATCTAGATACTGACCATTGCTTAATTTCAGTGATCATATGAGAAATGGTGTTTCAAAGAACACAACACAAAAGGAATATTTTAATTGTATAATATGCAACATGACCTTCTTGAAAAACCATTCAAAAAATTTAATTTAGTAGAATTATATTATAAACATTATCCATAACAGTTAATAATTTCCATCAATACATCAGGTTTTCTCTATTGTAAATTCAAAACTGAAGTGACAGATTAACCTGAAGATATGACAACTGAAGAAAAAAACACATTTAGGTGCTAAATTAAATTCAGAAATCATGAATGTCTACAGAAAAACAGGAAGACTTATAGCGTAATAAAAGTATATCCCCTGGAGTATTTCTCAAGGTGGGTTGGTGGTCACTTGTTATTTTTACAACTGATGATTTTCCCTCCAAGCAAGAGTTGGATGCCGGGGAAGCAGCAAAACCTCTAAGTCGTCTGCTGTGCAAGTAAATACTTTTGATTAGGCACTACATGACAGCAACATGGTCTACTGGGGAGTAGTTAAGTGTTAAGAATTGCAGCAAAGTTATTTACATTTTTCTGTACTGAGAAAAGAAAGTGAAGAAAAGCTCTGAAAACAAACCACTATCTTCACATTTTTTTTTTTTCTCAAACACGCCACTCTCCTCTGAGATATACAGACTTAGAAAATGGTTGGAGAACTGAGTCAGTAAATATTACATAAGAGATTTATTTTATTTTTTAATTTAATTTTAAAGCATATTTTTTTTCATTAATGACATTTTAGAATTTCTCAACATGGATTTGGTTACAGCATTTGGATATAAAGAATCTTGAAATAAAAGGAAAAGGAAAAATAGTTTTAATATTTATTATTTTTATTTAATGAAACACTGACAACTATTCTTCATTTTTTACTAGTATTTAATTCATCTTAATTTTAGCTGTTTTTTTTTTTGTTGTTGCAACTTTTCAGACTGTATGTCTACAATCATCATCAAACAAAACAGATGAGAAACATTTTGTAACTTAGAGACATAATCTTTGTTTTGGAAAACTTGGTTAACTGTAAAAACTACTTTAATAAGCTCTTGTAGCCCAAACAACAGAGGAGTTGATACTTTTAACTAGTGAAAAATTAATAGTTTTGAGATTATTATGATTAACAGTTGACTCCAATTTTTCTGAGCAAGAAAATAAGCAATTTCCTTGAATCAAAATGAAAGAATGATGATTAAGATAGTCTTTTGGATGAGTCATTAATTATTTTTTCCAAACCATTTCTAAACCATTACATAGTTTTAGCATGGGTTGTTCAGTTTATTAAGTAAAATGGTTCATGTTACATTATTTAGGTATAAATTATCTTGAAATAAAATGATAAGGGAAAAATCATACAATAGTTTTAATATATTTATTTTTTATTTTATGAAGCAAAGTAAAATATCATTTATTTTTATTGTCTTTCATTCATTTTGGAGTTGATTTTTAAAAAATTTTTGCCCCTATTCAGTTTGTAACAAAACAACTCATGTCAGAAATAAATAATAAACCCTCAGGATGACTCAAACACATATCCCTTTATTTTGGGAAATCTATTTAACTATTACAATTCCTCTATCAGCTAGCTTTGGTGTCATATAATGTTGATTATTATGAAGTAATACTTTCATTTGATTACTATTGGCTTCAGATGGTCTACTCTATCATGTAACATCATGAAACTTTGCAAACCATTTTTGATATATTAGATAATTGACTGTTCCTTCTTTATAAACTACACATATTTTTGCTTTTTTAGGAGTGAGTTGAATGACATTTTTGTCCTTGTTATATGCTGAAAATGTTGCTTATTTTCTTCAATGTTAGAATCAATAAAAATATAACAAATTTAACATTTAAAACTATACACTCTGACACAATGCTTATTTGTTTTTATATATATATTAATGTAATTATAATTTTTATATTATTTCATTTTGATAAATTTTTTATGTATTTATTTATTTTAAATAATAGGTCTTGAATTAACCCTTTACTTTTAATTTTTAAAATTGTTATAGTTATATATGTCGGAATATTTGGATATACTTAAGGTTTTGCTTATTTTCTTTTATCTTCAATGCTAGAATCAATAAACAAAATGTGCCAGTTTTCATGACTTTAAAAAACATACCAGTCGACACAAGACAGAAGTAATATTTTTAACAAAGATATTTAAACTCAGTTTCTAATATTATCTGATAACAAAAGCCAAATAAATCTTTTGACAAATCCAATATAGACATCATCCAATAAGTATTTGTTCTTATCTGATATCTTTTCTGTGATGAATGTACAGAATATTTTCCCCAACTTTCCAACAGTTGTATTTGATGTTTATCAAACTATCACTTGATACAAATATGTAACTTCTGGGAAATAAAACTCTTCCAACTAGTTTACATGAACAATGAAAAAAATTATAGCTTTATTTAAACATTGGTTATCTTATAGGAAAATTATCAAACATTATTATCCATTTAAAGTAATTCACAGTATTTTTTTCATAAACTGCACAATTTTTTGTTTTTTAGGGATGTGTTAAATATGTTTTTATCTTTTTGTTAAAAATAAAAGTTTAATACGTTGAAAATTTTGATAATTTCTTCAATCTTAATTGTTAGAATCAATAGAAATGTATCAATGTTAACATTTTCAGACAATGCACTCTGACCCAATGCAGTCAAAAAGCAATCTTTCTGAATGGTGTTATTAAGACTAAATTCTCCTAACATCAAAAAACTTCATCTACTTTCTGAAACATTTAACACATGAGAAATATCTCAAAGATCAACTTAGAATATTGTTTCTGATCAATCAAGTTTGAATGATTTGGATGTAAGGGAATGAAATTGTCATTATTACATCAAACAAAAGAAAGAGGAAAAGAAGATTAAAAATAAGAAAATAAAAATACATTTTCTAAAAATATTTTATCAAATTCAAATTATCTTGTGTTATTACAATTCATAAACCTTTTTCTTCATATTGTCCTTTTTACATATATTTTTCTTAATCATTTCACCCCATCAAGGTGATAACACCCTTAAGAAACAAACGGTTACTGAAAGGGAAAGAGTCTGAGAAAAAACAAGAAAGGACAATAAAAGAATAGGCTTCAATGAGACTGAAGGTGATTTCTGAAATTGCATTTACAATTTTTTAAATCAAAGTTGATGAAAAAGCAAGAAGCCAGAAGAGTGTTCCACATATGAGAAGTGTGACTGAAGAAACTATTAGCATAGAACTTATGGTTACATCTAGCAATTTCAACTGTAAAATTATGAAGCCTAACTGCCAATCTAGTACTGTGCTTAGATTTTTTTAAAGTTGATATATCAAAGAGGAAAGCTTATCAAAACAATTACTATGAAAATATTTATCGAAAAGGCACAGGTAAGTGATGTTACAGCCGTGAGAAAATGACTGAAGCCAAGATGTCAGGTCAGGACCAATAACATTGCAGATTCTTTGGAATTTATCAATAATCTCTAGATACATAGCAAAAGCACCAAAGCAGATATGGCAAAAATATTCAATGTATAGATGGATGGTAGATTTATATCAGTAATGATACAGTATAATTTTGTTTTGTGTACATCACTTCTAAATATCTCTCTATATTTCTGAGATGAGGTATTGTAACTATTTACACTATTTACTTAGACTTGTCTGCATTGTTACCCTGGCTGGTAGTGGCCTGAGTGAAAGAATGTCCATTTAACCCTTAAATGGCAAGCATCATCAATTGATGTTTCATTGGAGATCAGTGGATGTCATTAATTGATGATATAACTTTTTCCAATGATATGAGCATCATTCATTCATGGATGACAAATTAGTAACTCTAGAATTCATGAGTTTACTATTTACTAAGATTCATGAGGTTATGTCATTTGCTGCAGTCATTGTCGGTAAATAATGCTGGAAGAACATGTCAAAGAAAGTGCTATGTTTACATGTAAACTTCTTGAAAAGAAAAGAGGTGAAAAATGATGATAACTTGGTGTAAAGAATACATAACTCCATTATACATGGAATGCTTCAAGGTGTCAGTCAGTTATGTGCCATACATGATACACACTTAGGCGATCATGTATCGAAAGATACATGACTGACGAGAACGTTTTTTCTCGCAATAGGTTGCCATTTCTTTCTGCGGTAGACCAGTTGCCATCCAAGGCTATAGAACCCAGTCTGCCCTGCTATTTACCCATAGCGGGGGGGGAGAGAAAAGGATTCATGCTTTTCCCAAGAGTATTAGCATGGAAGTGATTGTAATGGATTCAACTGGAATTCGAAGCTTACAGCTTCAAGGTGTACCACCCTATTAACAAATATTAAATTTAGAAACCTAACATTATTAACAAATATTAAATTTAGGAACCTAATATTGTTTTATCTCTCTGTTTTCTTTATTGTTACAATCAGAAAAAATTAAAATATTTATGGTTTTTGTTTAGAATTAAAGTGGAAATAAGATTAAAAATATTTCCTTTAAAAACTGAATCTTCTCATTTCTTATTTATTTGATGTGCAACATTTTTCCACCATTTAAAGGTTAAAGTTTAATCTGTCTTTAATCTGTACACATTTTAATCATACTTTTTATGTTTCATCTAATAAATGTTATCTAGCCAGGAGAAAGCCTGTAATAAACAAAAATATAGAAGGACCAGAAATATTAAAGTCTGAAGTGAAATCAGCACTGGGCAAATTGAACATTTAGGCTGTTGTCCTCATCTTTATTGCCATATTCACAATGTTTCAGCTGTTGTATGCTCTAACCTTCTTCAGCGGATAAAAGTTTTGGCTGAGTAATCCAAAAAGTGACTTGAGTTGTGAGTTCAATACCTGACCACAGCAGAGGGAACAAAACCTTGGAGAGCTGAGTTACTAAAAAGGGAATTAACTGATACTGAGATATCAAAACAAAAATGCATAGCATGTGGAATTAGAACAATCAACCCCTGTGGACTAAATAAAGGGTTCATTTCAAGTGTATATCACCTGAAGATGGTTGGAGAGTACAGTGGATGAAACATTATAAATATGGCAGTAAACATGAGGATAACAGTCCAAATGATGTAAATAATGTAAACAATTCTAAATCATTTTTAAAAGTTGTGTATTTTCTAATATTATTCAATCATTTTGACTATATTTTCCAAGATATTTAAGAGAATGGGTAAATACAAATTTTAGACAATAAAAAATGACTTGTATTTTTCTTTTTATTAGTTTTCATTAACAGATTGAAAGCGCTGATGTGTATGTAGAGTGCACACGAGATTGAAATTTACTTTTGGCAATCTAATCTTTGATACTCTACTGATGGAGCAATTTCTTCACATGTATCTACATTTCATTTACACACACACACACACACATCTATATATATATATATATATATATATATATATATATATATATATATATATATATATAAAAGTGCCACACACAGAAACACATTATGCACTTTAGATGATACAGCTGCTTATATCAGAAAGCCAAGACCAGTGGCTTAAGATATCAATCAGCCAATAATTGTCTCTATAATCATTTTAGTTTGCAGCCAATTCACTTGCAAGTCAGAAGTCTTCATTGTCATGGGAGATATCTGAAATATGAAACAGCAAAGGAATACATGCACTCTTCTTCGATGTGTGATTGATTAATTCAAACGGGGTCAGTAATTTTCTATTTCTTTCTCAGATGTTATGAATTCTGCAATCCTATGGGCTTGCCGTGGAGATTTAAGATCTCCTGAAGACAAGGATGGTGATTGGCTGGGTGTAGAGAAAGAAAGTGTTTGTGAGTGAGTGGCTGCCTGCTTAATAGGCAAATTTTATGAGCTCCATGGCAAGAACAAAAGCAATAATTAGATGCTATGCCTATTTATTCCAGAAATAAGATCTATGGAGGAGTATAAAGTTATAAGAAAACTAATATTTTATTTTTGCAGTATATTTTCATCAGTTGATTCTATACATGCTTTTAAAGTTTAAAACAATAAGAAAGAAAGTAAAACCAATTTCTCTACTAGAGTAGACAGTGTACTTCAAAAAATGTCTATGGCTGAATTCTTTCCATGGAAACCTCAGTGCAGAACTGATATAGGCTTTTGGAAATAAATTATTTAGAAGACAAACATTTTACTTTTGTCAGTTGACTAAAAGAGATAGATATCATTGACAGCTTTAAAAGAGTATCCCTGAAATAAAGCATCTAAAATAAGATTAACTAAGTTACTTCTTCTATGTGCCGTGTCCCTTCAGGACGTTGGTAGTCATGGTTCTCCACAACTGCCTGTACTTTGTAGTTCCTAATAAATTTTGTCTTTTTACTATCTCTTCTAATCCCTGTCCTGCCAACCATTTATACAAGCTTGTTAGGTATGTTATTCATTGCTTTCTACAAATGTATTCATTATTTCAGGATATACAGAGGCTAGTTTAGTCACAAGCATAAAAAAGAAAATTTTTAAACTTCTTTCTCATTTGAGGAGTTAAAATATATTATCTACCATTTTAATGTGTAGCATCATTTAGAGAAAGTTTGTTTCTTTATGATAATTCAAATATTTATTTCTTATCAAGTCTATTTTCTTTTTTTTTTCTGTGTGGAATGTCCCCTTTAAGATATGACGGATCATGACTCTCCACAACATTCTGTCCATTGTATCTCCAAGTATGGTCTGTATTTTTGCTATCCCTCCTAATCCCTGTTTTGCCAACCATTTATACAAACTCATTAGGTAGGTTATTCACTGCTTTCCACTGTGCCTCTTGCCTTCATTATGTCCTGTGAGTGTCAAATTTTCTCAACCCTCTTTTCACATTAGGTGCCAAAGAAATTTCAGCTGTCTTTTTCTAATTCTAATTATACATGTCCTTTCACACTTACTGACATTATCATCAGAGGTCATTGTAATACAATGTTTAAAAAGTTGAATAAAAAACTTAGAAGGATGTATAGTGTACATAAATGTTCCATAGAATTTGGTTGTTAAATACAAGTTTATTTTCATTAGTTTTACTTCAAAATAAAACATATACATTTACTATTTCTCATCAAATGGTTATGGGGATCCAGCAAAAAAATTAAGAGTAAATATGGTTCATGAGTAAAAAATGGTTACGAAACATTTGATCTAGCTAATGTCTTACCAAGTATTATGTGGGAAGTATTTCTGATGCAGTCTGTATAAATACAAAAGGGATCATTGATGAAACAAAACATTCAGTGTATTAGTCATTCATTGTAAAAGATCTGGTTATAATTTTGACATGAAGATGTAGTTTTGTTTAAAAGAAAAAGTAACTTGTGAAGATGAATATGTATTGAAAGTGCACTAATTTCAGAATACTCTGTGATAAATTTACATCCTGGAACATACACCATATCTTGTTTTCTGAACTCTTTACTAAGCTGCATAATTGGCTTAGTCACTAAAAATCTCTATTTCTTTATAAATGGTTCGGATTAACATTTGATATTCATACATGGAGAATCAAAGTTATATTAGTTTTGCATAAGAAACAATCATCTACAATTTATTCTTACCTGAAATCAGATCAAAAGTCTGTTCTTTTTTTCAATGCAAATTTTGTATATGAACTGAAAATTTAGCAGTTAAAAGATTCTAAATGATAAGGTGAATAGAGTTACTTTTATAACTTGATAATAAGGAAGTGACATACAGGAAGTGAATTGAGAAAGAGATGCTATTTATTCAGACCAAAGAGGAGCCATTTTTTTATAGTTACTTTAATTTGAATGTTTAATAGGAAGGATTATATTACAATTTATGCAACACTAAATACTGCTTAATTTCAACTAGTGTTAAAAGAAAAAAGAAACATGATTTCAATGAATTTTATGTTTACAAAATATCAGCTTTAGACTCATATTTACAGATTGGAATTATGTTTTTAATAGTTTTGATTCTAATCCTGCAGATATATTATTAATTTCAAGTATTTGAATAAAAAAATCAGACAAATTCTATTGTTATCTTAATATGGGGGTTTGTAAAAATAAGTTCTTCTGTATTTTAGACTTTTGTGATATATTAAGTGATATTCTTCTTCTATATACCATGTCCCTTCAAGACATTGGTGATCATGGCTCTTTACAATTTCCTGTCTTTTGTAGCTCTAAAGTTTGTCTTTTGTTTCTCTCCTAAACGTGGTTCCACTATTCATTTACTTAAGCTCGCTAGTTAGGTTATGCATTGTGTTCCTCTGTTCCTCTTCAATCTGTTATGCGAATTTCAAAGCCGGCTTTCCTCATTATGTGCGCTAGAAATGTCTACTGTCTCTTTCTCATGTTAAGTATAAGTGTCCTTTTTGTTTCCATTTTCTATAGAGCTTTCTTGTTGCTCACATGTTTGGGCTATAAAATTCTCAGCATCCTACTGTAGAACCACTTTTTGGTTTTCTTCAAGTCTCTTCTTCATCTGTGAGGAGATTATCCAGCATTTACTGTCATATAGGAGGAGTGATATTCCATAACAGTTCAGTAGCTTTCCTTTGATTCTAACAACATTTTTTCTATTTCTTAACACTTTGCTTTGCTTTTGGAAGGCATCTTTCGCTATGCTAATGCGCCTTTGGATTTAAGTGTTGTAAATTCTGTCCTCTGTTAAAATACTTTCCAGACATTTCAAAAGCTTCTATTAAAAACAAATTAACAAAAAATGACTTCATGCTTTACCTATTTTTTTTTACTAATTACTGTTTGTGTCGTTACTTGATTTCATCTTTCCAATTGACTCTTAATGATACAATGGGAAAAGAAACATTTTTTGCCATTCAGAGATATGTTCTTAAACTTGCATATGTTTGTACTGAGTGACCCATTAAATGAAAAGTAGACATGTTCAAATAAAATCAACTCATAAACATAGTCAAAAAGAATTAACAACCAATGGCTTTTGTTGTTCCACTACATAAAATATTCTGGCTACACATTCTGGAAGTAAGTATATTCTTTTTATAGAGGGAAAAGTTTTTCCAAAATATTCATACTTATTCATAATATCCATTTGGTTAAATCTAAAGAAACTGATACTTTTATCAATAATAATAATAATAATAATAATAATAATAAACAAAAAAAAATCAAATATTTTAAATATGTTGATGTCCTTTTGGAACGGCAGCAAGTATTCTTAAAGTACCCAGAAAAATCTTCATAATCCTTTAAGGTGTTTTTTTTTATCCATGCCAAATCCTTTTTTATATATTTTTTTCAAGTTTCATATTCCTTTATATCTACTGCATGTATTTTTTATTTATTTCAGAAAACCTTATTCAGAGTTTTTAATTGAATTTCTTTTCCTATTTTTATCCTCTAATTTTTTTTGTGTGTCTATTTTGTTTGTACAGCTTATTCAGACATTTTTTTCTGGACCCAACTCTTTTTCTATTCTTTAGAAATTATGTTTCCCATCAGCAATCTGTACACAGGATTATATGAGGGACATCTGAAAGTAATACCTCTTATTTATTTCCACATAATCTACAACAAATAGTAGTAGGCATCCATTAGTTTCAGATATTATGGAGTCTACCAGAGTGGCTAGCTAATCCCTGTTATAGACACCTTCTCAGGCACATCTGTGTTTCTTTGTCATTCAAAAAAAACAACTTTTTGTTTATACTGCAAAACTGTTTTCATTTAATCACTATAGAGAACGTTTTCTGTCTGCAATCAGTATGGCTGATGCTAACCTCCAGGAGAGGGATTCCTTGTGTCTTCTTGGACTCACCTTTTCTACTGACATGTAGTGGAGTGTTTATATGGAATCAATTGCTAGGTCTACTGGTAGGAAAGTTGGTTTGCTCTGTCATGCCAGACAATTCTTCTCATCAGAATCCTTCTTGCACATTTATAAAGCTACCATTTGTCCAGGTATTGCTGCCATATCTGGTCTGGTGCTCCAACTACTTATCACAAAATTCTTGATAAAATTCAAAGAAGGGTCTGTAATGTTACTGATCCTGGCTTCTCGACTTCAGTCACTTTACCACTGACATGCTGTTGCTTACCTCTGTCTTTTCTATGGATATTTTCATGGTAATTATATTGATGAGCTCTTCTCCATAGTGTCTCAGCTACATGAATTTAAGCATGCTACTAGATTGGCAACTGAGTCTCACCATTTTACTGTTGAACTAGCTAAATGCAACCATCTAAGTTCTATCCTAATAGTTTCTTTTCTCGCATTTCCCACCTGTGGAACTCTCCTTCAATTTTTTTGCTTCCCTGCCACCTTCAATCATCATAAATTTAAATGCAACATCAGTTGTCATCTCCTGTTTTCCTGAACCCTGTTTCTTTATTGTCCTTCTCCTCACTAAAGTCTTCTTTATTCTCTTTTACTTTTGGTAAACCCTTGCATCCTAGTGACATTGTACCCTTGCTTGAATTGAAATGATTAACAAAAATCTATGCGAATAGAGAGAGAGAGTGTGTGTGTGTGTGCGAGCATAATCTGGCATGATCATGAGTTGAACAAGGTTCGTACAATGAATCTTTGGTTACAAGGACTTATGACTTCATGCTAGCACAACCACTGACATCTTTTGAACAGTTTAATCTACCCAGGCTCACTTACAGGTCTTGGGTGAACTTTGGTGTGGTTTTCAGCCACGTTCTAAAGGTGGCACACACTAGAATCGCCTCCCCAAGGCAGATAACATCAAAAAGTTACCATTCGACAAATTAACAATGGTGAGATTTGAACCTGGGTCTCATGGTCAAAACTCTAATGTTCTAACCACTCAGCCACATGCCCCCCCCCCCGCATTCTACAACAAATGCAGACAGAATAAAAATACAACTGGACAGATTAATTTTTCAGCTAAAAAACATATTTCCATATATTGACCACCTTTAGTTTTGCATTTTTGCCAGTGACAAAACAAGAGCCTACATGCTGTGATTGTAAACACGACTTGCCACATGTATTTCTATTTCCACTTCTGAAATGCATTACCTACTTCTTAACTGTGTTCACATTCACTGTTTGGTCTCAGCAAACATTCAGCAAGCATCAATGGGTGCATTTTTTTTTTCTGCACAGAGTAATTCAGTGAAACATCATTTCCTCACATACACTTTCATGTCAGACGCAATTTTGCCAGATTGCCACTCAGCTGTTATCTGTAACAAGGCAATAAAAATATTATAGGCTAGAGATTTCAACAATAAATCTCTACCACTTCTGACATGATGGGCTAAGATAATAAAATAGAAAGCATTATTTTCAGTGTGACCCTCGTATTTTTCCTCTTTGATAGAATGTGAATAAAAAATGTTGAGGGAAGCAAGTATATACAATTATCCAAACAACTAATTTCTTTCCAATTAAATGAAAAATAAAATCATGTAAAATATGAATCAGAGTAAAAAAATATACCAGACCAAAAATAGGATCTGTTATAAAGAAATACCTAAAATCAATGCAGATTCCAGAGAAGAAATCTGCATTATCTTTTTTTTTTTCCTTATTTACCTTAAGAAGAAAGATTAATCTAAAGACAAAAAAATAAACAAACAACTTAACTTTAAGCAGAACAATGCTGCCCATAAACTAGAATAAACCTCCTTATGGTAGTGCTACATTAATATAGAATTATGTCATCAAGTTCAACTTTGAAAGTTGACTGTTTGAAGTAAAGCAGCCAATTTAAAGAAAAGTTGTTTGCCAATGATAATTTAGGGCACAATATGTTTTGAGTTTAATGAGAAGATATTTGAAATATCCAAACTATAAACGAATGTGTGAGATTTTAAAAGATAATTTTAAAAGTATATAGCAATCAAAAGGATTCTTAAATTGACAAGACAAAAATACCAAGTATAAAATAAATATTTAAAAAATAATTGGTTTTGTTTTACTGCAGATAGGAATTAGAAACTGTTTAATAATGGTGGCTATTAATCAATTTTCTTTTTCTTTTTACTTTAAAGTTTGATGTGTCAAATCTTTTTATTTTAAAATTTATATAATTAATTTAATTTTCCTGAATTTAGATGCCTGAGCAATCAATAAATTCTAATTTAAAAATGAGTATCCATTTTAATGTCATTAGTGTTTATCAATATCACATATGAAGAGAGTTTGAAGAATTCTCTGCCATTTTTTCGCACTTATGCAGAGAAGCTAAATGAAATCATTTTATTGGCTTCTCCATTTTAAAGACGACTAATATACAAATAAATTCATAATTTAAATTCATTCAAAATAGAATGTTTCAACATGGTTTTGATGACATGCACAAAACTGTCAAAATATTTATTAAATAAACAATTAAAAAAAGAAAAAATTTTCCTGAGAAATGAATTTTTACGTATTGTTCATTAAAATGAAAGATCAGAAAACCCATTTAAGACAAGCCTCTAATTTAGCTTTTAAAATTTGTTACATTTTATTTACGATCTTCTGTCAATTGAAGACTTTTTTTTGCATTTCCTTTATTTACAAAAGAAATCCAATCAAAGAAGTTCAGTTACACAAAAAGATTATATAAATAACTGGTGCTGATTTGTTGAGTCAGGTGCTAAGTAAACCTATCAATATTGTAAAGGTAATGCTGGTTTCATTCAAAATTTAGAAAATCTTTCTCTTAAAACAACTTTTCAGAAAAACAGGTTTCTCAATCCCAGTATCTTATCACTCTTTCCAGCATTGATGGGAGATTTACTTCCTAACTTTTTGTTTGAAGTACTGTGGAGTACCATCATTTTGACTATGTTATTATTTTCTCTTTGAGTTACATGTGACGTCCATTTTAATTGTTGCTGCTGTTGAAAACACTCAAGCAATGTGGTTTCTGCTATTTGGTACAGTTTTACCACTGTGATTCTGTAATGCCAGTCCACAAGGTTTGAAGAAGAATGCTTTTCTTTAAGACCTACATGCCCAAAACCATTTTTAACCATTTGTCTTAAAAAGTATTAAATATTTCTGAACATGTTTGGCACCATGCATGACATCCATATGAATATCACTATCTGATGAGGCTATTTAAAAACATGATCCATGTTTTTAGATTAATGTCTAGGTTTCATAATAATTTGCAGTGTTAAACAAAACTGCCACTGGCTTATTCTATATTCAATTTACTTATCTCCTATACTAAATTTATTATACTGAGGTATTTGAAGTGTTTGAAATTAACTAGTTCCACAGTTTGAATTTTTATGATGTTTGCAAAGTATGTGCTATTCAAATTTCACATCAAAGGTTTAACTCCTATTTCTTAGAACACTTGGTAGAATGTTGATTCTTTGTTCAAGATCATTTGATATTTACCCAATTCCTCCCCACAAGGTGAGATGTGGCACAAGCCCATTTTTTAACGTGGGGTAATTCCGAGTTTGTACGCTTGGGCAAAAATTCCTCGTAGACACCACATACATGGGATTAGGTGGCTGTCTACCTCTCCACATGAGACTCTGCCCATAGGCATAGCCTCATCTGAGTTCCTCTTCACCTAAAGGCAAAGAGTTCAACTAACTGAGTTTTGGTGAATTCCATATTTACCCAAGAACTTTCCACAAGATATTTACCCAATTCCTCCCCACAAGGTGAGATGTGGCACAAAGCCAGTTTTTAATGTGGGACAGTTCTAAGTATGTACACTCAGGCAATAATTCCCTGTAGACTCCACGTACATGGGGATGGGTGGCTGTCTACCTCCCCAGACAAGACTCTGCCCATAGACATAGCCTCATCTCAGTTTCTCTCAACCTGAAGATATAGAGATGACAGAGATTTTGTGATCTTTCTTATACTAACTATACACATAATAAGTTAAAATTTGAAACAAACTGATTACATTGAGGGAGTTGAAAAAAGTCAATACGAAAATATAGTTATTTACATCCAGACTAATATCCCCATTGTTTTGCTATTATCACAACATTTCATATGTTGTGCTTTCCTCTATGGCATAACTTTTTGTAATTAACTTATATAAGAATAACTTCAACTATTTTGATTCTTTATTTACAATTAAGGATGTGTGGGTGGTGCAATGAATGGTGGTTCAAAATGAGAAATCAGGGGGCCAGGTTCAAATTCCAGTTGGGTTCCATACATTCACTTATGTGCAAATAACCTTGAGAAATGTATGAATCTGTCTCTTATCCCCTGAGCTATGGGTTGAATAGCAGGAGAGACTGGATCCTATAGCCTTGGTTGACAACCAGTCTACTGCAGAAAGAAATGGCAACCTACTGCAGGAAAAACTTCTGCCTAGTCAGTCATGAATGGAAAGAGACATTATTGCCCAAACATGTATCATATAATTTTGATAAGTGACATATTAACCTATAGTAAAATGTGGTGGTTGTATAGCCAATATAAAAATTTAATGTTGTCTATTATTTATTACTGTTGATGAAATCATTCTAAAGAGCTAGGAATTCATGAACAACATTGTTTTTACATAAAGGCACTTTTGTTAGGTCCAGTGACGATGATGTCAAATATTTTAAATATCTTGTAGTAAATGTTACTAAATCATAGTAACATTGTAATCATTAAGTGATAAGTACTGGTTACAAAATAATATTTTATTTTTTATTTATATCAGGATTGTTGTCTGTTATTTTTCACCATAAGGAATGGTACTTACTGTTATTATTAAAAGAAAAAACATTCAGTGTAATGATATAAATTAGAGATACTTTCTAACCATAACAATAAAACCTTAAATTGTTTAAAATGATAGAAAACAGTGAAATGATTCAATATTTTGTAATCTATTTGGCTGACATGCTAAAACTTTTATTGCATTCATATACTGAATATATAAAAATCATTAAAAATATTTTCATGAAATAATCACATTTTAAACTTCTGGCTAGTAAAATAGATTATAAAATCTATCGTATCTACTGTTGCAACTATTCTAATCAGGAGAAACTTATGTAGAGTTAAAATTTAAGAGCAAACTTTTTACAATATAAACAAAAATAGCAAATACACACACACACATACACACATACAGAGGGTGCGATGGATAAATTATCATCTAAATTACGCAAAAATGAAAATAACACTGATATCTCATTTTAACAGATATCAGAGTAAGTTTTCTGAGCTGCTGTGTCTTCATTCATAATCCCCATTACACTAATCTGACTCCTTCTAAATGCTCTGCACTGTCCTCAGATTGACACCCAAACACTTTGGAATGTTCACATTGGAGGGTCTGGCATGAATGCCAAGCAGTATAGCATACTGTTTTAAAATTTCTGGTGGTGTGAATTGTATCGTGGTGCTCTTTTCCTCACAGATGGTGCCCAATTGACCCTACTCTACTGTGCAGTCAACAAAATCAAAAACAAACAACGTACATGCATGAAATTAAAAATATAAAATGGCAACAATTTGCCCATCCCACCTTATATATACATATATATATATATGTGTGTGTGTGTGTGTATGTATGTATGTATGTATGATAGTTACCTACTTGTTTCCAAGTACAAGTCAGTTAGGGTGGGCAGCCAATCCCTGTTGCAGTTACTTGCTCAAGCACATATGTGTTTCCTCAACACCCATACAGCCTACCTGCAACTTATACTGCAATTATGCTGAGCGAACCTTAGTTACATTTTCTGGGAGAGAGTGCATAATCTGTCATAATCAACAGTTTGAACACAGTCAGTACACTCAGAACCTTTGATTACGGTGACTTGTGACTTCATGCCAACTCAAACATAATTAAAAAGTTCTGTCTACTCAGTTTCACTCACAAAACTCAGGTGAAGCAGTGATACAGTTTTCAGGCTCTTTCCAAAATTGGCACACACTTGGATCACCTCCCCAGGCTGACAACACCAAGAAGTGAAGTTACCTTTCTGACAAATTGACCATGCTGAGATTTGTACCAGGGACTTGCTTGTGGTTGAAAAGCAAATATGGTGTGTATGTTGTGTGTATATACAAGCACATACACACTTCTGGGATTTTAACTGGCTTCAGCAAAACTTTGTATATAGTCTGTACAAAAATTCTTAACTTTCATCAGAAATAATTGGATTACTTTTGAGGTAAATAAAAACATTGTAGTGAGATTTCCTATATAAATCCATGAAAAACACAATTCACATGAATATACTTTGTAACAAATATAATCTTAATTTTTTTTCTTACTATGCACAGATTATATTTTGATTTTTGTTGTGATCTCTCCCCCAGTAGCTTGGGGATCATATGTAAACAGACATATATATTTTATAGTAGACATCATATTATTAAGAGTATTACTAATATTTGGAAAGCATAATACGTATTTTATGATTTGATAAAGGATAGACTTACAAAATTAATAATAATGTGGACAAAGCAATAAATAAAAAAACTCAATGCTAAATGTACAATTTATTCTGGAAATGTTGGCCACTCTACAAATTCTGAAAGTAAAATGACATGGAATTTGGCAAAAAAGCAAAAATAATTCTTCTAGTTGTGAGTAAGAAAATCAATCAAAGATTGCAGGATTACGTATGGAAAGATTATCTTCTGATGAGGGTGGAATTTTGAAGTCCAAATTAAGCAAAGATATAAAAAGGTTAATCATGTCTAAAAAGATAAGAAATGAACAAAGATAAATTTGATTGTTTTTGTATCAAAATAAGTCAACTTCCTCGAAGCATGTGATGCATAAAATGATTGAGTTCTTAGAACAATCAAAATTAATAAAGAAAATGATTTGTTCTTTAAGAGAAACTCTGATAGTAAAAAAAAAACAAAAAAAACCTATATCTGTTGAAAGACAGACAATTGATATTGATATTTTTGAGATCCAAAGTCAAAAAAGTAGTTTCATCATATTGCCAATAATTTGTTCATGATTGATATACATGGGTCATTGGATCATTACCTATTTCAAGAGACAAGCAGAAAAAAATCAAATTCACTAGGCTCAAAAAGTGCCAATGGAGTAAGAAATAATGTCATTAGATTCCCAAAAATGTGCCAGTAAATTTTTGCAATGGAAGATGCTTTTGAAAACTTTATAACCTTGAATTAACTGAAACACAAACTATAATTAAATTTATTTTCATCATTGCCATTATTTTTAATACTTGATACCTGCTCTTCTTACAAAGGATTCATTATAAATTAAGGTCTCAAATTCTTAATTGCAATAGACATAAAACTATTCATTCAAATCTAACAAAAAACAAGGTTTAATAAATTTTATCAAAGAAACTGATTTTTTATCAGACAACTTACATGAAAACATTTGGTAGAAAACTTAAAATTGGGCAGAGAGATGTTATATTTTGGTTGAATAAATTAAGAACCTCCAGCCTCCAAAATTAAAAATGAAATACAATTTCAAAGACTAGATTTATTGTCTTTTCATCTCTCATGATTATTTTCAACTTTTACAATAAGGCACAGTGGAGTAATGGATAAGTGGCTTGGATTGAGGAATCAAAGAGTTGAGTTTGAATTCCAGTTGAATCCATTACATTCACTTATGTGCTAAGACCTTTGGGAAAGGTATGAATCCTCCTCTTCTCCCCCCAGCTATGGGTAAATAGCAAGACAGACCGAGTCCTATAGCCTTGGATGGCAACTGGTCTACCACAGAAAAAAAATGACAACCTACTGTGGGAAAAAAATCTGCCTCGTCAGTCATGTATCAAAAGATACATCATTGCCTAAGCGTGTATCATGCATGGCATATCTGACTGACAATAATGGTAAATTTTTCATCTGTGAGAGCAACTCATTTTTAATTTTTATGTTGAGTGAGTTTTTACTTTTTAAATTGTTATCACAAGCATATATATAATTCCATTATAAAGTTGTTTTTTTGTAATTTAATATGATTGTAAATTAAAAAAATAACAATATTTTGAGTATCAATATAAAATATAAATGAAAATAGCCGTTTGTAAGACTGTTATAACTTTTGTTCCTAGCAGTTATAATATTATGTCTTCCTTGGGCTACTCGCCGTGACATCATTAGAAGTCCTCCTTGAATTACTCCAACAGACTCACTTGGAGTTCTTTATTTAAGATGTTTTGCCTAGTTCATTTATGTTACCAGGGGTGTCTTATTTACTCCACAAGAAAAACATGAAAAACAAACACAGCAATAGCTACGTTTTCTAAACTATTTAAATTAATTAAAAAAAAAATACTTTATGACTAACCAAGTAATGTCTACAAACTAAAACAGATATATTCATATTACATATTATTTTACAGAAAATGACAGTTTTTATTTTTCTCAACATGTTACAAATAAATGATAATAATAACAAAGTTAGATGTATTCTAATTCTTAAAATCTCTCACATTTATAATAATTTATAAGAAATAAGAATCTTAAGGTTTTACAATGTGAGATTACCCAACTTTATCTGGCAGAAAACTTCTCTTAACACATGTTAGGTGGCATTGTACAGGGTGAGGCAAAAGTCATGCACCATAGGGGTTAATTAAGTAATTAATAAATAATTTCCCTAACATTTCACTACACTAACTCTGTTTAAAAAATAGCCGATATGGCAGCAATAATATCTCCACTACAATATATATATATATATATATATATATAAAAATATATATATATATAACACAAGAAAATATCCCAGTTCAAGAAACGAGACAATGACACCACAAACTGATTGTTCATAACAAACTGGTAACCTAAAAATATTGTCAGTCATTTTCTCACTCACAGTGAAAGGCTATTAGTTTGTTGAAAAATTTATTTTTCTCTCCTTTTCTAAGGTATGTTATACTTCATTGTGCGTGTGTGTGTGTATTTGTATATATCATGCACATGGTCAAGTGGTTAGAATGTTCAAGAATATGCACTTTCTGACCATAAGACCCAGGTTTGAATCTCACCATGGTCAATTTGTGAGGAAGGAGACTTCCTGTTATCGGACTGAATCAAGTTCAATCCCAGTATGTGGCACCTTTGGAAAGGTGCCTGAAAACCATACCACGGATTGACCTAAGCCTTGTGAATGAAATTGGGTAGACAGAATTCTTGGATCTGTTGATGCCTGTGCTAGCACGAGACCACAAATCATCATGGCCAAGGGCTTGAGCGTGCTGGCCGTGTTCAAATTGTTGATCACACTAGATAATGTGCTCTCTCCCAGAAACTGTACATATGGTCTGCTCAGCATAGTTGCAGTATAAACCACAGGTGGGCTCTGTGGGTGTTGAGCAAACACAAATGTGCCTGAGCGGCCGTCTGCAATAGGGATTGGCTGGATACCCTAGTAGATGGGTATCCTCAAATACGAGTGGCCGGCTATATATATATATATATATATATATATGAAGAAAGAATGAAAAATTTTCTTTAGTAATGTGTTTTATACTTTAATAGACTTTATCAAAGCAAATATAAAGATTTTATTTTACAACAATCCTTACATTTGCCATGATAAATTCCATCAGAGGATGAAATGTGTTGGCAAAGAAAGGTTTTCATTTTGTATTTATTCATATTGTCTTCCTTACAGATATATTTTTATTTAAATTTTACACTCACACACATTTTATATATATATATATATATATAAATATATATATATATATATATAATCTATCTATGTGTTAAATACATTTCTTTTGAGATTGTTAAAAATGTCATTTTGCTACTCACATAATCTAAAATAGGATGTTTTTGAGTTCGACATAAGCTTGATATTAATTACTTCTAAGACTTCAATTCCTACATATATCTGTAAATACAGAAGTCCAGACAGATATATTCAATATCCTTCATTCCTCTTCAAATCGGTAACTCTTGAGAAACAAAATTGAAATCAGTACAGATTGGAATTGGGAACAGACAACTGCATATTAAGATAATGAGTAAGTTCTTGTATTTGAACGATCTGAGAGTTTGATTTTATTCTTCTATCACTAACATATATGACATGTAAATTACACAAGACAAAAAGAAAACTACAGGAACTCATACAAAAGGTAAATAAAGGAAAGTAGATGAAAGGACTAAACATAAATTGTAAGAAGACAGAATCTATGGTTGCCAGCAAAAGGAACTCCCCAAGATGCAAATTGGAGAAACCAAATCATGCAAGTTCAAAATTTTAAATGTATAGTAAATGTTTTAACAGATGATACAAAATATAACACCAAAATCCAAAAGTGCAGTTGAATAGTAAAAGATGCCTTCCAAAAGCTAAGCAAAGTATTAAGAAACAGGAAAATGTTCTCAGAAACAAATATAATCTCACTTCTTATATATGGCAGTGAATGGTGTACAATCTCCTCATAGATAAAGAAAAGACATGAGGCAGTAGATACGTGATTCTATAATGTTATGTTGAGGATATCATAAACTGAACATGTGAATAGTGAGGAAGTTTTAAGGAAAATGGAAACAAAAAGGAAACTTAGAATCAGAAAGAGACAACTGTAATTTTTAGGGCACATAATGAAGTAAGAGGGTTGAGAAAATTTGACACTCACAGGACATATTGAAGGCAAGAGGCACAGTGGAAAGCTGTGAATAACCTACCTAATGAGTTTGTATAAATGGTTGGCAAAACAGGGATTAGGAGGGATAGCAAAAATACAGACCATACTTGGAGATACAATGGACAGAATGTTGTGGAGAGTCATGATCCGTCATATCTTAAAGGGACATTCCACACAGAAAAAAAAAAGAAAATAGACTTGATAAGAAATAAATGTTTAAATTATCATAAAGAAACAAACTTTCTCTAAATGATGCTACACATTAAAATGGTAGATAATATATTTTAACTCCTCAAATAAGTGGGAAGTTAAAAAAATCTTTTTATGTTTTTGATTAAACTAGCCTCTGTATATGTTGAAATAATGAACGCACTTTAAATAAAAAGGTTATGATATGCATTATTCAACAGAAACAAAAAAAATCTCTTCCAAGTACAATTATTCAGCTAAACATAGGATTACATTTGTCAAATAAATAATTACTTCATTATTTTGACTCATTCCATTCAGTTTTTCATGTTCTTTCAACATTAACCCATTGCACAGAAAATCAGCCAGCACTATAACATATGTTTGCAACTGAAAACTCAACAAATTCCTCTGTCATAATATAAGTATTTATTAACAATGAAGCTTTTAGCTTTCAAAATGAACCAGACAGCTGTCATTTGAAAATCTGCCAAACACCTCCTTACACAAGAAGCTTAAATGTTCAGAGATCATCAAACATTGTTAGAAATTTATTCACAGGGAATATATAAATCTAAAAGCAGTAACAAGGCTCATATCTTATTAGCAATAAATAAGGGGAAAAGGAATCAAATTATAATTATTTGGATTGAAGTGGGAAGGATTCATGAGGCCATTTATTTAGAAAAAATTAAATTTCCTTATCTGACAATTGTTTTGGAACAAGACTAGTTATTATGTTATTTGTTTACAGAGATGGAAGTAGATCTTTGCAATTTAATTGTTAAATATTAGTTTAATAGATTGAAAGCTTTGAAACAATTTTAAGATTATTGAAATAGTAAAAGCCTTTTTGTAATGTTGACAAGGAAGCAAGCTGTCATTTGGCCAATCAATGAACACAATACAAATGGTAGCAAAGGGAAGAGTGCTGGATTGCTATATAGTATCTATCCTCTTATATGGCAGTAAATATTGGAAAATTTCCCCAAGGATGATTGAAAAAAAAAAAAAAAATGCAACAAAAATGTTGTTCTACAGAAGGATATTGAAAATTCCACAGAGTGAGTAAGCAACAAGGAAGTCTTAAAGAAAATGACAACAAAAAGAAGACTTATATTCAAAATCAGGAAAAGAAAGCTGAAATTCTTTGGCACATAATAGGGAAAGAGGGCTTGGAAAATTTAACTCATATGGAGCATATTGAGAGCAAGAGACATAGGGTATGGTGGTGAGATGAGACTGTGGGAATAGATGGGGAGGGGGTCTTAACAAAAGGAGAAAAACTTCTAAGAGACAGAAAGTTGTGGAGAGTCACGATCGCTTATGTCCTGAAGGGATGCGAAACACAGAGAATAATAATAATAATAATAGTATTAGCCATTTCCTTATGAGGAAATATTCAGCATTTATTGACTGAGCAGTCAGTACTACTGTTGGTTGAAATTTATAATTTTTTTTGTTTTAAAACTGCCTATAAAATAGCTTGCCCCAAACATTAATATCACCACTGCTCAAATATATTACCCACCACTAACCATTCTCACATCCACTATTTGGTCTCTAGAAACATTCAACAAGCTTCAAATGTCAATTTTCTCTGCATGGAAGAATTCAGTGCTTTATATGAGCTTTCATGCCAGATTGCCATTCCACTGTTATCTATAGCAAGGAAAAATAAATCTTGTAGGTCAATGCCATAAGAGACATTATTTTCCTTACAAATTTTGTATGTTTCAATATTGACTCTGGAACTATTTTTAAGAAGGTTGATGATATAATATAAAGCCATCAGACATGACATCAATAATATATTACTGAGCATAAAATTATTTCTATTTATGATTATGAGGTCACTTCAAAATCTGCAAAGACAAATTAAGCTGCTGCAGTGTACAATGAGTCAAAGACTTAAAATAGGTTCTTCACAGTTTATGCTTCATTAGCCTGAAGCATTGGTGGGTTGTTAAAAATTTGTTATTTTACACTTGAATTTTCTGTTTAATTCAGAAATTAAAATCTTTTACTTGAATTTTTAATGATAATTTATCTCAACAACTACAAGGTATCACCTTAGACAAAATATGAGAAGGCAGACAGAGAGAAAAATGGCTGACAACAAGATCCTTCTCAGAGAGCTAAACATTGGCACACAACTGAGACATATAGAGGGAGCTGGTCAGACGATCAGCTGTGAAGTGACCCTGTGACCACACTCAGTTATTGGACTGATGATGATGGTACTAAAAGTATTCTTTTCTCACTTGGATTTTTAATGATAATTTATACCAAAAAGTAATTAATGTTGTCACTATTGTAGTTAAAATACAGTCTAAGTAAAAACACAATATGTCAAAATTTAAAGAGCAAAGAGTAAAAGTATTTACTGAATAATTATTTGCAGAAGATCTTGTACTTATGTCATGTAAAAATCATCAACTCTTTGAAGAATTCTTTTTGACATATTTACATCAGAACATTTTCATGATGAGTCTACACACACTTTCTGATTAGTTCACTAAACAATGTATTTTAATTAATAGTGGCAGGCATATATTTTTGTAAGAGAAAAGTGAACCTAGATATTAAATTAAAAAATAAAAAACAATTTCATATCTATTTAAGTCAAGATTGATGAATAATGCATAATTAATGTATGTTAATTAAGTCATATGTTGTAAAGGGGTTGTCCTACTGATGCAGAATGGAAGGTAACTATTAGAAAAATCAGAAGGTTGGAAAAATTAGCATTTTTTTCTTGTTTGTAAAATTTGAAGAGCTAATGGATCAATTGTCACTTGAGAGAGGATTGAAGAATACAGCTAATTAGTCTGTGTTAATCAGAAGATAGATGTGACACTGTGTTGGAATGAAGGTATATCGTAAAATACAGTAATGACACTCACTTCACTTTTGGAATTTATTTTTATTTTTTATTATCATTTTTTGCGGGTATACAGGAGATAATTTCCTTAGAAAATCTTTCTGCCTTTTATTTGGAAAAAGAAAAAAAGATAAAAAGTTCCCTAATTTAATTTCTGTTTTCTTTCATTTTCAGCCACAGAAGTTTGAGTAATGAAATATGCAAAACAACTTTGTAAATGAAACCGATTCAAGGCAAAATGCTGATCACACAACTCAAATAAATAAGAGGAAGGTATGAAAAGGATTGAAATTTATTTATGTTTTTGATTAGTCATTTAGTAATAAGAGGATGCCTAGTGAGGACCAAACTCATTATAAATTCAAACTGGCCTGAAAGACAAACTTATGATACGATGATAGCTGTCTAATTTACAGCTTCATTAGATTAAATATCATTTTTAACATTTATCAGCCCAGGATGCAATCTATGAACTGGAGATGTCAGATTCAAGCAACTGCAGTAATTTGTCTGTATAGTGTTATAACAAACAACAGAAAAATGTAACACACAAATCCAAAGGAGGACTGAAATAGTGAAAGATGCCTTTTCAAAGCTAAACAAAGTATTAAGAAATAAGATAATGAACTGAAAATAGTTGATTCCAACATTTCTCATAACATTTATTGATTAAAATCACAAATAAAAATTTAAGTTTTAGATGGAAAAACTTTTCTTCTTAAACTATACACTGAACCTCATTAATCAGGGATTTCATAATTCAGTTGATTAGTTGATTTGATAACCATGATTTAAATATTTTTGATTTAAGTAGGAACAAAAATCTTTAGTGGGAAATAGAGTGACAGATATATACAGACATAATTATAGAGATACCAACATGCATATTCAAAAATGTAGAATTAGTAAATACTAAACATTTCAAATATTTCCATATATGGATTTGTTATAACAAATTTAGTAAATAAGGAAACTGAACATGGAATAGGTTGTACTAGGAGTGATTTTGCACAACACAGTCTGCTACAAAACCATAATATTAGCTTAAAAACTCAAGTCATGTTCTTAAATAGCCTCATCAGATTGAGACTTTCATATGGATGTCATATATAGTGCCAAACATATTCAGAAATATCTAAACTGTCAACTGTATACAACCATTTTCTATGATTAATGGTTAAAAATGTCTTTAAGGGAATAAAGCCTGTCGGTTTTAGTGAGGACCATCGTCATTGACCACTGCTAAAGAAGTACAAACAAAAAAGCGTACCAAATAACAGAAATAGTATGACTTGAGGACTTTCAACAGTAGCAACAACTAAAATCGATAGCAGGTATAACTTAAAGAAAAAATAATGACATAATCAAGATGTTGATATTCCACATTACTTCAAACAGAAGATTAAAAAGGAAGCAATCAGTAATGGAAAGAGCAATAACAATTACTAGACTTGAGAAATTGTTATCATATAAAGATTCCTAAACTTCAACCAAAAGTAACAGAAGTTTCTTGGTCAACAAATATCAAATGTTCCCTAATAAGGAAATGCTTAATATTACCATTACTATTAGGGATGAGGTAAACAGATTCTACACTTTGTTCTTGATGACAAGAAGGTGAAGAAAAGCATAATTGGAGTAGCACTGGCTGCCCAGTCAAAGAATACTGAATGTTTCCTTATAAAGAAATGTCGATATTATTATTATTACCATTATTTTGTTGCAAGTTGATGCTTAAGACAGGATATACTGATTGACTCAATGAATACAAAATGAATGCTGGCAAAATCACATCATAATGCTTCAAACCTCAGGGACAATGTCAAGTTTTAAAGGGAGAGGGGCATCTGACAAGGAAATGAACTAGTATAAAATCACACTGAAATTAGGGATTCCACCTTCAATCAGAATTTAAATAAATTTCCATTGAAGGAAAGGAAACCATTTTGTCTCATTTTGATCAACCTGGGCCAAAAGAAATACCTACTTGTGATATGATGAATTGAATAAAGAAGCCTATTACAAACAGGCAGATGTGACAGTTACCGAAAGAAAACTTGTATAAAAGTTAATTTTATCATCAAAATTATTATGCAATGAGTACAAAGAAACATTGGAGAAAATTCTAATATAATAATTGTCTCCACTTTATAGAAATGGATATATTTATGAAAAGTGATTAAAAGTTGTTTACTTTCAAACAAAAAATAATAATGTTAATTTGCATGAGTAATTTAGAGGCAAAAAACAATTTGATTTTAAAAATCAACCAAAAATGAACTGATTAATAAAAGAAATCTCAGTACTTATTTAGTAAAGGAGAATTTTTTCTATCAAAATTTCAGAAAATTCTAATTTTAAAAATACTACCAATAATGAACTGATTAACAAAAGAGATTTTTCACTACTAATTTAATGAAGGAAAATTTTCCAATAAAAATTTCAGAGCAAACATCTTGATCTTAAAAATTTATGTAAATGAAATGATAAATAAAAAATATATCTACCAAAGAAGAACTGAGTAATAAAAAAAAAATTTAATACTTATTTAAAAAAGGAGAATTTCTTTTTATGCATTTACACTCCCCATAATTAATTTGTGCTTGGTAAGTTGTATCAGTGTAATGTTGTCATTGTACAGAATAACAACACAACACAAATTCCCTCATACATAAAATTATTGTTTGTCAGTTAATATCATTGTAGTTTTCTCCAAATGTGGGTTTTTTTTCTTGTAATGTTGCAAGAGACTCCCTTCCATTTTAATTCTCAGGTGGGTGCTTATATATCTACCTGTAATCCAGTTTATCCCATATATTCATATTCTAAGTGCAGATGGGCCAGCCACCAGTTTATCTCCACTTGGTGGCTAGGAGGTAAACTTTTACCTGCTGATGACCTACCCGTCTTCTCTGATGTTCTGGTGTGACACTAAGTACAATATTTATTTTGGTTTTATTTGGTGTGAGTGACATGCTACATCAGGATTTGTAGAGCAATACAGTACAAACATCAATTTTGCCATTTTTTATCCAAATATTCACTGGTTCAGAGAATCTACACCAGCACCTATCTGGCTCCAAGCTTGATGGGTTACTGAGGTTTCATCTGTATCAATTCAAAACTTTGAATTGTTTTGTATTGAATGTTTATTCCAAATCTCAACTGGGACTCATATATACAATCCATTAGTAAATATACTGGAAGGATGGTCAGCACATTCTGCTGCTCCAGGAAGTACCTAGCTCCTTCCACCATGCTTTATCTTCACAAGAGTCAGATCAGACCAAACATGGCGCCTTGTCTAGACTGGAGTTGCTCAATTCCCACATTCCAGTATTGACAGAGTCCAAAATCAATTACTTGGATAACATATTTTCTACTCTGCAGTCTCTTTCCCACAGACACGTTTCAAGCCCATTGCTATTTCCATGAAAAAAGTTCTTTAGTTCTACCAGTTCAGACCTTTATAGCTAGGACTCACCATTCTACATCCATGGAGTCAAATCACCCACATTTCCTCCATATTTCAATTATAAAGAGGAAGTTCCACTCTGACAGCTTTTTTTCAGAGAACTGCCATGTTGTGGAACAAACTCCCATGTGGATGCTTCCTTAAACATGACAATCTTTCAAGTGTCAACCACTATCTATCTTCCTTATCCACATAATCTTCACTTCCTTCTACCTCTTACATTCATATCACATACCTCATTCAATAATAATCTATCATGAGCGCTCTTATATTGAGTAAACTTCATTTTGCGATGTCAATGAACACTCATTGTCACTTTTGTAATGCTCGTTGTAGTAGAGACTTTGTAATCACAGATACAGCTTATAGTAATGCTGTTGAACAATACTGGTGTCAGACGCCTTCGAATACCACTCGCACTAATAGTACTTGCTTGATAATACTCACTCAAAATTAACCACTGTATTGTGATCCAAATAATAGAGGTAGTATAATGAATAGTATAAAGAATAGCGTTCTATGTAGTAATAGAGAATAGAATAGAAAAAGAGATCTGAATAGAGAATAGAGTAGAAATAGCAATCAATTAGACATCACATTACTTAATTCAATAATGGGATCGCCTGCATTTGCTCACTGGCAATCTATGTTCAAACTCAAGTGTCAGCAGTGACACTTTATTCCAATATAACACTTTAATAAAAAGAAAGACAAGATTCAAGCTATTATCTAAATTATTCTGGTCTGCTTTCAGATACTAAAAAACATTTTTAATCACAGAACCTTCTTGGAATTTAAAAAAAAAAACATTAGAAAGTTTATATATGGGTTGTTCAAAAATCAACTGTTTTATAATTAAGAATATTATGAATGAAAATTTGATTTTAAAAAATTTGTCAGTATTCAACAGGAGTTTTACATTTCAGTCAATGTTATACTTTTTATCAAGAAGCTTTTATGTCTATACCCATTTCAAAATTATTCAAAAACTCATGAAATTTGTATAAAATCTTTTACTTAACCCAGTCTAAAGCTGAGGTCTTTCACTTCTTAATTGAATCTATGAAGGACAATATATGAAGTTGTCTGGAATTATTTTATTTATTCGTTCATCAATCAAAGCATTATTGAATACAAATTTCGTGGGTGGGGTATAACATACACAGTACACTGAAGAAAAGAGGAGAAAGAAAAGAATATATATATATATGTATGTATGTATGTATGTATATATAAAAGCTTACCCAACAGATCATAAATTCCACTATGAATTCTTTGTCAATTATGAACATTGTCTCAATAATTAACACTAAAAGACCGTCTCAGACATCTATGTTTCAGTAGTTACAAAAGAAAAATTATTGTTCCTACATATGCTTATTTTTAGCCTTTCACAATTGATAATCTGTTCAATTCAATAGATTATATTCAAGTTACAATAAGCTAATGAAAGCCTTTGTATTTCTTCAGCATTGCACAGAATGAATTTCTTATTTTGAGCTGTATCTATTCAAAGTAATATTGTCTTGCTTCTCTTAGCAGTGGATTCATAATACTAAAACTAATCACAATATTTTGTAAAATATGAACTGTAACATGCACAATGTAATCAGGTTTTATTGTATTAGACCCCATCTCAAGCAAAAATTCTTTTCATCAAAATATTAATAATGCAACAATTAAATACTTAAAATTGATACTGTTTTATGAAATAAACATATTTCAAATCGATTGCATCTGTTCACATATAGTTACAATAATGCTACCATTATAGTTCTATATCTCATAAATAAAAGTACAGTAATAAATGTGCTTAAAATCATAGAAGAATGAATGATTATTTAGTACAATATATATATATATATATATATATATATATATATATATATATATATATATATATATGTATGTTTGTGTATTTAGGCAGCAATCCTTCTTTCATGCACATATCATTGCATACAAAAAACAAGGTTCTTTATTTAATTTTTTATACAATTTCTCTTGCAATCTAATAATTTTTTTCTTTTCAGATGATAAATTATATAAAAACTGTCCGAATGTTCTTTTTATCTCAGAGCTTTCGGCTATACTTTTAGCCATTTTCGAGGATTAAATATTTTAACTCTTAAATAAGAAATAATTTGTTGCATGCATGCATTTATATAATGTTTTCATTTTTCAAAACACGGTCAAGACATTGTGTCCATGTTCATAGTTAATATTATTAAGTGTTGTTTTTATTAATAAAGCTTCTATTATTTTTAGCCTTTTTTGCATGTAGATGATGCTATTATATTAGCTATTATATTAGTGTTGTCAACAAGTATGTTATGAATAGTGTCATTGAGCTATGGTCAGAAAGGTGTATGGTCTACATCATACTGACTATAGCTCAATTCGATCTCATTTAAATATTCATGGAGACCTACCGGACACTATTCGTAACATATTTGTTGACAACACTAATATAATAGCATCATCTACATGTAAAAAAAAAGGCTAAAAATAATAGAAGCCTCATTAATAAAAACAAAAAAAACAACACTTAATAAAATTAACTATGAACAGGGACACAATATCTTGACCGTGTTTTGAAAAATGAAAACATTTTATAAAACATACATGCAACAAACTATTTCTTATTGAAGAGTTAAAATGTTTAATCCTTGAAAATGGCTAAATGTATAGCCAAAAGCGCTTGGATAAAAAGAACATTCGGACAGTTTTTAAATAATTTATCATCTGAAAAGAAAAAATTATTAGATCGCATGAGAAATTGAATAAAAAACTAAATAAAAGAACCTTGTCTGTTGTATTCAATGAAATATGTGTATATATATATATATATATATATATATATATATATATATATATATATATATATATATATATATATATATATTTTTGGAGGAAAGATGTATGACAAAGTAGGGAAAGTTTTAGAACTTCATCAGACTGGGTTTATTTATGTTGAATGTTGATGTGACTACACATATGCATGAATGAGAGATGCTGAGTAATTTAAATTAATTTTTTTCTGATGTGTTTTGGGTATATAATCTAGCCAATTTAATTTAGATTCTTTTACTTTTTGTTTCCATTATTTTCTTATTAAATACCCCACAATAGGATAACAGAAGATCTACCAAGAATGGTGAAATGCTGTAAGAACCTGGATGCAAATTTATGATAGATGAACTGGCGATTAAAACACTTTCTGAACATTTGCGTGTTAGGGAATTGTTTTCTCTAATGTCTAGTCACACTGATGAGCTGTGATACAGTGAAACGGTGTCTGTAGATGTCTATATATGCTCCCTTCCATAGGTTGAGCACTTTGGAAGAAAAGGAAGACAGTATACATTCTGATGAAAATCTTTAGTGACGAGTGCTCTCTGTCCCATGCTCGTTGGAGGTGCATGAATTTAACCAAAAAGAGAGGATGAAAATTTTGTCACATATGCAGTACCATCAACAGAGAATATGAACAATTTAAACTAAAGGAATTGACTCCAGATATGTTCATGGCATTCATTTTCATGCAAGGTCTAACAGCAGAAAAAGACACTGAAGTATGAAAATTTTAGTAAAGCTTGAACATAATAATAACGTAACACTACAGGAAATAGTGGACAATTGCCAAACAATGTTAAGTCTGAAGCATGATGCTGAAAAACTTCAGAATAAAAAATGTGCATTGATAAAAGCTAAGGAAAATGCACAAAAAGAATATAAAACCTTGTTTCAGATGTGGAAAATTACATCTTGGGAAAGACAGTCCATGGAAACATGCAGAATGTCATAACTGGTAGAAAAGGATTTCATTATTACTAAAATAATGAAGCAATTAAAAGAAACTAAGAAAAGAACAGCATCAAAAATTTGACACAGACTTGATATGTGATGGTGTTGTAATGTACAGACAATTGTAATACTGAGTATATTACAGAAATGTATATTAAAAGATTTTCATTCCAGAGATCCTGCCATGACAAGTTTTGCATAATGGACCAAGATATCAAAAAACAGTAAAAGCATGTAGAAGTTGTGCTCATCAGGTATGTCACTAGCAGAATTAATGTTTGCCAGAATGGTAAAAATCGGTATTCAACATGTTATTGCCAAGTCAAAAATCATGAACAGTGAATAAATGTGACACCAATACTTTCAAAGTTGGTGATAAAGTGTTCTTTAGAGCATGGAAGGATGGAAAGGAAACATGGGAAGATGGTACAATAGCTGCCACAATCAGAAAATTTGTCTACATGGTGAAGAGAAAAGAATTCCAACATAAAAGTCATCAAAATCGGCTGAAGAAAAGATTAATGGGAGACCAGTTAAAATGCTGTACAACATTTTTTGTACCAAAACAAACTGTGGAACCAACAAGGACAAGTTCAAGGAAAAGAAAACATACAGAAGAACTAGAAGTGGATCCAAGACAGAAACGCTACAAAGTAAAGTACATTGGTGAACTCTCCAGAAATAGGAGAGAGAGATACTATTACAAAATAAAAATGAAGTAGTAATCTCAAATGTGGGGATGTTGTGGAGTAAAGAGTACACCCCCAGTGACTCTATGAACTCATCCAATACTATAAAGAGATCCATGTTATGAGGTCATGGGTAGTCATATTGGAGTCGATATTTATTTGCATATAAAAATATACAAAATGTGGCACAAGGCCAAAAGGGGGATTGGGGAAGGACGGTCATCATCTGTCTTAAATTAAAACTTAGCTAGTCACAAACACTGACCCACACATACCAACAATAGTCCTAGCACCAAAACACATTCTTCCATACCTTTCTTACTACATCCACCATAATTCCTCAAATTCTCTATGAAATTCTAACTAGTCCCTGTATGTACATTTCAATGTCTGGGGGGGGGGGAACAATTTAAAAACCCCAATGAGAATTTACAATATGAATTAAATATTTACAAGAAAAACAAAACAAAATAAGGTTAGTAATAAAAACCCCCAATATTGGAGTCAGTCTTCATACTAACTATACTGGTGTTGCAGCAATAGCCTAAGCATTATGTATAGAGAATACTTATACAAATTACATTATACCAAGTACAAGTGTGAGTTATAACAATAACTCTACAATAGAAAGTTATAATAGTTGGTGACAAGGATACATGAACATAAGTGTAGGATAAAATTGCAACCTTATAACTGGAATTATAATAGTTGACAAGAAACTTGAACTCAAGCACGGTATAACAAGCACCACCTTATAACTTACACAAATTATGTTATACCAAGTACGAGTGTGTATTATAACAATAACCTTACAATAGGAAGTTATAATAGATTGTGTATATTTACAAAACCATATATATATATATATATATGATGGACTATATGAGGGTCAGACAGATCAGTTCCCAGAAATTGAAAGCCGGACACCCACACAGGATTTGATTATAGTGGTGAAGGCTTTGTGCAGGGCCATCCACACTTTTTGGAGGGACGAATACAGGGACCTGGTGCAACGAATGCCACAAGGTCCCCAAATGACCCTCCGCAGGTTTTGAATTCAGAGTTGTCCTTCTCCTAGACCAGTTGCCGTCCAAGGCTATAGAACCCAGTCTGTCCTGCTATTTACCCATAGTTGGAGGGAGAAGAAGAGGATTCACACCTTTCCCAAGGGTGTTAGCACGTAAGTGAATGTAATGGATTCGACTGGAATTCGAACTCGGCTCTCCGATTCCTCAATCCAAGCCGTTATATATATATAATAGCTAGCTACTCTTGTTTTTGAGCACACCCATCTGCTGAGATGGAAAGCCAATCCCTGTTGCAGACATCTGCTCAGGAACATTTGTGTTTGTTCAACACCCATAGACCCTACCTATGATTTATACTGCAACTCTACTGAGCAGATCTTAGTTGTGGTTTCTGGGAGAGACCACATCATCTGTCATGATTAGCAGTTTGAATAAGGCCAGTAGGCACAAAGCATCAATGGCTTCTAAACAGTTCCATCAATGCATGGAGTGGTTTTCAGATTCTTTCAGAAAGTACCACACACTGGGATCGCCTCTCCTAAATGATAACCATCAAGAAGTCACCATATTGATAAGACAACTATGGATGCATGGCCAAGGGGTTAAAACGTTTGCTTTCTGACCATGAGACCCCAGTTCAAATCTTATATATGTTCTTTTCTTTCTCCTCTTTCCTTCAATGGAACGTGTATGTTACCCTGAACTCAATTTATATTTAATAATGCATCATCTATAGGGAAGTGCTGAAGCATTTGTATCTAATTATTAGAACTCAAGAAGTTTTTGTGAGATGATGACATACAGAGAAGCCAGTTTCATGAGCTGAATCAAAAATTAGATGTGCAGATTTTAATATCTTGTGACTGGATGTATAGATCGCAAATTAGATTTTAGATAAAATATCAGACAGCATATTTTTAAATTACAAAAAATATCTAAATAGCCAAAAGTTGGAAAAAGTGAGCTATAAGGAAACCTTAAGCAATATAGGTACAACACGAATACTTACAATCAGAATGAGACAGATGGAATTCTGGGGATAAATAACAAGGAAAGTGAACTGTGACAACTTGAAACTGGCAGGTCATTATGAAGGCAAGAGAAGCAAGTAGAAATTTTAAGTAAATCAATAACATGCTTGTGTGAATGGACAGCAGAACATGGACATAGAGAGATGGTAAAAGGTTATAAATTACTCAAACCAGCAAAAGACAAGAAGTTATGGAGACCCATAATTGCCCACATGTGGGCAATTTAATGATATGAAGATGAGATTCATATTTTTCAATTATGATAATGATGTAATGATAAACTTTTTTTTGTTCTTTTTTACAAAAGATACATTTTTGTGTTCAGAAGATTTATATGCAATTAAATATTATATATACAAAGTCAAAAACAGTAAAATCACTTCAACTGTTTCCGTTTTTCTAACTGAATAATTTAAATTATACTGAAAATGTTAATATTTGGCTAATACTACTAAGAAGAAATTTCTGGATTTACCTTTATTTTAATTTTTTTAAATTAATAATTTAAAATAAGAGACAGTACTAGTTTTAAAGCAATGAAAATTCTTATTTGGAATTCTAGTATACTTTGTTGTGCGAATGTTTTTGATTAAAGCAAAAAAAGAATTGTTAAAGTTGATATTTTTCTATTTCTTTTGTTTAACCTTAAACACTCTTTAGACAACTTCAGTCACCAAGGAAAGCATTTGTCCTGCCATTTCTGTTGACTCTAATCACCAGATAATGGTATATTTAAATTTCATGGTTGTGTTGTCACATCCTGCTATAGCAACAGTAAAAAAACACCTTGACTTAAATTGAAATCAAGGCTACTGAAGTTTGCATTTGAGGAGCCACCATATATTGGGGGAGGAAAAGTAATGCTTATGAATAATGTAGAATGCTGAAGGTTAAACATCATTTGAACTCTTCCAACAGTAGCAACAACTAAAATGAGTAAGACAGAAAATAAAGATATAATCAAGATGTTGACTATCTATTCTACCGAAGACAAAAGTTTGGAAAGGAAAGTCCCACCAGTATTAGAAAGAATGATAACAATGGATTTTGGAAGATTTTTTAAGAGAGAGATTTCATAAAATTCAACAGACATATACCTGTCAGAAATACATCCCATATAATGGTAAGACACTAGGAAGATGAAGACATTGCCACAAATGTTTTAACATTGTGTGAGAGGTATTTCTGTCGTACACTGTAGTATCTCAATGGTCAATGTAAGCCAAATGTTTCCTGCGTAAAAAGAGTTAATCTCATCAATATCATTAATGAATAGACAACTGTTTTTTTTGTTTTTTTAATTGCTATCATCCCATGCAAAGCAGTAAATCCACCAGGACGCCAGGGGTCTGGAAGAATTCAGAACAGAACACATTAACAATGAGCTGGAAGAGGAAATAGTAATCAGGAGGAGAGTAGATAATGATTGACATTGCATTTAAATTTTTGCAGATTGAAATTGGCTGGAAAGTATGGAACCAGAAAGGAGTTCCACAAGCGAGAATTACAACAGAATAAACTGTTAGCATAGAACTTATGGTACTAGCCAGCTCAACTGTAAATTGATGAGATCTTTACACCAGTCTAGTACTGTAATAGATTCAAAAAGTCTAGGTACCATAGCAAAGAGTTCATCCAAACTGTTGTAAATATTTATCAATGGTACCACAGTGCTACATGTATCATAAGTTAGATATCTGTTGTTTTTATAGTAGTCAACTTCACTTGGTGCAATCCATTTCCCAAATTCTTTATACTGATGCTTGATCATTGAAATACCAATCTTCAGTGGCACCAAGGATTTTTCAACACCCTTGAGCTTGTAAATGTGAGAGATAAAATTTGTATAAAAGCCAGTGTAATATATAATTTTTTTTTTAATTTTTAATCTGTGGTGTTTAACTAATAATAATATATTAAAAAAAACACCAGACTACAAATTTCAATTATTGTTATCTATATTTTAAGAAATGTCATATGAGCATATTTTGTTTTGGCTTCTGTATGGAAATCAATTTACATAGCAAACTTGACCCCACCCCATTAACTTTTATAAAATTTAATAAAATGTTTTATTTCAATAATCAAGATCTGGAGGGTTTAATTTATAGTGACATGAAAAAAAAATTCTCGTTGCAGTGCTTTCTGTATAGCTTCTTTACAAACAGCAACAACTAAATTAGATAGCACATGTAATACAAAAAGAAAATGATGACATAATCAAGATGCTGATGTTCCATATGATTTCAAACAAAAGGTTCGGAAAGCAACTGCCATCAATACTGCAAATGGCAATAACAGTGAACTTGAGAAACCTATTTTATTGAAAGATAGTTAGAGGAGAAAGATTTTATAAATGTCAACTGAGGATATTGCTGACTGCTCAATCAATGAATGCCAAATGTTTCCTGATAATGAAACAGCTTATATTACTATTACAATTAGTGGGTGTTTTTGCTGCAAGAATGACAATGTTTTGCAAACTCAAAATAACTGCAGGGATTAAAAATAAAATCTTATGATTTAACCAATAAATTTCACATTTTCAGATTTTAATGACTAACACTTACACTAAGATGGATCAAAAAATCAAGGAAAAATTCAGATAGAAATTAATGCAATTATAAGTAACAGAATATAGCTATTATGTGTATAATAATTTATAATAATAAAGAATATGGCTATTAAATGTATTATGATTTATAATATTAAAGAATATGGCTATTTTGTGTATAATGATTTATAATATTAAAGAATATGGCTATTAAATGTATTATGATTTATAATAAAGAATATGGCTATTTTGTGTATAATGATTTATAATATTAAAGAATATGGCTATTAAATGTATTATGATTTATAATATTAAAGAATATGGCTATTTTGTGTATAATGATTTATAATATTAAAGAATATGGCTATTTTGTGTATAATGATTTATAATATTAAAGAATATGGCTATTATGTATATAATGATTTATAATATTAAAGATTATGGCTATTATGTATATAATGATTTATAATATTAATGATTATGGCTATTTTGTGTATAATGATTTATAATATTAAAGAATATGGCTATTATGTATATAATGATTTATAATATTAAAGATTATGGCTATTTTGTGTATAATGATTTATAATATTAAAGAATATGGCTATTTTGTGTATAATGATTTATAATATTAAAGAATATGGCTATTATGTATATAATGATTTATAATATTAAAGATTATGGCTATTATATGTATAAGGATTTATAATTGTTGTTTCATATTTCTTTTTATTTGCTTATCAACATAATAATGGCTGTTATGTGCATAAGGTGTATAAAATTATTTATAAAATAACTAAAATCTTTTAATCTGAGGTGACATGACATATACTAAAAAAATGGATAAATTTAGTGCACATCACCCATATTTGATAAAATAAATATTATATTCAGTTTAACCGTTTTATTCATTATTTTTTTAAATTTAAAAATTTAACAATTAGATGAAAATATAATAAAAATTAATTATATTTAATTTCTGATTGTAGCACATAATTAAAAATAGATTTCTAAAAAAAAAAACATAAAAAAGAAAGAGAAAAAACAATCATTCAAGACATTATAGCATATTTCTTACCATATGCGGTACACAATTTTTTATTAAAAAAATCCTCTTCAAATCACCTCACATGGTTTGGTTACTTAGTTGAAGTAACAGAACCAAACATGCAAAAAACTCATTGATAAATGTCCATTTACACAATTGTCTCAATCACCATTTGAGTTATTCTAATATCTTTGTTTATTTCTAAATGCATTTAGGTTGTCTTGCTGAAGAAAGTCTAAGAGGCACGTGATCAAAACTTGAGCGTGAAAGTAAAATTCTTTTCTTTATCACTGTACATTAGTTAGTTCATAAATACATCTGTGTAAGTGTTGGCAAGAATATATGTAGATGTGACTTGCCAAATACAGAGATGTGTATGTGTGTGCAAATGGGTCTGATCCATACTTGCCATCTGAGTGGTTGGAATACTTGCGCTGAATTATGCAGGAATGTGGAAGATTCTGAATTAATTTCATGCATGTGGCATTTCCAAATTTTCTAACACAATTTTGTTCCCAAGGAATATTGTCTGGAATTATGCCAATCTTTTAACTTATTTTCTAGCTGGGAATATCAAGAAACGTAAGTATAATAATAATAATAATATGAGTAATGAAAATAATAACAACAATAACATATAGCCAAGTGATGTATATTGTCATTTGATTGCATTTATACATATGCACAATGACTCAACTCCCAAATATAACAAATCCCATCGATGAAATTACAGATCAGAGAAACATGTCAAATAGAAGAAAGATGGGACTGACTGTTCATGTCACATTAAACACTGGAACAAGTAAACTTTAAGTCAAATTGAGCATGTGTACACGCTGCTTGAACAGAAGATATATTGATGCCTAAATGGGCTCAGCATCACTGAAATCAAATTGATGTGAAAGCCAGGACATACAGTGCACACAATATAAATAAACTCTTCCATACATACAAATAGTAATTCTTATAATTTTTTTTTCATTTATCCAACATCATATTTTTTTTCTCCTCTTTTAAAAATCCTTCCAGTAGAATAGAAAGAAATCTAAAAACTTACAAAAAAATAAAATTGATGTATCCTCAAACCAATTTATATGGTTTAGGGGAAAAAGCGAAAAAAAAAAATTTGAGTAGTTTAAGGATAAAAGAGATGTAAAGAGATGAAACTGGCAAGAATGACGAACCCACCCTCCTACAACCACAAAAAAAAACCCATTAAGATATGAACACATTAGTCAAGTTAGTGCAATATGTATCGTTGATGAAGTAATTTTACGCCAGAGTAAAATATTCATGAAGTAATAAGAGATTTAGATACTGAACTTGTCTTATCAGATGGACAGTATGAAGGTAGATAAATCTAGTTGGTCCTATCAATTGAAAATGAACAAATCAATATTTAATATTGACCATGAATAGCTAAGATATTTCTTCTCCAGAAGTATTTCTGTGTTTAATCTAAGAAAATTTGTATCATAAAATTATCTCCCTTTCTATTTCTCCTTTCAAAAAAGAACAAAAAACAAAATATGAGAGAAAAAATTAATGACAAATCAAGGACGCCTATGACAAGATTATGTATATAGTTCTTTTAGAAACTTACAGAATTTTTATGGTTTTGATATACTTCCATAAAGGAAAAATACTGAGAAAACTTAAAAAGAAATAGCAGTGATTCTACTTCAATTCATGTACTTAATATTTGATAGATCTATGAATCACTTAATGATATTTTTAGACAGTTATCCTTATCCCTATTGATTTGGTAATGTTTTTCAGGTAAGTTCTATCATCATCTTCAGGTGGGAATTTTATTAGAGAAATGAAAAAGTATATGACAGTAAAAAAAATAAAAAAATAAAATTGATCTGTATTTATCTGAAGTTTGGAGAACTGACCAGATGAAATATTTTTTTAAAATCATTTTACCCCAAGTAGGGCGGGAATGCCACTAATGTGCAGGGTGTTACAGAGAGTGAAAGAGAGAAAAGAATGGGTATAGTGGGGACCAAGGAAAGGATAAAACTGAACAGGGTTCAAGAAGATAGATGATAGCAATTGACATTGCATTTAAATTTTTGAAGATTGTAGTTATCAGGAAGAGAGTTCTACAGGTAAGATGTGTGAGAAGAGAAACTGCTGGAGTAGAAGTGGTTGTTACATTTAACTATTTCAACAGTAAAAAGGTGGGACCAATCTATATATTTGCACATTTAAATTCTTGTAGACAGGGCACCAATGAAAAAAGCTCATCAGAGCAGATGCCATGAAAATATTTGTAGAAAAGACAGAGGGAAGCCACGTTACATCAGTGAGAAAGTGACTGAAGTCAAGATGCCAAGTCGGGATCAATTATATTGCAGATCCTTCTTTGGATTTTGTCAAGAGCCTTGAGATGAATAACAGAAGCACCAGACCAGAAATGTCAACAGTATTCAATGTACAGACAAATGGTAGATTTGTAAATATGCAAGATATTAATCTGACAAGAAAAACCTTCATTATTTTTTATTACTGCTAGTCTTTGGTTCAATAATAAATGTTTAATCACCTACATTGTTTTTTTTTTGTTTGTTTACGTTCTTTTGAAAGAAGAGCATTTTAAGAAAGCCAGATGGTTTGTGTAAATAATTGTTGCATATGTATATATCTTTTTAGGCTCGGTGATTAAAAACCACCAAAAGTTTTAATGATCCATTCCAAGTTTATGGAAGATTATTTTTTCATATATTTTGGCCAATGAGAGACATGGTCTTAAGCCCTTGTGAATACTTGGATGGTGCCTTCTGTAAGCCTCCTTTTTTGCATAAATAGAACACAGTCAGTAGATAAGGGCAGAAGGCATTTGACCTCAAAGAGAAGAAAGCAACAAGAAGGCACAGAGTTACAAGATAGCTGCAGAGAGCCTAAAAGAATTTTGAAATTCAAATGAAAATTCTCCTGTGGTTGGACAACAAAGAAAAAAGAATTCAAAGAAATTTTCCCAAGCACAAACAGCGTGGATATAAAAAAGACATTTCCAAAATTGTTACATGCCCCAGATATCTTTTGGGAGACAAGTAAAAGTTTTTTTTTCATTTTTTTCTAAAAGGTGGTTGCACCTTTGTTTTACTGCCTTCTTGAATTGCTTTCTTTTTTGTCATTTTCAAAATTAAATCCTTGTCTTTTCCTAAACTGTAACCCTTTTTTATTTTAAATGATAATTCTTTCGTTTTTTTTTGTTTTTTTGCAATATATCTGTAAATGTTATCCTGCCTTAATTATTTATAAGGTGCACAAAAGGAAATTTTTGTAAAAAAGTCTTATATGTAAAATTTTGTATTTTTTTTTCTTTTTATGTAATAAATGTTTGTTCTTTAAAATTTTATACAGTGGTTTGAGTCTTGATTGCACTTTTGCCTTGTCTTTGGCACAATAATTTGCAATAAAGATTAGGACCATAGTTTTAAAAAGAGAAAAACAATTTTGACAATACCTGAAAATTTCAAACAAAATAAGATCCTAGATATATTGTTGCTTAGTGCAAGTGTGTCAATAGAAGACACTGGGGCAACAGACTGTTGCGGTAAAACATTGACAAAGTAGAAAATAGATGTAATGTTTCTGTGATTACTTTTTATGTTTTTCATAAGTCTAAACAAATATTTGCACTTTAGTTGTTTTTGATATGTAATGTTTTCTGCAAAGATAAGTTTGAATAATCAGAACTATTGAAAATTGTGAGATAAAATTTTAGTATTGGCTTTAATATGTAAAAAAGTTAACTAATTTTGAAGATTTTAACTGCCCCATTTTTCTTTACAAAATCTTTCAAGTATACCTATATATCTGTGTATCCTATCAGAAGATGACATTAAATAAAAACATGAAAAGTTTGAATGTATCATCGGTGAATGTGATTGCTGATTGAAAAACAATTTTGTTTTTAAAGAAAATATTTGGTTTTTATATAAACAACAATTTTGTAAATAGTAAGTTATTGGACATTCTCTTTTCTCTAAAATATTGCAACAAAAATTATTAGTTAATAATGTCTACCCACTTACTAGGTTGATTAATATTAAAGTTTTTCAAGACAATATTGAATAGTCAAAGATTATGATTTTCTCATAATTTTATACTACATACATACATAGCTGTGAGGCAGGACTGGGATTAGTGTCACACAAAGCAAGGTGGGTCTTGCCTGACAAAGAAGCTCTTGTCAGAATGAGGCAACATTTTACAAGGCTGGATGCTCTTGCTGGAGCCCAAATCAGACACTCATGGTAGTCCAAGTGAACCAAGTGTTTTTATTGAGACTCCATCTCTAGGAAGGTTGCCATTGAACTTCAAGGCTTGGAACCCCATCCTAGTCATATATATATATATATATATATATATATATATATATATATAAGTGTTGTGGAGTTATTTCCACAATAGAACTTGTAGTTGGACTAAATGCGTCCTAAATGGGGTAAACGTACAGAAACGTTAGGAACTTGTAAATAAGTGTTACGCAGAGTAATCAAGTTGTGGTCGCTGATAACTTACTCCTCCCTCGACTACCTACTGACTCCTACTTATAATAGGTGGGAGAGTCTATTATCTAGACAAGGTGTCTTCCACTATAACAATAAGCCATTGGCTCCTATAAGAAGTTTATCAGGTATAGTTTTTCATCTTGTGAGGTGACATGATACTCCTCACCACCAGAAAAGCTAGTGAGGCAGCTGGTTTAAATGCCAACCAGCTGTCTATGCAGCAGGTTGTACTGAGTTACATGTGACCAATAGCAGTCTCAAACCTGGCTAAGATACTTTCCCAAAATCATCAGTAAATTGGATGTTCAATATTGTGTTGGATTTATTTCCTCACCCTTTGTTTTTCTTTGTTGTTCATTCTCAAGCCAAAACTTTTAAAATAAAGAAAAAAGATGAAACAGTCTAAATGAAACAAAATGCAATAGTCACAATGCCTCATCTAAAAATTCAGATGAAGTATATTTTAATTTTTTTAATTATTTCAAGTTTTCCCTTAAACAAGAAAATGAACTATCCTCACTTCTGACAAGTATTAAGAGCTGTGATCTGGCATATGATAATATTAATGGTAATATTAGCTGTTTCTCTATAAGGAAACATTTGGCATTTATTGACCAATCCACCAGTACTGCCTTTGGTTGAAGTTTATAAAATCTTTCTCTTAAAATACTTTTTTTAAGAAAACAGGCTCAAATCCAGTAGCTGTTATTGCTCTTTACAGTACTGATGGGGGCTTCCTTCCTAACCTTCTATTTGAAGCGGTGTAAAAGGTTAATATTTTGATTATGTCATTTATTTTCTATTCAAATCAGATGTGCTAGGCATTTTAGTTGTTGCTGCTGTTGGTAGTCCTCAAGTGATGTGGTTTCTGTTAGTTGGCATAGTTCTTGGTTAGTATAAACTCTGCAATTAGAGATAAATATCTTCTCTCAATTTACAGACATCTGAAAATTCTTCTACCTTGTAAGTAATAAACTTCAACAAGCTAAAATAATTAAAAGGACAAAACCATTGTGGATCAAAAAGATGCCATAATGAAATAATGTTTAAAAATGTATATTTTATAAAGGTCTCATTTTGATGTACTAATGATTGAAATTGTATTTAACATCCCCCCCTCCAGGTGCTACCTATCACAAGCCTTTGATACTTGTCTTCTAATTCATAATGCCAAAACATTACGCTTTTTTCTATGAGTTGTGGTGGGAGGTTTGGTTAATAGATTGGCAAATATGAAATACAAAGAACTTCTCCAATGTAATTATAACCTATTAATGCCCACTATAATTTTAATCTATAATTTTAACCTATTAATGCCTCCTATAATTTTACCACTATAAAATATGGTATTAAAAAGTAAAAATAAGCAGTTATATTAGGCTTATAAAATCCAGAATTAAAAAGGGACAGATGAAAAGCAAATAACCTACATAACAAATTTCTGTAAATGGTTGGTAGAATAAGGTTATGAGGTATAGCAAAAAGACAAACCGTACTCAGAGTTACAAAAGACAGAAAGTTGTAGATAGCCTGATTGCCCATGCCATGAAGATAAATTAACTATAGGTTTTGACCTATAATCTATTAATGCTCATTGACCCAAAAATATGATGCTGAGCCTTAATATGTTAATATACCACAGTCATATAAAATAAACACCTTGTAACATCACTTTTAAAAAAAAAAAAAACTGATACCTTTCGTTGATAAACCATTTTGAATAATGCAGATTCCAAATTGAATTCTATCAATTCACAATTGCTTTATTTTTTATTTCAATGAATAAATCAAAAAGACAATTGCTATCAGTTCTTCATGTTTATTCAATTAATGCTGATCATGCAATCTGAATGAATGTTTTCAAGATTTATATTGCAGACGGAAGTGAGATTCTAATGAAATATATTTGTGGCATTTGTTACTAATTAAGATAAGAATATCATATCATTAAAGAAATGTCATGATTATATTTTTATGCAACAAAAGTTATAGAAATATTTTATAAATGAACATAAATGTAGACTGATTAGTCAATAAAATTAAAAAATGTGTTAAAAAAATGGACTTAACTCATATATATATATATATATATGTATATATATATATATATATATATATATATATATATTTAGGTGGCATATCTTCATTCAAACATGTTTCATTGAATAATATAGACATATTGTGTCTACTTATTTTTATACTGATCCTTTACAGTTCTCTAATCTGTTTCTTGTTGTTACGATAAAATTCATCAACGAAGGTGCCATAGTTTTTTCTAACCCAAGTTTTTAAAAATTACCATCACAATGGAATGCAGATTTTATCAGTTACAATAAGTTTGTCTTTGTAATTTACCCCTGAGAATGATCTCAGTATATATATATATATATATATAGATACATACATACATATATATATAAGATCCTGAAGAACATATTATACACACTGTATATGGCTCAGTCCAAGAACATTGAACAATATATTAAAAAATCAACATTAGGCCATGTTTGCTTGAATACAGCATTTTAATTCCCTGTACAGCAATGAAACATGCAGTGAACAGATATCCTTTCCATCAAAGTAACTAATAATAACAAAACAAAAGTCATTGAAACAAAGCAAGTAACTATAAACAATTTTTTCTATCCTCTGCCAGCCGCTATGATGGAGAAAGCATTACCTTGAACCGTCGCCAGTGAGACACGCTGCAAGAGCCACTTCGTTTCGCGAGGCTCGTTCCTTAACCGAGACACAATCACACCAATCCTCCAAAGGAATGCCATCAAATGAGGCCCGATAAACCTTGAATTGTATTTCAGTTAAATGTTGAACAGCTCTTCAACTAGAATCAAGCTCTCCTAGCTACTGATGTCTTTTGTATAGTAAAAACGTTAAAATTTCCTTTACTCTCTGCCATGTGATGATAGCTTGAGGGTGGAATCTATGACTGATGTCAAATCGGTCTGGTTTCAATCCCGGCTTGAAGTAATTGGATGTCTAGCCACACTGATGAGCCATGATACATCAAAACAGTCCGTCTCTGGATGACTATATATAACAGTTTGATACTTGCTTTAGGTATAAAACTTAAATGTGCAGAGTTGACTGTCTATATCTACATATACTTTATCCCTGATATTGAGGACTCTCCCACTCCACAGACATAGCAAATTTGAAAACTATGTGTTTTCATATATGTATGCATGTGTTTGTATAAATGCCTTAATACATACATGTCATCTAAATAATTTTAAATATGTCGGAACAAAATAAGCTATTTAGGAATAATGTACCCGTCTGTCTTAAGTGCTTGCATTTAATTTTAAAGGTAATAAAGGCATCTATAAAATCAGTCTGGAAATGCTATTAATATCTATCAATCTGTATATATGTACATCTTTTAAAAGAATATCACACATTTTTTAGAAAAGTATACTTATTTCTGTTTGTCACAATCTGTGTTCTGCACACATACAATTTGAATGAAAGTATTGATCTAATATTATGTTCTTACAGTAAACCAAACTAATAGTTATACAAGTTCTGAAACTGAATGAATCTAGATTCTTAATTTCACTGCTAATTAATAATTAATGCCAATTAACTGATATCTGATCACGGTTAGGAAATACACAATGATATATATTGCTTTCTTCACCTTCATTTTAACAGCCCCGCCAAATATTTTCTCTATAAACTGTCCAAGAATCTTGTTTATATCTGTAAGAACAAAGTTCAAGCCAGGATCATATTTTAGAGAAAATTTTAATTCAATAAAAGTAGCTTTTTTATATATTCCTGGTGAAGCACATATTATGCAACTAAGGAAGAGATCGTCGTTCAAATTGATTCCATGATACAGACTATGGTTGAAAAGTATCTTTGAAAACCAATATGTCTTTCATTATAATTTTTTTTTAAAAAGAAGTCTTATTCAGGCTAACAGTTAAAGCTTTAGAACTTTTTACAAGTCATCATTAAAAATTAATAATTCATGAATGTACTTAATTAACAATTTTGCTTTTGTTTAACATTTGGACTAATGTCGCCATCTTTGTTCTCATCAAGACAACGTTTCAAATGTTGTTCCTTCCAGCGTTCAGATATCTGTTGTTCTAATGTAACCTTATAGAAATTCCAAACTGAACCCTTTATTTATTCTATGTGTAGGGTAAGATTTTTCTCATTCTGCTGTGTCTAATAATATCTTGTCATTTTTTTTTAATGCTGATCAAATATTACTCACCCTGTTTCCACAGAGTTGAATTCTGTACTAGCCACTCCACAGAACAGTGGTCTATTGGATTAAAGCATTGGTTTCTGAATTTGGTGACAGAGTGATTGTGAGTTAAATTTCTAGGCCAAAGGTAGTGGGAAGTAAATGCAATAATTTTAGATTATGATTTGAGGCATAACTGAAACAGAGCCATTGCCAGTGCTTGATATTAAATATTCAATATAAAGCACCGATGAAGGAAGTAACTGAAAATTTAGCAATTCCCCCGAAAATTAGTCCTCCCACACATCAACTAAATAATAAAAAATCTAAAAAGAATATCATATATATATATATATATATATATATATATATATATATATATATATATGTATGTATGTATGTATGTATATACATATATACACATACATATATACACATGTGCACACAGGCTGGATTATATATATGCTGAACAGTAGATAAAATAAAAATAAAAGCGAGATAATTTCTTCATCATGCCCACTCATATGTGTGTGCATTCCTAGTTTCAAACATACACGGCCAATGAACAATATTCTACCCAGCAGTAAAATCTGGAAAAATTTGATTTGAATGCTAATTTTGGTGATTTATTAAAATCTGAGATTTTGTTTTTTCTCATCTCACAAATTAATAACTCTAGGTGAAGGTTTTGTCTCAGTTCTGATGAGATGATCGAAAAGAATCCATCTGCAGACAGGAAAGCGAATGCACCTCCATGTGAAATTAAGGGAAACTAACTGGAGCATGAAAATTGGATTCTATTACTCTATCTGTTCTCATGCATTAATAATGATTTTTAGCTTAAAAACAAATTGAATACAACAAAGCAGAACATGTAGATGTGTGTTAATTCTGAAACTGTCATTAGTTTGAGGTGGTAAGAAAAAGAAATGAGAAAATTAGTTTCTTTTAAATTGAATTTGAAATTATTTTCTCTGTGATTAACAATCATTTTTTAAATTGTTTTAGAGTTGATTTTATTTTAATAAAAAATAAATCATTCTTTGATTCAATAAAAAATCAATTAGCACAAATGCTGTTGATTAATAATTTAATTTATAATAAATCAATATTTGCTCTAATTTATTTTATTGGAAAAAGTAAAGTTACTCAAAGGGAATTGAACAGAATCACAAATACAGCATTTGAGTGGAGGGAAGGATTTTCAAATATGAGAAAGTAAAATAAAAAAAAAGATCTACACCAGTAATGACTTTAAAATTCAGAAAAAAACACAAACATATGTATTTGAAATTTTTAATATTGACCTAATGATGTTCAATAAAAGTTAAAAATTAAAAAAAAATATTATTCTTAATTAAAAATGTTTTTAATTAAATAATGCATGTTAAATTTAAAAAAATATTAATATTTAATACGGAAAACAATTTGCCCTTAATTATGAATCTAGTATAAAACATTCAAATTTCATTTTCAAATTGCTTGAAGAAGAATTTTAAAAGTAAAAACTCATCAGTTTAAAAAGTTACTCTTCAAATGTTTTTATATGAATAAGTGCATGATTTAAAGGAAAATTAAAAATGGACACGGATTAGTGTTGTTTAGTCTAGGCCAGTGAAACTAGCAACAGCATGGGAATCAAATACTAGTAAATAAAGGAGAACTAACCAAATGAAAAGTTTCAATTAGTTTTTCAGGCAGACAAGGCTTGAGTGCCACTCACTGTACAGACAAAATGGTAGCAATGAGTGAGGTGTGTGAAATGAGTGCAGGAGATGGTAGGAAGCTGTTTCCAGGCTTCTTTTTATTCTTCTAAATGTCATGTTGCTTAAAAAAATTACTGAACATGGCTCTCCACAATTTCCTGTCTTTTGTAGCTCTTAGTAAATTTTGTCTTTTTACTCTCTCTCTCTCTCTCCTAAACCCTGTTCTGCCTTCCATTTACTAAAGCTTGTTTGGTAGGTTATGCACTGATTTCCTCTCGCCTTCAATCTGTCTTGTGAGTATCAAATTTTCCAAGCCCTCTTTTCCCATTTCAACTCTTTGTCATTACTCACATGTTCATTCCATGGTAATCTAAGTATCCTTATATAGAACTATATTTCTATCACTTTAAGTCATCTTTTTATCTGTAGGAGATTGTCCAGCATTCACTGCCATAAAGGAGGACTAATATTACATAACAGTTCAGTACTCTTCTCATAATTTCTAACAACATTTTCCTGTTTTTAAATACTCAGCTTAGCTTTGGGAAGGCATATTTTGTCACCTCAATGTGCCTTCTGATTTTGGTATTGTACTTTCCTTCCTGTTAAAACAGTTCCCAGATATTTAAATTGTGCTTGCTTGATCTTAGCATCTCTAATACAAACTAAATAGAATTATTTGATTGGTTACTTGTTCCCTCTGAATAAATATATTTGATATTTTTCTGCCATATCCACCCAAAACAAATCAGGCTGAAGTAAAGCTAATTTTTTTTTCATCAAGAAACCAGGTACAAGCATCATATCCACAGAGCTCTCTGAAAGGGTGTTAAATGTTTGTTTTATCATCTGTCACTGGTCAGTTGATGTGTGGGTATATATGTATGTGGAGCATCCAGACTACAAGCACAGCTTATTGCTTAATAAATAAAGTCTTAGCGATAACAACTTTCAAGCACAAATTCTAAGACAAAATGTATGAGTTTGCTACCCTTGACTTTGGATTTACTCCAGTTTTGATAAAAAGCAAGAGATTAAAAGAGATTTAAAAAATAGTATGTCAAACAGAATCATGAATCAGCTTAAAGATCCTTCAATTACAAATACTTGAGCCATGGCAGCCCAGATAAGACTACAACAGGGTCAAATGGCTGTTAACCACTAAAAACACTTTCCTTTTCTGAAAGAAGTAATCGGATACTCCAACTTACAATTGGACTTGCTTTTTATTTATTGTGAATTATTTCTTGGACTGGTACCATATGGATGGGAAAGCTGTTCTAAGTACTTTTATCAGCTCTGAGAAAGGACAAGAATAGAAAAATATCATAACAACATGCTGGGGTTTTCTTTGTAAACAGTTTACAGCGACAAAGAGATTTCATAAAAGGTATTTTGTCTATCATGATTATCTTCAAGGACTGTTTGTTATTTTTTCTTTTTCTTTTCAGAACAGTTTCCTCTTGTTACTTTAATAAACATAGTGTAGCATGTTTGTGAATTTTGAAAATTAACGCACTATCTCACACTTTATTTGAACTCCATTTATTTAAATTCCATGATAACAAATGACAGAATTTACACTGTTTATATTATTTGGACTGTTGTCCTCATCTTTATTGCCATATTCACTATGTTTCAGCCATTGTATGCTCCAGCCTTCTTCTTGTGAATATGGCAATAAAGATGAGGACACCAGTTTGAATAGTGAAAATAGTCACAATACCTCATCTCAGAAATATAGACAGAAAATGACAGAATGCTTACTGATCTTGTTTCTGTACGAGTCGTATATTCTATAACTTTAGAAATCTCAGCACATCCCATTTAACATTGTACTAGATACTTATGAAGGCATTTTAATTACATTTTAATGCCAAGTTTTCTCTCTAAAACAAAATATAACCCATCTTTATTTTGAATTCCTTACCATTTCTTAAAATTTTTGGAAATTGAAAGATACTGACACCAGTTTCTTATTTGATATCCCCTGCCTGTTTATTTAAATTCAAGAGTAACAGTACATTCTTCTTCTATATGCTGTATCCCTTCATGAAGTTGGCAGTCAGCGCTCTCCACAACTTCCTGTTCTTTGTAGTTCTTAATAAATTTTGTCTTTTAGCTATCTCACCCAAATCCGGCTCTGTGATCCATTCATTCAAGGAGGTTGTACATTGTTTTCCTCTGTCCCTCTCACCTCCAGTATGAACTGTGGGTATCAAATTTTCTATGCTTTTTTTCTTCCTTATGTGCCCGGAAAATTTCAACTATCTCTTCCTGATGTTAAGTGTAAGTGTCCTTTTTATTCCCATTGTCTCTAGAAATTAATCATTGCTCACTTTTTCAGTCCATGGTATTCTCAGCATCCTTCTGTAGAATCACATTTCTGTTGCTTCAAGTCTCTTCTTCATCTGTGAGAAGATTTTCTAGCATTCAGTGCCACAGAATATGACTGATACTACATGACAGTTCAGTACTCTTTTCTTTGTTTCTAATGATTTTTTTTGTTTCTTAATATTTTGCTCAGCTTTTGCAAGTCATCTTACTCTATCCCAATGATCCTTCAGATTTCTGTGTCACACTTTCTATCCTCTGCTAATACACTTCCCAGATATCTAAATTGTTTGATTTCAGTATCTCTTCTCTGTAATTTGTATGTTGGACTGTCCCATTTGTTAACAACCAGACATTATGTAACCACAAATAATATCCATCTGAGTAACCTAGGGATATCATCTAGTTCTTATTAGCACTGTTCAGTTTTTGCTGCCTGTTTCAACTGAGTGCAAGTACATGGGGATTGAATTACTGGACAACATTTAAATGTTTTGGTTTTATTTTAACAAATACTTTGTACATCATTATAGAAGGTAAGAAGTAACAAGGGAAGCAAAATGAACCATTGCAAACCATACCAAATGCCAGTCATTATCTATAAATATATATGGAGAGAGATTTGAAAATAATTCTTTGATATCAATTCAATCTAGAGAACCAAATAAATGATTTGAAAAAGAAATACTGCTTCCAACTCGACTCAAAGATGTAACAACTAATGAAAATCATCTGGTATTAAGAGTGGAGGTACAATAGTCAATCAGGATAAACCATGTCTGTCTTTGATGACTAACCAAAAATGGTTACAGCTTTAATCTTTAATCAGCCACACCATATTCACCAGATATTGCACTATCAGATTACCATTTATTCCGGTCTTTACAGAATTCTCTTAATGAAAAGAGAATTTCAATTTCCTAGAAAATTGTGGAAGGTACCTAGAGCAATTTACCGAGAGAGAAAAAAATATGAGAGGATGGAATTTGGAAATTGCCTGAAAAATGGCACAAGATATTGGAACAAAATAGTTAATTTTTGCTTAATAAATGTCAAAAATAAAAATTAAAAAAATGTTGTCCTCTTTTTTCTTAATAAATAAAACCAACTTTTTGGTTACCCAATATTAAAATAAATAGAAAAAGAAAGAAATTAAAATTAATTCATAAATTTCTATACTGGAGTCAGTGCAGTTGATGTGAATTTTTTTATAAAAATTCACCTTTAAGGTGTGAAAAAAGTTTGTTATATTTTTTTTCAGATCAATTTGAATTTTACCTTAATTTACACTTAATTCAAATTATACCTTTCAATTAATATGGAAATATTTCCATAAAATCATCCAAAAAAATTTGTTATTTTTTAATATAAATTAATTTTATTTCAAATGCTAACAAAATCTGGTATTCAATTAGACATTTTTTTATTAATATTTTTCACTGTAACGTCTGATTCATAAAAATAAAAGAAAATCAGACACTAAGGTAGGAATTAAATATAAAATCGAATATTTTAATTAAACAGAATCTTTGGATTTATTTAAGGATTTAAATTTTTGACACTAATTTGTAAATGAGTGAATTAAAAGAATTGTCTTTGCAAAGAATTCTAACAGAAAATTAAGTGAATTTATAATTCACAATACAATTTATAATTCACATACATATAAGATTAAGCCTTTTAAAAGAACAAAAAAGTATTGTATAATCACCAGTTTAAAAAATAAGTTTATTTAAGAAACACTGAGCAAGAAATTATAACATTAATTGTTCAACTCAGCCTTGAAGAATATAAAGTGTTGAGGAGTTGTCAGACTCTTATCCTCATCTTTGTTGCTATTATCACATTTCGGACATTGAGCCTCCAGTCTTCTTCTTACATTATTTACACTCAAACTCTTGTTCTCATCTTTGTTGCTATTATCACATTTCATTTTGTTTTATGTAACCATATATTCCATTCTAATAGTTTCTTTTCTTGTCCATCTCATCTCTGGAACTCTCTTCCAGTTTTTTGCTTCTTTGTCACCTACAATCTTCAAAGATTTACACCAATCAGACACAGATATGAATTAATACTTTTTGTATTCAGAAGGTTACCCAGATCAACCTGAAGAAGACTGGAGGGCACAACAGCCAAAACATTGTGATAATAACAACAAAGATGAGGACAAGAGTTTGAGTGTAAATAATGACAACTTTTCTCTCACTCCTTTTATTCTGGAGATTATCCAGATCGACCTGAAGACTGGAGGGAACAACAGCCGAAATGTTGTGATAATAACAACAAAAATGAAGAAAATTGTCTGAGTGTAAATATTGTAAAGAACAGAAAGAGGTTCTGAAAAATTCTCATCCCAAACCAATTCCAAAATCTGATCAAATATCAAAAATATTTTTTAATACTTTCTCTTTTTCAGCACTTAGCTCATCCAGTGGCAAATAACAGCAACAAGTAGGTCTGAGACAATGGAAAATCACTGCCATTAAATATCTATAAATAATCTATGGAAATTCTGTTCTGAAGTCCATCAAAATGGCTTCTGTCACAGATCTGAGTCACCTCACTAAAGACAATTCCCTAGCTATCTCTGCCCACATGAAAGTAATAGTATATTAAATGAGACAGGTATATTTATCAGCAGATCTGGTTGTGAAGTGGAAATGAAGTAACTATATTGAAATAGAGAACAGTTACTTGTACTTTTATGACTCATTATAAAAATGATAGATACAAAGAATTTCAGTTGACCAGAGAAAAAAAGTGATGAAGCAGAAACAAATGAATTAATGTTATGCTTTCAACAATTTTATGAACAAAAATATTTTTTCCATATTTTTGAGATTAGGTATTGCAACTATTTACATTGTTTGGACTGTTGTCCTAATCTTTCTTGTCATATTTACATGGCCAAGTGGATAAAAGCATCGATTAAAGTAATCCAGTGACTTGACCCAAATTCCAACATAGACCACCTGAAGATGGCTGAAGTGTACAACTTTAATTTTTTTTTTTTTTTTTTTTGGTAAGCATTTCACCCCAAGCAAGACTGGAAGCCACTAGCATGCAAGTGGTTACTGCTGAAAAAAATTGTTAATAAAGATGAGGACAACAGTCTGAAAAATGGAAATAGTGTAAATGAAAATATTTTTGTTTATCTCTATATTCAACATATGCATAGACAAGATTCATATTAGACAAAAATGGAGTATTGCTTGCCACATCTGGGTGGGAGCTGCCCAATTCTCACTTTCCATTCCTGTCAGAGTTCAAACACATTTACATGTCCTTGTGGGTGATGAAATGATTTCCACCTTACAAACCCTTCCCTACAGATGGAACACTGTTCACCTCTTACTACTCTATGACTATTTTCATGGTAGATATTCAGGGGAACTACAATCTTTGGTCCCACTAATCTAGACCTTTACAGCTCAGACTCAGTAGGTTATGTACACTAAATTGACTCATTCTCATTCCTTTCATATTCCATTGATGACAAGGAAGTTCCACTCAGACACCTTCTCTCTCAAAACTGCTGCTTTGCGAAATGAACTCCCAAGAGGATGCTTGAAGAGGTTGAGGAAGTATCAGGTCAATCTGAGTAAACTTCAGAATACAAAGGGATGAGGAGTTGTCATTATTTGCATTCAGACTTTTGTCCACATCTTTGTTATTATCACAGTTTCAGCCCCTGTGCTCTTCAGTCTTCTTCAGGTTGATCTGAGTAACCTTCAGAATACAAAGTTGTCATTATTTACACTTAGAGTCTTAGATATCATCATAATATGCATCACTTGCTCCCTCACTGTATGGCCTTGAAACAGCCTCATTTAATAACCCTCTACCTTGTGTGGCTCTTGGGCCTTACACTGGGTGGAACAATAGTAAGAAAAAAAGATATAAAAAATAATGTAAAAATAGTTATCCAATGAAAGATAGTATATTAGGTTATTCTAAATAATAGTACATTATTTTAGTGTTGTGTTCCATGTCATCACTGGATTCAGCTCCTTGGACCCAACACCACTTCATAATCTGTATCAACAAAAGATGGTTTCTTTTTCTTATTTGTTTTATTATATGACAGGGACAGACATGGCTGCATCAATTCTAGGAGGTGGCAGGAGGAAGAACTTCAAGGGAACGCATGCTTGCTCCTTGGCTAGTATCCTTTCATGTGTAACCTTAGCCTATGAAATAAAGGCGTGGAAAGTGTAATGATGCTTCAAAATTCCTGAAGTCCTCTCTCGAATTTATGCCATTTTCTACTTACATCCAAAATTTAGACAAAGCCAATTCATCACTATCAGAATATCATGCCCACGAGGTCTAATGACCATTCTTGCCCAGTCTCCACTATAGCATTATTTCAATTATGATATATTAATATTAGGACACCAAAGAAAATAAAAACATTATTTTAATATATGGTTTAATTTGTGACATATAAGTTAGTCTCAGAACAATTTTATTGGAAATACAGAAAATAAAACAACCTGACTTGAGGGTTAAAAATAAATAATATATTTTTATTTATTTTCTTTAGAGTGATGAGTGAGTCCTTTGGTATTTGGTGTAAGAAAAAGTTTTGTTAATCAGGCAGATATTGATAGCAGTCTGGAGAAATGTCTGTTAGTGATCATTTCAAAGTAAGATCATGATAGGGGTAGTAGTAATGTGAGAAATTAGGTTAGTGTCAATCTACTGTGTTCTTTTTGGCCCAGAAACAGCAGAAATGTCAGTAGCCAATGACCCCTTAACTGCTTCTTCACATGCCAGACATGGCTGCGTACTTTTGTTGCATCATTCTCCTGGTCCTATCTCTCTGCCTCTAGGCTTAAGATGTCAGGTTTTTATATCCTTTTGAATAGGCTTGAGAATTTGGCATGAACATCAAATGTCTCTTTGTGTCAATTTTTTGATGGGCAAAATTATTTTATTTTCTGGTGTTCCTTTCTTTTTCATTTTTTTTTATAACTGTACTTATGTGTAGAGCCTCCCTAATTTTTGGTATTTTTCAATCACATATAAGTAAGCTCTGCTCCTGCAAACTTCTGGATTTTTAGTTCAGTCTTTTCTTCTTCTTCCTCTTTTTATTTGAGGGTTGCCTTCTCATAGGTTGAGAGAAGTGTAGAAAGAAAAGTTTAGTGAAAGAGAAAAAAAAAAGTGGTAAGCGTTTTAAAGGAAAGTGCAAATGCCTTATTTTAATTTGAATTCTTTTTATTTTTGTTTATATGTTGTACTTTTATCAGGACTCGCTACAAATTAATAAAATCTTGATAAAAAGAAAAGAAAGACTTTTTATGTGAAGGTATGTATTGCCATGTGTTAAAATGTCAGGCATAAAAGGAATGCTACTATGATTGCTCAGAAGTTCTGGATTTAAATGTTGAGGATAATAAAAGAAAGATTTTAAAAAGTTGTATAAAATTTAGCATCTTTGACAATAATTGAAAGAAATTAGAATAAATGTGTCGTAACCTTGAGCCACACTAGATTTAATTTAGATTCTATCTTAGATAAATGATGATAATGCAAACACCTTGTTTGTTTCTGTAAACCTCAGTCCATCTGCTTAATTCATTTGGAATGCAGATTTTCAAGGGGGTATCCATTTAAGCATATTAAATAATGTCAGAGAGTGTGTTAATCAAAACCACACACTTAATTTATTGAATATTTTTTCTTCTCCAGAAGAACAAAACACAGATAAATAGAATTTGTAATGAAGAAAAATAAAAGAAAATAACCTCAAAATATAAATATAGCTGATACCAGTCATTGAATAAGCAGATAATTTCACTGATTAATGAATTTTCAATTAATAAACAAAGTTGACAAACAAGGATCAGTGAGATGAATGTTAATGAAATTTTGCAAAATAAAAGGTTGGTTGGTGGTGGTGGGAAGAGAGTGAGAAATTGAACTTAAAGGTGAAAAACAAAAAATGAAATAGGTGAAAAAGAAAGAGGAGCGATGACAGAAAAGAAAAAAAAAGGAAGAGGAAGAAAGTAAAAGGGAGAGGAGAAATACAAAAGGGAGAAAAAAGGAAAAGAAGAAAAAAGGAAGAAGAGAAATGAAAAGGCAAGTAGGAAGACAAAATGGAAAAGAACAAAACAAAACAAAAAGGGAATGGGAAAAAAAGAAACTGAAAAGGAGGAAAGCAAAAGCAAAAAGGAAAGAGAAGAACAAAGAGAAAAAAGGAAAATGAAGATCCACTGTAAATGAGAAAAAGAAAGACAAAAGAGAAAGGAGAAAGGAGAAAAAGAAAGACAAAAGAGAAAGGAGAAAGGAGAAAAAGAAAGATAAAAGAGAAAGAGAAAAGGGACAGGAGGAAAAGAAAGACAAAAGGAACAGGAGGAAAAGAAAGACAAAAAAGGAGGAAAAGAAAGACAAAAGGAACAGGAAGAAAAGAAAGACAAAAAAGGAGGAAAAGAAAGAGAAAAGGAACAGGAGGAAAAGAAAGACAAAAATAACAGGAAGAAAAGAAAGACAAAAAAGGAGGAAAAGAAAGAGAAAAGGAAAAGGAGAAAAGGAAAGAAAAAAGGGGCAGGAAAAAACCCAAAAGAAACAAGAGGAAAGGAAAAACAAAAAGAATAGGAGGGAAAGTAAAAACAAAGGGGAAATGGGAAAAAGAAATAAAAAAGGGGAAGGAAGAAAAGAAAAACAAAAGGAGCAGGTGGAAAAGAAAGACAAAAAGAACAGGAGGAAAAGAAAGACAAAAAGAGCAGGTGGAAAAGAAAGACAAAAAGAGCAGGTGGAAAAAAGACAAAGGGGAAAGAAGAAAAAAGAGAAAATAAGAAAAAGAAAGGAAAAAGGAAACGGAGAAAAAGACAAAATGAGCAGGAGGAAATAAAAGACAAAAGGGAAAGACAGAATAGAAAGAGAACAGGAGACAAACATAGGCAAAGGGTAGGAGAAAAAGAAAAACAAAAGGGAAAGGAGAAAAACAAAAGGGAAAGGAGAAAAACAAAAGGGAAAGGAGAAAAACAAAAGGGAAAGGAGAAAAAGAGAGAAGATGAAAACAAAGACAAAATGGAAAAGATAATGACAAAGACTAAAAGGAAAAGAGGAAAACAAAGATCCAAGTGAAAAGAGAAAAACTAAACTAAAAAGGAAAAGAGTAAAAGAAAGACAGGAAAAAGAGTAAAATAAAAAGAAAAGAAGGTATACATGGTAAAAGTAAAACCAAAACCAGATAAGCAGAGTGAATAGGAAAATAGATTGAAGGAAAAAGGCAATGGAAAGTGAAATAATAAAAAATACTGAAAAAGAACTGATTATAAACATATAGAGAGATGTGGAGGAAATAAAAAGAAAGAGAAGAAAGTAACTGCAGATCACAGAAATTTTCAGCGTAAATCAAAGTAATGTTTGGACCAGTTAAATTAATGCTCACACACTTTTATTAAACCGGGTGTTCAGAAAAAAATACATTGATGCCAATAATTGTAATTTTTTAAAGATAAATAGAAAGCTTAGAATCTATTAATTTTTGCAATTCTTTGCCATGATTAATATAATCTTTGTAGAGAAAAATCTGTTCTGATATTGCTATTTCATTAACTGGCAAATAATTGATGTCCATTGCTACAGATGCAGGAAGTGGACTTTCCCAAATTGTGATTCTTTATTTGCATGTCTAAAGAGATATATACAGCATAAATCAGGTAATTGAGAACAAATTATAATGTAATGAAAAACAAAGATATGCAATAGAAAATATGAGTATATTTAAAAGCAAAATTGGAAAGAGAAAAAGCTTATTCAATGCCAAGCCCAGCACGAGCTGTCTGTGGACCTCCCATCTGGTGGTGGGGATCCTGATTTGGGGTGCTGGGCAGTACATTGTGACCCTCGCTATATTATTAACATTTGCTTTTTTTTTACCTACATCTATATATGTTACAAATTAAACTAAGCACAGCTGGCTAGTATTAAAGGATGAAAAGTTTTTTGTGCATTTGGATGTTATTCTGGGATCTTTTTTTTGTCCAAATCTTTGAATTCGTTTTGCTCAATCATAGGTCTTGAAAAAAGGTTATATAAAATTCAAAATTTTTTCCATAAATGTGTTTGTTAAATTATTCAACTTTTAACAAGAAAAATCTCAAGTTGATGTTAAATATTAGCACAAAACTTTGTTGATTTATTTAAGATGGAATGATCTATTATGGCATGTTTCTAAGATGTATTTATATACATTGTATTTATTTCCAATTTTTCTAATTGAATTGTTCACTAATATTGCATATGATCCATTATTGTACATAATTAGGTTGCAATAACATTTGTATTTTATATAAATACAACCTTATGAAATGTGAGATGTAGTAGAGTCGGATTCAGGGGACCCATGAGACATTTGCACTGACCCTGTTCAATACAATAAGCTTCATAAGCCTGGAGAACAGTCTTTATGCAACAAGTGACCAGATCAGATGGTTTGCATTCATATTGGCAATCGCATCCATGGTGGCGGCTTTCAATGACTCCGGACAAAGCAGTCCAGGGAATTCAAATCAGAAACCACCTCTTGGTTGATGACATCATCAAGAAAATTCTCAGCCAACCATTTATGTGTCACATGGACTACATGGGATGCACCATATTCCTGTTGGAACATGTACAGCCACACCCTCATTTCATAGCACTGACCCTGAAGCCCTGTAGGGAGAAGTAGGATGGCATGAAATGACCCTCATTGATCATGCCCCTATGTTCATTATTGATGACGTGAAGTTGGTGTGCACGATGGGTATATCTGCGGGATTTGTACAGAACCACCGGTCATTCAACCTCTTCATCAGGCCACTCATGAAATTGCTATCTCAGAGTTGCCATGGATTGTGCCATGAATACAATGTACCTTTTTATTTTCTATATCAGATTGGAAACTGCAATGATAATGCTTACTATATATCTGAAAGTTAGGACTATATATAGATCAAATATGGATTGGAATCCAACAGGATGATAAGATGAAGAACATACTGGAAAGGTATATCAATCTAACATCCTTTACTTTTATTAAAGCTTTATCAGAGACTGAAATATGGAGTAAAAGAAGAAAATTCTGGAATGTTTACTTTTGTGTTGTTTGATTTTCATTGGTCAGTCATGTATCACAATTATAAATATATATTATCCTCTGATGCCCACATAGACAAACTAGAATTTTTATAAGCTAACATACATATAGCAATGCTTACAGTTCTTTCAGGTACACTTGGCATGTTTAAAAGTGTCAAATGCATGTGAAACATGATTGACCAATGAAAATCAAACAAAATGAAACAATTTCTTATATTTGCTGATGAAGCCTCAATAAAAATTAAACATGTTAGATTGATAAGCGTTTCGTATTTGTTCTTTATCTTATCATAAAGATATATATATATATATATTATATTTATATTTACATATGCTCTATCGCTGATATTGAGCACTTTATCCCATAAATATAGCACACCTTAAAACTATATACTATATTTCTTCATATATATATATATATATATATAAGGAAAATCAATGATAAAGTGGGAAAAAATTTCATGTAATGCATTTTGTCCTTCAGGACTTCATCAGACTAAAGTGATATTTACATTGATGTAACTACATATGCACACAAAGTTAAGTAAACACTGAAATTTTAATCTTTTAAATTTTTAAAAAAATAAGTGTTTGGGTACATGGTTTAGTCAATTACATTTAGTTTCTTTTTGTTTATGTTTTTATTACTTTTGTTATTAAGTATCCAACATTGCAATAAGAGAAGAAAGGTGAAATGTAAGAACCCGAACACAAATTTACTATGGATGGTCTCGCAATTAAAGCACTTTCTATAAACCTTAATCTTAATGAATTGCTTTCTCTTAATTAGGGTAGCATTTATTAAGTTGAAATTCTGGTTAGATTCATTATGGTGTGAACTAATGTATTGTTTTGTAAAAGATCTCTTTTGTGTTCACATAAACATTTATTTAAATTATTTGAAGTCTTTCCTTGTGACAATTATTACAAGTGATAGAGTAAATTCTTCCTTTAAGTTTTAGTTCATTATTTTGTTCCTATTAAATATTTATAGTTTTAGTAGTTGTAGCAAATTTTATCTAAAGCTTAGGTAAATCCTTTTCAATTGAAGTTTTGATAGAGTTGGTAGGTAGAAAAATATATTTTGATGTATTGGGCTTGCCAGAATGGTTCAGTCTTCTATTTAATTTAAAAAATGCTACTCTAATTAAAAGAGAAAGCAATTTACTGAGCCAAACGGTATCGAAAAAGATTTAATCTCTGCATCATCCACAATAAATTAGCATCCAGGTTCTTAGAATATTTCAAATTTCTTGGCAGATCTTCTATCACTATGTGGGATACTTAATATCAAAAGTAATAAAAATATAAAGAAAAAGAAACTAAATGGAATGTCTAGACTATCTACCAAAACACATATTTAAGAAAAAAAAATTCATTTTAAAAGATTCAAATTTCGGCATACTTTCTCTTTCGTGTGAATATGTACTCACATCAGCATAAACATCACTTTAGTCCAGTGAAGACCTATAGGATGAAATGCATCATATGAATATTTTTTCTACTGTATATATATACATATGGATATATATATATATATATATATATATATATATATATATATATATCATAAACAATAGGAATTAGGATTAGTCCATAATACTGATGATCATCATTTCATCTTGTAAATTAAAATTAAATTACAAGGATTTTCAAATCCATCAGGTTAACAAGAAAAATCAAAATCAAACTGGCTTAAGACTAATTTTAAAAGCCAGGAAATTCTAATTCCTATTGTTTATAATTTATATGCTCTGTTTGAATAAAATTTTGAGCTCTCTCTGTGAATCAGTTTTAATATTTTATATCATATTAATATGATTCACTTCGATTATATATCAACTGGATTTCCTATATATATATATATATATATGTATGTGTGTGTGTGTAGTCTATATATATATATATATATATATGTATGTATATATATATATGTGTGTGTGTGTGTACGTGCATATATATATATATATATATATATATATATATATGTGTGTGTGTATGTATGTATGTATGTATGTATGTATATACTATAGTTCAAAAGTGTGAGACAACCTCAGATAATTTTTTAAATTGTCCCCAAAAATAGTTCTTTTGTACTTTAAATAAGAAAAAATTATTCTGTTAAAAAAATTATTATGATTAAAAAAGTGAGGCATGATTTTTATTAGAAATTTTATTATGACTATAAAAAAAAAGCATTTTGATAAAATTTTGCTCTTGTCAAAATATCCTCCTTTAACCTTGATTACTGCAGCACAACATTTTGACATTCATTGCAAAAGTTTCTCAAAGTATAAGTTTGATAAATGATTCATTCTTTTATCAATGATCCTAAGAGCTCTTTTTCATTTTTTCACTCTTCTGTAAAGTTTATCCCATCCTAATTCTTGGAGTGGTTTCAAACTTTTGTCATGTGTGTGTGTGTATATATATATATATATTCCTTCCAAACAAGGCAATAATGCCACTAAGACGCAAAGTGCTACTAGAAGTGAAAGAGAAAGAAAAGAGTTTAGAAGGAACTGGAAACTCTATTCTAAACATGAAGCAAGGCATATATCTCTATACCTGTTTAAAAGACTGGGTGAATTTATCTACTCCTATTGTAATTATTAATTAAAAGACTGGGTGAATTTATCTACTCCTATTGTAATTATTAATTAAAAGACTGGGTGAATTTATCTACTCCTATTGTAATTATTAATTAAAAGACTGGGTGAATTTATCTACTCCTATTGTAATTATTAATTAAAAGACTGGGTGAATTTATCTACTCCTATTGTAATTATTAATTAAAAGACTGGGTGAATTTATCTACTCCTATTGTAATTATTAATTAAAAGACTGGGTGAATTTATCTACTCCTATTGTAATTATTATTTCATAAACCCAAACATGAGTATAAATATTACAATAATATGATGAAAATTCCTAACAAATATTTAGAAGCCAAATATATCTAATATAAAAAAAAAAGTTAGAGTCACTGTCTGTATTAGCGATATATTTAAATTTCATTTACTTAAAATTTGCTTTTTTACACCTGCTCCTATCAATAATGAAAAAACTTTGATTATAGTAACATTATGTAATTACCCATAACGGAACAAATACGAATTAGATTATGTCATACAAGAATGTTTTTTTGACATAAAAAAAAATTAATCTCTTTTAAGAGAAAGGTAAGTAACATCTTTTAAGAGATATATGATAACAGCAAAAATTCCATCTTACTATCATTCCTCCTGACAAGCGAAGAGAAAGGTAAGTAACATCTTTTAAGAGATATATGATAACAGCAAAAATTCCATCTTACTATCATTCCTCCTGACAAGCGAAGAGAAAGGTAAGTAACATCTTTTAAGAGATATATGATAACAGCAAAAATTCCATCTTACTATCATTCCTCCTGACAAGCGAAGAGAAAGGTAAGTAACATCTTTTAAGAGATATATGATAACAGCAAAAATTCCATCTTACTATCATTCCTCCTGACAAGCGAAGAGAAAGGTAAGTAACATCTTTTAAGAGATATATGATAACAGCAAAAATTCCATCTTACTATCATTCCTCCTGGCAAGCGAAGAGAAAGGTAAGTAACATCTTTTAAGAGATATATGATAACAGCAAAAATTCCATCTTACTATCATTCCTCCTGACAAGCGAAGAGAAAGGTAAGTAACATCTTTTAAGAGATATATGATAACAGCAAAAATTCCATCTTACTATCATTCCTCCTGACAAGCGAAGAGAAAGGTAAGTAACATCTTTTAAGAGATATATGATAACAGCAAAAATTCCATCTTACTATCATTCCTCCTGACAAGCGAAGAGAAAGGTAAGTAACATCTTTTAAGAGATATATGATAACAGCAAAAATTCCATCTTACTATCATTCCTCCTGACAAGCGAAGAGAAAGGTAAGTAACATCTTTTAAGAGATATATGATAACAGCAAAAATTCCATCTTACTATCATTCCTCCTGACAAGCGAAGAGAAAGGTAAGTAACATCTTTTAAGAGATATATGATAACAGCAAAAATTCCATCTTACTATCATTCCTCCTGACAAGCGAAGAGAAAGGTAAGTAACATCTTTTAAGAGATATATGATAACAGCAAAAATTCCATCTTACTATCATTCCTCCTGACAAGCGAAGAGAAAGGTAAGTAACATCTTTTAAGAGATATATGATAACAGCAAAAATTCCATCTATCATTCCTCCTGACAAGCGAAGAGAAAGGTAAGTAACATCTTTTAAGAGATATATGATAACAGCAAAAATTCCATCTTACTATCATTCCTCCTGACAAGCGAAGAGAAAGGTAAGTAACATCTTTTAAGAGATATATGATAACAGCAAAAATTCCATCTTACTATCATTCCTCCTGACAAGCGAAGAGAAAGGTAAGTAACATCTTTTAAGAGATATATGATAACAGCAAAAATTCCATCTTACCATCATTCCTCCTGACAAGCGAAGAGAAAGGTAAGTAACATCTTTTAAGAGATATATGATAACAGCAAAAATTCCATCTTACTATCATTCCTCCTGACAAGCGAAGAGAAAGGTAAGTAACATCTTTTAAGAGATATATGATAACAGCAAAAATTCCATCTTACTATCATTCCTCCTGACAAGCGAAGAGAAAGGTAAGTAACATCTTTTAAGAGATATATGATAACAGCAAAAATTCCATCTTACTATCATTCCTCCTGACAAGCGAAGAGAAAGGTAAGTAACATCTTTTAAGAGATATATGATAACAGCAAAAATTCCATCTTACTATCATTCCTCCTGACAAGCGAAGAGAAAGGTAAGTAACATCTTTTAAGAGATATATGATAACAGCAAAAATTCCATCTTACTATCATTCCTCCTGACAAGCGAAGAGAAAGGTAAGTAACATCTTTTAAGAGATATATGATAACAGCAAAAATTCCATCTTACTATCATTCCTCCTGACAAGCGAAGAGAAAGGTAAGTAACATCTTTTAAGAGATATATGATAACAGCAAAAATTCCATCTTACTATCATTCCTCCTGACAAGCGAAGAGAAAGGTAAGTAACATCTTTTAAGAGATATATGATAACAGCAAAAATTCCATCTTACTATCATTCCTCCTGACAAGCGAAGAGAAAGGTAAGTAACATCTTTTAAGAGATATATGATAACAGCAAAAATTCCATCTTACTATCATTCCTCCTGACAAGCGAAGAGAAAGGTAAGTAACATCTTTTAAGAGATATATGATAACAGCAAAAATTCCATCTTACTATCATTCCTCCTGACAAGCGAAGAGAAAGGTAAGTAACATCTTTTAAGAGATATATGATAACAGCAAAAATTCCATCTTACTATCATTCCTCCTGACAAGCGAAGAGAAAGGTAAGTAACATCTTTTAAGAGATATATGATAACAGCAAAAATTCCATCTTACTATCATTCCTCCTGACAAGCGAAGAGAAAGGTAAGTAACATCTTTTAAGAGATATATGATAACAGCAAAAATTCCATCTTACTATCATTCCTCCTGACAAGCGAAGAGAAAGGTAAGTAACATCTTTTAAGAGATATATGATAACAGCAAAAATTCCATCTTACTATCATTCCTCCTGACAAGCGAAGAGAAAGGTAAGTAACATCTTTTAAGAGATATATGATAACAGCAAAAATTCCATCTTACCATCATTCCTCCTGACAAGCGAAGAGAAAGGTAAGTAACATCTTTTAAGAGATATATGATAACAGCAAAAATTCCATCTTACCATCATTCCTCCTGACAAGTGAATGCCATATCTCTGAAATTCAAATTTTGGAAAATAAATTTGAACATTTAATTTTATTCGTTCATATATATATATATATATATCAATTATGTAGTGCGTATTCAATTTATGTAACGTAAATCATTCAAACGAAAAACAAATACTGAAGCTAATTATACGGCAAGTATCACTCTCGCAAACAATATTTAATAATAAAATACAATCAACTTCGAATCCGTTAATGAATGGTATGATCCTTGTTTATAAATTCCGGTTTTATCAGGTCTTATTTTTTCTACTAGCCGGGCTTTCAGTCATTTCGAACGACCATCATCAGGTAGACATTTCAGTGTGTTTTTGTTAAATTCCAGGTAGTAATGCGACATCGAAAGATTGTGCTGTCCGAAAGAATGTTTTTTTAGCAATGAGATATTGTTAAATGTAAGAATAATTTTGTAGCGTGCAGTCGCGACGCTGAGGTTGAAATTTTTAAAATTTGAAAATTGTGCGTTCTTGTATATATATATATATATATATATATATATATATATACTATGCTGGCTAGAAAGTCCTGACTCGCTTACAAAGCAGAAAGAAGACAACAAATTTCAGTTTTCATTCCACTTCCTAAGTGAGTCAGGCTTTCTGGTCAAACTTAATATATATATATATATATATATATATATATATTAAGAAAGGAACATTCTTCTGCCAGTCAAAGATGAGTTTTAATTACTACTACACACAAAAGTCAATGGTTAAAAGATTTAGCATAAAAAACAATGAATTTCTTTAAAAAGAAATGCAGAAATAACCTGATGACGGTCACAAGACCCAAAACTCATGTAGCAAAAATATATCAAATAAGGTATAATATAAAAAAATCCACATTATAACCAAATGGAGTCTATATATATATATATATATATATATATATATATATAGGAGAGTGTGTTAATGTTTGAATGTTATGGTATTTTCTTTTTAAACATTTTTATATTTACAAATTCATAGTAATGATTTACATAACGAAATTTAAATGTTTTTCATCATGAGAAAAATATTTATTCCATAATATTTTAATGATAACTTTAAAATTTCCATTAACAAAATCATTTATGTTGGGGTTCAAGAAGCCTAATCCACATTCCAAAATATCAAAATTATATATATATGTCTATATTTTCAAGATGAAATATTGTAATTATTTACACTATTTACATTGTTCAGACTGTTGTCCTGATCTTTGTTTTGATATTCACCACATTTTGTTTCCTCAAGGACACATGGCCCAGTGGATAAAAGCATTAGTTGAAGTACTCCAGTGATTTAACTCAAAGTGTTGTGAGTTCAATACCTGAAAACTTGGAGTGTTGAGTGAAAGGAAAATAAATGATACTGAGATATTTGGAAGAGGTATGACAGGTGGAAGTAGAACAATATACTTCTGTTAACAAAACAGAGGGTCCAGTTCAAAATTCCAATCACTTGAAGAAAGCTGGAGTGTACGTCTAAAACATTGTGAATATAGCAACAAAGACAAGGACAACAGTTTGAACAATGTAAATAATCAAATATTATTTTGAAATGCTTTCTTGGTCTGGCCAACGGCTTTTTATCACCCACTCATAGGCCACTTCAAAAATATCAAAATGATAGATATATTAAACTGCATGCCTTTTAGAAATACTTTGCAAATAAAAATAAAAAAATCTTTTCAAAATGACTAGCTTCAATCTTGGTCAATGAATGCCAAATGTTCCCTTATAAGGAAGCATCTAATATGATTGTATTCACTGAGCTATTCATTAATACATTTTGAATTTACTATATCAGCTCAATTTATATGAAGAATTTATTTCCCAACTTCCCTGAAATCATATGAATCTAAAAGCACCATCACAATTTACAATGAAGCCTTCTTATCCCATGTAAATATCAGCAGTAGCTGGTGTCTAATTACTTCTATGAATAATATAACACAGACATTATCTGGAGTATTATCTTAGGTTATCTGAAGTAATTTCATCCACTCTATCTATGATAAACTGAGGGATTATTCTAAGGTTACTATATAGCTAGACTATTAAAGTAAAGGCCATGAGGTTAGTGGTTTATTATCATGGGTTGGCAACTTGAAACTCACAAAGATGGAATTCTTTGAATTATAAATGTAAGAATGTTAAAACTGCCTGGAAAAATGGCACACAGTAAGAAACTGTCAGTAACTGTTTTAACTGAACCAATTTTATGTGTCTACTTAAAAAAACAAAAAAAAAACAAAGAAAAATAAACAGAAAAATGATTTGGGAAAAGTTATGTTATCAGACAGAAAATTCTCAGAAAATCATTATTTAATGTAAGTTGGCTTAGATCCCTCCCCATATTTACTGGCCTATATGACACATTGTTTACAACTGTATTTAGGAGACAACAGTTCATTGCAACTAATCCAAGCTGCATGACTGTCCATTTTGAGATTTGGGAGATGACTCCTTCCCTCATAATGCCCACTTCATGGAATGCAATGCATACTGTTTTTTTTTTTATTTACATGTGTGTCTTATAACTATCAATTGTAAGAAGACAGAATATATGGTCATTAGCACAAGGGACAGTTCAAGATGTGAGCTACAAACTAGAGATGTCAAAAGCAAGCAAGTACAGAAGTTTAACTCTCTGGGAAGTGTTATAACAGAAATCCAAAGGTACATTGGAATAGTGAAAGATGTTTTCCAAAAGCTAAACAAAGTATTAAGAAACAAGAAAAATTCATTATAAACAAAGACTGTAAATAGATATGATATCAAATCTGGGCAATTTTTTCACAGGTGAAGAGATTTCAGACAACAGAGATGTGGTTCTACAGAAGAATGCTAAGAATACCATGGACTGACCAATGACAAATTTTGAAGAAAAATTAAAACAAAACAGACACTTGTACTTAGTATAAGAAAGAGAAGGTAAACATTTCTGGAAAACATAAGGAAAGAAGACTTAATGAATTTGACACTCTCACAGCATTTATTGAAGGCAGGGTGAAACTTAATAAGTTTGTGTAAAGGGATGTCAAAACAGGAACTGGAAGAAATACTATAGAGACAAACATTACTTAGAGCTACAAAGCAAAGGAAGCTGCAGAGAGCCATAATCACCATATTTTAAAGGGATACTGAACATAAAAGTAGTTCATTATATGCTAGTAAATATGGTCATTCATGTTCAGATTATTTTTAGAAATGTAAGGAAATACAGTTTTACATATGAAACCTGTAGAATATGTATATTTTTTATCAATAAACTATTTAACCCTCTTGACATATTATTAGGTATATAGTGAACTTCCCCAAAAAATTTCAATGTATAATGGTTTAACTGTTCAGGATGAAAAAACCGAACTGTTAGACTACCTACACCTATAATTTTTTTTTATAATAGTGAAGACTTGTGTATAACCAGTCATACTTTTCAGAACTGATACTGATAACAGAAAAATGGTTCACATTGTACCACCAAGGCTCCAAACAGACTTCTTCAGGTTTTAAATTCAGAGTTGTTCTCATAGACTAGGTTGTCAGCCAAGGCTAGAGAGACCAGTCTACCCTTCTATTTATTCCATAACTGGAGAGAGATATACTTTTCTCAAGGGTATTTGTGTGAGCAGAAATGAAACAAACTTGGCATGAATTTGATCATGTCTCTCTAATTTCTCTTTTCGAGCAGCTAATGGTCATAATACTCACACATCTCTCACTGTTTCTTTTTAAAAATCATTTCACTCCAAATAAGAGAATAAAGCCTCTAAAATACTGAGTTACTGAGTGTTAGAGAATGATAAAAACACTATTATGGAGAGAGAACAAGAACTAAAAAGACAGTAAATAACAAATGACATTGCTCTATAATTTTGAAGATCAATATTGATGGGAAGCAAGAAGCCAGAAGAGAGTTCCACAAGTGAGAAGTGTGATAGAAGCTGTTAGCATTGAACTTAAGGTTGCATCTAGCCACTTCAACTGTAAAATGATGAGACATTGCCACCATAGAGGAAAGTTCATTAGAACAATTACCATTAAAATATTTATAGAAAAGATACAGGGAAGCTACATTATGGTGGTGGGTAAGTGATTGAAGCCAAGATACCAGGTCAAAACTACCTCTCATATATGTTGTAACCTGGGGAAGTTTACTGAATAGAATAATCAAATGAAGTTTGATAATGAATAATAATACTTAGGACAAGAACAACACATATAAGATTCACCAGTCATATGGAGAAGTAGTCAACTGCTAGAAGTGAGTCAAGTGAATTCCACAATGAATCTCCAACTGCAGACCAACATGCAGTATTTACTACTGTATTTATATGAATGGGGACATACCCATTATTGTTTGTAGGTATGCTACAGCGCTATATATATATATATATATATGACAAAGTGGAAAAAGTTTTTTTGTGATGCATTTTGTCCCTTAGGACTTCATCAGATGAAATTCATCACACAAAAAATCTTTTCCACTTTGTCATGCATCTTTCCTCCAGAACTGTTTTTGATATATAAAAATTTATATATCATTATCCCATATATATATATATATATATATATATATATATATATATATATATATATATATACACACACACACAGTGTTTCAGAAAAAATGACATCATTTTGTAATCTAATAACTTGACCAATTCTCATTCAAATTATCTCATATTTTAACATGTAGAAATAACTTGAAATTCGATGTTTAATGTTTTATGCTTTTCTTTTTCAGCTATAGAAATGCCATTCACTGGGAAAGAAAAGATGTTTTGTGTGTTAGAATATGCTCAGACACAATCAAAGAAGACTGTGCAGTGTGCATTTAAGAGAGAATTCACTAAAATTGCACCAACTGCAATGCAGATTTGCACATGGTATAAGAAAGCTGTCTGTGCAGTGCAAAAGGATCTTGATGTGTGCCCTGTCACCGGTGGTGCGCATATTAAAAACTTGTGAAATAAATCGTTCATGAAATCCACATACCTTTGAATTTCTCATTGAAATTTTGATCAATAAATCTAATGATGCTCATGAATAAGCCCATTTAATTTCATTTTCCTAGACTATGTACTTAGATATTTACATCTGAAATGATACGTAATTTTTTAAACACTATATGTGTGAATATATATATATATATATATATATATATATATATATATATATATATTTGTGAGAGTGTAGCCATCATGCAATATGTTACTATTGAACAAAAACAGAGTACAAACAGCATAAGCAATAAAAGGAAAATAAGAAAGAAAAAAAACACTATCTTGCAGGATATTAGCAAATAGGTGAAAATATTTCAAGTTGCTCTGAAAATGGCCTGCTAAAATTCACTTGCATTCACCTTAGCATATCTATCTTGAAAACAGAAGAACTTCTACAGGTTTCCATGATGTTTTCTGTATGGTTTCTAAAAGCTTGGTTCAAAGGTTGATAGCCATAAGCCAAACTGATGTTTCGATGCCATATGCATGTCTTTTAGAAGCTTTCCACTTTTTATTCAAGAGTGAATGCGTGAATCCTACTTACAGAATATCACGTATCAATACAAGTGATCCGACTGAATCCAATAAAACTTTGCTTTTGTCTTCCACTCTCGTGAATTCCACTTTAATATCTACCGACATATAATGTACAAGATTAACATGAGAAAAGCTGAAATGAAAATGATATCGAAAAACAGACATAATTTCAAGATAAAAAATATTGCATATTCTTTTAAAAAATAAGATTTTTGTTAGTGCATTTACATCCTTCTTCTATGTGTCATGTCCCTTCAAGACGTAGGGGATCATGGCTCTCCACATTTTCTAGCCCTTTGTAGCACTTAATAAATGTTGACTTTTTGTAATCTCGCTTAAACTTTGCTCTGCTATCCATTTACATAAACTCTCTAGATTGTTTTCCTCTGTCTCTCTTTCTTTGAATATGTGAGTATCAAATTTTCCAAACCCTTTTTCTTCATTATGTACCATAGAAATTTCAACTATCTCTTCTTGATCTTAAGTATTTCAAATTACAATGAATAATGCAGAGAGAAAGAAATATCTACTATTTTTCTCATAGATAATTAATATTGAAATAATGTTATATATTTGATATTGTCTTTCTTGGGTTACTGTTAAAAATCTTTTTTTTTTTCCTTTATCAAGTTCATTAAATATAACAGTAGTTTTTGATAATAGGATGCCTTTATTAGCATTAATTCCAAAACTCTTTATAAACAAATATTTCAAAATAATTTGATATTTAAAGTTTTCTTTTTTATATTAAAAATCACTTCTGTGTACCTAAGGAAAATGAATTGGGTTTTGTTTAGGTTGGCTTAGCTGTGATAAGGGAGCATTTTTTTCTAACTTGCTATGGTCAAATCAAGTCTGTCTATATTTCTGAGATGAGGTATTATGTACAGTATTTACATTAGTCGGACTATTGTCCTCATCTTTCTCGCCATATTTGTCACAACGTTTCGGCCGTTGTACACTCCGGCCTTCTTCAGGTGGTTGGAATTTCAAACTGAACCCTTTATTTCGATCACTGGGGTAGACTGTTCTAGTTCCACGTGCCATGTTTGATGGATGTCAGTTATCAGTTATCTTCTGCTAATTTTCCCTCTGAAAGTTCTCCACTGCCTTAACTGGGTATTGAACTCACACTCTTTGGGTCTTGAGGACACATGGTCAAATCAAGTGCTGATTTCTGATTATCAAAGTTAATAATTAGCACATTTATCTGATAAAAAAATGTTTCAAATTACAATGTGTATAATAAAATTCTATAATTATAACTATAACTCCAGATGAGTTAATTCTTTACTCTAAATGAATAACCAAATTAGTTACCAAACAACAAGACACCACAAATTGAAATTGGTGTGGAGACTAAATGAGATGTTAAAAGTGATATTGTGGGGGCTAAGTTAGGTTGTTGTTTTGGTTGTTTTTGTTTAGCAGCATATCAACACCTCTATAGGTTATTTAATGCCAAAATCTAAACATTTTTTGTAAACAATTTTATTTTATTTTTGGAGAAAATAATAGTTTAGTGACACTAGTCTTATTAATTGACCCATAGATGGAGGGAGTAGAGGTGGATTTATACCTTTTCCAAGAGTATTTGCACATAAGTGACTGGATTTGAAACTCGGCTCTCCGATTAACAATTCTGAATCATTATCTATAACACCACCAACACATCCAAGCTTACAGCACCTATTATTCCCAAGTGGTCACCCATCTGTGTACTGACAAGGCTCGATATTGCTTAACTTCAGAGATCATATGAGAACTGGTGTTTCAGCATGATATGGCTGTATGCAGCTAAGTTAGTGTTATGATTTCTGATTCTACATTTTTTATCTGATGTTCATGTAAAATTTTTTCACATCTATCATCTTACTATAAATATTTTTCTTTTATTTTGATTTTAAATACACAGGTTTTTGCTTTTTACTTATACTTATTTTCTGGAATGAGACCTATAGGCATTTTCCAGTTATAAAAATTTAGTTAACACTTTGAAAAAAAAAACAACAGAAAATGAATTTTTCTGGCTTTTTAAAAAAATTAATGCCAGCAATGATTTTAAACAGATGATACAGCTCAGGACAATGCCATTGTCATAGATTGAGGTCAAGAGGATATATTTTGTCTCCTGTTTAATTCTGGTCTGGTGCTTCTGCTATGTATACAGAGATTCTTGACAAAATTCAAAAAAGAATCTGCAATGTTATTGGTTCTAATCTGGCATCTGAGCTTCATTCACCTTCCCACCATAGTAACATAGCTTCTCTGTGCTTTTTATATTCATGTTTTCATGGTAACTTTTCTGATGAGCTCAACTTTTTGGTACTTTAACTTTATCAGTTTAAGCACAGTACTAGATTGGTAGCTAGGTCTCATAATTTTACAGTTGAAATTGCTAAGTGTAACCATAGGTTCTATGGTAACAGTTACTTCTGTCACACTTCTTGCTTCCCAGTCAAATTTGCGTTTCAAAAATTAAAATGCAGTGACAGCCATAATCTTTTGTCACCTTGAATCCTGTTCTTTTATTATTTTCTCTCATTAATAATAATTTTTCTTAGATTCTTTTATGCACAGTAACCATTAAATCTTAGTGGCTTTATTGCCTAGCTTAGTGGCTATTGCCTAGCTTGGGGGTGAAATGATTAAAAACAAATTTTAAGTTCCAGTAAAAGGTTGAAGCATGAATTCACTCAGCACAGCTAGCACTATGGATGTTACAAGTAGCAAATAGCAGTTTTAATAATGAAGTTGATCCAGAGTAATATTTTGAATGGGAAACACAATCTAAGTGAATTGTTCTTATTTTCTAGCAGTCAGTTTAGTCTAAGCTAATGAAAAATACTATTATCATTTTATAAATTCTTACCAATAAAATGTTTAAAGATAAGACCAAGGATACAAAACTCCCAAGTCATACAACTTAGATACAAACCTCTTATATTAGCATTTCTGTTTTGAGAGGCCATTTAATTGAACAGAGATATTTAGTTTCTCTATAGATAAGGCTAATGAGCCTTGTGCTCAGTTGCTAAAGTCTACAGAGAGAGGGGAGTAGCTTTGAGATAAGTAGGTCGTTTAATTCATCTTTAAAATCTGCCATTTCTTACGTAATGGCATTTTTATTTTCATTTGATAAATATTCCATAACATGATTTCGACCATATGATTTCTTCTAATGAAATAGCAAAGATTCAGATTATTATAATCATTTATAATATGATTTTCTTGACTATCAGATGATTTCCATTTATTGCAGATCAATTTCAGTCAAAATCTAAACTTAATCTTTTATATCTTTTCGAAAGACTTATCATCAAATGGCAGTTTTGTGATCTGTTGAATTGCATATTTAAAATCAATAGCAATTAAAGATAAGTTATTGATCATAAAAAGGATCTATCAAATTGGAAATTCACTAATTTCAAATCAAAGATGCAATATAAATTCTTGAAGATAATTCAATATCCGATTTTCTACATTAATCAATCAGTTTTAAAATCTTAGCATAAATCCACCGAAATGTTAATTTTTCTCCTTTGAAACTTTTATTTTTATTTTTTTAATCATAGAATATCTTGTGCCCTGTTATGTTATCATTAGTCCCATTACCGGGTGTGTTTGTAGGGTTTCAGTGAAAATGATCACTTGACAAGTTCCCTCCATATCTCTAACTTGAAGGCTGGGAGGTATTCATTCTTGCACAGCATATCTTAGGCAAGTAGACCTAGTGAAATCCATCCCTCTCCAGGTCAAACTGCAACTGATGTCTTCAAAATCTTGACTACAGATATTTAACTGGTGATTCCATCAAGGAAACCTCTAACCTAGCAGTTGACTTCAATCAAGGAGGCCCTCCACCCAGCATACCACAACTATGGAGCCCAGCCTACCACCATTGTGCAAGATGAATACTGACCCAGAGGCTTTGATTTTAATCCCGTTCGGTATCTAGACACTTTCCTCACCAGCAAAGCTTGGTTTAGTTGCTAATGAACTGACCATTCAGCAGGTAGTAATGGGTTATGTTGTACCAGTAACACTTGTAAAGTGTCTTGATATAATTTTTTATAGTAATGAAAATCAAAAGGCCTTTTTGGTGATAACACACTTGGATTTAAAAATTCAGATGCCTTACTATAGTTTTTTTTTCTTAAATTTGTGCACATCTAAATTCCTCTGGTTTCATGTGTAACTTCCTTATTCAACAAGAAAAATTGGTCTTAAAATTATACCAAGATCTATTATGCAATTAATTATTCAGTCGATGTACAGAGTAGAGATAATATCGAAAACAAATTTGGACAACATTTTATCATGTGAAATTTTTAATGAGTTTTAGACATCTTAAGAAGTTACAGACAGAAAATTCTTTTTAAATTAAATCGCTGACAAAAGGACATTTAATGACTTGGGCAATACAAACAACCTAATTCCTTCAATGAGAGTAGCATCTTAACTATTTTCAAGCTATAAGAATAAAAACTTAATTCACTTGTAAACTTGCTGTACATATTTTACGTTAAGTTATTCTAGTATCTTCTTTAATGTGAAACTTAAAATCATATCAGCCAGTTATGTGCCATGCATGATACACATGTAGATGATCATGCATCTTACGATACATGACTGACATGGCAGATTTTTTTCCCGCAGTAGGTTGCCATTTCTTTCTGCGGTAGACCAGTTGCCATCTTGTAGAACCCAGTCTGTTCTGCTATTTACCCATAGCTGGGGGAAGAAGAAGAGGATTCATACCTTTCCCAAGGATATTACCATGTAGGTAAATGTAGTGGATTCAACTGGAATTCAAACTCAGCTTTCCTCAATCCGATACACTGTCCATTACTCCATCGTACCTTCTACCTAAAATCATATACAGAATCTATTTCATTAATATATGAGTTACTACTTAAAATGTTTTATCTATTTAACCAATATGTGAGTTATTACTTAAAATGATATGTGGTTATATATTTAACCTATATGTGAGTTATTACTTAAAATGATATGTTGTTATATATTTAACCAATATGTGAGTTATTACTTAAAATGATATGTTGTTATATATTTAACCAATATGTGAGTTATTACTTAAAATGATATGTTGTTATATATTTAACCAATATGTGAGTTATTACTTAAAATGATATGTTGTTATATATTTAAACAATATGTGAGTTATTACTTAAAATGATATGTTGTTATATATTTAAACAATATGTGAGTTATTACTTAAAATGATATGTTGTTATATATTTAAACAATATGTGAGTTATTACTTAAAATGATATGTTGTTATATATTTAAACAATATGTGAGTTATTATTTAAAATGATATGTTGTTATATATTTAAACAATATGTAAGTTATTATTTAAAATGATATGTTGTTATATATTTAAACAATATGTGTGTTATTATTTAAAATGGTATGTTGTTATATATTTAAACAATATGTGTGTTATTATTTAAAATGGTATGTTGTTATATATTTAAACAATATGTGAGTTATTACTTAAAATGGTATGTTGTTATATATTTAACCAATATGTGAGTTATTACTTAAAATGATATGTTGTTATATATCTAAACAATACGTGAGTTACTACTTAAATTCATATGTATTATCTATTTAACCGATATGCAAGTTATTACTTAAAATCATATGTGGCATCTATTTAACTGATATGTAAGTTATTACTTAAAACATGTGGTTATATATTTAATCAATATGCCGGTTATTATTTAAAATCATATGTGGTATTTATTTAACCAATATGTGAATTAATACATATAAGGTACCAATTTAACTATGTGAGTTTCTACTACTGATTCATTGGAACAAAAAGAGAAAAAAAATCAACACAATATAATTATTTTATTGTTAAAATTAGTTAATCAAAAATAGCAGAGACTAAATATTCTGGCAGTATAGTGTGGTGTCATATATTGTTGGATAAAAGCCTGAACACCAGCGAAAGACACAAAAATAAAAAGTTTAATTTTTTTTTTGTTTCGGGTTGAGTGTACTGTACAAATATTTACTTCCCACAGTGCCTAGAAAGAATTCCAATTTCCCTGAAGTAGACGTTTTGTTTATAATTTCAGTGCATGTCTATATGTTAAATAAAAATGATTGATGTTGCTCATTTCAAATGAATATAATTTCTCCTAGGAAAAAAAAAGAAGGACTTTAAAAAAAATGCCCATGTTGTTGTCGGTGGTGAATAGAAATGTACAAAGATATATGTGTGTGTGTGTGTGTGTGTGTGTGTGTGTGTGTGTGTCAGTCATTTTGTAATGCACATACATATAAAAGCAGATTTGTGAATTGTAGATTATCCTCACATAATTTTGTAGTGCAGTGGACAAGACATTTGCAACCTGCCAATTTCCATTTCAAAGCTAACCACCACCCAACTGAATAAAACGCTAGGAAAATGTCTAACGCATTCAATGTTCAGCCTATAATTTTCAACATTTCACCCAGGATGAGAATCCATTTTGACCCTTACCTGCATACATAAACTCAGTGTGTAATGATATGAGTACACTACAAAATACAAGAATCCCCAAAGGGCACAAAGGCCTGATAGATGAAAATCCTACAACCATTTTCATTGGAATCATCAATCATGTTCACATAACTCTTGAATTGTGTACTGAACAACAGACCATAATATTCAGAGCTATGAAAGCAGTAAAAATCAAACATATTGATAATTTCTGTAAATACCTGTAAGTAAAGAAAGTGAATATTCTGATGATAATATTTAATGATCCAAAGTATTATTATCTATATAAATATATAAATTAAATAACAGAAATATTTACATTTATTAGAATTTCATTTTTTATTAATTTTAAGTCTAAAATATTTTCTTATAACCTCTATTGATAATAATTTATTGAACATCTTCTGCAATCACAAATAACTAAAAACTATGATTCTTTTTTCATTCATTCATTTATTTATTCAGTTCACACAATTTTTACTGCTGTGGTCACTACTCCCCCTATTTCTGTTGCAACTGTGGTTCATGTTGACATTTAAGGCAAAATAATGCAATGGGGTGCTGGTTCTTTTTTATGTTAAAAATTTTTACAATTCAAATTTTGTTAAATTTTCTTATATATTTGAAGTTATATAAAATGTGCAAAAACATTAAGATGAATCATAACTAATTGTTAAGTTAGTTTCACATGTGGAGAGGTAAATTAAGATCCTCTGTTAGGCAGGACCAACTTTGCTTCATGTGAGATTCTACCCCAACAAAAAACAACGGTATGATGATGACAATGATGTAATTATATTTTCCTCAAGATTTTTTAATTGAAAGAATATCTAAGGTTATTATAAGTTATTTTGTAATATATTTTGGGTCTAACAAAAATTATAAATTTTTTGTTCATCAGTGTTTCTGAAAAACAAAAAAAAATTATACAATGTTTAAACATGACTTATAACTATGTAATTAAAAGTATCAAATTTAAAAACAAAATAAAAAGATTTAATGAAAAGAATTTAATTTAAAACTGATAAAAAGAGTCCAAATAAAAGAAAGAATTAAATTCAAATTTAATGAAATGAAACAAGTTGACTTGATTAGAAAGATAAAATTATGAATTTGTAACAAAGAGTAAAGATAGAATTGATGAGATAAATGTGTTGAATCAATAAATTTTGTAAATATTTATTTAAGAATCGTATCCTAAATGGAAGATCTTGGTTGTGTTTGACCTAAGTGTAAAGTTTAATTTTGTCAGATAAAGATTTATGGAAGTGTGGCATTGCTCAGAACTCTTCACTACCATTTAAAGAAAGACATTGGAATGACCAACACAAAAACAGAGAATGTCTCATATCAAAAATATTTAACATTGAAAAACATAAAGGAAAAAAATTAATTATTTTTAATAATTATTTTTAATAATATGTGGAAATCTCCACCCTTTACCTGAAGACAGTCATGAGACCAGAAACACGTGTTGTAAAACTATGAAAAATAAAGAATAATATTTTTTTAAAAACCCACATTACAACCAAAAAAAGTTTGCGGTACCTCTCCTTTATAATATATATATATATATATATATATATATATATATATATATATATATATATATATGATAAGAGTGATGGCTAGTTTTCTTCATTTCCCCTTGGGTAATCTTTAAGCAATTCTTTAATATAAATACAAATGTATCTAAAGTTTCCCCAAAGATTGACATTTTAAGCAAAAATGCAAAGAAAGATAAAAAATGATTTTATATTGTGTATTTCTGATTAATATTTTTGCAATAATTTTGTTGTCTGGCTCCCTTGGATTGTTTCTTTTTTGCGCAAAATAACGAATCAAATTTGTGGAATGTGGGATTCCGAATGCCAAAATGTTATTTACTCTTAGTGGTAACATGGAAAAGTAACCATAATGAAACAAATCTGAACTTTTGATGAGTATTTGCAATATTGAAGCCTTGGAAAGAAAGAAAGAAAAAATTCACGAGCATATGGACTAGACACATCAAAAGAAGATTAAGGAACAGCATCTGATTGTCTACTTAGATAAGAAGAGTCTGTGTACTGATTTCAAATCAAGAAATCCACAGCAGCAGCAACCAGAGTTGTCATAGCGGCAGCAGTGGTAGCAACAAACAAGGCCAGTGTAATTCATTTTGTTTTGACAGATGAAAACAGAAAATGTTTTGATCAAGAATGGAAACTGTTCACTGCAGTTGGGCAGTTATTTCATCTACTCTATTTTTGTCTTGAAGATTTTTACAGTTTTAGACAAGTGAAAAAAAATGGAAGACAAAACTGCAAAAGAAAAAAAAAACAAATGGAGAAAAGGAAAGAAAGAAATCTGCTTTTAAGTAATCAGGTTAGAATCATTTTTTTTGAAAAACAACTCAAGCAATATTGCATCCTGGATAATTTTCATTTATAAGGAATTTTCAGATTTCTATTTTAAAGGCCCCGCTATGTATGCAACATTACGGCATCCCTTTGAAGAAGCAGAATTATATCCACAACAGAAATTAGAGTTTAGAAACTAACATTGATTGTATTCATAAATGATATTATTGCAACATCAGTAGATGCCAATTTATTAAAATGAAATAAAAAATAGATGAAACCATGATTTAATATATCTAATACAATTGACTAAGTTTTTAAAACTGTCTGTTCTTTCATAGTTTTTATAGATCTAAATTAAATTCATTATGTTCTGTCTTAATTCTTGTTCTTTTATTGTTCTCTCTCCTTAATAATATTTTTTCTCATATTCTCTAACACTCAGTAACCTCTTGCATCTTAGTAGCTTTATTGCCTTGCTTGGGGTGAAATGATTAAAAACATATAGGATGAATTACTAATTATACAAGATTTAAATAAGAAGTCTGTTACTTATCTAAATTCTTATTTGAAATTTTAACTTAATCTTTCATCCATATAACCCTTGGAAATGCATTGGATGAAGTGCATTGGCAAGAAAGGAGAAAATACAGGAAAACTTTTCTTTCTTTGCATAAAATAATTTCATAACATGGCTGAGGCATAGGAGTAGAGATTTATCCCTTGTTTCCTGTTTAGGATAGGGTTTCCGGTTCCGTCCAAATCTCTTCTAATTCTCTTTCCCTCCCAAAAGCCCCTTGCAATCTTAATGGCATTACCAACTTGCTTGGGGTGAATTGATTAAAAAAATATTGCTGTTTTTATGTACTTGTAATTTTCACATTGTGTACAGAGATCATTTAAATCTAAATATCTTACTTTATTATTTATTATTGCATGACATTCTTAGAACCACAGACTTGAGGTATCAGAAATGTGGTTCTACAGAAGGATACTGAGAATACCATGGAGTGAACATGTGAGTAATGATAAAGTTTTAGTGAAACTGAAACAAAAAGGACATTTATAATTAACATCAGAAAGTGATAGTTGAAATTTCTAGATCACATAATGAGGAAAGAAGGCTTGGAAAATTTGACACCCACAGTACATATTGAAATGCAAGGGGGACAGAGGAAAATAGCACATTACTTTCCTAAGGAGCTTATGTAAATGAATGGCAGAACATGGTTTAAGAGAGACAGCAAAAAAAAAAAAAAATTACTAAGGGTTACAGAAGAGAAGAAATTGTGGAGAGCCATGAATTTTGATGTCCTGAAACAACATGGTGCACAGAAGAAGAGTGTTTCATTAAGAACCAGTAATTTTTTCCTCTTTCCAAATCTTCTTTTAGGAAATCTTGTCTAATACCTAATTTTGTTTCCAACATGTTACAGTCACGCACTGTCATTAGCCAAACCTTTTAAACTCATGTTACAAATATAAATATATTTTATTCGCTTTCACTTACACTACAGTTCAAAAGTTTGAAATCATTCCCAGAATTAGCACTGGATGAACTTGATAGAACAGTGAAAAAAAAAAAAAAATGAAAAAGTAGAGTCATTGAAAAAAGAAATGGAATCAATTATCAAACTTATACTTTGAGAAACTTTTCCAATGAATGCCAAAAATGTGCAGTAATCAAGGCTAAAGGAGGATATTTTGACAGGAGTAAAATTTATTCATAAAATGCTTTTTTTCTTTTTGTCATAATAAAATTTCTAATAAAAAAATCATGTCTCACTTTTTTTTTTAATCATGTATAACAATTTTCTCTTATTTAAAGTACAAAACAATTACTTTTTAGGCCAATTTTTAAAAAATTCCTAGGGTTGCCTCAAACTTTTGAACTGTAGTGCAGTTTAATAAGGAGACAATTGCTTAAGTTTTGTACCTACTTTTAGTCACTTTACATTGATTTTAATCTGTTTTCAAAGTCGTTTCAGTGAAAGGAAGTGTCAACATTTCTTTGTAATTTCCTTGAAAGAAAAATGAATTTAAAGCAATATTTAAATGAGTCTTTTCTATAGGTATATAAAATCTGGTAAAACCTACAATTTAGTTAATGTTCATTGTATAGGATACAGAGGGAAAATTTATAACCCTATACACAAAAAAAATCAAATGAATTTTAATCATTGCCTATTAACTTTTGATATCAGCAAAGTAGAAATGCTAATAAAGGAAAGATGTAAATTTACCATGGGAGACTCTGAAATAAAGCACTTTCAATATATTTTCACCTTCTCCTTTAATTAAAACTGCATTCTTTCAGTCTAAATAATGCATGGAATGCATTGTTTATTAGTTATTCATTGAAATAGGTCTGACCATAATTTTGAGTTAAAGAATGCAGTTTTAAGTTGAAGGGGCTAATTTATTAAGGCAAAAATGAAATTGAAAGTGAACAGAATCTGGAATCTTCCATGGTAAATTTACACATAGGATCAAGCAATATACCTCCTTTCCTAACAAAACTACTGCAATAGCAAAACAGAAAAATTAGAGAACTAAGAAAAAACTTGGCTTGCTTATTTCCTTATAGGGAAACATTTGGCATTCGTTGACTAAGCAGGTAGTACCATTTTCAATTGAAATTTATAAAATCTTTCTCTTAAAACAACTTTTGATGGAAAACGGGTTTCTCAAGTCCAGTATCGTTATTGCTCTTGCCAGTACTTTTTTTGAGGAGGGGTTCCTTCCTTACCTTTTGTTTGAAGCAGTGTGGAATGTCAACATATTAATTATGCCATTATTTTTTGTTCTAGTTAGATGTGCATTTCATTTTAGTTGTTAAGAGTCTTCAAGTGGTGTGGTTTGCTATTTGCTACAGTTCTTTGTAATTCTCTAGTGTCAGTCAACAATGTTTGAAGAAGGATGGTCCTTACTGAGACCTACAGGTTTCATTTGCCCAAAGTCATTTTTAATCACTGATATGAGAAAGCAGTTGTATACAGCTGAGAGTTTAGCTATTTCTGAACAAGTCTGATGCCAATCCTGATATCCATATGATAGTCTCAATCTGACGTGGGCTATTTAAGAACCTCACTCAAGTTTTTCGGTTAATATTTTGGTTTTGTAGCAAATTGCAGCTTTGGGTAAAACTATGCTTATTCTACATCCAATTTCCCTATCTCCGATTTTGCTGAATTAATTTACCTGAACGCTACAATAATTTACAACAGCCATAGGAAAAGTCATTTTTTTCCTTATGTCAGATATAGAAATAAAAATGTTTCTATGTATGAATCAATAGCTTCATCTACCACAAGGAAAGTTGGTTCTCTGTGTCATACCAGAAACTTTTTCTCACCTGAGTCCATTCTTCAAATCTATAAATCAACCATTTGCCCTTGCATGGAATACTGCTGCCATATATGGTTTGGAGCCCCCACTTTTTGTCTTAGGGTCCTCAACAAAATCCATAGACAGATATACAATGCGATTGGCCCTGATCTGGCATCTCCTTTACAGTTGCTCTCTCACAGACATGCCGTTGCTTCCCTCTGTCTTTTCTACAAATACTTTCACTAGTTCTCAAACTGCATGAATTTTAATGTTATATTAGGTTGGCATCTCAATCCCACCCTTTCACTGTCGAAACAGTTAAATGTAGTTGTCTCTTCAACTCCAATAGCTTCATGTCTCGCACTTCTCGGCTGTGGAACTCCCTTCCTCTTACTTGCTTTCCTGATAGCTATAATCTCCAACTATTCAAATGCAATATCAAATGATATCTTCATCCTTTCCTCTATCACATCTCTTTACTCTTACTCCCACTCTCGGTAACGCTTTGTGTGCTAGTGGCACTCCTGCCTTGCTTGGGGTGAAATGCTTTAAAAAAATTAAAAAAATATAAAAGTTGATGGATTTATATGAAATATATATAAAGTTTCTTTTATCTCAAGTTTTAAAGTTTTATGACAGTTTGGCAGAAAACGTTTTTTTCTAGTTTCTTTTTTATTCCTGCTCTTGCATTTTATCAATATTCATTTAGTTTCTTTATCCATTAATGTAGTTTTATACTTTATTTCCAATTCTTTTTCATACATGTGTGTATTAACACTTGATAACGCAATTCCTCTTTTCAGTTTCATATTTTGAATGGGACATCAGATTTCTTCAGAACAACCGTTTCTCTTGAAGTGTAAGTTCATTGCTCCAATTATTTATCCCACAAAATTAAACACATATATCATTCCTCAAAAATACTTTTTTAAAAAATTACATGCTCATCCTGCATATGGGAATTAATAAGCAGTGAAAAACAAAAACCCACATTGTGCATTGACTAGAAAAGAAAAGGTTTGAAAGTATCAGAAGAGAGGCTGAAAAGTCATTGATATGATTCATTTTCCCAAACTAGTATTTCGATGACTAAACATAAGAATACTGATCTGGGAAAGTGGGCCAAGCCAAGAACTTTTCAGCATCCCCTCATTTCAACCTAAATGAAAATTTGAGCAAATGATCAAACAGAATTTTTAAAAATTGCATCTTCAACCACAACTAAAAGATATATATATATATATATATATATATATATATATATATGAGGAGGTACGGTGGAGTAGTGGATAGCAGCTCAGATTGAGGAATAACAGAACCATGTTCGAATACATTACATTCACTTACATGCTAATACCCTTGGGAAAGGTATCAATCCTCTTCTCCTTCCAGCTATGGGTAAATAGCAATACAGGCTGGGTTCTATATCCTTGGATGGCAACTGTTGTAGGAGAAGGACAACTCTGAATTCAAAATCTGCAGAGGGTTGTTTGGAGACCTTGTGGCACATAATGCACCAGGTCTCTGTATTTGGCCCTTCAAAAAGTGTGGTTGGTTCTGCACAAAGCCTTCACCACTATAATCAAATCATATGTGCTGGTGTCTGGCTGTCGGTTACTAGGAACTGAGCTGCTTGACCCTCATACGTCGAATATGACAGGAGAGTCCACCATATGTGTGTGTGTGTGTGTGAAACTTCTTAGAATATGTCTATAGGCAGACAAAATGATTAAAATAGACAATAGGGAAAACGAAAAACTTAGTCATTGCCAATGCATTTTGTCAATCTGACTTTATCAAGGCAAGTGATTATATTCTTTTAAACATGGTAGCTAATATAAACAAAAGCAAAATGTTGTTAGTTATTCAAAATTTAAAATTTTATAAAATGCTCATAAATATTCATCAAGTTAAATTACATCACTTAGCATCCTCAGAAATTACAATATATAAAAAACAAGAGCCATCAAGTTCAGTAAACATGAAAAGATACTGTCCTATAAGAGTGTGTCGTTAACAACACTGTGGCTTGAAACTACACTGCCAGTGAGTAACATGGGCAATTCCATTATTAAGTAGATCATGTGATCATAAAGGAAGTGAATAAAGAGGAAGTAGCATGATGACTATATGATCACTGTTCATTCTTCTTGCCTATCCACACTATTGCTATACATTCACTCTCTCTACTCTACAGATTACAATTCTCTTCTGATCATTATACTATTTAGCAACTACTACTTGAACCCGTATTACTAGTGTGGACATTATTGGAAGGTGTTACTATTAGTACAATTGTCAACAAAGGCTCAAATATAACAAGAATTTTTGGAAGTGGTAACAAGCTTTCACTTGACATTGCAAAAATGACAAGTGAAGCTGTCCAACATCACAAAAGATATCATGAGGAAGATTTTCCTCATCAAGATAATTTCAAACTGGAATCAGGGTTCAGATAGAACATCACCACATACAAAAACTTGAGTTTGAAACTCTTTTGATTATGAGGAATATATATATATATATATTAATAAATACATATATACCTGTATTTGTAGTCCAATTAGTGTAGTTTATTTACAATTTGTGCCTGATGAATTAAGTAATCATGAAACTCTGAGGTGTAATATAAACATAGGTATATGTGTATTTATTAATATATAAAAATGTAGGTATATTTGTATTCATTAATATATACTTTATAGTTCTATTTAACTACATTGAGCATTGTTTTGTTTACACCTTAAATTAAATAAATATTTATTTGCTCATCTGTATATGTACGTTATCACACGCACATATAGTTGTTAATATCTCGTTATTTAGTTTATGTTTACACTTATATATATATAATATGTGTGTGTGCGTATTTGGACAGTAAGTTTTCATTTATGCAAATTTGATTAATCAGACACACAAAAGTCTTTTGTTAAGGTATTTTGATTATACTATATAAAATCTATGGCTTACAGTCACATCACATTGAAACACAGGTTCCTATATGATCACCGAAGATGATCACTACTTTGATGAGTGACCATTTTTGAATACCAGGTGTGCTATGGATAATAGCCTGGAATTGTTAATTGGAGAGCTGAGTTTCAATTCTGCAAAGATGCTTGAGAAACGTATGAATCAACATATTCTCTCCACACCTATGGGTTAATTAGTAAGATTTGTATCACTAAACCATTATAATCTCAAAAATAATTTGTACAATCTTAGCGTATTTTCTGGCTTTAAATTATATTAAAGTCATAGAAAAAATTAATTAAATTATATTAAAGTCATAGGAAAAAATCAATCATTATCTAAACTATAATCTATCAAATCTATATTCAAATAGCAAGAATTCTTTTAAAGATGCTACATTAAATTCAACTGACAAGATCTATATATTTTTTTATTGTATATTTCTAAATAAATTGTTTCACATGAGGAACAAAATTGTAGACAAAATGTCCAAAGTTTAGGTTTTTCTTCAGTGTTTATATATTACAATAGCTTCCAGAATTTTAAGTTTTTCTTTACATTGAGTCCTTTATAATATTTTGGTATTATATATTAAAATGTGTCTTATATTAATATTATTTGGGTTATTTGTGATATGTTGATGATGGCATCATTGCTTTGTGTGGGGTGAATTTATTTTTTTTTTAAATATACAGAATGTATATTTCTTGGTAGATAAGTAGAAATTAAAGGCTTTTCCAATCTCTTTCACTCTCAGTAGCTCCTCTCATCTTAGTGGCATCATCACATTGCTTAAGGTGAATTGATTAAAAAAAAGAAAAGCTAACATAGAAAGTATATCACTAGATAGATGATGGAGAAAGTATATCGCTAGATAGATGATGGAGAAAGTATATCGCTAGATAGATGATGGAGAAAGTATATCGCTAGATAGATGATGGAGAAAGTATATCGCTAGATAGATGATGGAGAAAGTATATCACTAGATAGATGATACAGAATGTATATCACTAGATAGATAAATGTAGAAAACCATAGATTAAGGAGTGCAGAATGAAAACAGATTATATTCTGATAAATCACTATAGTGGTTAACGTGATAACTATGAGAGATAAGCTCCTGAAATATGGGAGACAAGTTCAATTCTCAGTGGAAAGAATATTGCTGCCATATATGGTTTGATGATCCTCCTCTATATTTAGAGGTCCTTGTTAAAATCCCCAAAAGAAGCTGCAATGTCATTAGTCCTGACCTGGCATCTCTGCTTCAGTCACTTTCCCACAGCTGTATCATAGCTTCCTTGTGACTTTTTCTATAAATACTTTCATGGTAAATGTTCTGATGAACTTTCCTTTATGATATTGGGGTTAGTTTTCAGAATTGTTATTTTATTCCTCTCCCCCCACAGACACTGAATTGTAAATATAGGGACTAGTTATTATTTTCATAGAGACAGTGAGGTATTATGGTGATTGTAGTAAGAACGGTACGTATGAATGTGGTGTTTTGGTGTAAGGAATATTGTTCGTACGATTGGGTCAGTGTTTGCGGCTAGCTAAGTTATAGTTAAGACAGAAGAAGACCGTTCTTTCCCCAATCCCCCACTTCGGCCTTGTGCCACATTTCTGTTTATTTTGCAGAATAAATATCACTTTCCTTTATGGTACTTAGACTTTATGCATTTAAGTGCAGTACTAGATTGGCAGCAAGGTCCCATCATTTTACAGTAGAAATGGATATATCTAAATTCCTATGCTCACAGTTTCTTTTATTGTGCTTCTCACTTGTGGAACTCTTTTTTGGCCTCTTTATTTCCAGTTTGATCTTCAAAAATTTAAATGCAATGTCAATCGCTATTTTCCGTTTTCTTAATTTCTTTTCTATTATTGTTCTTGCTCCTTAATAATGTTTTTCTTTTTCTTATATTCTTTCACACTCAGTAACCCTCTGTATCTTAGTGGGTTTTTTGCCTCAATTGGGGTGAAATGATTAAAAAAAACAAAACAAATGTGATGTAAGAATTTGAAAATTTTATTTTCTGAAAATTATGCGCATTTTGTAACTGAACCACAAACAATAAAATAAAATTCTGATTTTATCTATTTTCAAAATCTTAGGGAGATTTAATTAATTTATTTCTTTGTTTTTTTGTATTCTTTGTTTTGGTTTTTTTTTTTTGCCTTTTTCTGATATTAGCTTTAATATTTCCTTTATTATATATTCAATGCAATATTGTTGCTCTTTGGAGGTTCAATTTTGTATCTGGCTCACTTGCAGAAACATACCTGACAGTCAAGTCAGAATTACTTTTAGCATGAACTAATAAAAAATAGAAAAAGTTTAATCAAGCAGAAAGGTGACTGTACAAATATGTTTATTTCAATAAAATGTTTATTGTATACTTCTGAGAATATACATATGTTTTGTTTCTAGCTCAAGTTTTCAGTTTGAGATACTTTTTTTGTTTTTTTTACTTACTCTATTATCTACTTCATCTCTTCTCAGAATTATATAGACTTTTTGCTTGCATTATCTATATTTCTGATTCCAATCCCCACCAACAAAAAATCTTATTTCACAACAACAGAATAGTTAAACAAATTCATGTCAAATTCTGAAAATAGAATTTTGGTCATATTTTCTTCTTCTGTGTGTGATGTTCCTACAGAACGTGGGCAATCATAGCTCTCCACAACTTTCTATCCTTTATAGCTCTTAGTAAGGTTTCTCTTTACATCATCCCTCCCTCTCCCTGTCCTGACATCCATTTACACAGGCGGGTTACTCACTGATTCCTGCTATCCCTCTTACCTGCAATATATCCTCTGAGTGTTAAATTCTCTATGCTCTCTTTTCTCATTATCTGTACTAGAACTTTCCACTTTCTATTTCTGATTCTAATTATAAGTGTCTTTTTCATTTACATTTTACTTAAAACTTCCTCATTATTCACATTTTGAGTTCATAGTGTTCTCAACTTCCTACTGTAGAACCACATTTCTGTTTCCACAAGTCTCTTCTTCATCTGTAAGGAAATTTTCTAGTTTTCACTGCAATATAGGAGGATTGATATTACATAACAGTTTAGTATTATTTTCTTTGCTTCTAATGAAATTTTCTTATTTCTTAATACTTTGCTTAGTTTTTGAAAGGCATCTATACCAATGTGTTTCCAGCTGAAAAATAAATACATAACTGCTAGAAAGAAAATTTATTCACTAACATCATTGATATATAAAGCATATAATTTCAGTTAGATACCAGAAAATATGGTAATTCTTTTATAGCACAGATTTATTCTTGGTTTGGTTTAATTTTCTAATTTTCTTAAATGTTTAATAAATTTACCTTTTCAGTTCCCAACAAGAATTATAAAGACATGAAACACTGGGAATTTCAGACTTTCTGATTAAATTTCTACAAATAATTTTGTCAGTTCCTATTTAAGAACAGTAGCATTTTTATTTACACTATTGTCATCATCTTTGTTGTTATCACAACATTTCAGCCATTGTGCCCTCTGGTCTTCCTCAGGTGTATATAAATCTGGGTAACCTACAGGGAATTCTGAACTGAATCCTTTAATCTATGGGGGCAGTTTGTTTTTTATTCCACTGCCCATATCTCATTCTTACTATTAGTACTTTTCAGTTATTGCTCACTAGTTTCCACTGAGTGCAAGCACTCACTTCCTAGCCCAGGGATTCAACTCACAGTCACTATGTCACCAAATTCATGAACCAATGCTTTAGTCCAATAGGTTATTACCCTGTAGGACCCAGATCATTGGTGTGCAAAAGGGAGGGCAGAGGGCGTAATGACCCCCAGACATTCATATTGAGAGAACATCCAATCAAAGATCCAAATAAAAATTTAGTTTTTGAAATTTGAAATAAAAGGTTTATTTCAGGTTTCAGTATCTGCCTATATCTCTGAAATGAGATATTATGATTACTTACATTATTTACACTATTCAGACGGTTATCCTCATCCACATTGCCATATTCACAATGTTTCGGCCATTGTACACTCCAGCCTTCTTCAGGTGATTGTAATTTCAAACCGAACCCTTCATTTCATCTGGGGGTGGGGTGGGGGTTAGATTGTTCTAGTTCCACGTGCCATGCCTCTTCCGGAGGTCTCAGTTATTTCCCCTTTAACTCAACTCTCCAAGTTTTTGTTCACCACTGCTATAGCCTGGTATTGAACTCACGGCTCTTTGGCTCTAGTCACTGGATCTAGCAAACACCTTTATCCACTGGGCCATGTGTCCTGGAGGACGTTGTGAATATGGCAGTGAAGATGAGGATAACAGTCCAAATAATGTAAATAATATAAACTTCATGTTTCATCTGTCTTCCTTGCTCACATTTAATCTTATTGATGAATAGCAAACAAAAATTTAAACAAATATAAAAATCAACCATGAGTTCAATCCTTAGATCAGGTAGTGAAACAGTGCTTTTGCAAGTAATAACTGACATTATAGAGACAAAATAACACAAGAATCAACAGATATCCTCTATCAGCCCAAACTATGGACATCTGGCCAGAGGGTAGTTGGTCAAAACATTGAGTCGGTCATCTTCTTCTATAAGCCTTCAGGATGTAGGCGATCATGTCTCTCCACAGTTTCCTATCTTTGTAGCTCTTAGTAAAGTTTTTCTTTTCACCACACCTCATAATCTCTGGGTCTGTCTATCAAGGACACATGGCACAGTGGATAAAGGCGTTGGTTAGATCCAGTGACAGACCCAAAGAGTGTGAGAACTTTCAGAGGGAAAATTAGCAGGAGATAACTGATAACTGACATCCATCAAACATGGCTCGTGGAACTAGAATAGTCTACCCCAGTGATCGAAATAAAGGGTTCGGTTCAAAATTCCAACCACCTGAAGAAGGCCGGAGCGTACAATGGCCGAAATGTTGTGACAAAAATGGCGACAAAGATGAGGACAATAGTCCGACTAATGTAAATACTGCTCATAATCTCTGTTCTACCAGCCATTTACACAAGTTTGTTAGGTAGTTACTCAGTGCTTTCGTCTATCACTTTTACTTTTAGAATGTACTGTGAGTGTTAAATTCTCCAAGTTCTCTTTCCTCATTATGTTTCCCTCAAATTTCAATGGTGACATTCTGATTTTAAGGGTAAGTGTCCTTTTTTTCTATTCAAGATGAGAATAATTATTTGAAGAAATAATAAAATATATAAAAATAAAAGATTACATTTCTTTTGACTAAGATACTCAGTTTTAAGAAATTTGAATGATATTTACAACTACTGCGATTATTGAATGCAGATAAACTTTTCTGTTTATGTAATTTGGTTGGAAACATTACATGTTTTCAGGTCAAACATTAGCGAAAAGAAATTTAATCTGGTTACAGAGATTTCAAGAAAAAAAAAATCAGATTTGTGAAAATTAGCAAATGCATCTCTCCCACTTGTTTATGATTACATTTTTTATACGAGGCCCAAGAGTCACTCAAAGCAAAAGGTTTCTGAATGAGTAAGTGCAGATTATAAGGATATGTAGGATAGATAACTGTTAACCCTAGACTTGAAGTGGTTAAATGTAGTGGTTTAGAAAAGAATTTAAGATTGTAGTAATCATAGAAGTGTCCTCAGAGTAGGATGAGTTGACATGGTGTATGTAGCAGATCAGGTCCTAGGTGTGAAGGTCTGAACTGGTGGAATTACGAAACGTAGCTCATCTGAGCATTTGCCATAGAAACAGCCACTGAGTGGCGGGAGGCTGGAAACATTGCATCTGGGGGAAAGGGCTTGTAGGGTGGGAAATAATTAATAACAGAAGGCCACATACTTGCTTGTGAACTATGTCAAGACTAGACAGAGAATTCTGGGCTGGACTAGACCAGATGCAGAAGCAATAAACCATTTTTGGTTTGATCTGACTCTTGTAAAGATAGATAGATTGATAACATAAAGAACAAGTAGGAAATATTTATCAATCTAACATGTTTCACTTTTATTGAAGCTTCATCTGAGAATGAGATATGGAGAAAAAAAGAAAGAAATTCTGGTATTTTTACGCTTGTGTCGTTTGATTTTCATTGGTCAGTCATGATTCATGTGTATTTGGCACTTTCAACCAATGTCAGTATAATAGTTGTGTTCTGAATTCAAGAAGAGATGATGCATCCATACAATGTTTCAAGAAATTAATGAATTCCAAGCCTACCTCAAAAACTGTAAATATTGTTATCTATATATAAATGTATAAAAATGTTTAGTTTGTCTATTTGGGAATCAGATGATAATGTATATTTGTAAGTGTATGCGTGTAATAGACATCAATTTTGCTATTTTTTTAAATGTTGATTTAGGAACATTTTTACATACATATATACCATTTGCTTTAGATAAGCATGTTAGATTCTTTAAGAATGGACTCAGTAAAAGTTGGTGATATGTTTTTGACATGTAATATTGTTATTAGTAGTCACCCAAAGTACTTTCTCCATAAAGAATTATGCTCTTTTTTAATTAGAGTATCATTAGTAAAATCAAATAAATCAATAAAAATAGACAGATAATGAACAGAATGAGATGGATAGATAGATAATGAGAAGAATGAGAGAGATATATGATGAGCAGAATGAAGTAGATATTGAGCAGAATGAGATAGATATATTTTGTAAATCAAGATTGATGGATTTATAAAATAATCATGAGAGCTCTGAGACATCTCACTTGGATCAAAAGAAAATAGAAAAACTCTCAACCAACTATTTACATTATTCACATTATCAGACTTCTATCTTCATCTTTATTGACATATTCATAACGTTTTGGCTGTTATACACTCCGGTCTTCTTCAGGTAATTGGAATCTTGAACTGAACCCTTTATTTCATCCACCAGGGTAGGTTGTTTAGTTCCACGTGCCATGCCTCTTCCAGATATCTCTTATCTCACTTTAACTCAACTCTCCAAGGCTTTGTTCACCACTGCAGTAGCCTGGTATTGAACTCACAAATCTTTGGGTCAAGTCACTGGATCCAACCATTGTTTTTATTCACTGGGCCATGTTGTGAATAGGGCAATAATGATGTGGACAACAGCCCAAACTATGTAAATAATTACAATACCTCATTTCAGAAATATACAGACACTTAACCAACTAATTAGTTTTTCTTTTATGCTTTGACATGGGGTCATGGTTAGCATGCTAATGGATGACTATTACTACTAAATCTACTTTTAATATACAACAACTAAGCAATACTTTTGTTCATGTATTTGATGGAGGTTTGATTTCAACTATATCTGGTGGAAGTATGGTGGAGTAATAGAGGAAAAAAAAGAACAAAATTCTGGTATTTTTACTCCTATGTTCTTTGATTTTCATTGGTCAGTCATGTTTCTTGTGCATTCGACACTTTCAACTAATGTTAGTATACTTGGCTCTCCCCAAAGTTCACATTCTAGTCGAGTTCATTACTTTCAGTTATGTGCTAATACTCTTAGGAAAGTTATGACTCCACCTCTTCTCCCCCAAACTATAAGTAAATAGCAGGACAGACAGAGTCCTATAGCCTTGGGTGGCAACCAGTCTAAGAGAAGCACAGCCTTTTCAAACCTGAGGGCCTAGTGAACAGACCAAGGGTGACCCACACCATATTCTGTCGTCTCCAGCTGTCTGTCAGGTGTTTAGAGAGAAGATGGGCACTGCCAAGCTCTTTGAAAGGATCGTGATGAAGAATAATCAAAATCTGTTTCTTCTGCCTTGAGAAAGATGATTGAAACAGCTGAGGGTCTGATGAAAATATTTGAAGGCTTCTAAGTTTACACTGCCCCTATTTATATTCAATATTACTGGACGGGATTACCTCATTTGTCTAACAAATTGAATCAAAATAAATCTGGCAATATATCATAGAATATTCTTCTACATATTAGTTTATTTTAACTAATTTCCTTATCTTGTTTTCTCTTATGTTTTTTTTTTACAGTTTTTCTGTAAACTCCATCTATGAGTGTCTATTTTAATATACTGAAGCCTGCTTCTGATGGATTACATATGTTCCTTCATATACATGCCATATCTGATATCTCTGCTTCCAAACTCTTGGAAGTGTCTTCAACTGACCGACCCATTGATCTTTTGACCTTCCAGGGAATTAAGTGAATTTTATCAGGGTTTAAAATATTGAAAGTGAAATTAATAATAAACTTTCTAGATTTCATTAGTTTAATTAATACTTGTCTCGACATTTTTTTTCCTGTTTGTTATAGTTTGATTCTGTATGCATTACAACCTGAGTCCTTTTTCATCTCTTAAAATATAAGCCATTTATACAAGCCTTAGAAATGGTGTTCTTAGCAGAAAAATTTGCACAATAGATTTTTATCTCTTCCTAAAGTAAGAATGACTGAGGTGTCAAAATATTGAAGTTTTCAATAAACAATAAAAAAAAATAATTGATAGCATACTTGAAGATAATATTAAATTATTTTTAATAATGTTACTAATAATTTTCTATGTGCCATTTCCCTTCAGTATGTGAGCAATCATGGATCTCCCCAGCTTTCTATCTCTCATAGGTCTTAGGAATATTTGTCTTTTTTTACTACTCCTCCCTGTTGTGCCAACCATTTACAAAAACTTATTAGGTAGGTTACTCACTGCTTTCCTCTGTTTTACTTTCAATATCCTCTGAGTCAAATTTTACAGGCCTTCTGTCTTCATTATATCCCAGAAATTTCAAAATTCTGATTTTATGTATAATTGCTTGTTTTTGTTCCATTTTCTTTACAACTTTCTCATTGCTTATATGTTTTGTCAGCAGTATTCTCATCATCCTTCTGTAGAACTACATAGAAAGCTTTAGCATAGGATAAGGAGGAACAATGTCAGTTTTTTTTTTATCAAAACTGCCTATTAGTTTAATTTTTTACAAAGAACTTTATTAGGATACACTGTGAAATGAAGCTTTGCATTTCAATAAATATTCATTGTAAAGGTGATTTTTTTAAGCGTAACTTTGATGTGGCAAGGCTGGAAATATGGAGCACCCAGTAAGGATCACACTCACTACTCAGTCATAATTGATCTAGTGAGACAAGCTTGTTAACCATAACACAATGTCAAAGTTCCCATAACCATTGTAATGTTGTCTAAAGAGGAGATTTGAAAAGTATTCTGTACTGATTCTAATGAAGCTGATTATTAAGGAAACTAAGGACTTTATAGAATAAATTTTTAAAATATTAATAGTCAGATATGAGATATGACACAAAGAAAATTTTACTTTTCCATTAAAAGAAAATTTTATATTGCAATATAGCCACTAAGACACGAGGGGTTACTGCGTGTTAGAGAATATGAGAAAAAAATACTATTAAGAAGAGAGAACAATAATGGAAAAGAAATAAGATAATGATTGATATTGCATTTAAATTTTTGAAGATCAAATTTGACTTGAAAGCAAGAAGCTGAAAGAGAGTTCCACAAGCAAGAAGTGCAAGAAAAGAAACTCTTAGTATAGAAATTATAGTTACATCTAACCATTTCAACTTTAAAAGGATGAGACCTTGGTGTCAATCTAGAACTGTGCTTAAATTTATAGCGTTTAGGTACCATAGGGAAGAGTGATATTTATTCTGTATAAATTACAGAAATGTGGCACAAGGCCAAAGGGGGGATTGGGGAAAAAGGACGGTCTTCTTCTGTCTTAAATATAACTTAGCTAGCCGCAAACACTGACCCAATCGTACGAACAATATTCCTTACACCAAAACACCACATTCATACGTACCGTTCTTACTACAATCACCATAATACCTCACTGTCTCTATGAAAATAATAACTAGTCCCCATATTTACAATTCAGTGTCTGTGGGGGAGGGGAATAAAATAACAATTCTGAAAACTAACCCCAATACCATAAAGGAAAGTGTCTGTGGGGGGAGGGGAAGAGTTCATCAGAACAGTTACCATGAAAGTATTTATAGGAAAAGGCAGAGAGAATCTATGTTATTGTGGTGGGAAAGTGAGTGAAGCTGAGATGCCAGGTCAGGACCAATAACATTGCAGATTCTTCTTTGGATTTTATCAAGAATCTCTAAATATATAACAGTAGCATGAGACCACATGTGGTGACAATATTCAAAGCAAGGTAGCATCGTAGACTCATAAATATGTAAGATAGAATTTGGGTAAGTGAAATTATCTGGCACAACATAGGTAAGCAACATTCATTTTTTCTTCTTTTGATATATAAAAATGTATAAGAAAATCTAATCAATTCAGAGCTGAAAGTAGTGAGACGTCTTTTGATCTACTGTTCAGCCATTAGCTTTACTTTTGCAAACTTAAAATTAATGATTCATTCAAATATGTTGATAATGTCAGGCATAATTTTAGATAAATTTATGTAAAACAAAAAATGAATTTGTTTAATTTTTCATAATTAACTTATAAAGGTCTAAAGTTTAAAATCAGTTATCTTGCACTAATTTCAATGAAAGAGAGTTCCACAAGCAAGAACATTAAGAGTTTTTCAGATTATTTAAACCTACCTACCTTCTACTATGTGCCACGTCCCTTAAGGACACTGCCGATCATGATTCTCCACAATTTTCTGTCCTTCATAGCTTGGTAAATTGTCTTTTTACTATCTCTCCTAAACCTTCAATATGTCCTTATATATCCTAGTAATTTTAGCTGTCTCTTCTGGATATATCTTTTATTCATGTGTTTAATTTCAGAGAAAAATCTTGTGAGAAAGGACAATCTTTTTGATGTAATGGAATAACCTGTCACCCCCACGTGTGACTACACTATAGGTAGTAACTACCTATAAGTAGCTGTAAGTCAATGGACTAGAGAGACCAGCTGGAATCTGTTACTCAGCTTTTGGCTGCTGTTGAACTCTAAACTAAACTTCGGGCAGAGAGGAACCCAGATGAGGCTATGTCGAAAGGCAGAGTCTCATCCGAGGAGATAGACAAACCCGATCCCGTTTATGCGGGGTCTACGGGGAATTTTTGGCTGAGCCTATGAGCTCAGATTGCCTCACATTAAACTCAGCCTTGTGCCACATCTTACCTTGTGAGAGGTTGGTAAATACTACCAGCTGGAATCTGTTACTCAGTTTTTGGCTGTTGTCAAACTCTCTGCTTTGGGCAGAGAGGAACCCGGATGAGGCTATGCCACATCCTTCCCAATGAAGAGGTTGGTAACTATTACTAGCTGGGATCTGTTGAGTACAACTACTGACCTTCCAGCAGTAGCACTCACTACTGGATTGACTTGCGATGACTTTGTGCATAATTGTTACCTTTATTCTTATTGTATTGGTTTTTTACAATAAACCTTTACTTATTTTATCTACCTTATTTTTCAAGTATATATTCCTATTAGCATGGAATATAACACTTCTTAATATGAAAGATACATATTTAATTTAATCTACTGATTTTGTAAATTAGTATTCTGGATGTTTCTTTTATTAGCCCAAATGTTAAGTGATATTTTGGTCAGATAAATCTTTGACACAGCAGTATGCTGGAATCAATACAATATAACAGAATGATCTAATCAGAACGTACTTACTGTGGTGTCATACTTATTCGAAAGGTATGGATAAAATTGGCAGATCTGTTTCTTTTCTTTTTTTTCTTATATTAATGGATCAACTATTAACTGCTAAATAATGCTCTGAGATGAACAAAGAATGAAAAAAAAGGAAGAAAGACTAAAAAAAGATGGTAAACAATAATATTTAGGAACAGAAACAAAGCCACTTTTCTGGGGTTGGGGTGAATTTTGATTTCTTTTACTTGAAATAGCTGGAATGCTCCTCAATTAGACAGATACATAAAAAGAATGTTTGTAAAGCAAATCAGAAAGAGTGTTCTATATTTAAGTCCCACTTTATCAATTCCCACATATCAAAGCCCATTTCAGTTCAACCACTTTCATAGTGTATCAAATAATAATGATAATTATAATTATAAGCAAAATATTTCGTTGCCTTATTGGAACATATTTGAGTTCCAAGAAACACCATTCTTTTTACAAGTTACTCAATTCATGATTTTCCAGAGTAGACTATAATCAGTCAAGAGTTTTTCAGATTATTTAAACCCCTATCTACCTTCTACTATGTGCCATGTCCCTTAAGGACACTGGCGATCATGATTCTCCACAATTTTCTGTCCTCCATAGCTTGCTAAATTGTCTTTTTACTATCTCTCCTAAATCTTGTTCTGCCATCCATTTAGTCAAGTTTGCTGGGTAGGTTATGTGATGTTTTCATATATGCCACTTGACTTCAATATGTCCTTATATATCCTAGAATTTCAGCTGTCTCTTCTTGATGTTAAGTATAATTTTCCTTTTGGCTTCCATTTTTTAAAAACTTCCTTGTTACTCACATGTTTGAACAATGGCATTCTCAGCATCCTTCTGTAGAATTACTTTTCTATTGTCTCAAGTTTCTTCTTCTGCAAGGAGACTGTCTAGCATTCACTGCCACATAAGAGTACCAATATCTGTCTATATTTCTGAGATGAGGTATTGTAACTATTTACACTCTTTACATCATTTGGATTGTTGGACTCATCTTTATTCCTATATTCACATTGTTTTGGTCATTGTACGCTCCAACATTTTTCAGGTGATATACATTTGAAGCAAACACTTTATTTAGTGCATGGTGGTAGATCGTTCAAATTCCACGTTCCATGTTTTTTTGGATATCTCAGTTTCAATTAATTCCCTTTAATAACTCAACACTCCCTCTTTTTGTTCCCTCTGTTGTGGCCAGGTATTGAACTCACAACTCTTTGGGTCAAGTCACTTTTTGGATTACTTTAACTAATGCTTTCATCCACTGGACCATGTGTATCATCTGAAGAAGATTAAAGTCTACAATGGCCAAAACATCATGAACATGGCAATGAAAATGAGGACAACAGTCCAAATGATGTAAACATTGTAAAGAAGATCTAATATTACAGAAATAACTGTATGTTTTAGATAGTTGTGAAAAAATCATTATTCTTAGTGTTAGGTATTACCCCATTGCTCAGTGGACTGTTCTAGAATGATTCACTGGTGATGGCTCATAGGAAAATATATAAAGAAACCTATGGAGACAGAGTTCAGAGATAATTCTCAGATGAGATAGTTCTCACAAGACGCAGTTACCAAGAATCTATAAGACAAAGTGATAGATAATATTTTTAATGAAGAACCTCAACTATTCAAAAACTATAAAAGGTCATTACACTTCTAATAAAAAAAAACAGTTGAATACAACACTTTGTTTTTTTTTTAATTCAGAATTGCCCAGAAGCAACCAAGTCCTTGTTTCACAAGCTCATCATGTAGTTTATCCACTGTTTCCCACAGTCTGTTTTACCTTCTGTGAGTGTTAAAGGAGGGTGCCAAATTCTATCCTGTGAGTGTCAAATTCTTCAAGTCCTCTTTCTTCACTATGTCCTAGAAATTTCAATTATCTCTTTCTGATTCTAAATACAAGTTTCTTTTTCACTTTTAAAACTTCCTTGTTTCTCACATGCTCCATCCATTATATTCTTAGCATCCTTCTTTAGAACCACCTCTATTTCCTCAAATCTTTTTTTTCATCTTTGAGGATATTACCCAGCATTTACTGCCATCTACAATCATTAATATTAAATAGCAGTTCAACACTATTTTCTTTATTTCAAATGAATTTTCTTAATAATTTGTTTAGCTTTGATGAATGAAGCAATCACCCAAATTACCAATGTAAGTTAAATTAATTATTAAATTAAAAGTAAAAAAAAAAAAAGATTTATGCAACAATTTTGTTAGTGAGTTCAAGCCTCACAAGGAGCTCCATCATAGCAACTTTGAACTGAAGCTATTCTTAATACACTATTAAATTGCATATTGATAATCTTATTTTTATAAACTTGCTTTGGTCTGTCAGTCAGTTATGTGTCATACGTGATACACGCTTAGGTGATCATGTATCTTTTGATACATGACTGACAAGGCAGAATTTTTTTTCCTGCAGTAGGTTTCCATTTCTTTCTGCAGTAAACCAGTTGCCATCCAAGGCAATAGAACCCGGTCTGTCCTGCTATTTACCCATAGATGGGGGGAGAAGAAGAGGATTCATACTTTTCCCAAGGATATTAGCACATAAGTGAATGTAATGGATTCGACTGGAATTTGAACTCCGTTGTCCGATTTCTCAATCCGAGTCACTATCCACTACTCCACCATGCCTCCTCCTTGCTGTCGTACAAAATCTTTTTGCTGATCAATGATAAACCAATATAATAAAACTGTGTTTGAAGTGGCAAATGATTAAAATCATTTATTTTAAAGATACAGTTGTTAAAGCTTTCATCAAGAAAATACTTTCAAATAAATAGATAGAATGTATCTCTATTTTTAAATGACAACCTTTCCTTTTATTTGCACTTTCATCTCATCATTTCAATCCAATTGGTCTTTACTGTGAATGCCATTTATATGTCTTCATGTTTGATTGAATATCAGTTGTGGATTTTTGGCAAGTGATTGATTCCTCAAAGTCTACAACAAAAGCATTTTTCCTTGATGACATACTTATCAACATTCCCAGTGTCTGACAGACATTAATAGCTACATAAAGACATGCTCTATATAAATATAAGTGCAAAAGATTGATGGATATTTCAACAATATATATATATATATATATATATATATATATATATATTTATTATAATTTAACTGATTTAAAATATGATTTTTTTCACTATACAGTAATAATCAAGTTTCAAAAATGGAAGCTAAAAACTTCAAATTTAATTTTGTAATTAAATTAAAAACATTAGTTCCATTTCATCCGCAAGCGAATTTGGGAGTAACTTATTTTTTAAATTTACTGAGTTTTAACTGCAGAGAAAAATCTATAATTCACTGTTTCCGAGGATACAGAGAAATCCAATCATTCAGACAAGGTGTGGTAGTGTGTTCATTTTTATTAACTTTTGTTGTATGAGTTATTAGTTACGTTCGAAAAAGGGGTTAAGTTTAGGGAGGTTAGGGATATATTTATCAACGAATTCTGACATCCGTTAAATGCATGTCGTCTGGGTTTTTTTAAAAATTTTATTGTTAATGACAAAAAATTCTTTCGGCATTTTTTCTATTTGTATACTTAATGATTTTTGGGGGATGTTTAGGTTAGAATACGTTTTATTTAACTACAATTTTAAAATATTTTCACTTTTAATTTTAATAGACTATATTTCTTTTTAAAACAAGTAAATGTAATAGAATTACTTACAGTATATAAAATTATTTTTTCATATCAAATATAAGTATGTATATTACCAGGTTACATTTTTTTAAATTTTATTTTTAAATATTATTTAAGGAAAAAATTTTTTTGACAATGACAGCAAAAAATAACTATTTCATTGCTCTGATTCAGTAAATTTTTATTTTTTATATAAACTTAGTAATATATAGTTTTCCATGTATGGACAAAGGACATGGGTCATTTATTGGCCTACATATTGTAGCTTTTCTTATTAATTTCTATTTTACTGTAGGTGTTTTATTGGATACTTTTTAGTGCCAGAAGTACTTTGAGAGAGATGTTTAGGTTAGAATATGTTTTATTTAACTACAATTTTAAAATATTTTCACTCTTAATTTTAATAAACTATATTTCTTTTTAAAACAATTATATGTAATAGAATTACTTACAGTATATAAAATTATTTTTTCATATCAAATATAAGTATGTATTTTACCAGGTTGCATTTTTTAATTTTATTTTTAAATATTATTTAAGGAATATTTTTGACAATGATGGCACAAAATAGCTATTTCATTTCTCTGATTCAGTAAATTTTTATTTTTTAATTTGTTTTTATTTTTATATATATATATATATATATATATATATATATATATATATATATATATATATATATACACACACTAGAAAATTATTAATAAAGAAATTCAGATAGCTATTTTAGAAAACTTAAGTGATTTTAAATGTTTCTCACAAAAGATAAAATAGATATTCAGGTAATGAAAATTTCAAATCATGCTCAATATATGAGGTGTGATAATCATATTGATTGAAACATAGATAAAATACATCACAATGTTAAGTTTTATGAAATAGTTTAGTTACAAACAAAAAAGATATGCTTGAGTGATAAAAGCTGACTTTTATGACTTCTGATGTGTTTATAAGAATTGAAAGAAAAAGTCACTTTTAAATTTCAAAATAAAAATCACTTTTAACCAACAAAACCTGTTTGAATTTCTGGGATGAGGAGTTATCTATATAATATGACTAATTTTTTATATATATATTCTGACTAATTTTTTTTTTTTAGGCAATTCATCCCAAGCAAGGCGGGAGTGCTACTAGCATGCAAGGGGTTACAGAGGATTGAGAACAAGAGTAAAGAGGCGTGTTTGAGGAAGGGACACAGAGAAGGACAGGGAACAAACTCAGGGTGTCAGATGTTGATTGACATGACACTTGAATATTTGAAGATTATAGTCATTGGGGAAGCAAGTTGGAGAAGGGAGTTCCATAGACAGGAAGTGTGAGAGAAGAAGCTGTTTGAGAAGAGACGGTTACATTTAGCCATTTTGACAGTGAAAGGGTGGGACCGAGATGCCAACCTGGTAGCTCATTTAAATTCATGTAGTTCGGGAACCAGTGAAAGTAGCTCATCGAAAGTGTTGCCATGAAAATATTTGTAGAAGAGACAGAGGGAGGCCACAGCACATCTGTGGGATAGTGATTGTAGACTAGATATTCGTCTCTGGATTTTGTCAAGGACCTCAAGATGTACAGTAGAAGCACCAGACCATATATGACAGCAAGAGTCCTCATCTTTATCATCATCATATTTAAGTCAATGTTTACTCTGGCATTCTTCGGGGGTCTGTCAACCTGAGAATATTCAAGGAATTTGAAAATGAATCCTTTATTTAATGTATATTATTTAATCTAAAAGAATGATCTCATTCTATGATCCATGCACAGAGTTCTTTAGTACTCTGTTATTGTTCATTCTGTTTTCACTTCGTCTGTACTGCCCAGACCAATACTTTAATTCCCTTGGTTATTTTTCACTATTTTTCATATTATATTAACAGTTAATTTTGAAATTCCCTGAAGGTTACACAGACTTACACCTGAAAAAGGCCAGAGAACTTAACTGTAGAAACGTTGGGATAACAACAACGATAAAGACATTAGTTTGAATATAAATTAGAAAATAAAACATTAACAATGAACTGCATCGCAATTTTTTTTTTTAATCAATTCATCCCGAGCAAGGCAATAATGCCACTAAGCTTTAAGTGGCTACTGGGAGTGAAAGAGAATAAGTAAATGTTAGAAGGGACTGGAGACCCAATCCTAAACAGGAAACAAGGGATAAACCTTTACTTCTGTTCAAAAGACCGAGGAGGCATGTAAACAGGATGATAGACAAACCTATCTACTCCTATTGAAGAAAAAATAAATAAAAATACAGTGTAACCCGGATATAAGAGAGTTGTCGGGACCGGATAAGAAGTCTCTTATATCCGGGTTTATCTTATATCCGGGTTTGGTCTATTTTGTTTTATTAACACAGGCTCTAATTTGGGACCAGAGAAAATCTATCTTATATCCGGGTTTCTCTTATATCCGGGTTACATTGTAAATAGAAAATAAAATTTCAGAGTTTAGGCAGAGATGTTAGCAATATAGAATTGAAGTAGACTTTAGAAGGAACCGGAAATCTTCTCCTAAACAGGAAACAGGGGATAAACCTCTAATTCCTGTTTCAAAAGACCAGGGAGGAGTGTGAATTGTAAGATTTCTTTATTTCAGAAACCTATAATTAATGTTTTTTTTTATTCCAGAAATGTATTATTAATGCTGGTTTTATTTACACTATTCACATTCAGACTATTAGTAGAAAATAATGACTATACTTACTCTAAAACTTTTTTCTGTTGTATGACAATAAATTTTGGAATCAACTTCATGTTTCATACATTTTCTCATCAAAAAAAGCAAATTGTACAAATGTGATTAAAATCTATTTTTAATGATCTTAAATAATATGGATATATAAAGTGACAAAACTTAATTTATAATAAAAAATAAAAAAAATAAAAAAAAAAACATCTCTTAAACAACTACAAAAGTAGAAACTTAAATGGTTTAAACATCTGCTCTGAAAAGAAAAATACAATAATAAATATTTATAAAGTCATTTTTAAAGAAATTATGAAAACTCTTAAAACTATACATATATTTATATATCATTTTTAAAAAAATATCTCAAGTTTTGCAGATGTAACCTTGCACCAGCTGAAATGTGATTAGAAACAAAGACTGCGAAACCGAAAAATTATTGAATATTTATATTTTTTTAACTCATAAAATTATTATAGAAAAGCAGGTGAAAGAAGTGTATAAAGAAAAAATAATTTCTTTGTGCCATAACAAAAGAATTTCAGATTGCAATTTACCATGTTCCTGTGCTTAAAGGTATCTCTCATAGACACCAAATTTAAAGGCTGTGTATGGCCTGCTGAAGATCAAATTCAGTAACAAAGAGCTTACTAAAAGTAAAAATTATAAACGTTAAAAAAAGTCACCATCTTAGAATCAGAAAGAGACACCTACTCAGTGAGTTTGAGCAAATGGATGGCAGAACACGATTTAGGAGAGATATCAAAAGGACAAAATTTACTGAGCTACAAAGAACAGGAAATTATGGAAAGCCATGATCACCAACAACCTGAAGGAACATGATACATAGAAAAGAAGATAACAGAAATTTAGGCTGTACTTATATGACCTCATTTATACTTGAATTTTAATTTAAACATATTTTCTCTCTGAGGATTGTTAAAAATCTACTTTCAACAATATCAATTCACAAAATGTCTTTAAAATTCCTGTTTGCCTTAGTTCAAGGATAGATATTGATTGTTTATATTTCAGTCTGTAAGCATTTGAGTTGGGGATAGGTAAATATTGTTTGTTTATATTTTAGGCTATATGCATTTACTTGGTTTGGAGATAGGTAAATATCGGTCATTTATTGGCTCTGTAAGCATTTACTTGATAGGTGACTCCTTTTGAGAAAAGTGTTCCCGTTCTGCAGGGGTTACAGTTGACATTTTTTAAGCTCTGCTATAGTTTGTTATTATAATATGCAAGAGAATATTATAACGTTATTGGCCTAATTCACTTAAAATAAAATTGAACAAATGACCAAACATCAAGATTTATTTTGCAAGTGATTCTTGATCAGATTGAGAACCTTTGAGCATTGTCCATACGTATAAGATATACAGGGTGTTTCATAAGTCTATGTTCTATTCTAAGAACTCTTACATCATGAACTACAAATTGTAACATGATTGAACTGGTATCATTTAAAAGCTAAATGCATCATTTTACTTCTGTTAATTTAATTTTAATTTAATTAAATTTAAGTTAGTATCTGAACACTGCTCTCCCTGACAGATGGGTTGGACATTCCAAACTGACTGATCATGTTCCTGCAGTGACCACCTAGGTCTTCAGACTTCATGCCATGTGATTTCTGCCAATAGGGGTAACTACCTCTCCTTCCCAGAGATGTGAATAACTGAAGCCTTGACAACCATCGACAACACTGTTTGCTTGCATTTGGCAAGAATTGGTTTATCATTTGGAAGTGTGTCATGTAACTCGTGGTGCTCACACTGAACACCTGTAAAAACCTGTATAGAAACGTGGAAATATTAGCTTTCAAGAAATAGAAATTATCTTTTGAAATCCTCAGTAGTTATTAAGATATACAGTGTCGTAATGTGACACAGGCTTTCGAAACATCCTATATTCAGATTCAGATGGATATTTTTGTAGGGCAATGGTTATCAACATAGAAAATTTGAGTGGCATGACAAGTTCAAATTATAGCCAGGGTAGTTGAATTCACTTTTACATAAATACCCTTGGAAAAAGTATGTTTTATTTCTTCCCTCTGCAACTATGTGTTAAATAGCAAAGAAAACTGGTGTCATATAAGACATAAATGAATGGAATACTCAGTTTATGTAAATAAGCAGAGTTCAGTGGAGTTGAGGAGAGTTAGCAATTGGGCAATTGCTCAGTGTACCTTTGTGTAGTAAATTGTCTATTTCATTTACTTACCTACGAGTTTGCCTTCCTTATTTATTTCCCTCTGTTATCTTGAAAACACAAGATACAACAAGTAGGCTCAATAGTTTTGGTTGGCAACCATTTTAGGAGAATGATAACTCTGAATTCAAAATTGGCTGGCAACTCTATCTTGTAAAATGTATGCTGCCTGACAAACCAAAGCAACACCACTAGTGTTGTGAGACTGTGGCTCTCTCCGCCACATTGAGAGAGAATAATTTTTCTTACTCAAAAGAGACCATACTACCAGGTTCTCACATTCCAGACTTGGCAAAGTTCAAAGGCACTTATATGGCCTTGTGAGTGATGAATTATTTTCAACTTCATGCCCCCTCCCCTATAGACAAAACATTGCATGTCTATTGCTGCTCTATCACTATTTCTATGGCAAACGTTTAGATGAGCTGCATTCCTTCGTTTCATCAGTTTAAATCTTTACAGTGAGAAACAGCCATGCCTGTATGAGAAGAACTAAGGACTCATAATGGATGTACATTTATATTTAAAATAAGCATATAGAATCTAGGTTATATATATATATATATATATATATATATAGTGTCTGCTTATTTTTGTCATAATCCTTTCATATTCACAAATATTTTTCCGTATATTACAATTAAATAAGGTAAGAAATGCACTGTAACAGTGAGTATCACTTTTATTTCCTAAGTATCTAAAAGAGAATTTGCTGCCTAAATACACAACTACATATATATATATATATATATATATATATATATATATATATATATATACATACATACATACAATTTTTAGCTCACTAGTAGTATGAGTTTCATGCATATGAACCTATTTTTATAACTATTCAGTTAACTCATCAAGAGGTTTCAACAAGTGACTGAAGATTCCTCATTTTCCTTATCTTTATACTAATGTTAAAAATGAATTTATGTGCTACTTATTGGTATTAATTTGATTTTTTTTCTCTTTTTTTGTGTGTGTATGTATTAAATGTTCTGATTATTTCTCCTGATGCTCTCTTCTTTTCCTTCTTTCTTTGTCTTGGAGTGTCAAATATATATATATATATATATATATATATATATATATGTGTGTGTGTGTGTGTGTGTGTGTGTGTGTGTGTGTGTGTGTGTGTATGGGTGTGTGTGTGAGAGAGAGAAGATGAAAGAGAGAACTGTATATGTGTTCATACTGAATTTGTGGGCCACATACAAAGGGTGGAATCATTGGATTCCATTGGTAAGTCCCACCCAGACAGTTTCTTTTATCTACTGTTTTCTTGATTTCTCATCTTTCATTCTTCTTACTCCTTAATAATCTTTTTCTTTTTCTCATTCTTTCACACTCAGTAACCCCCTTGGGTCTTAGTGGCTTTATTGCCTTGCTTGAGGTGAAATGATTAAAAGACAAAAAAACACTGCCTTGTGCAAGAGACTCCCAAGTGGATGCTTCCATCTTCACTACAATCTCAACCTCTTCAAGTCTAAGGTCAACCATTATCTATCCTACATGCTTGAAATGGATCTTGAACCTTTTATTGGTTGAACATTTTGTAGAAACAAAAGTAGGCAAAAAAAAGTATATTCTAGATTTAGGCATATTGTATCTGAGAGTCAAAATTTTTTTCTGCCATTGTAACAAAGGAGAACAAAAGTAAAAATCAGTATATGTACTCTTGTGTCAGAATTATTTTAATCCAAGTAAATTACAGCCCAATCACTATTCTCCAGTGGCAAGGACAAGTTACTTAGAACTAATGCAAGGTCATTCATTTACTACAGACAAACATGGATGTGAGCTGACATAAAACATTAATTTTAAGGCCTAGTTTATAATGCTGAGCACTTTGCCAGCATAAATTCTTTGACAGGAATCAAAATAATTAAAAAACATTATTTGGCGCCTGTCACTGTCTTAACTTATATTGCTTAATTGATGACAACATCTCTAAGACACTTGGAATGATGATGCCATAGCTGCCATCGCATCACTCAGAGCGGGAATACAGACCTTTTAAAATTATGATGTTTTCTGCAGCAACATATATCAAATTCCTAACAAAATTTATGATGATGAAATGTTAGAATAAAAACAAAGAGATGACAGTTTGCACACACATACATTTCTCACTATATATATATATATATATATATATATATATAAACACACACTGCATGGGACATATATGCATGTAATTCATATTTTTAATATATATCAGACTTAGATATATGTGATATACAACCAAGTTTCACCCATTTATTTTAAATAGAAATGTACAAACATTATGAATCATTAGTATTTCTTGCACTGGATCAATTCATTTTAGTTTGTACTTCAAATAAATTCCTTTGTGCATATCTAAAAAAATCATGGAGAGGTCAAATTTACTCATGGATATTACTGAAATAGCTGCTATTATCCAAGTATGCATGTCTGCTAGAGTGGCTAGCTAATCCCTGTTGCAGACACATTCTCAGGCAAATTTTGTCTTTGTTGAATACCCACAAAGCCAACTTGTGGTGAATACAGCAACCAGGCTAAACAGATCCAAGTTACTGTGTGTGGAAGAGAGCACATAGTCTGGTATGAGCAGTTGTTTGAACAATGTCACTAGGCTCAAATCTATGGTCACAATGACTTTTGACTTTGTACTAATACAACTATTATCCTTCAAACAGTTTTGACACCTAATTTCACCCACACGGCTTGGTATGGTTTTCCTGCACTTCTCAATGACATTGCATGCTGGTATCATCTCCCTAGACTAATGGTTCAAAAACTTTTTTTTTTCCTCTGGGCTGCATTTTTGGAATGAAAATTTGCTCACACCTCACCAAATTCTATATGATAACAAGTGCATTTAAAAATATAAACATAGAGAATGCTAATGGGAGTTAATGGATTCGAAGTCAGAGCATTATCATTGATAACTCTCTCCTACAATTTGCAGACACTAGTTACTCTATTCATAATACTAATAATGATAAAATTGGTCAATAACTATTTATACTGGGATACATGCAAGCAATTATAAGTAATCTATAATATTTTA